>CM038680.1:250837331-251469831 GCA_021605205.1 Aegilops longissima
CCAACAGAGGCCCATATAGGTTAAATGGGCTGGCCCAACTAAAGGCCCACAAGATTTTGCGGACCATCATGGGCCGGCCCAACTAAAGGCCCATAAGATTTTGCGGACCATAATGGGCCGGCCCAGCTAAAGGCCCACAAGATTTTGCGGACCATAATGGGCCGGCCTAGCTAAAGGCCCACAAGATTTTGCCGACCATAATGGGCCGGCCCAGCTAAAGGCCCACAAGATTTTGAGGCGCTAGTGGGCCGGCCCATTCACAGGCTGCCATGTTTTGGGCCAAATGCTGACGCATATTTGATCTGGTCCATTAACAGCCTACCATGTTCCGGGCCTAATAAAGGCCCATATGAGATCCGACCCGTTAAAAGCCTACCATGTTCTGGGCCATATTACGGCCCAGATAAGATCCGGCCCTTTAAGAGGCTTTGGACCAAATTATGGGCCATATCAGATTCGACCCATCAACTGCACGCTATACTTTTGGGCTCACTTGCTAAAGGCCCATTTAGTAATTCGGCCTGATATTAGTTTCGACCTGTTGAAGGCTCGTTTAACATTTTGGCCCTATATTTATTTCGGCCTATTATGTCACAGCCCCAGATCAGCCCTAGCTTGATTTTCTTGCATCCATGCATCATGTCTAAATTTCCTTTAAATTTGAATTGGGGAATTGGAGAGCCTCAGGAATCATTTAAAATAAATGATCAACATTAAAAATTGCTTCAAATGTTTCCAAGAAATGTTCCTTTTCAGCTTTAAAATTATTGGCAAGAATAAAATTCAAACCAATAATTTTGGAGTAATCAAACATTTTATTTTGGGCCTTTGAATTAATTCAATAACTATTTGCATTGGAAATATATTTTATATATACTTAATATATGTCCAATAATTACAGGACATTTTATGTGATGCTGTACACTTTAGTTCCAGCCACATAATTATCTTCGAGATGTTATAAAATGGTTTAGTATTTTACTAAACTAAAACAGAGGCAAACAAAATAGAAAATGAAAATAGAAAATGGAAATAAAGAAAGAGAGAGCTCACTGGCAGCCACTTACAGCCCACGAACCTGCCCCTTCTCTTCTTCCCCCTCCTCCTCTGGCTGGCCCAGTTGGCCCAGCCCACCACAAACCCCCTCACCTGGTCGTCTACCTCTCGCCTCTTGGCAGAGGCGTGTCGCTCCCGCCGCCGCGCCTGCCGGCGCCACCTCCTGCCATGGTGGCAGCCTCCCGACCTCCTTGCGACGCCACGACGACGCCCGTGCCCCCTCGCTCCTCTCCTCACTCGCTGCTCCCTCTCTATCCCCTGGCCCTCTTCCCCGAGCTCACCGAGCGGAGCTGCCGCCACCGACGAAGCTCCACCACGGCCACCGATCTCCCCACGGCCAGCTATTCCGCCCCACGAGCCCGCCTCGCCACCACGAATCTCCCGCCGTCACACGCGACCGAGAGGCCCTACATCGCCGCCCAGTCGTCTTCCCGAGCACGGCCGCGGACCCCATCGACGATTCGACACCATCCGCCGCCCCGAGCCCATCGACCCTCCAAGCGGACTCACGGTGAGCTTGCCGTCGTTTTCCTCATCCCCTCTCTCGCTTGCGCCAGAGCCGCCACCCCGAAAGCACCGCAGCCGCCGTCCGCCATGGCCGGCGAGCTCCGTGCTCCCGAGCACCTCTGCCTCGCTTAGTAGCTCCGCATGCTCTGAGCACCTCCCTCTTCGCTGCCCGCTCAGCTCCCTCGCCCATGAGCTCTAGCCTTCGGCCGCAACCACCGAAGCTCGGCCGCCGCAGAGCGGACATCGCCGTCGATCTGGATCGTCTCCGCGACCCCCACTAGCACCGGTCGACGCGACGAGGCTCGGGGTTCCAACGGTGCCAACCGCGCTTCAATCGTGGCCCGTGCAGCGATTCCGCGCATCGCCGCCGTCTCGGCCTCGCCGGCGACTCGACGCCGTGGATTAGCCCCGGTTGACTAGGATTTGACCCCCACAGGTCATGGCGAGTGGGCCCGCCACTAACTAACCGGGTTAGCACTAACGAAACTAGTTAGTTAAACTAACTACTGACCAGTGGGTCCCAGCGTCAGAGTTGACCTGGACAGCGACCCAGTTGACTCGCTGACGTCACATCGACGTCAGGCTGACGCAATAACTAGTTTTCTGGATTTATTTATATTCAGGAAATTTCAGAAAATGCCCTAAACTTTAATAAATCATAGAAATTCAACCGTAACTCGGATGGGAATAATTTATATATGAAAAATGATCAGAAAAATATGGAGAATCTGTTTATG
Source organism: Aegilops longissima (assembly GCA_021605205.1). Classification (NCBI taxonomy): domain Eukaryota; kingdom Viridiplantae; phylum Streptophyta; class Magnoliopsida; order Poales; family Poaceae; genus Aegilops; species Aegilops longissima. Next base: position 250,839,632 of record CM038680.1, read on the forward strand.
CCATGATCATGCATGTTTGAACAAGTTAACCTCACTGAATAGGATGAATCATGATTAGGGTAATTCATGAACTAGCATTTGGAGTTGGAGTTCAACCTTGTTTGAATTCCACTTCAACTAACTTGGATTATCATTGCATTAGGTAAATTCAGTTCCTTAACATGATCATGCATCATATATGTGCATTGCATTGATTGTGTTCCTTCTCAGTTGCCGGTGTTTGTCCCCTCCCGGTAGACGATGTACCGACGATGAGTTCGATGACACCGATGAAGAACTATATTATCTTGAAGTGCTGTGCAAGCAAAACCCCTTGTTCATTCCGATATAATCCCACTCTCTCGCTCCTGCTCTATTTTACTGCATTAGGACAACAACGACTCATGTGTTACTTGCTGCGGTAGCTGAACCCCTTTATCCTCTGCATGACTGTCATTCCACAAGAATTAGATGAAACCCACTAGCATGAGTAGGAGTTGTTTGAGCCTGTTGTGCCTACTCATTCACGCTTGTTTGTCATGCCTGCTCTTGCTTAGAGTTGAGTCAGTCTGATTCATCGGGAATGAATTGGAAAGTGGTGAACATGTCCTACCGTGTGTGAACTAAGTGTGTGAACACGATTTGGTAAAGGTAGCGGTGAGAGGCCATGTAGGAGTACATGGTGGGTTGTCTCATTGAAACCGTCCTCGAACTGAGTTCGTGTTTGTGATCCATGAGCAGTTACTACCACACATTGGGTTCCTTGTAACTCGACCCTCTCGACTTATTAATCAACTTGATCTCTGTCCGGGAGTTGCAACTAGTTTACGGTGTTTGTAGGTAGTGTTAGTAGTCTACCAAGTGGCACCCGTGCAGTGGGCTTGGGACAGACTAGGCACATGTACGGTGTACCAAGTGGCACCGGTTGGTGGGCTTGGGAACCCTGCTCACATCGTTTGGGGCCGTGGCGACACCGGCGGATCTCCTTGCGGATGGAACCCGAATAGGCGATAAACACTGACGAGAGACTTGTGTGGTTAGTCGGTCGTGGCCGACTCCTCGCCCGGCTTCCGCTTGAAGGTTGCCGAGGTACATGACGTGTCTGGGCGATAAGTGGCGAGAGCGTGTGAAGAAGTACACCCTGCAGGGTTATCATTATCTATTGAATAGCGGATTCCTCGGATATGGAAACTTGGACCCCTTGCATAGTTCATAGACAAGTGAAAGTGGATACTCTAAAATACGCAAGATAAGCGTGAGTGCTATGGATGGCGTTTCGTGAGGTAGACGGGAGCGGATCCATAGTGGTGTATTGATATGGTGAATATGTGGACTCGTGTGCGCCACCTCAAAAGAGTTACTTGCGATCGTAGTTCAGGGATAGCCACCGAGTCAAAGCTGGCTTGCTGCGGTCAAACTCCACCACCCCTTTTGATAATGATGCATATGTAGTTAGTTCTGATGTAAGTCTTGCTGAGTACAATTGTACTCACGTTTGCTTATTTATGTTTTGCAGAGAGACGTCAGTCTCGTTAGTAGTTCCACGTGGACTTCGACGTTTAGCTTGTTACCTCAGCTACGATCTTGTGCCTCGGCAGGATCTGGTAGATAGTCAGGCTTCTCAGCCTTTTCATTTATAGTTGTCTGTACTCAGACATGTTTAGCTTCCGCTTGTGCTTTGACTTGTATGCTCTGAGTGTTGGGTCATGAGACCCATGTTTGTAATATCTCGCTCCTCGGAGCCTATTGAATAATATTTTGAGTCGTAGAGTTATGTTGTGATGCCATGTTGTATCTACGCATATTGAGCATAATGTGTGTATGTTTGAAATGCTTGGTATGTGTGGGATCCGACAAACTAGTTGTTTATCCTTGGCAGCCTCTCATATGGGGAAATGTAGTCTCGTGCTTCGGCGATAGTAGTCCGCTACAGCCCGGTTCACGGAGTCCTGCTAGCCCAAAGACTACTGCTTGGACACTTGACTGGCCGGCATGTGTCTCACTTCGTTCCTATGTCTGTCCCTTCGGGGAAATGTCACGCGGTGTTATTCGGAGTCCTGCCTAGCCTGCTACAGCCCGGGATACCGGAGTCCTGTTAGCCCAGTGCTACAGCCCGAATATATCGTTGATGACCGACATGCTCGATGTGATTCATGTATGCCTGTCCCCATAGGTTAGCGCCGCTTTGGGTTCACGACTAGCCATGTCGGCCCGGTTCTTTGTCATATGGATGCTAGCGACACTATCATATACGTGAGCCAAAAGACGCAAACGGTCCGGGCCATGGTAAGGCGACACCGTGGGAATACCGTGCGTGAGGCCGCAAAGTGATATGATGTGTTACATGCTAGATCGGTGTGACCTAGGATCGGGTCCCGACAGCGTTAGTATCGAGCTTTGATCGCTGTGAGGATTACCAAGCCAACTGGTCAAGTTGTGTCTAGAAATGCTTTAGTTATGTAAGGGAATTGATTGTGGAAGGGAACGTAAGGCTCTTTTTACTCCTTTACCTCATGGCCTTCTGATCTGAGTCATCCTCTTCTCTTCTACGGGGTTTAAGAACTAGGCTTCTCATCTATCTATTAGGATGACGTGTTACTAATCCATAGACCTTTAAGATTGTTGGATTTAATCCCCAGTTCAGTTCCTACTACCCCTGTATGATAACTGTTGGTCTCCGAATCTTGTTATGATGTTGTTGAGTGGTTATGCCACCATTTCTGCAGGATGTCTCAAATCATTTTGAGCATTTACAGCCGTTATGCTGTCCGAGTCATCCCAGGTCTCTAAATAGTCTGATGCATTTGCAAATCTTTTCCTTCCATTTCCGATGTCCTTTTGGTCAGAATAAGCACACCAACCAGTCGGTCGAGGTGCTCTGTTGCCTCGACATATATGTTGGAACTATTATTATGACCCTAGGTGTTTAGGGAGTCACCTAGCAATTTAGCAATGCTTTTGTATCCCCAGTGTGATGATTCTGGCCATTATTCTTGAAAGCACCCCGTGATGCCATTTAGTAGTAAGTATTCTACTCCTGGGTTGCTGAACCCGAGATTCATCCTACTTCATGTTGTTGGTATTTGCTAGTGCCTTTAGGATATTAGTAACCTTGCGATAGTCCTCAAGGTCCGTGGTATTTCCTTCTTCCAAATACTACGAACCGCTTATGGCAGAAGTTCTTTTGAGCCAAAAGATCACAATAAGAGTGCTCTTGAGGAGTTCTCCATTCATAATTGTGAATCTGCCAATTCTACCTTTCTGCATGGGTTATCCGGAAGAAATGTTGAGCTTGCTCGACATACTAATCTGTGCATCCACAACTCAGAAAATTATATGTTCCTTTGAGTTGTTCTCTTAGATGCCTTCTCGACCTTCATCTATCAATTGATAGCCAAGGGTATGTGTGCATTTGTGTTCATCGATGCATTTTATCCTTGTGGTCCGTCAAGCCATTCTATTCGGAATGACTAGGAGAAACAAACTCGATACCTCATCCATTTCTAGGATTGGGTCAAAGTAGTTGTATCCATGAGATCAAAATGCCAATTCAGCTTTTGATTACATTTCTACCTCAAGTATTGCCATCTTATGTCAAGAATGTCATGGGAATTGCACAACCTCATAGGAATTCTTGATGCAGTGATACTTCTCACCATCATTGTTCATTTCTCGGTTCCGTGTTGATGCAACCGGAAAGCCGACAAGTGAATCGTGATGTGTGAAATCAATACTCCGAGCAACTCGTTGCTTGGCAGCAAGTGGACAATATCCTCACTCTTAGCGTGTTGGTTATTAAATCATCATCCTAAGATTGATCGTGCTACCTAGTCCTTACTTCTGGTGCACACTTCGATTGATGAGTTAGGATTGTGTCAAGTCCTCACTCATTTGATCATTTCGTCTTGCCCTGAAAAGCAAGATTGTTCTCGAGCTTAGTAACATACAGTGGGTCATGACTATCCAAATATCTTCTTGGATGTGTTACCGGGTTGTTCCCTGACTGTTATGTTGAGCTCGTGATCAAGTTGGTTCCCTGTGGACCACCCTTTTCTCCAAGAATCTATGTTGGATACCCCTGAGCTAGTCGGTTAAGCTAGACAACAACTTGGAGAGTTGGAAGATAAAAGCTTGTCCAACTTAGTTCGTTCCAAAGGGATATTCCTGTGTAGTATGTGTTGAAGAAAGATGGTATCTTCATCGAGTGGTCCCTGTGATCAGTTGCTGGACCTATTGTCTTATCAACTCTTTGATTCGAGTATGGGCCATTGTCGAGTCAAATCAGAACCAACGATATTCGTGATGTTGTCTTACCCGTGGTTGATCCCTCGAGCATACCCGTTACATCTTTGGTCTGACCAATGCTATCACCGTGTTCACATGATGGTGGAAGTCCAGTGATATGGAAATTCCGATGAGTTGTTGTTGAGCCCATCAGCAGTAATTTGTCTCCCCCATGAGTCATGTAGAACACCAACGTAGTATTGGAAACTTGTGTAAGCATTTCTTCGTGTTTCGCTCATGAAGCATATGTTTGGATGAGTAGTGACTTCCTCTAGTTCATGTGCATCTGATGTAAGTTGCCGCCATGAACTTGAGAAAGGTTTGTTTTGCCTCCTTTGGAATCATTCCAAGTCAGTCATGCATATGTGCGAAGTATTCTGTAGTCTGGAGACTTGCAACCTTCATTCTACATGTGTCCCTAGCACACCAAGCCACTGATTGATTTGTTCAAGGGAAAGGAATTGTTGTGTAAATCCTAGGTCATGCACAAGACTTCGTTATCCTCGATGATGGTTCCCCAACCTGAACTCGCTAGTGTTTTATTATAAGACTACCATGTGGTCATACTTGTCTGGGACAATGTGTTCACAGGTTTGTAGCAGAACCAGCTCATGTTTTGGAGCTTGCTATCGTAGTTCATATCCCGAGAATCTCGCAACGCCATCTCGTCAAGTTGTGTTGCAACCCTTCCTTTTCGGACGTGCTGAGTCTGAAATATCCTAACACCAACCAGATCTGAATCTCAGGCGGATATGATGGTTGGAACATTCGAACAATTGCATTTCGTTCCCAGCTTGCACCGTCCTTGTGCTATCTCGCTACAGACTGTCTTCTTAGCAATTCTTGTCCAGGTTTATCTTCAAAAGTGGACTTACCATGGGTTCCCCCCACTTTCGATGATAAGCAAATTCATCCATTGAGTTGTCTTCAACAAGGTAGTCCACATCATCCATTCTAGTCCGGGTGTACCATTCCTTTGCATCCCACCAAATGATCGTTGTGAATTGCCTTAGGCTGGTATGGAGAGTCTCAATGATCTCTAATTCAAAAGTAATTCTTTCGCCACTTAAGGAATAGTTCTTTGCGTCACCTTTTTTCGAGGTGCCCGTTCGGGATCATAGTAAATATTTCCTCACCACCTTGACACCATCCACCATCTCCCTAAGCGTGGAATTGTTGCCACCAATCAAACCCGTTGTTGTTCTTCCATCCTCTCGGCGCATTTTGTGTCTCAACTCGAGATGTGTCACCGTCTCGATCCATGAGTTGATCATGTTTACTTGATCTTCGTGAAGATCGAATCATGTAGGGTTTCCCCTTCTTTACATTGTCGTGTCAAGTGAAGACCTCGAAAGCAAGGGCGTCAAGACTAAGATGATGGAATGAATCAACATCTTGAGAAGGGCAGATGGATCATGAAGATTGTGATAGTTTGCGACTTCCCTTTTCCTCTTACCTCACGTCTTGAATCTCGGTGAGATTCTTGTTTAGTGGGGTGAGCTATCACAGCCCAGATCAGCCCTAGCTTGATTTTCTTGCATCCATGCATCATGTCTAAATTTCCTTTAAATTTGAATTGGGGAATTGGAGAGCCTCGGGAATCATTTAAAATAAATGATCAACATTAAAAATTGCTTCAAATGTTTCCAAGGAAATGTTCCTTTTCAGCTTTAAAATTATTGGCAAGAATAAAATTCAAACCAATAATTTTGGAGTAATCAAACATTTTATTTTGGGCCTTTGAATTAATTCAATAACTATTTGCATTGGAAATATATTTTATATATACTTAATATATGTCCAATAATTCTGGGACACTTTATGTGGTCTGGTACACTTTAGTTCCAGCCACATAATTATCTTCAGGATGTTATAAAATGGTTTAGTATTTTACTAAACTAAAACAGAGGCAAACAAAATAGAAAACAGAAAATAGAAAATGGAAATAAAGAAAGAGAGAGCTCACCTGGCAGCCACTTACCTGGCCCACGAACTGGCCCAGCCTTCTCTTCCCCCCCCCCTCCTCCTGGCTGGCCCAGTTGGCCCAGCCCACCACCGCAAACCCCCCCTCACCCCGTCGTCTACCTCTCCTCTTGGCGGGCGTGTCGCCACTGCACGCACGCCCGTGCGCCACCTCCTGCTTCGCGGTGGCAGCCTCCCCGACCTCCTTGCGACGCCACGACGACGCCCCGTGCCCCCTCGCTCCTCTCCCTCACTCGCTGCTCCCTCTCTTTCCCCCTGGCCCTCTTCCCCGAGCTCACCGAACGGAGCTGCCGCCACCGACGAGCTCCACCACGGCCACCGATCTCCCCACGGCCAGCTATTCCGCCCACGAGCCCCGCCTCGCCACCCTGAATCTCCCCGCCGTCACACGCGACCGGAGAGGCCCTACATCGCCGCCCCGAGTCGTCTTCCCCGAGCACGGCCGCCAGACCCCATCGACGAATTCGACACCATCCGGCCGCCCCCGAGCCCACTGACCCTCCAAACGGACTCACGGTGAGCTTGCCGTCGTTTTCCCTCATCCCCCTCTCTCGCGCGCGCCCTGTAGCCGCCACCCCGCGAGCACCCGCAGCCGCCGTCCGCCATGGCCGGCGAGCTCCGTGCCCCCGAGCACCTCTGCCTCGCTTAGTAGCTCCGGCATGCTCCTGAGCACCTCCCCTCTTCGCTGCCCCGCTCAGCTCCCTCGCCCGCGAGCTCTAGCCTTCCAGCCGCAACCACCGAGCTCCGGCCGCCGCAGAAGCGGACATCGCCGTCGATCTGGATCGTCTCCGGCGACCCCACTAGCACCAGTCGACGCGGACGAGGCTCGGGGTTCCAACGGTGCCAACCACGCCTCCAATCGTGGCCCGTGCCGCGATTCCGTGCATCGCCGCCGTCTCGGCCTCGCCGGCGACTTCGACGCCGGTGGATTAGCCCGGTTGACCAGGTTTGACTCCCACAGGTCATCAAGGCGAGTGGGCCCGCCACTAACTAACCGGTTAGCACTAACGAAACTAGTTAGTTAAACTAACTACTGACCAATGGGTCCCAGCGTCGAGTTGACCTGGACAGCGACCCAGTTGACTCGCGACGTCACATCGACGTCGGTGGCGTAATAACTAGTTTTCTGATTTATTTATATTCAGGAAATTTCAGAAAATGCCCTAAACTTTAATAAATCATAGAAATTCAACCGTAACTCGGATGGGAATAATTTATATATGAAAAATGATCAGAAAAATATGGAGAATCTGTTTATGCCATGATCATGCATGTTTGAACAAGTTAACCTCACTGAATAGGATGAATCATGATTAGGGTAATTCATGAACTAGCATTTGGAGTTGGAGTTCAACCTTGTTTGAATTCCACTTCAACTAACTTGGATTATCATTGCATTAGGTAAATTCAGTTCCTTAACATGATCATGCATCATATATGTGCATTGCATTGATTGTGTTCCTTCTCAGTTGCCGGTGTTTGTCCCCTCCCGGTAGACGATGTACCGACGATGAGTTCGATGACACCGATGAAGAACTATATTATCTTCAGAAGTGCCAGGCAAGCAAAACCCCCTTGTTCATTCCGATATAATCCCACTCTCTCGCTCCTGCTCTATTTTACTGCATTAGGACAACAACGACTCATGTGTTACTTGCTGCGGTAGCTGAACCCCTTTATCCTCTGCATGACTGTCATTCCACAAGAATTAGATGAAACCCACTAGCATGAGTAGGAGTTGTTTGAGCCTGTTGTGCCTACTCATTCACGCTTGTTTGTCATGCACTCTTCTGCTTAGAGTTGAGTCAGGTCGATTCATCGGGAATGAATTGGAAAGTGGTGAACATGTCCTACCGTGTGTGAACTAAGTGTGTGAACACGATTTGGTAAAGGTAGCGGTGAGAGGCCATGTAGGAGTACATGGTGGGTTGTCTCATTGAAACCGTCCTCGTGAACTGAGTTCGTGTTTGTGATCCATGAACAGTTACTACCACACATTGGGTTCCGTAACTCGACCCTCTCGACTTATTAATCAACTTGATCTCTGTCCGGGAGTTGCAACTAGTTTCGGTGTTTGTAGGTAGTGTTAGTAGTCTACCAAGTGGCACCCTGCATGTGGGCTTGGGACAGACTAGGCCTGATGTACGGTGTACCAAGTGGCACCGGTTGGTGGGCTTGGGAACCCTGCTCACATCGTTTGGGGCCGTGGCGACACCCGGCGGATCTCCTTGCGGATGGAACCCGAATAGGCGATAAACCCGGACGAGAGACTTGTGTGGTTAGTCGGTCGTGGCCGACTCCTCGCCCGACTTCCGCTTGAAGGTTGCCGAGGTACATGGCGTGTCTGAGGCGATAAGTGGCGAGAGCGTGTGAAGAAGTACACCCTGCAGGGTTATCATTATCTATTGAATAGCCGGATTCCTCGGATATGGAAACTTGGACCCTTGCATAGTTCATAGACAAGTGAAAGTGGATACTCTAAAATCGCAAGATAAGCGTGAGTGCTATGGATGGCGTTTCGTGAGGTAGACGGGGCGGATCCATAGTGGTGTATTGATATGGTGAATATGTGGACTCGTGTGCCACCTCAAAAGAGTTACTTGCGATCGTAGTTCGGGATAGCCACCGAGTCAAAGCTGGCTTGCTGCACCAAACTCCACCACCCCTTTTGATAATGATGCATATGTAGTTAGTTCGATGTAAGTCTTGCTGAGTACAATTGTACTCACGTTTGCTTATTTATGTTTTGCGAGAGAGGCGTCGGTCTCGTTAGTAGTTCCACGTGGACTTGACGTTTAGCTTGTTACCTCAGCTACGATCTTGTGCCTCGGCAGATCTGGTAGATAGTCGGGCTTCTCAGCCTTTTCATTTATAGTTATCTGTACTCGCACATGTTTAGCTTCGCTTGTGCTTTGACTTGTATGCTCGAGTGTTGGGTCATGAGACCCATGTTTGTAATATCTCGCTCCTCGGAGCCTATTGAATAATATTTTGAGTCGTAGAGTTATGTTGTGATGCCATGTTGTATCTACGCATATTGAGCATAATGTGTGTATGTTTGAAATGCTTGGTATGTGTGGGATCCGACAAACTAGTTGTTTATCCTTGGCAGCCTCTCATATGGGAAATGTAGTCTCGTGCTTCGGCGATAGTAGTCCGCTACAGCCCGGTTCACGGAGTCCTGCTAGCCCAAAGACTACCGCTTGGACACTTGGCTGGCGGCATGTGTCTCACTTCGTTCCTATGTCATCCCTTGGGAAATGTCACGCGTGTTATTCGAGTCCTGCCTAGCTGCTACAGCCGGGATACCGAGTCCTGTTAGCCAGTGCTACAGCCCGAATATATCGTTGATGACCGACATGCTCGATGTGATTCATGTATGCTGTCCCCATAGGTTAGCGCCGCTTTGGGTTCACGACTAGCCATGTCGGCCCGGGTTCTTTGTCATATGGATGCTAGCGACACTATCATATCGCGAGCCAAAAGACGCATAACGGTCCGGGCCATGGTAAGGCGACACCCGTGGGAATACCGTGCGTGAGGCCGCAAAGTGATATGATGTGTTACATGCTAGATCGGTGTGACCTAGGATCGGGGTCCTGACATATTAAAAGCCTGTCATATAGTTGGGCCTAACTACGACCCGGTTTGCATCCGGCCTGCTCACAGGCGATAATCTGATTGGGCCAAACAAGGACCGAGACAATTTTGACCTGTTAACGGCCCGTGATGTGATTGGCACAATCATGGGTCGGGGTCTATTTTGGCCTGCTGCCGGCCCATGAGCTGTTCGGCACGTTTCAGGCCCAACCTACTTTTCAGCCTCCTAAAAGCCCATTGAGTTTTCTTGCGAAAATAGGGCCGGCGGTTTACTCGGCCTATTAAAGGCCCAAATCTACTTGTGGGCCAGTTTACATTTAGGCCTGTTAATGGACAAAGATGACTAGGCCCATGATCCGGATCATACATCGTGATTTGCATGACGGCCCGATTATGTATCGTAATTTAACGGTTTGGCCGGTTTACTGCGAAGACAGGATATATATACAGTAAAATAACTGCAACGTCGTGAATAAGAAAAAACCTAGACTATACAATAAAGAAATTACGGCATATTACATCCACTGGGCATCAAAGTTCGCCACTATGATAATAAAGCACAAGCAGACAACAGATTACATACACTGGGCATCGAAGATCGCCACCAGTGCAAATAAACACGCCTACAAAATAATATAGAAAACCGTCAGCACTTCAATAGAGTTCAAGAAAGGTTAGCCTTGCTCGGGAGCTGCAGCGCAAGCAGCTGAGCAAGCTGGTGAGACTGCGCTTGTTTGACACTTATATCCTCCTCACTCTGAAAGATAAGCAAGCAGGCAGATGATAGGTTTTGCACATATAAGTATGAGTGTTGACAATTCATCACAATTCTTACTGACGAATAAAGTGACACAGTTTAAAATAGCATTAACACTATATGGTATTGTTCAGGTCAAGACATGGTAGGAAATGATATCGTGATGGAGTTGGCAGCTTCACGACACCACTATATTACATATCAAGAACTCATAAGTATCAATGGTTAGTGTGTTGTCAATTTATCCCATTTCAGATTGGCAAATAAAGAGACGGTTTAAATAATAGTAGAATGATATGACATTGTTCATAGTTAAGTTATTGGAGAATATGACATTGTGCTATAGTGGGTAGGTTCACGACACCACTGGATTACGGATCAAGAATAGAAGCATACATGCAGTGCAAAAGAAGATCACTTGCTCTATATAGTTTAACTTACATGGTATGAAGAAGGAACTTGGTTGTACAACTGAAAACTTAAATTGAGAAGGACAAACTTTTGTTTATGAAATACATAATAAACTTTAAGCATGCAATTTGATGTAAACACCAAAAATAAACAGCTGTTGCAGCCATGCCTAACCAAATATACACAACAAAGTTGAAAGGCTTGAGAAGGACAAACTTTCATTATTGGTGAAGACAGGCTCTATAAAGCCATTGTCCATGCTGATGGGGGGCGGGGGGCAATTCAAGAAGTTTACCACAAAATCTTCTTCATAAGCATTGCCTTTATTCTACATTTTGTTAAGTGTAAATATAGATGTGATAATATAAGAAAAAAATGGAGAATATTTAAGATAAGATGAAGAGTGATGCTACATAACCATGTAGCTATAAATGTAAGTACAACGATATAGGAAAAAGGTACATCCAAGAGCAATGCAGAGCTAAACTTCTTCAGTACCATTGGTGTTATCCAACCTTATGGTAAGAGTAAATATAGATCTGATGTGTAGAAAATGGAGGGCAAAGGAAAATAAGCTGCAGAGTGATGGTACATGTACAACTAGCTGTCAATATAAGTACACTGATAAAGGACAACAGGTACTTACAAGAACAATGCAGAGCTAAAAAATTTCATTGGCATTGGATATATTCTACACTAATGTAACCATTCATACATATCAGATAATTTGGAGCGAACAATTGATAAGCAAGCTGTCACATAATGAACCAGGTATGTATGCAAGTACAGTGATATAGGACAACAGGTACTAACAAGAGCAAAGCAGCGGGCAGCATATTTGCGATATCCTGTCGTCCTTTTCAAACCGGAATTCTTCTTTGAGCAGATTTCCTGCAAAAAAGATCTATAAGGCACATGTAGAAAAGTATAAGTTCAAATTGTCATGTGATATCATAGACAGTACCTCATCCTAGGAACGAGACCAGTGCATAACAAGGTTTTTCCATTCAATATCTTCTAAATTTAGCAAAGGAGACTTCACCGTAAATTCGTTTACAGACTTGCCATCAAAGTGTGATTTCCTCAGGTAATATCGATACTGCTGCAATGCTTCCTTGAAAAGCACAAGCAAGCTTTGCTCGTCATGACTATCCAGATTAACCCTCACCTACTTACAACAATGTAATGTAAATCATTGATGTGTTCAATCAGCAAAAAATAGGAAAATAATCACCATGAATAATAGCACTTACACGTAAGTGGGACAGGAAGATGTGAAAATGGTGTTTATCTTCACTGTAATCTTCCCATGATGGGAATATATGCACGTAGTCCCTAACAACATTGAAAGCATTGTCTTTTAAACTGGGAATAACTGGAATGGGGTTCCAATCTACAGGAATTGGTTGTCTCTGCAGTTGGGATAGGTCTTCGGCCGGTGGACTTGTTGTACTCTTTGCTGGAGTGGGATTTTTCTGTGGTACGGCTGGTGCTATGGCAACTGAAATCGGCATACCTTTTGCTGGAGTACAGGTCCTGTGTGGTGGAGCTAGTAGTGTGGCCAGTGAAGTATGGGTATAGTCTGTTGGAGTCGGTCCTACGTTTTGTGTCACTGGTTGTAGAGCCAATATAAGTGGGGTGATGTCCGATTTCTCCGGCACCACCACGTTTTTCAAGGACTTTGCTGGTGCTCCTTCAGGTTTGGCAATCACCCTCTTCCTTTCTGATGTCTGATGCACAAGAACAACATTTGGGTGGAAAAACATGGTATGATGACAGATGGAATATGTATTGATAATGGATGGGCATGGCATCTTGACATATATGATGAGTAAACTAAGCAAATGGCGGTGCTACGAAGTAGAAGAAATGCAAGAGAACTTATGCAAGATACGTGCAATCAATAAAACCTTGCCAAATTAGAACTGGCACCTTGATGGGTGAACAGGACAGGCCATCTGCCTTTGACTCCTCGAGGTCAGAATAGTCATTAGGATCATATTCTGAACAAGAATCTATAGGTGGGGAGCATATGAGTTTCATTGCATCCAGAATGGCACTCAATGCCTTGGTGCCAATTTTGTAAGTCGCTGCAGTCTTCCACAATATTCTTCTGATGTGCGGATTCTGATATTCACTCTGATTACGTGTAATATCTGAGAAGCATGAAAACATAAATAGTAGTGAGATTATCTTTGTAATGCAGAGGATATTCTATTATAGGGGCGCCCCTGTAAACCCTTGTGTGCTATCACTAGATTCTGATGAGAGAGCCCATGTGTGTTGTAATATGGTGCGTGCATTAATATAATCTGGTGCAAGTACACAAAAAATAGGCTCTAGAAGTAAGGATAGTTGGCAGATGATAGGTTCATAATATACTTATAGAGAGTTTATTGCCAAACCATGATAACAAGAGCACACAACAACTAGGCAGATCGTAGTTTACATAAAAGGGGTACACCATAACCAGGATATATAAATCGGGAAAGTGGAACTGGCTGGAAATTATGGTGTTGTATTGCCGCTACTAATTGAAAGCCTATCGATCACGTACAGGCCAGCTCTATCAGCTGTTGACTGCAGATGTCCCTGCTCCCCTTCCTAACAAGGAACATACTGTATGTACTAAATACAGGTTTCGCTTCATTGCATACAGTGTTGGTTGCCCACTCATGATGAATCACAGCCCCCAAAGAAATGCAATTCCATGTTGTCTCTCTATATGTGGCCACATGCATTTGGAAAATCAAGTGGGAGCATTACCTGACCAATTAAATGTGCATCTGTTAACGAATATCAGTATCATATCACAAATCGTATTTGAAGAAGTAAGCTTTGGACTTATGATTGGTGTGTTGTTTAGCTTCAAGAGTGGACTGCTACTAGTGCGACACAAAGCAGCTTCGCAGATCATAGTGTAGATATAACGGGAAACCGTAAGCATCACAAGTAAAATCAGCAACGTGGAACTTGCTGGAATATATGTGGCAGTATTGCCGGTACGGCTAGAAAGGCTTTGGATACCAGCTCTCTTCAACTGAAGGTGCGGTACTGTTAATATTCGTGTAACTCTCAAAGGCGACACAGCTCCCCGCATTTCCTTGCTAATCTTATAGGATTCAAGTGGGCAGGCCACTACAATTCCTATTCCTATGTTTACAAAATCCTACGAATCAATGAGGCCCGAAGAGTTCAAAGTGTCCATCACAACTGACCGTATAGTCCTCTACACTGCAAATGTCCCTTCTCATCTTCACTACAAGGAACATACTGTACTACTATCATACTCCCTCCGTTCCAAAATATAAGTCTTTGTAGAGATTTCCACTATGGATCACATACAGATGTATACAGATACATTTTAGAGTGTAGATTCACTCATTTTTCTCCATATGTAGTCCATGGTGGAATCTATACAAAGACTTGTATTTAGGAACGAAGAGAGTATTTATTAAAGAAGAACGGAAGAGGAACATGCTAAAGAAGAGCAAGCAGATTTTGGATAATAAAATGTTCGTTGCGCAGTGCGCACACATGATGAACCAGAGTGCATTAAGAATGCAACTCCCTGTTGTCTCTCTATATGTGGTGCACGTGCTTTTCGAAAGTAAAGTAGGAACACTAGCTGACCAATTAAACATTATCTGTTTTAGTAATATCAACATCATATCAGATTCGTATTTGAGCAACAAGTTTGGAATTATGAGTGGCACGTTGTTTAGCTTGATGGATTCAGGAGCAGTGCTAAGCAGGTACAATGATGGTACTGAATATAAAGGCATGTCTACATGCAAGTCACGTGACTTTTTTCATTTGGGTCAGTCGACCATTTCAAGTGGTTGGATGAAGATCCTACGTCTCCTAACCCTTCTTCTTCCTCGTCTCCGGTTCTTCCCATAAAGAACACCGCACGGGCCGCCGGCCGAACCACCGGCCCGCACCGCCTGTGTTCCTCCGCCACCACCACTCCCCAGCCCCGCCCCCACCCGCGTCGAGTTTTCTTCGTTCGGCGAGGCCCCAGCACCACCCCCCCACAACCACCGTCCCCACCCGAGCCCCTTCCTTCGCACAGGCGAACTCCGGTGAGCTCTCAAAAATCGACTGACTCAATTTTGAAATTTAGTCTACTGTCATTTAACTAGTTTGGAATATGAAAGGGGAAAACCATAAGCATTGCGAGTATTGTGTTGAGCGTGCCATAGCGGATCTGAAGGTGCAAACCGGACAAAGGCAACTTCGCAACCAATGTTTGCTTTCAACTAACAGGTAAGTGATGGACAAGAAATCAGAGTAAAGCAGTGGCGATCTATTTTCTTGCTGTGATAAATAAGTTGAGAACATATGAAAGAGTACCGCCTCTGGTGCGGCGCCGTGTATGCATCTGCTGAGAATTTGACGATGTTGCGGTAGCGATGGCTGTCGACGGCATGGAAGCAGATCTAGGTGGGTAGACGGTGGCGGCAGGGCGCGGTGGACGAGACGAACATGGGAGCAGTACCGACAAAGTGGACGACGGCGGGGATGAAGCGAGAGGACGGGATGCAAGGATCCCAGTCTGAAGCCGTGGATGAGAGAGGTCGGTCTCTTGTAATGGCTGACGGCGTCGGGGTATCAGCTCCGGCATGGTGGAGGAGGACGGTGGTGGATGGGGTGACGGACGCAGGAGCCTGGGGTGGAGAGGGTGTTTTGGCGCCCACGGAGTATGAATGGAGAAATGGAGGGAGAGAGGAAGGGGGAACCATGTCATCTGGGCACGCTTGTCTCAAATGCGAGGAAATTTACAAACTTAGCCCCCGCTAAAATTTCCTACATCACAGCAATATTAGTCGGTTGGGGATAGGACGGTAATCTCGCATACACTGAATATTTGCCGACAAGAGTTTGTTTTTGGTGCCCACCGTGTATGAATCAGGGAGGGAGTCGATTTCGGCCGAGGAGACACTGTGTTTTGGCGCCCACCATGTATGAATCCGGGTGAGAGGTGGTTATTTCATGTTTGAGTGAAATTACAAACCTACCCCTATCGAAACCTATAGAAATCGAGCCGATAGGCTTTGCGTGGCAGGGATAGGTAGTAATTTCCATCTCGCAGATTTTGGTTTCGGGCGGTTACTGCGACTTTCCCTGCTTCGTTCAAATTTTTGCAGAGCAAGAGTGCACGTTTACCGTGCCAACTCAATTCGAATCCAGTTTGTATTCTATTTTTGTTCGGGTAGGATCTATTTTCGATTGGAATAAAATTCTATATACATCAATTTATATATATATATATATATATACTTTCAAAAGCACAACAAAGAGTTTTGCTCGTTTATATGTATAATATGATTTACAAATACAATGATCTCAAAATCATAAGGTTGAATTCAAAAACTTTAAACCAAATTATGTTCTACTAGAATGTATGGATCAGTAATATCTACATATTAAATAACATAGATGCGCGTGAATTCATATGAGTATGAATGTTTGATAGATCAATTTTGGTTTGAGTATGAATTACATGTATCATCATCTCGAATTCAAATATTTGAATCCCTTTTATGTTGACTCCTTTCACGCCCATCTCTCTCGCATGCATGCTCCTTCATGTAGCTATCACTCTCTTTTCTCCAGCTCACCCGCACACTCACTTCATGTTTCTCCTATCTTCGCAAACATGGTCTCTCGACGTCTCCCTTGAGAAGTGTCACACTCTCCCTATCGTTATACATTACACGCTTTTCATTATCTCTCATGTCTCTATCGTTCTCTGGTATCACTAGGTACCTAAGCTTTCTTTTTCACCGCCACACACACAGTCTCACTCATCTTTCACTTTGTCTTTCTCTCTATGGGGTTCTCTCACACACCTTATATGTCTCTAGACATGACTCATACCACTAAAATTACTCTCTCCTGCAGACACAACATTTGTTGCGGTCTCCTTTCCGTGTCCATCACAGTTATAGAACTGACATTATTCATTTGTTTACCGATCAGACAAACTCCCCCCTCTCTCTCACACACACACAACTCCGGCTTCGACTCCCCTTCCCGACTACCGTCTCTCTCTCTCACACACAAAACTCTCGCTTTCGCACCTGACTCGTATTTCTCTCACAAACATTTATCGACTAGCCTCTAGATAGGTTTATACACCTGCACACTCGTGCTTCCACTATTGCATACATGTCTCTCTCGCGCTCCTTGTATCTATGTAGATTTTTCTTCCCTTCTTGAGACATGCCCTCTCGATCGTGCACACACACACTATCGCCTCATTTTAAGCTGATACCTCTCGCACACACACTCTTTGTGTCTTTGTCACACATGCACTCCGTCCTCCTCCTCTTTCCCTCTCTCTCACACACACATGGGCTTTTTGCAACAACTAGCAAGATGCCCATGCGTTGCACGGAACATCAAGATGCATTTGTATGAGTAGTTTATCTTTTATCTTGTGGGAGAAAAGGATGAACGAGGGAAGGCCTTATTTGCAAATGTGGAGAGGGGTGTGGGTATGTTTTTGCAAAATTGACATAGTTTCCTTCCTATCCGCCAGATATAATACGGACGGCCTATATTGCAGGATGGCAGGCACACCATCATCACCAACTCTGTTTTTATCTCTACTCTTATAAAAAGCATAGTCGGTGATGATGGTGTGTCTTCCATCCTGCAATATAGGCCGCCCGATCTATATGTAACGGATAGGAAGGAAACTATGGCAATTTACCCGCACTCCTCTCCACCTTTGCAGATAAGGCCTTCCCTCTTTCATCCTTTTCTCCCACAAGATCTTGATGTTCCGTGCAACGCACGGGCATCTTGCTAGTAAGAGTAGAAATTAGACATATACCACTTCTCGAATCTTGAAACCAACAACATTCCTCCCTTATCTCATCAAAACCGCCAAAGGAATATATTTTGAGTGAAACATAACATATTTTTAGTGATATACGTATTTCAAAACTAGACTATTTTTTCTATCAAATCGGTGAATATGTATTAATCAACTTTGATCGTGTGGCAACGCATCGTTCCACAATGTAGTGCCTATAGATATTTTAAGAAGTCAAACTTTGACCAAGTTTGTAGAGAAAAATATTTATATCTACAATAGCAAAAATATATAATGCGAAACTACATCATATGATGAATCTAGTGATATATGTTTCGCACTCTAGATGTAAATATTTTTCTCCAAAAACTTGGTCAAAGTTTGTGAGGTTTGACTTTTCAAAAAAAATCTATAGGCACTACATTATGGTACGGAGGGAGTAGTTATTACCCCTGTATAATTTTTTGGACACCAGACAAACGGTGGAGTACATATACGAAGAGAAGAGGCGCACGCACGCAGTCGGTCTCTCGCTGTCTCGCACACCTGAGAGTTACATAAAGGCACCGTTAACAAATAAACCCTAAAACCCTAGGTGCACGATTGCTGCATGCGCGGGTACCAGCTACATGGTGGAGCGCACCTTTGTAGGAATAGTCAGCTCGCGTGATAATTTGATCCGTAGGAGTTGATGGTTAGGGCCACAGGTGAACGACCTGGAGGCAGTAGCTCGCCAGTTGCCACAGATCGAGTAGCCACGTTTAAAATATCATTTTTTTAGCGGGGTAAGAGTTGCGATATTCAATGGCGCTTTATAAGTACTAAGTAGTTTTTAGAACGATTGGTATGGAGCGAAAATGGAATTCATAACTACTACCTCCTTGGCGTATGGTTGTATGGGTTTGTGTTGCGAGATGTTGAACCTGGTAGTTCTAGGGAAAATACTATGGTTTAGATGTTGGTTTTCAGTAATGAAAATCAGAAGGGGGGAACCCTTCTTTGATAAAAAAAACTACTACCTCCATTCCAGTTTATTAATCCCCATCATAGTTTGGGTCAAAGTTTGTCCATGAATTTTACTTGTAAAATGTGAATGGAAAACGAAAATTTGTTATACCCAAACAAACAAGGACTGGAGGGAGTGATTGCTCTGACACGGACGCGACCTCTCATAGCGCAGGCATTGAACCGGCGCGCCGGCCAAGAGGGCCCCACTCGCTGCAGGCCCGGCTGAACATGCCTCCTCGCCGCATGCAACTGGCTTCAGACTGCCCCGCCTGCCTCCATTGAATCCGCGCGTTTGCCGGCAACATTTCCTTTTGCGAGCCGGCGGGCATTTTAGAACACAAAAAATGACCAAAATATAATTAATTACGCATGGTCTTGACTTGTTGTGCTTGCAGTGGTAGCAGGAACTAGAGGTTTTTCTTTATTTATAACTCTCCTCACATTTTTTTTGGCTTTGAAGTAAATCATGATTGTGGACATTATCTATGAATGTGCAGATATCTGTGAACATGAGTTTGATGTGGAAGTTGAACTTGGAATGTCGGGCTTGCTCGTGAACTATACCATGTCCAATGCTTAAATGCATTATTGTTTGGAAAGTAATTGATGTTATTACATGACCCAAAAAAGTACTTTGTGCCACATCGGTAGATGCACGGACATCTAACAGCATGCTTGTTGGATAAACATTTGAACCTATCAATTATGAAGGAAATTTTGTATTGACAACAGTTTTAGATAGCAGGAGACGCCTAGCCTGCTCTGCCTCTGCTAGCTTATTTCTGGCTTCTTCCATCTCTTCTTTGGCTTGGGTGAACAGAGCATCTGATTGCTCTTTTCGCTTCTTTAGGAACTCAACTACATTCTCAAGGGTGGCTGCACTCTTTCTTTCAGCCTTTACTAGAGCCACGAGGACACGAACAACTGACGACTCCACCTGGCTTGTGTGTAATCCAGCATCATCTGGGAATTTGCACCTTGTGTCTATTCCAGCATCATTTGGGAACTGGCACGTTGTGTGTAATCCAGCCTCATTTTGGAAACATGATCTTGAGCTTGACCATACTTCCCTCCTCGCAGTAACTGCATCCTGAGATGAAGTTACTTCTTTTTTAGATCAATACTCAGAGCAACCCAGATCCATTTAGTAGAAGCCAGATAAACAGGACTCACAGAAGTGAATTCAAAAGGAAAAATATAAAAACATACTACAAGGTGTGAACACCCACTTCCTACATCAAGCTAAAAACGAAAGCATTAGGATGATTAAGACTCTTCTTATTACACATCAAAGAACATGAGGCTAAGAGAAACAGAAACTACAACATATACACATCGAAGAACACGAGGATAAACGAAAGTAATGAAAGGGTGTTACTTACAAAAGCTCGTTTTATAGGTTTGGTGCAGCTCCTCTTTAACTTGCCACGCTCCTTGAAGACGTCCCCAATATCACGTGTTTGGTCTTCATTGCTCCTCTGTATGTTCGCACTCATGGTTTTAAAATCTCAACATGGCAAAAAAATATACTACTAGTAATACTCACGCATCTTGTGGGCAACATTAAAGCACTCGTCTGCCATGTTAGAGCATCTCCAACATAAGTGCAACGCGCGGCGCTTTAAAAAAGCATTTATAGTGCTGAGATCGAGGAGTAGAGATAGAGAGTAGAGACTAGAGAGTAGAGGATAGTTCTCAGCATAGATAGATAAAAAAATAGATAGTTCAACTACTCCTCGTCGTCCGATTCGTCCTCAGTGATGTCCTCCTCCGACGTCTCAATGTAGGCGTGTAGATATCGATCATCGTCGGATTCCCAGGGCGACACTGCTCCTAGACTCATGTTGAATTGAGTGTACTCTTGTCCTCGTGATAGGCGGCTCGCTCCGCACTCCTCTTCTCCCTCTCCGCCCTCCTTTGCACGTAGAACTCGCTGATACGTCTCCGTCGTATCTACTTTTCCAAACACTTTTGCCCTTGTTTTGGACTCTAACTTGCATGATTTCAATGGAACTAACCCGGACTGACGCAGTTTTCAGCTGAATTGCCATGGTGTTATCTTTGTGCAGAAACATAAGTTCTCGGAATGACTTGAAACTTCACGGAGATTATTTTTGGAAATAATGAAAAATACTGGCGAAAGAATCAAGGCCAGGGGGGCCACACCCTTTCCACGAGGGTGGGGGCGCGCCTGCCCCCCTGGGGCTCCCTGGAGCTCCACCGACCTCAACTCCAACTCCATATATTCGTGTTCGGGGAGAAAAAAATCAGAGAGAAAGATTCATCGCGTTTGACGATCTGGAGCCGCCGCCAAGCCCTAAACTCTCGGGAGGCTGATCTGAGTCCGTTCGGGGCTCCGGAGAGGGAATCCGTCGCCATCATCATCATCAACCATCCTCCATCACCAATTTCATGATGCTCACCGCCGTGCGTGAGTAATTCCATCGTGAGGCTTGCTGGGCGGTGATGGGTTGGATGAGATTTATCATGTGTCGAGTTAGTTTTGTTAGGGTTTGATCCTAGTATCCACTATGTTACGAGATTGATGTTGCTATGACTTTGCTATGCTTAATGTTTGTCACTAGGGCCGAGTGCCATGATTTCAGATCTGAACCTATTATGTTTTCATGAATATATGTGAGTTCTTGATCCTATCTTGCAAGTCTATAGTCACCTACTATGTGTTATGATTCGCAACCTCAAGTGACAATAATCGGGACCACTCCGGTGATGACCTTAGTTTGAGGAGTTCATGTATTCACTATGTGTTAATGCTTTGGTCCGTACTCTATTAAAAGGAGGCCTTAATATCCCTTAGTTTCCGCTAGGACCCCGCTGCCACGGGAGGGTAGGACAAAAGATGTCATGCAAGTTCTTTTCCATAAGCACGTATGACTATATTCAGAATACATGCCTACATTACATTGATGAATTGGAGCTAGTTCTGTGTCACCCTATGTTATGACTGTTACATGATGAACCACATCCGGCATAATTCTCCATCACCGTTCCAATGCATATGAGCTTTTCACATATTGTTCTTAGCTTATTTACTTTTCCGTTGCTATTGTTACAATCACTACAAAACCCAAAAATATTACTTTTGCTACCGTTACCGTTACTTCCATACTACTTTGCTACTAAATACTTTGCTGCAGATATTAAGTTATCCGGTGTGGTTGAATTGACAACTCAACTGCTAATACTTGAGAATATTTTTGGCTCCTTGTGTGAATCAATAAATTTGGGTTGAATACTCTACCCTCGAAAACTGCTTGCGATCCCCTATACTTGTGGGTTATCAAGACTATTTTACGGCGCCGTTGCGGGAGCATAGCTCTATTCTTTGAATCACTTGGGATTTATATCTGCTGGTCACTATGAAGAACTTGAAAGGCGAAATCAAAATTTATCCCTCAACTACGAGGGAGGTAAGGAACGCCATCGGCTCTGCGCTTGATTCACCTTACATTGTGAGTAAGCTTGCGACACCTAAACCTGCTTCGCTATTAATTGTGATATATGCATGTTATTGATGATGCCACTTCGCTATGCATGATACTTATGATGAAACTACTTCTATGCTTGATACTACTGTGCCACTTGGTGAATTTCTTGATGACCAACTTGCTAGGGCTAGAGAGAATGAAATTATTGAAACTGATAATATTGATGAAAGTGATGATAAAGACTCTCCCCCTAGATATGAATTGCCTGTTGTGCCTGAGGGCTATGTTATGGATGAAGAAACTGCTAGAGACTTTCTTGCTTGCAATGATAGAAGTGATCTTAAGAAATTATTAAAAACTCTGAATGCTAGAATGAAATATGATCCTGCTTATGCTACTTCACCTATCTTTGTTACTGATAAGGATTATGAATTCTCTGTTGATCCTGATATAATTACTTTGGTTGAATCTGATCCTTTTTATGGTTATGAATCTGAAACTGTTGTGGCACATCTTACTAAATTAAATGATATAGCCACCCTGTTCACTAACGATGAGAAAGCTCGCCACTATTATATCCTTAAAATATTTCCGTTCTCATTAAAGGGTGATGCTAAGATATGGTTTAATTCTCTTGATCCTGGTTGTGTGCGTAGTCCCCAGGATATGATTTATTACTTCTCTGCTAAATATTTCCCCGCTCATAAGAAACAAGCTGCCTTAAGGAAATATATAATTTTGTGCAAATTGAAGAAGAGTCTCCCACAAGCTTGGGGAGGTTTCTCCAATTACTTAATGCTTTCTGATCATCCTCTTAAGAAAAATGAAATAGTTGATATCTTTTATAATGGACTAACCGATGCTTCGGAGACCACGGATAGTTGTGTTGGTTACATTTTGAGGAAAGAACACCAGATGAAGATGAAATTCTATTGAATAATATGTTGACCAATGAAAATAATTGGGCACTTCCTGAACCAACTCCGAAGAAAAGGGGTGTTCTATTTCTCAGTCCTGAAGGTATGCAAGAGGCAAAGAAATCTATGAAAGAAAAAGGTATAAAAGCTGAAGATGTTAAGAATTTACCCCCTGTTGAAGAAATACATGGCCTTAATTTACCGCCTTTTGAAGAAATACATGGTTTTAATCCATCAACTATTGAAGAAACACATGGTCTTGATAACCCGACACAGGTAGTAAAGGTAAATTCTCTATATAGATTTGATGAAGGTGATATTCCTCGTTATAAGTCTGCTAGCCAATGCTTAGATGAGTTCGATAATTTTATTGTCAAACAAGAAAACTTCAATGCTTATGTTGGTAAACAATTGAAACACAATTACTGTATGCTTGAATACTTGAGTGATTATATGTCTAGAGTTAAAGGTGAACTTAAACTCATTAGTAAACATGCTTCTCTGGTTACCACTCAAGTAGAACAAGTACTTAAGGCTCAAAATGATTTGCTCAATGAATTAAATAGTAAGAATAATGATTTTGCTATTAGAGTGGCTACTAGAACTGGTAAATTGACTCAGGAACCTTTGTATCCTGAAGGCCATCCTAAGAGAATTGAGCAGGACTCTCAGAGAAATAATATTGATGCACCTAGTCCTTCTAAAAAGAAGAAAAAGAAAAATGATAGGACTTTGCATGCTTCTAGTGAACCTATTGCTGAAACACCTGAGAATCCAAATGATATTTCTATTTCTGATGCTGAAACACAATCTGGTAATGAACATGAACCTAGTGATAATGTTAATGATGATGTTCATGTTGATGCTCAACCTAGCAATGATAATGATGTAGAAGCTGAACCTGCTGTTGATCTTGATAACCCACAATCAAAGAATCAACGTTATGATAAGAGAGACTTTGTTGCTAGGAAACACGGTAAGGAAAGAGAACCTTGGGTTCAGAAACCCATGCCCTTTCCTCCTAAACCATCAAAGAAAAAGGATGATGAGGATTTTGAGCGCTTTGCTGAAATGATTAGACCTATATTTTTGCATATGCGATTAACTGATATGCTCAAAATGAATCCTTATGCTAAGTATATGAAATAAATTGTCACTAATAAAAGAAAGATACCGAAAGCTGAAATTTCCACCATGCTTGCTAATTACAATTTCAAGGGTGGAATACCTAAGAAACTAGGAGATTCAGGAGTATCAACTATACCATGCTCCATTAAAAGAAACTATGTTAAAACTGCTTTATGTGATCTTGGAGCCGGTGTTAGTGTTATGCCTCTCTCTTTATATCGTAGACTTGATTTGAATAAGTTGACACCTACTGAAATATCTTTGCAAATGGCTGATAAATCAACTGCTATACCTATCGGTATTTGATAGGATGTGCCTGTCGTGGTTGCAAATGTTACTATTTTAATGGACTTTGTTATTCTTGATATTCCCGAGGATGATAGTATGTCTATTATTCTTGGAAGACCCTTTTTGAATACTGCAGGGGCTGTTATTGATTTGCAACAAAGGCAATGTCACTTTTCATGTTAATGGCAATGAGTATACGGTACACTTTCCAAGGAAACAACCTCAAGTCCACAGTATCAATTCTATTGGAAAAATTCCATCGGTTATTATTGGAGGTTTTGAATTTCCTCTTCCTACTGTCAAAAAGAGATATGATATTCTTATTGTTGGGGATGTGCATATCCCCGTCGAGGTAACATAGTGTTATTCGAAATTTCTCCGGTTCCATGTTATCCGGAATGAGTTTATTAACAAGACTTGATCAACCTTGTTAATGGATTCCTTTTGATGAGCATGAGATGGACGAAGTTAGAAAGCACAACCTTCTGTACCCTTCTTTTACTTTCTGTTATTTAGTTGAAATAAAGTAAAATATTATTTTCTGTCAGTTTTCTGAATTATCCATGCAATAAAAAATACCCCGAAAATAAAATTTCTCCAAATGCCCCGAAATTGAAATATGATTTTTTCTGGAATATTTGAGAATATCTGGCACTAAGAACACAGCAGGCAGAGCAAGCACCTGGCCACGAGGGTCCAGGGCATGCCCACCCCCTGGGCGCGCCTCCCTGCCTCGTGGGCCCATGGTGGATCCCCTCCACTTATTCCTGCACCCACACACTTCTTCATCCTCCCAAAAAAATCACCAACCAGCTCAAGCACGAGTTCTAGCTCATTTTGCTGCGATTTTTGATCTCCTTGCTCAAAGCACCTCTCACAAAACTGCTTTGGGGGATTGTTCCTTGGTATGTGACTCCTCCAATGGTCCAATTAGTTTTTGTTCTAGTGCTTTATTCATTGCAAATTTGTGCTGCCTAGGTGACCATGTTCTTGAGGTTGCATGTCAAATTTATATGGTTCCAAGTAGTTCTAATGCATGATATAGTCTCTAGGCACTTGTTGGAGTAGTTGCTATCAATTTTGTTGAGTTTGATTCACTTTTATTTGAAGTTACTAAATTTTTTAGAAATTTTTCAAAGGAAGAAATATGTTTAGGAAAATGTACCAAGGTGGCCCTTCAAGGAAGCAAGGACCAAGGCTCGCAATGTGCGATGCCGACGATGAACCACCAAGGGACGCTCAAGTGCGGGCTTGTGAATGGCCTTTAGAGGACTTCATGGATCAAGTAAGAATCAAGGAAGAATTCAACGCATATGTGCGTAACGCTGATCTTGTGAGCTTCGAGGCAGATAAGTGTCGTCAGCATTATTATCTCACTGATTCCTTTGTGAGGAGGTTTGAATTTTCATCATCACGCAATTCTCAAACTGTCCTGTTTGATCTCTATGAAAATTCTTACACTATGGACTTAGAGGATTTACCACTGCTTGCAAACTTCCACAATGGGGTAGTACTAGTGAGCCTCGCAAATATCAGTTTAGAGATTTTTTGCTAGTATAACTGTGGGGGAATCTAGAGACATAGCACAAGCTACCATAGGGAGCATTCATTTACCTGCTATACATTATTTTGCTCTCTTCATAGGTAGATGCATAAATGGTAAAGATGAATCATGTCACATGTGTGTCTGTAACATCCCAAATTTCCTATTTGGAATGCTTTACAATTATAGCTAAGCATCTATGCATGTTTTTTGAATTTTGAGTGGCATTTGGAGTTTCAGAAGTTTTGGAGTTCTTGGAATTTGAATTCAAAAATTTGGCAGTTGAAATTAATTTCAAATCAATAACTGATAAATACTTGAGGAAAAGTATGAGAGGAGTAAACATGACACTCCAAAAATATCAGAGGAAAAACATTGCCAAAAGTTTGAATTCAAATTTGAGTTTTATTTGGAATTTTGAAAATGATTTTTATAAAGTTTGGATTTTGCCTGGAAAATGTTCAAATTATAGGAATATTCCCTGATCATTTTGATATATATATGTCCTATATAAAATATTTATATTTATTATATTTTTCCTCTCTCTAATATTCAAAAAAATGGAAAAGGAGGACCCGGCGCCACCAGCCAGCCCGGCCCGGCCAGTAGCCGAGGCCCACCGAGGCGCCACCACCGACCCGGCCCGGCCCGCGCCCAATGAGCCGGCCCGACCGACCCTCCCTCGCCTGAAACCCTCCGCATCGGTCGCCCGCCCGACGCCGCTCCCTCTCTCACCGACGGGTGGCCCCACCCGTCGTCTTCCCCACGCCGCCAACCGCCCGCGCCGTCATCGCCGGATCCGCGAGATCCGGATCCTCCCGATCTCCTCGCGGATCTTTCCCTCGCCCAAGTCGTGCCCCCTATATATACCCCTCCCCTCGCCCGTTTTCCCCTCGCCCCTCGCCGACCTCTCCCTCTCGCCGCTGCGCTCGCCGAGCCCGAGTGCGCCGCCGCCATTAACCCGTCCCGAACGCCCGCCACCTCGAGCTCACCCGACTCCACCCGAGCCCCTCTCGCCACGCCGCACCGCGGACCTCTCCGCCGACGTCCCCGACCACCGGAGCCGCCGGAGTCGTCGCCGCCCGAGCCGCCGTCGCCGTCGCCGCCTCGATAAGTCACCGGAGTTCTCCCCGCCGTCCGATCTAGAACGAGCGCTCTAGATTAGATCCCGAAGCGGTAGGTTTTAGTTTTATAAAACCGGGTTTAATTCCGGTTTAGTTGGTTTTTTTTAGTTAGGGTTTAGTTGAACCGGCCGACTCTGTTTAAACCCTAGGGCCCGATTAGTTATATTACGCCCAGGGCGCTAGATAGGCCCATTAGCCCGTTTTTCTTTTTAGTTTTATTTTTCGTTTTCTGTTTTAACAGAATAGTTTCAGATTTGAAAAATTCATATCTTTTAATCTACTTAATATTTTTAAGTGATTCTTTTTTTTGTTGGTTTGCAAATTTCTTATAGTTTCTGTATAAAATATAATTAGTCATGTTAAAATTATTTAAAATTGATTTATTTTAGATTTAGACAGAATAGTAATTCTTCTATAAAATGAGTTAGGAATATTATTTTTAATGATTCTTTTTGTCACAACTTTGTTTTGACATTGCCTAACCGTAGGAATTTAATTGGGCATTTTAGAAATTAATAAAAAATAGTTTTAATCAAAATCATGTTATTCCTATTTATTTAACTAGCTACTGTTTTCCTATTGTTTTAATTAGCAAATAAATTTATTTTTCCTATGTGATATATTATTCTAGGTTAGTTTTGTAACTTTAGAGCATGAACTTTTATTTATAATAAATAAAACTTTTATTTTTATTTTTCTTACTAGAATTTGCTTTAGGCCTAATAGGAGTTTTATAATAGATTTTAAGGTGATTCTTTTTGCTCCTAGTTGTTTGATGAATTCTTTTCTGTTAGGTAACATAAATCCATGCTTAGGTTCTGTTAAGAAAATTTTTGATATGTAAAACTATTATTAGTTGTTGCTTGATGTAGGAAAACTTTGAGTTGGATTTCTTTGAGTTTTTCTTTGGGTTTTGGTTCAAGTGCTCTGTGTGTATGTTAGCATGCTATTATGTTAAGTGGTCATATGTTGTATGCTTATTATGATTGTTGTTTGTCTCGGTAGAATTTCCGGTCTGAAGCTTGCTACCATGAGTCCCTAGCTTTGAAGATCGTCAAGAAGGCAAGTCATTGATCATATTTCTTTTCTATATCTATGATTTTATTTGCATTAGAACTATACCTCCCACCATGCATGCGATGGGTGAAATTTTGAAGTTATGTTCTTGAGTAGTATCATGAGGTAGGATGAACCAATCCCCTTGTTACCATGACCGGGGCGAAGTAGTTTATTTTGCTATGCTCGTGAGGCGGGGTTGGTTGAGTGAATTCATAAGGGAGATGTGAGAGTCAAGATGATGACAACCCCTGAACTTCAAGCTCAAGATGGACTTGAATTCACTCTTTGGGTGGAGGGCGGTTGTGGGCACCTGGAGAACCCGGTGGTTGGCGGGATGCATGGAGAAGCGCCATGACATCTTGCGAAAGCTTCACCCAGCCACGAAGAGGCGGATGGATACCCCATTGACGGAAGCTTACATGCAGCCGCAAGCCATTATGGGCTCGGCTTGGTCAACCCTAGTTGTGACTCTGGCGGACGGTGCTATGAGATGTAGAAGAGCGGTAGGATTGGATGGGTACGGCGGTGGCGGAGGAGCTCTTGGAAGACCCTGTTTCGTTAGTCCGTCTTCAAACACCATGAAGTGCGAAGACTTAAAGGAGGGAGCGATTCTTGCGAGTAAAGTCATAAACCTCAGAGAGAAAAGATCTAATCGATTAGCCGTGTCCCCGGTTACGGACAATTTGAGCCACTTGAACTTGGAAGTATTCGGAAATCTCAACATTGAAATTAATAAATTAATTGAGGGGGTTAATTAATAATTGGGAATGAGACATTGGTTGGTGGAACCATCTCAATAACTACCAACAATTTTGTAGTATTTGCAAACAAGTCCTTATTGTAGGGAAAACTGGCTTTTCACAAAATGATGAAACTTAGAGCCCCACAGCCAAATTGCATATAGTGTTAGTAATTTTTATTGTTATTCTCTTTTCATGACTTGCCAGCATATTCAAAATGCTGACCTACACGGCTGCAACGTCTTATGTTGCAGAGGAGTATTCCGATTAGGAGTGAGGCTACGATCCGCGCTTGGCGATTGCCCTATGGAGTCGGATGGACTCGCTATTCTTCTACGCTTCCGCAACTTTACTTAGTTCATTTCTCATGAGTTGGCCTTGGCGAATTTATTCTATTGTAATAAAGACTCGATATGAGAACCGTGTAATAAATTCAGGTGTGATTGAACTTTGATTATTTCATCAATGTCTTGTGAGTGCGGCATGATCTTGGGATGAATGCAGAACCACGGAGACTTGACCGATTTTGGGTCGGTCGCTACGAGAGATAGTATCGAGCACACGACCGTGGGGCGTAACCCCTAGGATCGGAAAACAATAGGAAGAGACTATTTATTTTATATCCTTATCATTCCGTAATTCTCCCTGTTCATTTCTCACTTCTCTCGATTTTCAACATTCTAGATGGCCGAGTTCACCCCGTTTTGCTACGGAGTTTTGCCACCGGATGAGGCGATGCCTTTCGGCGGAAGCTGGTCAGATCGTGAAGAAGCTGAAGATTGCTCTGCCGTCGATCACGGGAAGCCTACCAATGCACTTCCGCGGATACCGCTTCTGAGGATCGAGGTGCACATTCCAGGAGAACCGGAGGACATAAAGAACCTATTGACTTGAGTTTACCGATTTCAATTGGATCCTCGGAAGAGACATGGCGATTTATCGTGCACTCGGACATCTCCGAGAAGAGTACAGGCGAGCTCGACCCATCAGATCTCGCCATGGTTTCTCGCGAGCAAGGAATGGAGATATCATCCGTGCCGTGAGGGCGACTCCATTCTCTCATATGTCCAAGACTTGGAGTGTCTCCTCGAGAAGCAGGAGATCCGGACTCGCCGTAACTTCGAAGGTACACGGAGGCTGTTGTTCCGTGAATGGAACTGGAGGAGAAGGCACCGCAGACTTCCTTGACCATGAGGAAGAAATCGCGGACTTCATGGAAGAGTCGACAACCTGAAGATGAATGTTGCGCATTAGAGGAAAAGAAGGACTTGGGAGAGGACCTTTTCCGAGTGGAAAACGGACCTCTCGTGAGCAATGACCAGGATTATGAAGGAGCTCCACCGGAGAAAGCCGCAAGAGGAGGCGCCGCATCACGGGGCGCCACACGGAGGACACCGCACGGAAGGGCGCAAGGATAATTGATGAAGACATTTAGTCGACCGCCATGTTATTTTATTTTAAATCGATCGGTTAGGCCGTTATTTTCGATTAGTCGTGAGCATTTGTAATCGAGATTGAACCATGTTTGAGTGGATTGAATAAATGATTGGTGTGATTATGTTTGTGCATTCATATGGGTAGTGATATTTTCTCATTAGACCATTGTTCTATTCTAATTTTCTCATCCACTCCAAAACACGGATCGTCCGAGACGTGACCCGGTCTCAACTTCCGCGGAGCTCACCCGGCTGATCCAGCAGCGAGAATGCCCTCATGCAGATGCTCATCCAGAACCAGAACAACAATAACAACAACAACAATCCACCGCCACCACCCCCTGTGGACAACTTGACTCGATTCCTAAGGCTGAATCCGCTAGTGTTCTCTAGCAGCACTGAGCCGATTGTGGCGATGATTGGCTCCGCAAGGTCGGAAGAGAGTTAGTCACTGTTGGATGCACCGATGCGAGAGAAGGTGCGCTTTGCCGCACATCAACGATGGACCTGCAGCTTCTTGGTGGGAGAACTACACCGCCACTTATCCCATCGCCACCATCCGTGGGATCAGTTCCAACAGCTTTCCGCACGCTCATGTTTCAGGTGGAGCCATGAGTGCGAAGAAGCGTGAGTTCCGCAACTTCGCCCGGGGAACCGTCTTGTGGGGCGATGCGTGGATGAGTTCAACAAGTTAGCTCGCTATGCCCCGGATGATGAGGCCACAGATGCATAAGCAGGAGAAGTTTCTCGAGGACTCAATGGCGAGCTGGGTATGCAGCTTATGGTGGCTACCTTCACCAACTACCGGGAGCTGGTAGACAAGGCCACCATACTTGAAGGCAAGCAGCAGCAGATTGATAGCATAGCGGAAGTATGGTCGGGGAAATACAACTCGGGAACTCAGCGAAGCCCGATATGCCCCATACTCGGGAGGGCATACCCATCATAACCATGGAGGACATAACCATGGAGGAAATGGGAACAACATAACCAGGACAACAAGTCGGGCAATGGAAATGGCAATGGAAGCGGCAATGGCAACCAGCATCGTCCTGCCCGGCTCGAAAAAGATCTGAGTCATATCACTGTTTCAAGTGCGGAAAACAGGGCACAATGCCACCGACTGCCGGAGGCCAAGCGGAGGAATGGAAGCGGCAATGGAAGCTCAGCGAAGAAGCCCAACCCTTTTCCTCGTGCTCGGGTGAACCACATTGGCGTGGAGGGCGTCTATGATCAGCCGGAACAACGTGGTTGGTAAGTTTTATTAAATTCACATCGATATTGGTACTCTTTGATTACGGTGCAACACATTCATTCATATCAAGGGTAGTTGTGGAAAATGCGGGTTGCCCACTAAAACCCTTAGAAGCCCCTTGGCGTCGGTTCGCGGGAGGAGAAATGATGGCGAGCTTAGGCTGTCATGCAACCCTCAACATCGAAACCATAAATTTCCGCAGACCTCATAGTATTGGAAACCCGGACCTTGGATGTAATCCTAGGCATGGATTGGTTGACGAAGTTTGAAGGAAACATAGATTGTGCCCGCAAGTCGATTCGCTCACCACCCGGGCGAGAAGAGGAACAAGTATGTATCCGGGCGTAGCGGATGAAGAATCGGTAAATTCCCTCACGGGAGTTGTCCGGAGGAAGTACCGATGGTGCAAGATTTTCCGATGTGTTTCGGAAGAATTACCAGAATGCCACCGGACGAGACATTGAATTTCTGATTGAGTTATTGCCCGACACAGCCCCAATATCCAAGAGACCTTATCGGATGCCCCGAGCGATTTGAGAGATCAAGAATCAAATTAATGAGTTATTGGAGAAAGGATATATTCGGCCAAGCTCATCACCTTGGGGATCCCCAGTTCTCTTGGTAGAGAAGAAGGATGGAACCCTGAGAATGGTTGTGGATTATCGTTCGTTGAACGACGTGACCATCAAGAACAAGTACCCTCTGCCGATGATTAATGATCTATTTGACCA
Source organism: Aegilops longissima (assembly GCA_021605205.1). Lineage (NCBI taxonomy): Eukaryota > Viridiplantae > Streptophyta > Magnoliopsida > Poales > Poaceae > Aegilops > Aegilops longissima. The sequence goes on from CM038680.1 coordinate 250,872,150, forward strand.
GCTAGTTGGAGCCAAAGTATTCTCCAAGATCGATCTTCGATCAGGATATCATCAGTTGAAGATCCGTGAAAATTATATACCCAAAACAACATTCACTACCAGGTATGGTTTATATGAGTATACCGTCATGTCATTTGGATTGACTAATGCCCCTGCATACTTCATGAATTTGATGAACAAGGTATTTATGGAATATCTGGACAAGTTTGTCGTGGTGTTCATCGATGATATACTGATTTTCTCCAAGAGCGAGGAAGAGCATAAGGAACATTTGCGTCTAGTTACGGAGAAACTTGAGAACATCAGTTGTATGCCAAGTTCAGCAAATGTGAATTTTGGCTGAAGGAAGTCGGATTCCTCGGACATGTTATTTCAGGAGAAGGAATAGCGATGGATCCCGCCAAAGTTGAATCGATCACCGATTGGCGGTCACCCACCACGATCAAGGAGATCCGCATTTTCTCGGACTCGCGAGGATATTATCGGAGGTTTATTGAGAACTTCTCGAAGATTGCCAAACCCATGGTGAGCTGTTGAAGAAGGATGCCAAGTACATTTGGACCGAGGATTGTGAAGCCGGTTTCGAGGAATTGAAGAAAGCGTTTGGTTACAGCCCGATGGTGATTTTGCGGTACATACACAAGGATTACGGGTATATTGTGGCGCTTCTCGTCGGGGACTCGGAGGAGTACTCATGCAGGAAGGAAAAGTTGTAGCTTATACCTCCATACAGCTCGACCACACGAGATGAATTATGCCACACATGATTTGGAGTTAGCGGCGATAGTGCATGCACTCAAGACACAGAGACATTTCCTTATCGGAAACCGTTGTGATGTTTACAGATCATAAGAGCTTGAAGTATATTTTCACGCAGAAGAGTTGAACCTCGAGCGGAGGAGATGGCTAGAGTTAATCAAGGACTATGACATGAGATTGCATTATCACCGGGAAGGCTAATGTTGCAGCGAGATGCTTTGAGCCGTAAGAGTTATGTGAATACTCTTATAGCGGGAGGATTACCCGAGTTAGTCGATGACCTCGAGATCTCCGGCGGAGATAGTTCGAGAGGATATGTTGCAACTCTGGAAGTTCAGTCCACTTTGGCGAAAGGATTCGTGAAGCCGGAAGTCGGACAAGGAAATTGACGAGATAAAGAAAAAGATGAATGAAGGAAAAGCTAAAGGATTTCGTAAGGATGAATACGGAGCTATATGGTTCGAGGATCGTATTTATGTACCCAATGATCCCGAACTCAGGAAGTTAATTCTTCAGGAGGCTCACGATTCACCGTACTCGATTCACCCCGGTAACACCAAGATGTATCTTGATTTGAAGGAAAGTTTACGGTGGGCGGTATGAAGAAGGATATTGCGAGTGCGTAGCGATATCGGACGTTTGTCAGCAGTAAAGCAGAACATCGAAGCCAGCAGGGTTACTTCAACCTTTGCCGATTCCCGAGTGGAAATGGGAAAAACTTGGAATGGATTTTATCACAGGATTACCGGGACCCGTTCAGGTTATGATTCCATCTGGGTAGTGGTTGATCGATTGACCAAGGTAGCTCACTTCATTCCTATGAAGACTACCTATACCGAGTGCTAAGTTAGCCAAGATATACATGACCAGGATCGTATATGCGCATGGAGTTCGAGGAGTATCGTGTCGGATAGAGTAACACAATTTACCTCAAAGTTTTGGAATCGGTTACATGAAACTTTGGAGTGCGAGGCTGGAGTTGATACAGCTTTTCATCCATGAGCAGATGGACGGTGAGAGAGTCAACCAGATTACGGAGGACATGTTGAGAGCTTGTGTGCTAGACTATGGGTCTAGCTGGGATGATAATTTGCCACACGCGAGTTCTCATACAACAACAGTTATCGGACCCGATCGAAGATGGCCCCTTCGAAGCTCTATATGGAAGGAGGTGCGAGAACACCATTCTTTGTGGGATGGTGTTGGAGATCGAACACTTTTCGGTTCCGATCTTATCGGAGATTCGAAGAAAGTCAAGCTGATTAGAGATAGGCTCAAGATAGCTCGATCGAGGCGGAAGAGTTATGCCGACGATGGCATAAAGGAAGTAACTTACGAAGCGGGAGACCGAGCATATCTTCGTGTGTCCCCACTTCGTGGAATCAAGAGGTTTGGTGTCAAAGGAAAGTTAGCACCCCCGTTCATTGGCCCCTACAAAATCCTCGAACATCGTGGAGAAGTTGCTTACAAGTTGGAATTGCGGAAGGATTGTCCGGAGTTCATGATGTCTTCCATGTTTCTCGGTGAAGAAATGTCATGCCGACATGGCGATATTCCGTTGAGAGACACGGTGCCCCTAGAGGCCATACAGCTCGACAATGATCGACTTATAAGGAGAAACCGTCCGAATTCTCGAGGCTGCGAACGAGTCACCCGCAGCAAGATCATCAAGTTTTGCAAGGTCTTTGTGGAGTCATCACTCAGGAGGAAGCCACACAGGGCGAGAAGAAGACCTCCTTGAGACCACCGCACCTATTTGCTAGCCAACCCGAATCTCGAGGGCGAGATTCATCTTAAGGTGGGTAGGTTTGTAACATCCCAAATTTCCTATTTGGAATGCTTTACAATTATAGCTAAGCATCTATGCATGTTGTTTGAATTTTGAGTGGCATTTGGAGTTTCAGAAGTTTTGGAGTTCTTGGAATTTGAATTCAAAAATTTGGCAGTTGAAATTAATTTCAAATCAATACTGATAAATACTTGAGGAAAAGTATGAGAGGAGTAAACATGACACTCCAAAAATATCAGAGGAAAAACATTGCCAAAAAGTTTGAATTCAAATTTGAGTTTTATTTGGAATTTTTGAAAAATGATTTTTTATAAAGTTTGGATTTTGCCCCTGGAAAAATGTTCAAATTATAGGGAATATTCCCCTGATCATTTTGATATATATATGTCCTATATAAAATATTTATATTTATTATATTTTTCCTCTCTCTAATATTCAAAAAAAAATGGAAAAGGAGGACCCAGGCGCCAGCCAGGCCAGCCCCGGCCCAGCCAGCGCCGAGGCCCACCAGTAGCCCACCGACCGCCCAGCCCGGCGCCATGGCCGAGCCGGCCCGACCGACCCCTCCTCGCCGAAACCCTCCGCGCCGATCGCCCGCCCGACCGCCGCTCCCCTCTCTCACCGGCGGGTGGCCCCACCCGTCGTCTTCCCTCACAGACGCCAACCGCCCGCCCGACGCGCCGCTCCCCTCTCTCACCGACGGGTGGCCCCCACCCCGTCGTCTTCCCCTCGCGCACGCCAACCGCCCGCGCCGCCGCTCGCCGGATCCCGCGAGATCCGGGATCCTCCCCGATCTCCTCGCCGGATCTTTCCCTCGTCCAAGTCGTGCCCCCCCTGTATATAACCCTCCCCCTCGCCCCGTTTTCCCCTCGCCCCCTCGCCCGACCTCTCCCTCTCGCCGCACATGCTCGCCGGAGCCCGAGTGCGCCGCCGCCGCCATTAACACCGTCCCGAACGCCCCGGCCACCCTCGAGCTCACCCGACTCCACCCCGAGCCCCCTCTCGCCACGCCGCACCCGCCGGACCTCTCCGCCGACGTCCCCGACCACCGGAGCCGCCGGATCGTCGCCGCCGAAACGCCGTCGCCGTCGCCGCCTCGGTAAATCGCGGAGTTCTCCCAACCGTCCGATCTAGAACGAGTGTAGCGACGACCCAAAATCGGTCAAATCTACGTATGCATACCATCCCAAGATCATCTTTGGTACTCACGATACATCGATAAAGTAATCAAAGTTCAATCACACCTGAATATCATTAATCGATTCTCATATAGAGTCTTTATTACAAGGGAATAAATTGGCTCAAGGCCAACTCATGAGAAATAAACTAAAAATGCTGCGGAGCGTCGAAGGTAAGCGAGTCCATCCGACTCCAAGGGCAATCGCATGCGCGGGCGTAGCCTCACTCTGATCGGAATATATCTACGCAACATAATACGTTGCAACCATGTAGGTCAGCTTTTGGAATAAGCTGGCAAGTCATGAAGAATAACAATAATAAAGTTACTAACACTATATGCATTTTTGGCTGTGGAGCTCTAAGTTTCATCATTTTGCGAAAAGCAGATTTTATCCTACTACAGTGGACTTGCTTGCAAATTACTACAATTGTTGGTAGTTATTGAGATGGTTCCGCCAACCAATATCTCGTTCCCAAATTATTAAGTCATAAACCCTCAAATTATTTCATTAACTTTAGTGTTGAGATATCCGAATACTTCCAAGTTCCAGAGGCTCATATGTAAAGTAACGGGGACACGGCTAATCGATTAGATCTTTAAACTCTGCGGAGGGTTGCACTTTCCCATAAGAATCATTCCCTCCTTTAAAGTCTTAGCACTTCATGGTGTTTGAAGGCGGACGAATAAACAGGGTCTTCAAAGAGTTCTTACGCCCTTTGCGGTACCCATCCAATCCTACCGTTCGTCTACTTCTCGTAGTACCGTCCAGCCAGCGTCACTACTAGGGTCAACCCAGCGAGCCCATAATGGCTTGCGGCTGCAGAGTAACTTCGGTCATGGGGCATCCATCCTTCTCTTCGTGGCTGGGTGAAGCTTTCCGCAGGATGTCATGGCGCTTCTCCATGCATCCCGGCCACCACTGGGTGCTCAGGTGCCCGTCAACCGTCCTCCACCCGATAGTGATTTTCGAAGTCCATCTTGATCATTGTAGTTCATGGGGTCATCATCATCATTGACTCTCACATCTTGCTTGTGAATTTCACTCATCCCAAATCCGTCTCTGAGCATAGCAAAATAACTACTACGTCCGGGGTCATGGTAACAAGGGGATTGGTTCATCCTACCACATGATACTACTCAAGTTTAATGACTTCAAGATTTCACCACTGCATGCATGGTGGGGTGGTGACAACTACTAATGCACAAAAACATATGTATAGAAATAACATGATCAAAACTTGCCTTCTTGATGATCCTCGTAAGCTAAAAAGTCGTAGTAGCAACCTTAGCACTCAGGAAACTCTACGAGACAAACAATAACACAATAAGCACAAAGCAAGAGGATCACACAAGATAACAATAGTAACATAGCACAACAAAACAATCAAAACCAAATCCAAAAGAAAAACTCAAAGAAACCAATTCAAAGTTTTCCCTACTCCAAACAATAACAAAAATAGTTTTTTATATAACAAAAATTCCTTAATTTAACCTAATCATGCTTTTAGGTTAACTTAATAGAAAAGGTTCACTAAGCAACTAGGAGCAAAAAGAATTAATTAAAAAGCTATTATAAAACTCATTTTAGGCCTAATCCAATTTCTATTAAGAAAATAATTTAAAACTTTTATTAATTATAAATAAAAGTTCATCTAATGGAGTGACAGAAACTAACCTAGAATAACTAATCACAAGTTAAAAATAAATTAATTTACTAATTAATTAATTAGGAAAACAGGAACTAGTTAACTAATTAGGATTAATAGGATTCTGTCTAAAACTAATTATTTATAAATCCTAAAATACCCAAGTTAATTTCTAGGGTTTGGCAATGTCAAAATAAAGTGGTGACAAAAGAATCATGCAAAAATAATTTTTCTAACTAAAGTTATAGCAGATTTACTATTCTGACCAAAACTAAAATAAAGCAATTTTAATTATTTTTAACATAGCTAAATATATATTCTACAAAACTACATAAAATTTGCAATCCAACAAAAAAAATCATCTAAAAATATTAAACAGAATAAAAGATATACATTTTGGAAAACAGAAACTATTCGGCTAAAACAGAAAATCAAATTAAAAAGAAAAAGGCCTAATGGGCCTATCTTGTATACAATGCATTAGATAGCCTAAGCGGGCCTAGGTTTAAACTAAGCGAACCGGCCTAAAAAAATAAACCTAAACTAAAACTAAACCGATCGGAACGGCGGTTTATAATTAAAACCTAACCCTTGAGGTTCTAATCCTAGCCCTAGATCTAGGATCGAGGCGGAGGCGATCTTAGGGACTTCGGACTCGGCGACTCGGCGGCCAGCGAGAGTGCTTCAGGCGTCCAGGCGTCAGCGAGCTCAGCGAGTCGTCGGGAAGACGCGCACGAGCACGGGGGGGTTGGTGGTGTTGGGGGTCGGGGTGGACTAGGGGCTCGGCAGGCGGCAACAATGGCGGCGGGGAGAAGCTCGGGTCTCCGTGGCGCAAATGGGAGGAAGAGGGGTGCGGCGAGCTCTCGGGGAATGGGGTGCGGGGCTCGGCCTTTATAGCCGGGCCTCGGGCTCGCTCGGAAGGGCATCGGGGCGATCGGGGATCCGGATCCTTGGGATCCGGTCGATCTCAACGAGCTCGATGGCGTGGGCGAGGAAGGAGAGGCGGGGGGCCTGGGTCAGTGAGAGAGAGAGAGGCGAGGGTGGGTGGCGAAGCCTAGGGGTTCGGGTGGCCGGGCGAGGGGGAGGCTGGGCTGGCTCAGTTGGGCGGCTCAGTGAGCTGTGTGCAGGGCTCTTGAAGGGAGGCTGGCTGTGGCTGGGCTGGGGTGGCTTTGGTGGCATACAGGGAGTTTTCTTTTATTTTTTAAATAAAACAAAAACAAAAATAAAACCTTATCTATAAATATTTTATATAGGGTATATATATACCAAAATGATCAGGGAATATTCCTTTCATTTGAACATTTTCCAAAGGCAAAATCAAACTTCATAAAAATCTATTTTTTCAAATTCAAATAAATTTCAGATTTGAATCCAAATCTTTTAGCAATGTTTCCTCTGATACTTTTGGAGTGTCATGTTTGCTCCTCTCATACTTTTGATCAAGTATTTATCGAGCTTAGTTTTTGAAATGTTTCCCACATGCCAAAGTTTGAAATTCAAATTCAAAACTCAAAATTCTCTGAAACTTCAAATGACATTCAAATTCAAACATGATGCATAGGATGCTTATCTATAATTGTAAAACATTCCAAATAGGAAATTTGGGATGTTACAAACCTACCACCTTAAAATGAATCTAGCCCTCGAGATTGGGTTAACTAACAAATAGGTGCGGATGGTCTCGAAGAAGATCTTCTTCGCGTTCCCAGGTGGCTTCTTCCTCGGTGTGGTGACTCCACAGCACCTTGCAAAATTTGATGACCTTGCTGCGGGTGACTCTGCTTGCAGTTTCGAGAATTCGGACGGGTTTCTCCTTGTAAGTTAGATCCTTTGTCAAGCTGTATGGCCTCTAGGGGCCTTTGTGTCTCTCAACGGAACATCGGCCATGTCGGCATGACACTTCTTCAGCTGAGAAACATGGAAGACATCATGAACTCCGGACAATCCTTCCGGCAATTCCAACTTGTATGCAACTTCTCCACGACGTTCGAGGATTTTGTAGGGGCCAATGAATCGGGGTGCTAACTTTCCCTTGACTCCAAACCTCTTGATTCCACGAAGTGGAGACACACGAAGATATGCTCGGTCTCCCACTTACGTAAGTCACTTCCTTAAACTTCTTGTCGGCATAACTCTTACGTCTCGATTGTGCTATCTTGAGCCTGTCTCGAATCAGCTTGACTTTCTCTTGGGAATCCTTGATAAGGTCGGAACGAAAAGTGATCGATCTCAACACTATCCCACACAATGGTGTTCGCACCTCCTTCCGTATAGAGCTTGAAAGGGCCATCTTCAAACTGGATTGATAAGCTGTTGTTGTATGAGAACTCTGCGTCTGGCAAATTATCATCCCAGCTAGACCCATAGTCTAGCACACAAGCTCTCAACATGTCTTCCGAATCTGATTGACTCTCTCGGTCTGTCCATCATGCTGCGGATGAAAAGCTGTCTTGAATTCCAGCCTCGTACCCAAAGTTTCATGCAATTGCTTCCAAAACTTTGAGGTAAACTACGTTCCTCTATCGACACGATTTTCCTCGGAACTCCATGCGGACATCGATCCTGGTCATGTATATCTTGGCCAACTTAGCACTGGTATAGGTAGTCTTCACGGGAATGAAGTGAGCTACCTTAGTCAAGCGATCAACCACTACCGGATAGAATCATAACTGAGCGGGTCTGGGTAATCTGTGATGAAATCCATACCAAGTTTCTCCCATTTCCAATCGGGAATCGGCAAAGGTTGAAGTAACCTGCTGGCTTCGATGTTACTGCCTTTACGTTGGCAAACATCGCATCTGACTACGTACTCGGCAATGTCCTTCTTCATACCGTCTACGAAACTTTGCTTCAAATCCAGTACATCTTGGTGTTGCGGGGTGAATCGAAACTGTGAATCATGAGCCTCTGAAGAATTAGCTTCTGAGCTCGGGATCATTGGGCACATAATCGATCCTCAAACCATATAGTTCCATGTTCATCCTTTCGGAATCCTTTAGCTTTTCCTTCCTCCATCTTTTGCTTTATCTCATCGATTTCCTTGTCCGACTTACGGGCTTCACGAATCCTTTCGGTCAAGGTGGACTGTACTTCGAGTTGCAACAAATCCTTTGGAACTATCTCGATCGGAGATCTACGAGGTCATCGACCAACTCTGGGGTAATCCTCCTGTGGTAAGAGTATTCACATAACTCTTACGGCTCAAAGCATCTGCTACAACATTGGCCTTACCGGGTGGTAATGCAATCTCATGTCGTAGTCCTTTATCAACTCTAGCCATCTCCTCTTTGAGGTTCAATTCTTCTGCGTGAAAATATATTTCAAGCTCTTGTGATCCGTGTAAACATCTAGCGGTTTCGATGAGGAAATGTCTCCAGGTCTTGAGTGCATGCACTACATTGCTAACTCCAAATCATCGTGGCATAATTCATCTCATGAGGCCGTAATATGCGGAGGCATAAGCTACAACCTTACCTTCCTGCAGCAATACTCCTCCGAGTCCTTGGCGAAAGCGTCTAATAAACCTGGTATTCCTTATGTATGTCCGGCAAAATCAACCTTGGGCTGTGACCAACCGTTTCTTCAATTCCTGAAAACTGGCTTCACATTCCTCGGTCCAAACATACTTGGCTTCCTTCTTCAACAGCTCAGTCATGGGCTTGGCAATCTTCGAAGTTCTCAATGAACCTCCGATAATATCCTGCGAGTCCGAGAAAACTGCGGATCTCCTTGGTGAGGTGGGTGGCTCGCCAATCGGTGGTGATTCAACCTTGGCGGGATCAACTGCTATTCCTTCTCCTGAAATAACATGTCAGAGAATCCAACTTCCTTCAACCAAAATTCACATTTGCTGAACTTGGCATACAACCTGATGTTCTCGAAGTTTCTCGAACTAGGCGCAAATGTTCCTTATGCTCTTCCTCGCTCTTGGAGAAAATCAATATGTCATCGATGAACACCACGACAAACTTGTCCAGATATTCCATGAACACCTTGTTCATCAAATTCATAAGTATGCAGGAGCATTAGTCAATCAAATGACATGACGGTATACTCATATAAACCATACACAGTAGTGAATGCTGTTTTGGGTATATCCTTTTCACGAATTTTCAATGGTGATACCACGATCGAAGATCGATCTTAGAGAATACCTTGGCTCCAACAAGCTGATCAAACAAGTCATTGATCATTGGCAGGGGGTACTTGTTCTTGATGGTTACTTCGTTCAAAGCACGATAATCCACAACCATCCTCAAGCTCCCATCCTTCTTCTCTACCAAAAGAACTGGGGCTCCCCAAGGTGATGAGCTTGGACGGATATATCCTTTCTCCAATAACTCATTTATTTGATCCTTGATCTCTTTCAACTCATTCGGTGGCATCCGATAAGGTCTCTTGGATATTGGGGCTGTGCCGGGCAATAACTCGATCAGAAATTCAATGTCCTGTCCGGTGGCATTCTGGTAATTCCTCCGGAAACACATCGGAAATTCTTGCACTCTGGCACTTCCTCTGAACTACTCCGTGAGGGAATGCACTGATTATTCATCTGGCTGTGCTGGCTACGTACTTGATCCTCTTACGCTCGGGGGTGGTGGCAGAATAGACTTCTTGAACACGATCAATGTTCCTTCATACTTTGACAACCAATCCATGCCTAGGATTACATCCAAGGTCTGAGTTTCCAACACTATGAGTTCCACGGAAATTTGTGGTTCCCGATGTTGAGGTTGCGGGACAGCTTAAACCTGCCATCATTTCTCCTCTGCGGGCCCGGCGAAGGGGCTTCTAAGGGTTCTAGTCGTAATCCGTACTTTTCCACAACTACCCTTGATATGAATGAATCGTTGCACGAGAATCAAAGAGAACCAAAACTGAGCGTGAATTCAATAAAAACTTACCAACCACGATGTCGGCTGATCATAGGCGTCCTCCGTCGATGTGGTTCACTGAGCACGGGAAGCGGTTGGGCTTCTTCATTGAGCCTCCATTGCCATTGCCATTCTTCTGCTTGGCCTCCGGGCGTCGGTGGCGTAGTGCCTGTCTTACGGCACTTGAAGCGGTGATGTGGCTCAGATCCTTGGGCCGGGGCGAACGGTGCTGATTGCCATTACCATTTCCATTGCCATTGCCATGGCCTGACTTGTTGTCTGGCTGCGGTTGTTCCCATTTCCTCCATGGTTATGGACTCCATGGTTATGATGGGTGTGCCCTCCCGAGTGCGGTGCATAGCGGGGCTTCTGCTGAGCTCTGAGTTGTGCTTCCCTGGCTGTACTTCCGCTTGCGGTTTCTATCTGCTGCTGCTTGCCTTCAAGAATGGTGGCCTTGTCTACCAGCTCACGGTAGTTATTGAAAGTAGCCACAATAAGCTGCTTGCTCAGTTCATCATTGAGTCCCTCAAGGAACTTCTCTGTTTGGCGGCATCTGTGGCCACATCATCGAGGGCATAGCGGCGAGCTTGCTGAATTCATCCACGTCTTGTGCCACGATGCGGTTCCCTAGGCGCAAGTTTGAACTCACGCTTCTTGGACTCATGGCTCCAGTGAGACATGAGCAATCTGAAAACTGCTGGAATTGGTCCCAAGTGATGCCACCCATGGGAAAAGTGGCGGTGTAATTCTCCCACCAAGAAGCTGCAGGTCCATCCGGTTGGTGTGCGGCAAAGCGCACCTTCTCGACATCGGTGCATCCAACGGTGACTAGCTCCTTCCGATCTTGCGGAGCCAATCATCAGCCACAATTGGCTCGGTGCTACTAGAGAACAACTGGCGGATTCAATCGAGTCAAGTTGTCCACGATGGGTGGTGGCGGTGGCGGTGGGTTGTTGGCGGTGTTGTTACGATTACGAATAAGGAGCTGCATCGGTGCATTACTGCTGCTTGGAGCAGCTGGGTGAGCTCGGCGGGAAACCGATGTCACGTCTCGGAGGCATCTGGTGTTTTGGAGGGATGAGAAATTTAGAATAGAACAATGGTCTATGAGGAATAACACTACCCATATGAATGCACAATCATAACACACCAATCATTTATTCATTCCACTCAAACATGGTTCAAACTCGATTACAAAAGCTCATGACTAATCGAAGGAAAACATCGGCCTAAGCGATCGATTTAAAAAGTAAAAGATAACATGGTGGTCGACTAAAAGTCTTCATCGATGGCGCCTCCTCTTGGGGTTTCCTTGATGGTACTCCTTCAACATCCTGATCATTGCTCACGAGGGTGCTTCATCTCCACTCGGGTAAAGGTCCTCTCCAAGTCCATCTTTTCCTCTATCGCGGCAAGCTTCATCTTGGTCGTCGACTATCTCCATGAAGTCCGTGATTTCTTCCTCATAGCCAAGGAAGTCTGCGCGTGCCTTCTCTTCCGATTCGATTCGCGGAACAAAAGCTTCGGTGTGTCTTGAGTTCTGGCGAGTCTGAATCTCCGTTTCTGAGAAGACACTCCAAGTCTGGATGTACGAGAGAGTGGAATCGTCCTCAATAGTGCGGATGATATCTCCATTCCTTGCCTGCGAGAAACCATGGCGAGTCCGAGTGATCGAGCTCGACTGTACTCCTCTCGGAGATGTCCAAGTGCTCGGTAGATCGCCACGTCCCTTCCGATGATCCAGTTGAACTCGGTGAACTCAAAGTTGATAGGCTCCGTGTCCTCCAAAGGTTCTCCACAGGATATGCACCTCAATCACATGGCGGGTGTCCGTCGGAAGTGCATTAGTTGGCTTCCAGGTGATCGAGGTAGAGCTATCTTCACTGCTTCACCATCTGGACCAGCTTTCTTCCAAAGGGCATCGTCTCATCGGGCTGGCAGAACTCCGTAGCAAAAGCTGGGTTGAACTCGTGCCATCTAGAATGTTGCAAAGGGAGAAGAGTCGAAATTGAGCAGGGAAGGATTATAGAATGAAAAGGGTTCAAAGTAAATGGTCTCTGCTTATGGCTTTCCGATCCTAGGGGTTACGATCCTCGGTCAGCGTGTGCTCGATACCATCTCTGTGACGACTGACCCAAAATCGGTCAAATCTACGTATGCATACCATCCCAAGATCATCTTTGGTACTCACGATACATCGATAAAGTAATCAAAGTTCAATCACACCTGAATATCATTAATCGATTCTCATATAGAGTCTTTATTACAAGGGAATAAATTGGCTCAAGGCCAACTCATGAGAAATAAACTAAAATGCTGCGAGCGTCGAAGGTAGCGAGTCCATCCGACTCCAAAGGCAATCGCCAAGCGCGGGCGTAGCCTCACTCTGATCGGAATATATCTACGCAACATAATACGTTGCAGCCATGTAGAATCAGCTTTTGGAATAAGTGGCAAGTCATGAAGAATAACAATAATAAAGTTACTAACACTATATGCATTTTTGGTGTGGAGCTCTAAGTTTCATCATTTTGCGAAAAGCAGATTTTATCCTACTACAGTGGACTTGCTTGCAAATTACTACAATTGTTGGTAGTTATTGAGATGGTTCCGCCAACCAATATCTAGTTCCCAAATTATTAAGTCATAAACCCTCAAATTATTTCATTAACTTTAGTGTTGAGATATCCGAATACTTCCAAGTTCGAGGCTCATATGTAAAGTAACGCAGGGACACGGCTAATCGATTAGATCTTTAAACTCTGCGAGAGGGTTGCGCACTTTCCCGCAAGAATCATTCCCTCCTTTAAAGTCTTAGCACTTCATGGTGTTTGAAGGCGGGACAGATAAACAGGGTCTTCCAAAGAGTTCTTACGGCCCTTTGCGGTACCCATCAATCCTACCGTTCGTCTACTTCTCGTAGTACCGTCCAGCCGAGCGTCACTACTAGGGTCAACCCAGCGAGCCCATAATGGCTTGCGGCTGCAGAGTAACTTCGGTCATGGGGCATCCATCCTTTTCTTCGTGGCTGGGTGAAGCTTTCCATGAGGATGTCATGGCGCTTCTCCATGCATCCGGCCACCTTGGGTGCTCCAGGTGCCCGTCAACCGTCCTCCACCCGAGTAGTGATTTTCGAAGTCCATCTTGATCATTGTAGTTCATGGGGTCATCATCATCATTGACTCTCACATCTTTCTTGTGAATTTCACTCATCCCAAATCCGTCTCTGAGCATAGCAAAATAACTACTACGTCCGGGGTCATGGTAACAAGGGATTGGTTCATCCTACCATGATACTACTCAAGTTTAATGACTTCAAGATTTCACTACTGCATGCATGGTGGGGTGGTGACAACTACTAATGCACAAAAACATAGGTATAGAAATAACATGATCAAAACTTGCCTTCTTGATGATCCTCGTAAGCTAAAGAGTTGTAGTAGCAAGCTTAGCACTCAGGAAACTCTACCGAGACAAACAATAACACAATAAGCACAAAGCAAGAGGATCACACAAGATAACAATAGTAACATAGCACAACAAAACAATCAAAACCAAATCCAAAAGAAAAACTCAAAGAAACCAATTCAAAGTTTTCCCTACTCCAAACAATAACAAAAATAGTTTTTTATATAACAAAAATTCCTTAATTTAACCTAATCATGCTTTTAGGTTAACTTAACGAAAAAGGTTCACTAAGCAACTAGGAGCAAAAAGAATTAATTAAAAAGTTGTTATAAAACTCATTTTAGGCCTAATCCAATTTCTATTAAGAAAATAATTTAAAACTTTTATTAATTATAAATAAAAGTTCATCTAATGGAGTGACAGAAACTAACCTAGAATAACTAATCACAAGTTAAAAATAAATTAATTTACTAATTAATTAATTAGGAAAACAGGAACTAGTTAATTAATTAGGATTAATAGGATTCTGTCTAAAACTAATTATTTATAAATCCTAAAATACCCAAGTTAATTTCTAGGGTTTGGCAATGTCAAAATAAAGTGGTGACAAAAGAATCATGCAAAAATAATTTTTCTAACTAAAGTTATAGCAGATTTACTATTCTGACCAAAACTAAAATAAAGCAATTTTAATTATTTTAACATAGCTAAATATATATTCTACAAAAACTACATAAAATTTGCAATCCAACAAAAAAAAATCATCTAAAAATATTAAACAGAATAAAAGATATACATTTTGAAAAGCGAAACTATTAGGCTAAAACAGAAAATCAAATTAAAAAGAAAAAGGCCTAATGGGCCTATCTTTGTACACATGCGTTAGATAGCCTAAGCGGGCCTAGGTTTAAACTAAGCGAACCGGCCTAAAAAAATAAACCTAAACTAAAACTAAACCGATCGGGCAAGCGGTTTTATAATTAAAACCTAACCCTTGGGTTCTAATCCTAGCCCTAGATCTAGGATCGGACGGAGGCGATGCCGGGACTTACGGACTCGGCCACGGCAGCGGCGAAGTGCTTCAGGCGTCCGGGCGTCAGCGAGCTCCGCGATCGTCGGGAAAACGCGCCTGAGCACGGGGAGGGTTCGGTGGTGTTGGGGTCGGGGTGGACTAGGGGCTCGGCAGGCGGCAACAATGGCGGCGGGAGAAGCTCGGTCTCCGTGGCGCAAAGCAGGAGGAAGAGGGGGTGCTGGCGAGCTCTCGGGGGTGGGGGAATGGGGTGCAGGGGCTCGGCCTTTATAGCCAGGGCCTCGGGCTCGCTCGGAAGGGCATCGAGGCGATCGGGGATCCGGATCCTTGGGATCCAGTCGATCTCAACGAGCTCGATGGCGTGGGCGAGGAAGGAGGCAGGCGGGCCTGGGGTCAGAGAGAGAGAGAGGCGAGGAGTCGGGTGGCGAAGCCTAGGGGTTCTTCCTCATGGCCAAGGAAGTCTGCGTGCCTTCTCTTCCAGCCCAGCCATGAACAAAGCTTCCGTGTGTCTTCGAGTTACGGCGAGTCTGAATCTCCTGTTTCCTGAGAAGACACTCCAAGTCCTGGATGTACGAGAGAGTGGAATCGTCCTCAATGGTACGGATGATATCTCCATTCCTTGCCCTGCGAGAAACCATGGCGAGGTCTGAGTGATCGAGCTCGGCCCTGTACTCCTCTCGGAGATGTCCAAGTGCTCGGTAGATCGCCACGCCCCTTCCGATGATCCAGCTTGAACTCGTGAACTCAAAGTTGATAGGCTCCTGTGTCCTCCAAAGGTTCTCCACGGATATGCACCTCAACTCAGAGCGGTGTCCGCTTGAAGTGCATTAGTTGGCTTCCAGGATCGAGGGTAGAGCTATCTTCAGCTGCTTCACCATCTGGACCAGCTTTCTTCAAAGGGCATCGCCTCATCGGGCTGGCGTAACTCCGTAGCAAAACTGGGTTGAACTCGGCGCCATCTAGAATGTTGCAAAGGGAGAAGAGTCGAATTGAACAGGAAGGATTATAGAATGAAAAGGGGTTCAAAGTAAATGGTCTCTCGCTATGGCTTTCCGATCCTAGGGGTTACGATCCTACGGTCAGCGTGTGCTCGATACCATCTCTGTGAGCGACCGACCCAAAATCGGTCAAATCTACGGTTCCATATTCATCCCAAGATCATGCCGTACTCACAAAGACATCGATAAAGTAATCAAAGTTCAATCACACCTGAATATCATTAATCGATTCTCATATAGAGTCTTTATTACAAGGGAATAAATTCGCTCAAGGCCAACTCATGAGAAATAAACTAAAAATGCTGCGAAGGCGTCGAAGGTAAGCGAGTCCATCCGACTCAAAGGGCAATCGCCAAGCGCGGAGCGTAGCCTCACTCCCCGATCGAATATATCTCGCAACATAATACGTTGCAGCCATGTAGGTCAGCTTTTGGAATAAGTGGCAAGTCATGAAGAATAACAATAATAAAGTTACTAACACTATATGCATTTTTGGTCGTGGAGCTCTAAGTTTCATCATTTTGCGAAAAGCAGATTTTATCCTACTACAAAGGACTTGCTTGCAAATTACTACAATTGTTGGTAGTTATTGAGATGGTTCCGCCAACCAATATCTCGCTCCCAAATTATTAAGTCATAAACCCTCAAATTATTTCATTAACTTTAGTGTTGAGATATCCGAATACTTCCAAGTTCCAGAGGCTCATATGTCCGTAATCGGGACACGGCTAATCGATTAGATCTTTAAACTCGCAGAGGGTTGCGACTTTCCCGCAAGAATCATTCCTCCTTTAAAGTCTTCGCACTTCATGGTGTTTGAAGACGGACGAATGAAACAGGTCTTCCAAAGAGTTCTTCCGCCACCGCCGGTACCCATCCAATCCTACCGCTCGCCTACTTCTCGTAGTACCGTCCCACCAGCGTCACTACTAGGGTCAACCCAGCCAGAGCCCATAATGGCTTGCGGCTGCATGTAAGCTTCCGTCATGGGGCATCCATCCTTTTCTTCGTGGCTGGGTGAAGCTTTCGCAGGATGTCATGGCGCTTCTCCATGCATCCCGCCACCACTGGTGCTCCAGGTGCCCGCCAACCGCCCTCCACCCAAAGAGTGATTTTCAAGTCCATCTTGATCATTGTAGTTCATGGGGTCATCATCATCATTGACTCTCACATCTTTCTTGTGAATTTCACTCATCCCAAATCCCGCCTCACGAGCATAGCAAAATAACTACTACGTCCCGGTCATGGTAACAAGGGGATTGGTTCATCCTACCACATGATACTACTCAAGTTTAATGACTTCAAGATTTCACCACTGCATGCATGGTGGGGTGGTGACAACTACTAATGCACAAAAACATAGGTATAGAAATAACATGATCAAAACTTGCCTTGCCGATGATCCTCGTAAGCTAAAGAGTTGTAGTAGCAAGCTCAAGACTGGAAACTCTACCGAGACAAACAATAACACAATAAGCACAAAGCAAGAGGATCACACAAGATAACAATAGTAACATAGCACAACAAAACAATCAAAACCAAATCCAAAAGAAAAACTCAAAGAAACCAATTCAAAGTTTTTCCCTACTCCAAACAATAACAAAAATAGTTTTTTTTATATAACAAAAATTCCTTAATTTAACCTAATCATGCTTTTAGGTTAACTTAACAGAAAAGGTTCACTAAGCAACTAGGAGCAAAAAGAATTAATTAAAAAGTTGTTATAAAACTCATTTTAGGCCTAATCCAATTTCTATTAAGAAAATAATTTAAAACTTTTATTAATTATAAATAAAAGTTCATCTAATGGAGTGACAGAAACTAACCTAGAATAACTAATCACAAGTTAAAAATAAATTAATTTACTAATTAATTAATTAGGAAAACAGAACTAGTTAATTAATTAGGATTAATAGGATTCTGTCTAAAACTAATTATTTATAAATCCTAAAATACCCAAGTTAATTTCTAGGGTTTGGCAATGTCAAAATAAAGTGGTGACAAAAAGAATCATGCAAAAATAATTTTTCTAACTAAAGTTATAGCAGATTTACTATTCTGACCAAAACTAAAATAAAGCAATTTTAATTATTTTTAACATAGCTAAATATATATTCTACAAAACTACATAAAATTTGCAATCCAACAAAAAAAATCATCTAAAAATATTAAACAGAATAAAAGATATACATTTTTGAAAATGAAACTATTCGCTAAAACAGAAAATCAAATTAAAAAGAAAAGGCCTAATGGGCCTATATCAGTCCCTGTATGTTAGATAGCCTAAACGGGCCTAGGTTTAAACTAAACGAACCGCCTAAAAAAATAAACCTAAACTAAAACTAAACCGATCGGAACCGGCCGGTTTTATAATTAAAACCTAACCCTTCGGGGTTCTAATCCTAGCCCTAGATCTAGGATCGGACGGAGGGGGGCGATGCCGGGGACTTACCGGACTCCGGCGACGGCGGCGGCGGCGGCGAGAGTGCTTCAGGCGTCCAAGGTCAGCGAGCTCCGCGAAGTCGTCGGGAAGACGCGACGAGCACGGGAGGGGTTCGGTGGTGTTGGGGGGGTCGGGGTGGACTAGGGGCTCGACGGCGGCAACAATGGCGGCGGGAGAAGCTCGGGTCTCCCATGAGCGCAAACGGAGGAAGAGGGGGCGGCGAGCTCGGGGGGGGGAATGGGGTGCGGGGCTCCGCCTTTATAGCTGGGCCTCGGCTCGCTCGGAAGGGCATCGAGGCGATCGGGGATCCCGGATCCTCGGGATCCGGCCGATCTCCAGACGAGCTCGATGGCGTGGGCGGGGGAAGGAGACGGGCGGGGCCCACGGGTCACGAGAGAGAGAGAGGCGAGGAGTCGGGTGGCCGGGCCTAGGGGTTCGGTGAGCGGGCGAGGGGTGAGGCGCCTGGCTGGCTCATGGGCCGGGCTCGGCTGGGCTCGGCGCGGGCTCATGGAGGAGGCGGCGCTGGCTGGGCTGGGTGGTTTGGCTGGCGCCCGGGGAGTTTTCTTTAATTTTTTTAAATAAAACAGAAACAAAAATAAAACCTTATCTATAAATATTTTATATAGGGTATATATATACCAAAATGATCAGGAATATTCCTTTCATTTGAACATTTTTCCAAAGGCAAAATCCAAACTTCATAAAAATCTATTTTTTCAAATTCAAATAAATTTCAGATTTGAATCCAAATCTTTTGGCAATGTTTCCTCTGATATTTTTGAGTGTCATGTTTGCTCCTCTCATACTTTTGATCAAGTATTTATCGTGCTTAGTTTTTGAAATGTTTCCACATGCCAAAGTTTGAAATTCAAATTCAAAACTCAAAATTCTCTGAAACTTCAAATGACATTCAAATTCAAACAGGATGCATAGGATGCTTATCTATAATTGTAAAACATTCCAAATAGGAAATTTGGGATGTTACAAACGAGCGCTCTAGATTAGATCCCGAAGCGGTAGGTTTTAGTTTTATAAAACCGGGTTTAATTCCGGTTTAGTTGGTTTTTTTAGTTAGGGTTTAGTTGAACCGGCCGACTCGGTTTAAACCCTAGGGCCCGATTAGTTATATTACGCCTGTATGCTTAGATAGGCCCATTAGCCCGCTTTTTCTTTTTAGTTTTATTTTTCATTTTCTGTTTTAATGTAATAGTTTCAGATTTGAAAATTCATATCTTTTAATCTACTTAATATTTTTAAGTGATTCTTTTTTTGTTGGTTTGCGAATTTCTTATAGTTTCAGATAAAATATAATTAGTCATGTTAAAATTATTTAAAATTGATTTATTTTAGATTTAGACAGAACAGTAATTCTTCTATAAAATGAGTTAGGAATATTATTTTTAATGATTCTTTTGTCACAACTTTGTTTTGACATTGCCTAAACCGTAGGAATTTAATTGGGCATTTTAGAAATTAATAAAAAATAGTTTTAATCAGAATCATGTTATTCCTATTTATTTAACTAGCTACTGTTTTCCTATTGTTTTAATTAGCAAATAAATTTATTTTTCCTATGTGATATATTATTCTAGGTTAGTTTCTGTAACTTTAGAGCATGAACTTTTATTTATAATAAATAAAACTTTTATTTTTATTTTTCTTACTAGAATTTTCTTTAGGCCTAATAGGAGTTTTATAATAGATTTTAAGGTGATTCTTTTTGCTCCTAGTTGTTTGATGAATTCTTTTCTGTTAGGTAACATAAATCCATGCTTAGGTTCTGTTAAGAAATTTTTTGATATGTAAAACTATTATTAGTTGTTGCTTGATGTAGGAAAACTTTGAGTTGGATTTCTTTGAGTTTTTCTTTGGGTTTTGGTTCAAGTGCTTTGTGTGTATGTTAGCATGCTATTATGTTAAGTGGTCATATGTTGTATGCTTATTATGATTGTTGTTTGTCTCGGTAGAATTTCCGGAGTGCGAAGCTTGCTACCACGAGTCCCTAGCTTTCGAAGATCGTCAGCAAGGCAAGTCATTGATCATATTTCTTTTTCTATACCTATGATTTTATTTGCATTAGAACTATACCTCCCCACCATGCATGCAGTAGGTGAAATTTTGAAGTTATGTTCTTGAGTAGTATCATGAGGTAGGATGAACCAATCCCCCTTGTTACCATGACCCGGGACGAAGTAGTTTATTTTTGCTATGCTCGTAGACGGGGTTGGTTGAGTGAATTCATAAGGGAGATGTGAGAGTCAAGATGATGACAACCCCCTGAACTTCAAGCTCAAGATGGACTTCAAATTCACTACTGGGTGGAGGATTTGTTGACGGCACCCCGAGAACCCAATGGTTGGCCGGGATGCATGGAGAAGCGCCATGACATCTTGGGAAAGCTTCACCCAGCCACGAAGATACGGATGGATACCCCATTGACCGAAAGCTTATCTGCAGCCGCAAGCCATTATGGGCTCGCTTGGTCAACCCTAGTTGTGACTCGCCGACAAAGCTACGAGATGTAGAAGAACGGTAGGATTGATGGGTACCGCAAGTGGCCATAGGAGCTCTTCTAAGACCCTATTTTGTTCGTCTCCGCCTTCAAACGCCATGAAGTGCGAAGACTTAAAGGAGGGAACGATTCTTGGGTAAAGTGCGCAAACCTCTCGCAGAGAAAAGATCTAATCGATTAGCCGTGTCCCTGCTTACGGACAATTTGAGCCTCGAACTTGGAAGTATTCGAAATCTCAACATTGAAATTAATAAATTAATTGAGGGGGTTAATTAATAATTGGGAATGAGACATTGGTTGGTGGAACCATCTCAATAACTACCAACAATTTTGTAGTATTTGCAAACAAGTCCTTATTGTAGGGAAAACTGGCTTTTCACAAAATGATTAAACTTAGAGCCCCACAACCAAATTGCATATAGTGTTAGTAATTTTATTGTTATTCTCTTTTCATGACTTGCCAAGATATTCAAAATGCTGACCTACACGGCTGCAACGCCTTATGTTGCGAGAGAGTATTCCGATCAGAGTGAGGCTACGATCCGCGCTTACGATTGCCCTATGGAGTCGGATGGACTCGCTATTCTTCACGCTCCGCAGCTTTACTTAGTTCATTTCTCATGAGTTACCTTCGCCGAATTTATTCTATTGTAATAAAGACTCGATATGAGAACCGTAATAAATTCAGGTGTGATTGAACTTTGATTATTTCATCAATGTACCGTGAGTGCCAAAGATGATCTTGGGATGGTACGTATACGTAGACTTGACCGATTTTGGGTCGGTCGCCATGTTGTCCCTGACCTTAGTGTTCTCAGGAGTGCTGTATTAGGAGATAAACATTATAATTTGGGAGCCATTGTTGCACGTAGGTTGCATAATAATAGATTTACTGGAGATTTCTTTGGTGGAATTTATGCAACCCGTTTAGCTAATTTTCTAAATATACCCATACATGAGGATGATATTGAGTTGCCTCCTGCTTATTTAGATTATGAGGCTATGGTTCGTCATTGTTTTATTGAGAGGAACGATCAATTCCTCCAGTACCGACTAATCTTTGACAGACGACGCACCTATCACGTCGCTCTCCCTGCTTCTACTTTCTTTGACTTTCAGGCGAAGCGGAGGTATTTCATAACCAGGGAGGAGGCGAACGAGTACGAGAGGAGGGCTGAGATAGCTCGCCTCCAAGCTGCAGCCCACGATGCAATAACTGCTGCATCTCAGTACGACCCCAACTACAACTTTGGATATCCGCCAGGCCAGTCATGGAAATAGACCAACTTAGGCCAAAAGCCTAAGCTTGGGGGAGTACGTATCTCTCACCAACATTACATTCATGTTCACACACTCATTGCTAGTTCTTGGTGCTCATATTTTTTCATTGTAATATCCATGCTAGTTTATTTTCATTTTCTTGCTTTCTTCTTGTGTGTTTGAAAAACCTTAAGAAAAACAAAAAAATTAGTAGAAGCCTTTAGCTAGTTTACTTTTTTTGCTGTAGTAGTAATAACTAAAAGAAAACCCAAAAATATTTCCTATTCTTCTTTTGCTTGTTGGCAGCTTTCCCATGTAAATAGTTTTCTTTTCTTTCTTTTGGGGGTCGATAGGAGAAGACCATAATAAAATTGTTGAAGTGGCTCCTATATGCATTATTGTTGATTTAACCAAGAGCCCATATTGCCTTGTCTTCTCCTGTTTATTGAATGCTTGCAGATTCCAGCTTAGTCCAATGCACGTGCACTATTATTATTATTCACATCATTCGGTCGTGCAAGTGAAAGGAAATTCTGACGATATATGATGGACTGATTGAGATGGGAGAAGCTGGTATGAACTCGACCTCTCTTGTTTTTGTAAATATGATTAGTTCATCGTTCCGCTACTAGGGAAAAGCCTATACACAGAATCTTAGCAGCAGCGCGGCTCAAAAAGGGGCGCTGCTGCTAATTAGTAGTAGCGCTGTAAAGGAAACTCGCCATCGACAAGCTTTTAGCAAGAGCGCTCGGTGTAAACCGCTGCTGCTACAAATATCGACAGGCGGTGTCCACCAAACTCCATTTAGCAGCAGCGCGGTGTCGTGAGCCGCGCTACTGCTATGGATGTAGTAGTAGCGTGCTTTTTCTGAGGTCGCTGCTGCTAAATTTCAAATTGGCCCACTTTTTGGTCCCGGTTAGCAGTAGCGCCGTTGCCCAAAGCGCCGCCATCGCTATTTATTTAGCAGCAGCGCAAGTTTATATCCCGCTCATCGTTAATCCGCACCAACCCACCACCTTTTCCCCACCTGCCCCTCCCCTCCCTCCTCTCTTCCCTTTCCCCTACCTCCCACATGCTCCCACTCTCACTCTTCTTCTTCCTCAATACTTCTCCCCCATTATTCTCTCTCTTCTATCTACCTTTCTTTCTCTTCATTACTCCTACCTAACTACACCACCTCCATTAATGCATCTCCTTTCTCTTTTTCCTTCCCCCTCCACTAGTTGAAGTTGTCTCCTCCCAAATTAGGTAGCTTGGTAGATGTAGGATTTAGTTAAGTGACCTATTTGCCCCCTAACTAGATCTATCTTTGTCAAGAAGAGCTTTGTGCACTTTTGATCTCCCTACAACATCATCTCCACCGTGTGCTCGATCTCGAGATAGAGGTGTGATTAAAATTTCATGATTTTGCAAAATGGAAATATGTTTATGTGTGTGTGATATGTTTATGGAAATTGTGTGTGTGGCATGAGCTGACGCCAAATTGTGCTCTTGAGTTGCCTATGTTTTTGCCGAAATGTCGATTTATTTCCGTTTCGGCGAATTCCGGACAAATTCTAGATCCATATATGTCCTATTTTTAGGGAAGGTCATGCCGAATTTTTGTATGACTTTGATGCATGCATGCATTTTTATAATCAATTTGTTTTATTATTACCGTGCAGACGTTCATTATGGTCAGTTGAACGATGGTGGACAGGTGGTTGCGGTCGGCGGTGCAGGACATGAAAGAAAATAACCTGACATAGGTTTTATGTCCGCGTCGAAAATGCAAAGGAATAGTTTGGCTCGACCCCTATGACGATGGCCGTGTTGAAGCGCACCTGCTCATGACTGGTTTCATGGATGGCTATACTCGGTGGGTAACTGAAGATGAGGATGACGATGTTGAGGATGCCGACGGGGCAGGCAATGATGACACGGGGCAAGACGAAAAGATGATCGATAATGGCGGCGGGGAAGAGGCCGGACATGGAGGCGGAGAAGGGGCCGGACATGGCGGAGGAGAAGGGGCCGGACATGGCGGCGGAGAGAACGACATGGACTCCACGCAGCAGAGTTCGCTCGGTACTAAGTTCAATCGCAAGGGACCCTCATGTTCAAGCATTGCTTCGCAAGGAGACGAGTATCGAGAGAGCTGCTTCTAGAGAGGAGGCTAAGCTGGAGCAATTGGTGGTAGACTCAACACTGCATTGTATGATGGTTGCAACCTGAGGTGACCCGCTTGAGTTTCGTGCTCCAACTCCAAAGACGAAGGCTAAAAACAAATGGACCAACACTAGCCTCGATGAGCATCTCAAGTACCTAAAGGATGTTCTTCCCGGGTAATCTATGTCCTACTAGTGTTGATGAGGCCAAGAAGATCGAGTGCCCTCTTGATCTGCCACACGTTGATACCATGCATGCATCAACGATTGCATAATTTATCGGAAGGAGCACGCGAAAAACAAGATGTCCGTGTGCAATGCTTCTCGATACAAGAAGGCCAGGAAGAAATGTCCCCGAAAGTTGTATGGTACTTACCGTCACTCCCTCGCTCCAGAGGTATTTTGTAGATCCCAAGGAAGCAAAGCTAATGCGCTGGCATGCGGAGAGGAAGAAGCCCGACGATGGAGATGATCCGCTGAGACACGTGAAGGATGGAAGCCGGGAGAGCGTTGAACAGCTTCTATCGGTATTTTGAATGTGATGCAAGGAACATCGTGCTTGGCGCGGTACCGATGGCATGAATCCGCTTGGCAACAAGAACACCAACCATAGCACATGGCCTGTGTTTGTATGGATGTACAACCTCCCCCTGGTTGTGCATGAAATCAAGTACATTCACATGAGCATGCTTATTCAAGGGCCAAACAACCAAGAAATAATATTAATTTGTATCCGGGCTACTTCAAGAGGAGTTAGACACGTTATGGAAAACACCGCCAAGACATGGGACGCCAAAGAAGGCGTAGTATTTCAACATGAGAGCTGCACGATCACGACAAAGGCACGACTATCTCGGTTACGGATATGTGGCATGCCGTGTGCCATGGATATTGCGATGCACGCGGTGCATGGATGATACGACGCCTCAAAGCTAACGCCAAGGAAAGATGGCAGGTCCGGGAAAATCATGTACATGGGGCATCAAGATGGCTTGAACAGACGACCCGTGGAGATCTATTCAATGGTCACGCTGAGCATCGAGGACCTCCACGTAAGCGGAGTGGTGCCAA
This sequence comes from Aegilops longissima, assembly GCA_021605205.1. Taxonomy (NCBI): domain Eukaryota; kingdom Viridiplantae; phylum Streptophyta; class Magnoliopsida; order Poales; family Poaceae; genus Aegilops; species Aegilops longissima. The sequence goes on from CM038680.1 coordinate 250,897,267, forward strand.
ATCGATGAGCTGTTGAAAACTAGAAGGAGTGCCCGCGCCGAAAGACGATGAGAAAGGCGCCGAGCCGCCGCCAAGGTATGGAAGATGAGGTCTGTGTTCGGGACTTGGAGTATCGCACAAACTCGATACACCTCATTGCCTTGATCAAATGCATATCTGTAAGAATGTCCTTGAGAGCTTGCTCGCAACACCGATGAACATGCCGGATAAGACCAAGGATGGGCCAAGGCAAGAAAAGACTTGCAAGATTTGAAAATCAGGGAAGATCTGCACATGCCGCCCCGTAAAATGTCAGACGAGACAGAGTTGGAGATGAGGCATGGGAGAAGAAGGGCAAGAAAATAAAGAAAGAGGATTATTGCCCCCTTCTTGCTTCACCTTAAGTCAGCTGAGATCAATCAATTCTTTAAGTGCCTTACCGAGTCAAAGTTAGTTCCGGCATCGTGGCAAGATAAGCACATATCTAGACACGGACAAGAAAAGGTTCAGCGGGATGAAGTGTCATGACTGCTATGTGATGATGACGCAGATACTACTTGTTAGCCTTAGAGGGATAATGGACAAGCACGCCCCTCGACACGCTTATTGGTCTCTGCAACTTTTTCGACGCCATCTCTCGAAAGTCGATCGCTGTGAAGCAGCTCCAAGGCTACAGGAAGAGATCACAGATACTGAATGAGCTTGAGATGTACTTCCGCCGCTGCTTTTTGACGTGATGGTGCATCCGTGTGTCCATATTGTGGATGACATAATAGACCTGGGGCCGCTATTCCTGCACAACATGATGCCGCTTGAGAGGATGAAAGGGATCGCAAAAGGATTCGTTTCAGAATATGTCCCGTCCGGATGGAAGCATCGCCCGGGCTATTTGACACAAGAGTGCATCTCTTTCGTGAGAATTTTCTATATGGCGCAGACCAGCCGCCGGTGTTAGTGTTGGTTTGCCCGCTAACAAGCATGATGGGAGGCTCAAGGAGATGGTCACCGAACGGTCGCAGGAACTGCACGTGGCATACTCAGATCGACGCAGCGATTTTGACAAAGGCAAACTTGGTAGTGCTACAACACCTAGACGAGGTAGATCCTTTCGTGGCACCGCACAAAGAAACTATCGCAAAGAAGTATCGTGATCGGGGTATGCAGGATTTAACGCCGGGTTACTAGAGAGCACAACTCCACTTTCCTGCATTGGTTCAAAGAGCATATTATTGCTAATCCCGGAGGAGGGCTCTAAGGACGGATTTCATATACGCTTTAGCACATGGCCCTCACCCAACCTCGTAACCTATCGTGCATATGATATCAACGGATACACATTCTACACGGAGGCCAAAGATATAGACAAGTGATGATCGAACTCAGGGGTGACGATGGAATGCATGACCGCAGCGATAACGGCGCGAATCGAACGATTTTATGGAAGGGTCGAGGAGATCCGGGAGCTTGACTACTCGACTGCACAACACGACGATGTTCCGTGTCGATGGGCTAAGAATGTCGAAAGAGAAAACCGGATTTTCACTACCATGACTATACCCGACGCCAAGAGCGCCATCGCGAATGCTATCGCAAAAATGAGCCATGGGTACACGCTAAGCACGTGACACAATGCTTCTTCATAACCGACCCATGCGATCCCACCGTGTTGTCGGAGGAGAGGCAAAAGGAACATCATTGAATGGATGGAGTCGCCAACGAGGAAGACTATGATCAGTACGGCAACCCAATGAGGGAAGATGACGATGATGATGAAGTATACGTCAAAAGAAGAATCAATACTAGATTACCTAAGAAAAATCGTACTCCATGGAAAGGGCAAAGTCACAATGAGGGGCTCAATTATTCTTCGACGAACAAGAAGGGAAAGAAGTTGACTCAAAAACGAAAACGTCAGCGCTGAGGAACCGTATGTTATCGGTTAAATGATGTAATATATATATATATATATATATATATATATATATATATATATATATATGTTCCTATTTTGTATACACACTTAGCCATTATTATGCATGGGTCCAATGATGTAATATATATGTTCCTATTTTGCATACATATTTAACCGTCAAATGATGCAATATATATCGCCCTCCCTTCGTTCACTGATCTCGGGAAATAAAAGTGGGAGAAAATAAATGAAAAGAAAAAGGAAAACTGGCAGTAGCGAAGGTAGTAGCAGCGCGTTTTGTCTAAAACGCTAAAGCTACTGATGGTAGTAGTAGCGCATTTAGTATAAACCGCTACAACTACTGAAGGTAGTAGTAGCACATTTAGTATAAACTGCCACAGCTACGTCCACTTAACCCAAAATTCTCACTCTCCCTGCTTCATCCCACCTTTTCCCCCCAAATCCCCACTCTCTTCCCCGCCGCCGCCTCGACCCCGACATCAAGCGCTCTCGACCTGCCTCGCCTCGACCTCGAGCCCCCAGACTCGCCTGACCTGCCCTCGCCTGACCTCGACCCCGCGCCGCCTCGACCCGCCCTCGCCTGACCTCTACTCCCGACGCTCGCCTCGACCTGCCCGCCTCGACCCCGGCCCCGGCCGCCCGACCTGCCTCGCTCGACCTCGGCCACCACTCGCCTCGATCCAGCGCCTCGACCCGGCGCTCGCCCCGACCGTCGGCCTCGCCTCCTCCTCTTCTCCTCCCAACCTCAGCCGTCGTCGGCCTGCCTCCTCGCCTCTGCACCTCTCAGAACCCCCCCTCTCTCTGCTAGGGTTCTTCGTTAATTTACTTAGGTTTTAGTTAGGCAGTATGTTAATTAGGTTATCTATTTAGTTATGAATTTAGCTAGGTTTCAAAATTAGCTGAATTTATCTGCAAATTTGAACTGACATGTGATATGTGGATATGTCATGTTTTGGACATGTCATGTTTGGAAAATGATCCGAGTGGCCTATGTTACGCCGAATGTTGATTCATTTCCTTTCGGTGATTTCAAAGCGCCGATATGTCCATTTTTAGCAAAGATCATGCCAAATTTCCCGTGAATAAAGGCATGATTTGTGCTACATAGTTGGCATATCGAAAATTGGCACATAGATTTCTTTTTATGTCATTTCTCATTTATTCATACTTTTAGAAATAAATGAGAACACTTAATCATAGGAAGCATGTCGAACAACGAAGAAACTGGGCCTTCTGACCAAGATGCAGACGAGATGGATTATGAGGGTGAACAAGAGTACCTCGACTATTTGACGGGAAAACTTTGTTTTTGCCACTCTAGTTTTTGCCAACTTTGCTTATGCCACTCCAGAATTTGACATCTCACTTTTGCCACTGTTAGCTTTTAATAATACATCACAAATGCCATTTCGTGGCAAAAACGATAATTTTTTATTTCACTTTTGCCACTCTTAGCATTTGACATGTATCACAATTGCCACTTGGAAAATTTTGTTTTTGCCACGGAAGGGCAAAAGTGATATATTGTCAAAAGCTAAGAGTGGCAAAAGTGAAATGTCAAATTCTAGAGTGGCATAAGCAAAGTGGGCAAAAACTAGAGTGGCAAAAACAAACTTTTCCCCTATTTGACTGCTAAGCAAGGTTTGCAGGTCGGCCTCGATGATGGTACTGACGCCGACATCGACACTGACGGCGCCGACACCAATGGCGGCGCCGAGACCGGTGGGGAAGGTACCAGCAGGGAAGATACCAGCGGGGAAGGTACCGACCACGATGCCGCTACCGAAAAGAGGAAGCATAAGAAGCAGAGGATACGAAAACCTAACAAACTAGGGATTGGACGACTTGTGATCACAAAGATGGCACCTGGCAAGTTTGAGCCGTTAGAGCCGGAAGAACCTCGCAAGTGCTATGGGAACCAAGTAGGATGCATCCTACGGGAATGCGCGAGCATCAACGACGATGACTTAAGGACTAAAGAACATTTGACGCAGTTGCTCCTAACGGTTGCACAAGAGATTCAAGTTCCCGACCAGGATGATAACATAGAACAACGTGGATGATCCAAGATGAAAAAGATTAACAATCACACAATGGGCATGTTCAAGAATGATTTGGCCTCCGGAAAGGGAGGGTGAAACGAGCTATTGAGGCTGATGAACCCTATCCAAGATTCTGGAGGAAAATCCGACACTTACGGAAGAGGAGTTCAAAAGTTCAACGACACTTGCGCTACCTAGGCAGCCAAGGCTAAGGCTGCGAAATTCAAGAGCCTTCAAAGAAAGGAACACGGAAGCATCGCCGAAGCCGTGGCTACCTCGGTAAAAGGCCCATATGGGATAAGGAGGACGCTGAACGTGAAGCTGCGGGTCTCCTGCACTTTTCGCTGAAAGTTTACCAACCCCTTGGAGCGTGACTTCATCAGGCCCGCCACAAGTGGGACAAGGAGAAAAGGTTTTTACACGGACAAGATCACGAGGAAATTGATTAGACTATCGAGAAGCAAGACCAGCTTGCAGCCGAAAGCCCTATTCGATGAGGCCCAAGTGGGACACCCTCTCAACCGGCCTTGAACGAACTTAAGGGACTCCCTTTGGGCCAGCGGCCGAATATGGTCGTGTGCACGGCGCCGAGACGGCGCCACGTGGAAGGTGTTTTACAACGAGGGCCCGGACGCCAAGAAGCAGAAAAAGAAGTTTCGTCAGCGGACATCGACGCCAAGGTGAAGCTTATGGTCGAGAAAAAGCAGCCGAGGACACGAAAAAAGCAATGAGGACAAATATGAGTTGCTACAAGAGGGCAGTCAATGCAGTCAGAATCGTCGTAAATGATTTTCCTACTAACTTTGTTCCAGTTATCATCAATCGGACGAAGGAAAATCCGCATAAGAAGGTACATGATTTCCCGCTGCCCGGTTTCATTGGGAGCAACTCCATGAACAACAACACCATCGCACCATCACTTGCTCACGCAACCGGCCTCCTCTCAGCCGCTCCCGCCATAGCAGCCCGCCCTCGGTCTCGGCGCGCTAGGTGGGCCTTCGCCTTTGGCTGAGCTCGACGCCATCACGGTAATTACATGTCGCACCAACATATATATATATATATATATATATATATATATATATATATATATATATATATATAAAATTCCATTTTTGTTGCCTTTCGTTGTTTTACGCACGTACATATGTGTTTGCAAGAAAGGAACCCCTGCACCATACTCTACTTGATCAAAGGCCGAAGGTGGACGTGGAAAGGGGATGATAATGGACCCTCACAAACCACGCTCCACAACCAGCCGATCTCACTGGGCACTTCAGGTTAGCTTGACCAGTGTGAAATCAGGGCACGAGGATTTGCCTCCTCCAAGACAAAGATGTGGGAGCGGACGACGAGACCCCGCAGCGGATTGGAAGCTGCAAGGGTTGGGTGCTGCTATGGCCGAAGAATCCTATTCGTTTGGAGCCGGCCGAGAGCACACCAATAACCACACAACAAGCATGTGCAGAGATCACCACCCCGCCTACGCAATTACCAGCTCCTGTAGTGCCGGCTTAGAGCGGCGGACGACATGATGAAGGGGGTGCAATAGTACTGGCTGATGTAATTTCTCCTCAGAGAATGTAGAATGGATGATGAGACGGAGGTCGACCCAATGGATTTCCTCAATACAAACGCTGTATGACTGTGACATAGATATGATGAGTTAACCATATGATGAATCGACTATCAGCTTGCTAATGAGGATATGGATGATATGCCCGGCAGGGTCGAGCAGGATTGCAAAATGCTCTCTTCATGAAATCCTCACAGACACGCTCAAGATGCCGCCTCAACACAGACTCAACTAGCCGGGCGCGAGGGTCGTACAATACTTAGCCCGGGAACACTGGGCAGGGGTTAAGGAAGGGTCCTGAAGGTGTGCCCAAGAAAAGGAGAGGAAGAGATCGGGAAGATAATCGCCCCAAACAAGCCGAGCACATAGTAGCCAGACGATGCATTCTGAAGAGCGTGTACCCGTGAAAGGTGCGGTCATGTTCCATCTCACGGGCGAGCTGATGCTACCGCCGAAACCGCTGGAGGCACTATCAGGGGATCTCAGGAGACTACACGACCATGTGTTGTCGACTGAGAAAAGCCTACTAGCCTCAAAGGATCCAGGATATCTGACATACGCGACTCGTGTGCCTGAGGGGAAGTGCTACGTCGAGACACGGCCCGCGGAGGTGTTCTTCCTGCGGTTTGACCATATCTTTGAGATGTTTCTAACAAGGCGGCTCAATTTTACAATCGCTCCGCTTTTTGCGCTACATATGAGCTTCGGCCATGAAGAGTGAAGAAGTCTCGCAAATCTGTGTGGCGGATCCGCATTACATGCACGAGCTTTCTTGAGTCTCGGCGACTTTGAGCGTGAAACTGCTAGGGAGTACCTCCAAAACTTCATGGTACATAATAAGGACCGGAAATTGTCCTCGTGCCTTATCATCCAAAGTAAGTCGGTTCCGGACAACCCTTTCAGACATTTCAATCATTCCTTCTCTCTCATATGGGGAATAATTTGATGTGTCTTTTCCTCAGAGCAACGGGCGCCGTCCCTTATCGTTTCTTACCCGCAAGTCTCCCACGCTGTGTATTTTGACCCTTCCGAGACTACGAGAAAAATACTACACCCACATAATGAATATTCTAGATGATGCTCTCAAGGCTTCAAAGATTAGAGGTGGCCACGTGCAGATCAGAAATAAAGGAACAAGAAGATGGGTTTCATGCATAAAACTAACTTCTCCTGCATCCATGTCCCAAAACCAAGCAAGAAGGATGGATTCTACATCGTCCATCTCATGATTCAGTTCAACATGGATCACCAAAAGCTTCGCATGAGAAGCAGAAATGATGATCATATCCACAAGTGGCTAGAATCTCATAGAGAAGAGGATTATAAACTTAGAGATGACTTCTTTCGCATCCAAAGCTACATTGCGACGATCATCATGAAAAAAGTCGTCGATGAGAAGGGGATGTTCCACCACGGCCCTATATCGCGAGCTGATGTCCGAACTCGCATAGGCATGCATCGTCTAGACCTCACGCCGTTCAAGAAGCTAGGGTTCATCCAGGATGATATGGAAGGATGGAACTTCTAGTGATTTATGATGCCGATGATGATGATATGTGTCGGTTGAACTTGTATACTTTTTGTAGCGATGAAACTTTGTGATGTCCACGGTCCTCGCCAATTTATGTAACGCTACTTTGTTAGTTTGCGTACGATGACATGCGTACCTCTAGTTAATTAATTTGCATACTGTATGTTTCATCTAGTTGCTAACCCTTTCTTTTTCGGTGTTGCTCTAGTATATTTTGTTGCATATATATGATTGTACATCCTCTTCATGAACATGCATCTCTAACAGATACCTAGTTTCTTGACGGCGAGATGGAATTGCTATGTCGTGTACAAAGGGAAGGTTCCGGGGGTGTACAACGAGTGGCATGAGTGTTAGGCGCAAGTGAATGGGTTCACTGGCGCCAGCCATAAAGGCTTCAAAAGCAGACAAGAAGGAGAAGCTAGTTACTTGAGGTTCATGCTAGCGAGAGAGGACTCAGAATCGCCACCTCATGTATCGATAGTTCCGCCTCACTCATAGTGATAGCTCTTCTTGCGTGATACCTTTGTTTAGATGGATGACGTTGTTGTAGTTGCAAGTATTCTAGACTTGCATGTACACTATTTTCTAGATGATGACAAGATACCACTTTGTGTTGGATGATGATTATGATGAGACTATTTGTATGTATATGCTATGATTACATTTGTGGTCTCATGGCATTTGTATGTGTATCATGATGACATTTCTATGTGCTAAAGATTCTTCTATAAAGCCTGTTCAAATACAAAACAAATATGCCGAAAAAAACAAAAAACTACTTAAATTAGCGAGAGCGAGTGTACAAAAGTTAGCACCAGCGCCAGCGATAGCGAGAGCGCGTCCAGCAAAGCGTGCTAGAGCTACTAGCAAGAGCGAAGCCCACTAAGTGCACTGCTGCTACACTTGTGTAGCAAGAGGCTGGTGAGCACGCGCTACTGCTATGTGTTAGCTGTAGCGCCTACTGATACACCTAAAACCCGCGCTGCTGCTAGCCTTTTCCCTTGTAGTGTTCCTGATTCAGCTTATTAAGAATAAACATGTTTGCAATGACAATTAGAGATTATAGCTGCTTATGCCATGCTTAATTAGCTAGGAGCTTATAATGGTTTACCTTGCGTGCCAACATGCTATTAAAATGGTTGTGATGTGGTATAATAGGGTGGTATCCTCCTTTGAATGATTCAAGTGACTTGACTTGGCACATATTCACGCATATAGTTGAAACAAATCAGCATAGCCTTCACGATATTTATGTTCATGGTGGATTATATCCTACTCATGCTTGCACTCAATGTTCATTAATTTTAATGCATGTTCATGACTGTTGTCGCTCTCTAGTTGGTCGCTTCCCAGTCTTTTGCTAGCCTTCACTTGTACTAAGCGGGAATACTGCTTGTGCATCCAATCCATATGAGTCCACTATACCTTCCTATATGCGGTATCTACCTGTCGTTCCAAGTAAATTTGTATGTGCCAAACTCTAAACCTTCAAATGAAATTATATTTTGTATGCTCGAATAGCTCATGTATCAACTAGGGCTGTCCGTATCTTCCATGTTAGGCGGGTTATTCTCAAGATGAGTGGACTCTGCTCCTCACTAACGAGAAAATGGCTGGTCACTAGGATGCCCAGTCCCATGCTTTATGCAAATCAAATCAAAATAATTGCAAACAAAACTCCCCCGAGACTGTTGTTAGTTGGAGGCACTCGTTGTTTCGAGCAAGCCATGGATTGATGCTTGTTGGCGGAGGGGGAGTATTAACTTTACCATTCTGTGTGGGAACCGCCTATAATGTGTGTACCATGGAAGATATCGCCATCTCTTGGTTGTTATGTTGACAATGAAAGTATGCTGCTCAAAATATTATTTATCTCTATTTCAAAATCAAGCTTTGGCACCTCTACAAATCCCTCCTTCCCTCTACGAAGGGCCTATCTATTTACTTTTATGTTGAGTCATCACCCTCTTATTAAAAAGCACCAGCTGGAGAGCACCGCTGTCATTTGCATCCATTATTGTTAATTTATATTGGGTATGACTATGATTGGATCTCTTTTACCATGAATTACAATGTCTAGTCGGTCCTTGATCTTTAAGGGTGCTCCCCATTTATGATTTTGCGGTCTCAGAAAGGGCTAGTGAGATACCATCTTGTTATATCATATTATGATTGTTTTGAGAAAGTGTTGTCATCCGAGATCTATTATTATTGCTCGCTAGTTGATTATGCCATTGACGTGAGTAAACATGAGACCTAAGAGTTATTGTGAATGTGGTTAGTTCACGATCTTTGCTGAAAACTTGAATGCTGGCTTTACATATTTACAACAACAAGAGCAAACAGAGTTTGTAAAAGTTTTTCTTTATCACTTTCAGTTTGTCAACTGAATTGCTTGAGGACAAGCACTCGCGCTCGTTGATGATGTCCTGCAGGAAGCGTTGGCGCCACAGTGCCATGGCTTCCTCGTCCATCTCGGTGATGCCGAGACGGTGCTCCCGCCTCCGGTTGTCGCGACAATCATCGTCGGTGATAAGCCGCGACAGAGGCGCGAGCTCTTGCACCCGCTCCAGCGTCAGCACGTTGGGGAAGTTCAATGTTCTATGAGGCCACCGGAGGCGCCACACTGCCACGTCGTACGTGCGGGCGGCCTCGTTGGCATTTTAAATTGCCGAGGCCGAGGCGCATCCCGCTGAACCGGATCTCGGCGGAGAAGCCGCTAGAGGGGCGCGCGCGGACGCCGCGGTATCCCCAAGTTTCCCGGCGACGCGGTGGCATGGTGGTGCCGCGTCGGCAAGGCGAGAAAGAGCAGGGACAGAGCAGTGGCAAGGCACAGAGCGGGGAGAGAGCGGTGGGAGGGCATTGGATTTTATAAAGCGCGCCGGACGCCGCGAGCCAAGACTAGCGCGCGCCCGGTCGATTTTTCCCGAGCGCGATCCTTTCCCGGCGTCCCTGCTATCTCTACTCTCTTCTCTACTATTATATTATTTGATATTTAATATTTATCTCTACTTCTCTACTATCTAATCTTTTTTTTTCTTCTAAAAAACTGAGTTGGTGATGATGGTGTGCCTGCCATCCTGCTATATAGGCCGTCCGATTTATATCCGACGGATAGGAAGGAAACTATGACAATTTTGCAGAAAGATACCCACACCCCTCTCCAGATTTGCAAATAAGGCCTTCCCTCATTCATCCATTTCTCCCACAAGATAAACTACTCATACAAATGCATCTTGATGCGTGCAATGCATGGGCAGCTTGCTAGTTCGAAAAAACTTTTCATCATTTGCCACACTACTGGTTACAGATGAAGAACCTACCCAAGCACAACGTGATACAGGAGCGACGCACAATTATAAGCTGATATTCTGTTGGACAATGGAGGCTATAACCAATTACTTTTACGGGAACAATAGCAACCAGGAAATTCGAAGGGTAGGTATGAACAAAATAGGAACTGCACATGTACTGCTAACTGATTCAATACACACATTACCAATCAAGGAGGAGAACGATGGTCACGGCAGCCTCTGTGCATCATGGTCGGCAACGGGAGTCAGTTCATTTTCCACGACGGTGGTGCTTCTCCGCTTGGCGTCGGCTTACGGGAAGCAGATCTGAGACCATGGAAGACGGTGCCGGGGAAGTGGCTCCGTGTACGACGACGACAGTGGACCGGCCCTAGTGCGGCGTACGAGGTCGTCGATGAGGCATATGCACTGCGGTGGACGAGTGCGCCGATGTAAAAGGGGAGGAGCATGAAGGCTGCGGCGCCGTGGAGAAGTCTAATTTGAGGTGGGTATAGAAAATGGGGAGTATTTAGGTGTACTACTCTGGGTGCCGAGGTGGGGTTGGCTGGGTAGGGTGAACCTGAAGTTACGAAAATAGCCCCCTACCAAGCGTCATCCATAGGCCTGTTCCGAAGGCTATGATGGTAACTTCGCACTGCTCGAATCAGGGTCGCGGGAGATTTTCCCGCCGACCTCAAAATTGTGTGACACTGAACTCCCTGTGTGGCGTGCTGGGTGATTGGGCTAAGCAACTAGCGAGTAGTACTAGTAACTACTAGTACTCCCTCCGTTTTTATTAACTTTGCATATTAGGTTTGACCGAAGTCAAATTTCCTAAAGTTTGACCAAGTTTATAGAAAAATATAAACATTTACCATAACAAATATGTATGATGTGAAAGTACATTCAATAATGAATCTAACGGTATTTATTTGTTACTGTATTATATATGTTAATATTTTTTGTTATAAACTTTCTGAGAGTTTACAAAACTTGACTTTGACCAATGCTAATAAGCGGACTTAAATAAAAATGGAGGGAGTACACATTTGTTTTCTTAGCTTGTACTCAATTAATCATTTGTTGTAATTGTGAAATAAATATATTAGGCTACTGACTTCGAATGTAATGGTCTATACAATTCAATAGTTGCAATCATTGTTGAATTCCAAGATGTATACGAGGTCTATAGTACTTCACAATATGCTCAAACTCACATAATCCCAGTCAAATGAGAATCTAAATGCATTTCATAGTTATTACTTTGTAGGATGCAACAAAACCAACCATAACTCTACAACATCCATTATAAAAGCAACATTTTGAACACATCCCAATGTGGGAATGAAACGTGTAGAGAGAGCTTGCAAAGATGGAGCAAATAGGGCGGGAAAGATTGTATGTATGTGGACGAGAGAGTAGGAGACAAACCTAACGAGACAGAGAGAGAGAGAGATAGAGAGAGAAAGAGAGAGGAAGAAGTTAGGTCTGTGAGAAAGATGGAGACATGTAATATATGTGAGATGCGTGTGCATCAGGATTCTGTACACGTGGAAGGAGAAGAGACAACAGGTTTGATGAGAGAGCTGGAAAAACATGGACGAGAGGGGAAGGATCTCGTGGGTTGAGGGATTGATCATTTTTTGCGGGGGAGAGAGGGATTGGTAATTTTGTGCGGAGAGAGAGGGGAGGAGTCACTCACTGTCACACATCATCCTGCTTCCAAATGGCCCCGCATTCTCTAGTGCAGTGTGGTCACGGTCTTCGATCTCCTGGATGCCCTCTTTGAAGATTGAGGTGTTGTGCTTCTGGAGTGCAGAGAAGCACAAGCGAGAGTGGTTGCCATATAACCTTGCATGGGGATGAATTGTGTGCTCGGGAGAGGGGGGTGTGTGTGTGTGTGTGTGTGTGTGTGTGTGTGTGTGTGTGTGTGTGTGTGTGTGTGTGTGTGTGTGTGTGTGTGTGTGTGTGTGTGTGCATGTGTGTAAGATATTGAGAGAAATCAAACATATGGAGAGAAATGTGTGTATGTGACGGAAAGCTACATGCTAAATAGGGTTTTCACGAAGAGATTGTGCGTGTGAGATAGAGTGATGTGCGGGCCTTGAGGTGGGCAGGGGCCGGGTGAGGGTGTCAAAATGTGTGCGTTGATGCATGTTTTACATGCGATCGTGCGAGGGACGGACGAATCGAGAGAGATGGTTGTTGTGTTACGGATGCTCCCCCCCCTCTCTCTCACACACACAGACACACACAAGTAAAATAGAAGACTGTTCTCTCATGTATACACAACGTATCGGCATCTGTCTATGTCTCACTCATGCATGATCATTTGCACATTCACACCTCTCTATGTCTCTATCACATGCACACCGTCTCCACATTGCCCTTCCGCCACAACACACATAGGGACACATACACACTTTATCTCTCAGTCACACGCACAAAATCAGTATTAAAAAAAACTAGGGCGCACCTAAAACGTCCAAATTGAAATAAACATGAACTGGAGCTAAATTCATATATATGGAAATATTGTAGCGTCAAGAACTTTTCCAGGAAAAAAAGTTAAGTAATATTCGGGGATTGTTTTCACTCACACAAAAATGTTCGGTGGATGTCCTTCGAGCGCGACACGGTGACGCACCATTCGATCGACCGCGCGGCCGCGGATCACGCGCTTGCACAGGATTCCATATCGTGGCTGTGGTAACTAATATAAGCACCGCCTTAGTCTAATGTTTACATGTACTAGTACGGTTTTCTTTTAACTTTGACCAACCCAATATAAAACTAAACTAAGCTCCCATACGCGCACTCATCAATATGCCGCCGCCGCCGTCGCGCATGCCGGCGCCCCCCTGCTCCGGTCAACAATTTCTCGCCCATCACCGCCGTGTCACTGCCATCCTTGTGCCATGAAGCCGAAGGCTCGCCCGCTCATGTCGTCTGCAGTCCCTCCTCGCGATGCCGCCGCGCTGCCAAGCACGCGAGCAGCTGGTGGAGTCGCGTCTATGCACGCAGCGTACGAAGAGGAGGACGAGTGCATGCTCCAGCACGTCGACGAGGAGGAACTAGCATGTCATTGTCGTCTCCGCCCACGTGGAGGAGGCGCGCATGGTGGCTGTCGCGGCGGAAGCCGGTCGCGCCCATGCTGAGCCTGCAAACCGGGTGCGGACGCGGAATCTACCTTCGAGACCTTGAATGCCACATGGATCCTGCAATCTGAAGGAGCAAATTGGGTTAGTCGACTCTTGTGAGCTGTTGGATGCAACATGGATGGCTAGAAGGGCTTCTTCAACCTCCGAAACTGATGCATTGTTCATCTTCTCAGCCCGCCACACGCCTAACCGCCTGCCGCCGCCGCTGCCCCGCCCTCCCCTGAACCGCCTGCCACCGCCATGCTCCCCCACCCCAGCCATCCGTTTAACCCCGGGCACGATCCATTTTCCGGCGAACTGCATTCCACACCCATCATTCATAAGATAGATCATGGGCACACTGCCACCCTAATATAGATACTAGGGTAGCTTCTCTGTCGCCTTCTTCCTTCGCTCCGTCGAACTTCTTTCACAAATCGACTGACCCAAACTATAGTACTAGTACTAACGATTAAGCATGAGGAACACGAAGATACAAGCAGTAGTACCAACTGCAAGAAGAACAGTAGTAAGACATAGTACTAGTACTACTGCACGCATTAAAGAGTTCAAATAACGAGAAAGAACATAATGTTCAAATAACGAGAAAGAACATAAAGATAGTTCTCCGGGGATCAGCACAACACACCCTGAAATAAAACTAAGCAACTAGTCCGCTTGACACCGCAGAGAACCAGCATGGGCGACAAAGATCGCCACCTTACTCGAGTCCGAGCCCGAGTCCACGCCCTGACTTCATCCTCGCCCCTCTTCCTCTTCCTCTTCGCCGATGCTTCTTTGCTTGAACCGACACTGGCTCTCGCTTCTTCATCCAACCCTTGTAGATATTTAAACAAAGGTAGGCATCCATTGCCGCGCATATGATGTGATCTTCATCTAATGTCTTCGACTCCCATGCATGATGAAACTCGTGGTGAGGTTTCTTCAGTTTAGCGTATGAAGGATCAATCATTGCTGCTGCCAGGGTCAACATTGAAGGCTGAGAGGAGCACACCAGGCTTGCCTTCTGGAGATCGAAGGGCTGGCCTCCAATGAGGCCTATCCGACCCAGGACATCCCCGCTGCTCCTAAAGTCTACGTAGTTTAATTTCACTCTTTCGTCCTTGAGGAAGTTCTAAAAATCCTGGCACTCAACGTCGGCATGGCATATGTGGTATACCAAGCACACGTTATGTACGCAAACCTGGATCACGGCAGGCTTCTTCTTCTCTACCTCCTTTAGAATCTTCTCTCTTTCCAGGACTGTGGTGTACTCAACATCTAGCCCAGCGACCCACTCATCCTTTGAACTGTTGAACATGCGTAGGAAGCGAGCAAGGCATGCTTTCACCGTCATGGGTCCACGTGTAGATGATTTATGAACTCATCGCCGTGATGGCTCTAACCTGGTACTCAGCGGCGACCATGGAGATTTGGGAGGCCATGGATTTTGGAGGAGGGTTAGGAGAAGTTGAACTGGTGTAATGTGAAAGCACGGGACGACTGGGAGCGAACTGTTGTAAGGTAGTAGTAGAAGACAGGGACGAGTAGGGCGTGCGAACATCATGGGGTTGTTGGCTGCCCGGTGGATAAACGGCTGCAAGCCCCCAAAGAGTTCTCGAGTACTATGCAGGACCCACTAGATGTCATGTCTACTAGACCCATATCGTAGGCCTGACGGTATAGCTTCTGCCTGTTCGCACGCCATGCCGGCGCATGGATGTAACTTCACTTAATTCCGTCAACCGTCACGCCTCCCATGACCTTCGCCTCCCTCGTGCGGTCGCGCCCTTTGAGACTTCGACCGGCTATAAACGAGCAAATTTTTCTGCCTAGTCCGCATGCATCATACTCCCTCTAGTCCTTTTTACTTCCGTCAACCGTTTGCAAAGTGTTTGACCAAATTTATACTAAAAATATCAATATCTATAATACTGATTATAATGAGTATAAGAACTACGTTTCACAATGAGTATAAAAATGTTGATTTGACATTGTGAATGTTGATATATTTTTCTATTAGTTTGGTCAAAGTAGAGGTACATTGACTTCAGACAAAACTTAAAATGCACAATGCAGATTAGTTCCTCCGTCTAGGTGTGTGCCATGTCCTATCTAGTCATCACAACAAGGTTAGCTATTAGAGTACTACTACCTCCCTTCAACTTTAAAGGGCTCGATTCAAAAAAATTCACCTACTCTAACCAAGATAGAGGCGGTGGAATAGTTTTTGTAGTATGCAAAAGTACTCAACTAATGTTGTCGTTCTTCACAAAAAAATGTGTTTACCAATGCATTATCGCATTGCATGCATGCATGAAAACTAGTTACTCTAACCCCCTCTCTTCTTTAATTCTTTGCCACATCAACATGTTTTCTATTCCCGTGTGCATGATACCAGCTAAGATACCACCATTATGGCCAGCCTTAATCATCGCATGCAATAATTTGGTGCACCTTTAAATATGAACATGTGTGGGGCGTGTATGATTTTGATGACTTGAGACTATACCTAGCCTGGCATGCAAGATGACTTATTATGCATTGTTCCCCATACCTGCAGGAAGCCCGTTCGTCTCCAAATCTTTTCCTCTCCATGTGTGAAAACTATATGCCTGCTGAACTCTCCTTCTCCCTCCGACGGTCTCACCACTCCACCCCGCATGGAAAAAATCTGCATGCATGACTCTCCTCCCCCCGCGCTCGTCCAATCCATTGTGACCAGCAATATTTCCACCCCTTCCCTCCCCCGTAATTTACTCCAACAAATATGCCCACGTAGCTATTATGTTAATCACACAACATATCTTACGGGACGCTGCTTCAGTTATTTAACTGCAGGTGCATTGGGTCACTGACATATGGGCCCAACAGGGGTCTCGCCCACATGTCAGTGATGCAACTAGATCTGCAGTTAAGTCAGTGCAGCTCAGTCCATATCTTACGTAGGTGTGCCATTGCTCGCTATAAATACTGCGCCTCCCACGGCATTCGGAAGAACGCCATGTTCATCGCTATCTCCTCCCTCCTCTCACGCCGACCACCATGGCATCGCCTCCCAAGCCCTAGGCACCTCGCTGCACCGCCGCGGACGACCACGCCATCTTTCCGCTCGCCGCCACTAGTCGAGGAGGACGCGCCGGTGTTCCGCTTCTTGCCCGACGCGCCGAGGTGGACGATCGGCGTCCTAATTCGCCAAAGACGCTGCCGGAGGACGCGGCTGCCCTCGCTACGAGGAGAACGCCAGCTGCTCGCCGAGCCCCCAGCCTTGAGGAGCTTTGAAAGAAATGGATGTCTCTGGGAGGCTTTGCCTCCGCAGAGCACGCCAAAATAGAGGCGGAGAAGAAGGCCGAGGAAGAGAAGGCCAAGGACAAGCTGCGTGGCAGGCCTATGTCGCGTCCGAGAGTCGTGCAATTGGCTCTTTGAAGAAGATCGGCGAGGGCCGTGAGGGTGGCAGAGGACGCCTGCCAAAGCCCTGAAAGGGCCGGGCCCAAGCACCTCATCTACGCTACGGTACGTGGATGGGTGCACGCTCAAAGAAAGAGGAGTACCTGCTGGCACCGGATCACCACACCGTGAGATCGCGCCGCCCACCGGCAAGCCACTAATCAGCACCTCGCGAAGTTGCGCGAGGCTGAGGAAGAGGCGCTGTTGGCGCTACTGGGAAATGGCCGCGCACTGTGGCACTCGTGGCGCTGCCGCAAGCGCCTCCCGCGAGCGCCGTGGCTTTTAGTAGGAGTATAATTTAGTTTCGTAAGGCGATCTCATTAGTTTTGGGACGCAAATGATAAATCCCGAACGTTCAGGAATTATTAGCGTCCTTAATTAAGTATGTAAAAGGGAAAGTTTGGAAATCTTGTGTATCCGTACGCATTTTGTAAGCACGTGCATATAGCACAAACTTTACTACTCCTATATACCATCCCACTACACGTCTCTCTCTATATATGCTTGTAGACTGTGCTACTCCCTCTGTCCAGGTGAATAAGTCATCTTTGGTTGTGCACCGTGACCAAGAAGGAGGGAAGACTTATACACCTAGGCAGAGGGAGTACTACTATTACTTATGTATGTGCAAATGAACGTTTAAACATTACGATGCGGTTTTAATAAAAGTAGAAAAACAACACTAGTCAAGCTTGTGAAACGATTCAATGCAAAAAAAATGCAAAAATGCTCGTAGGTGTTTGTTTCCAGGGACTTTTTGGTGTAGGGACTAGAAAAAGTCCCTCTTAGAGACTTTTTAACCAAACAGGAGGGAGTACTAGGGACTAAAAGTTGCTTTTTGGGACTAAATGAAGAAGATTCTCAAGGAGAGTCTTTTTTGGGACTTTTCCAACAATGCCCCTCCCTGCACCCATTGCCCCGCCGGCCCATGGTGTTGTTTGGTTGTTATTTTTCTGTATACTAGGGGTCACATGGTCATTTAATAACCTCCAGGGAGGGACTAGGGACTTTTTAGTCCCTGGAAACAAACAGGGAGGGACATTTTAGGGACTAGGGACTTTTTAGTTGGGACTAGAAAAAGTCCTAGGACTTATGAACCAAACAGGGCCTTAATGTTACTCTCCACTATGACTAGTCTTATGGGAAAAGTCAGGGAAGAGACGACTTATTTTTAAGTCACCAAAAGACCTGCCCTAGGAGTAGTAGCTAGGGATACTAGGAGTAGTAGCTGTGGATCGAAAAGTAGATGAACCGGAGAAAGTAAATGCAGAGAGATGAAATGCAAAAAAGACGGAGGGATGTGATGGTTGCTTGTCCGTTTATTTTACCAGGACACTTATTACTGGGAGTGGTTGGGTTTTGTGATATGACGGCTTTACTACTGCGCCACGAGCGGGGTGAGACTCGCGTGCTGCACCGCCCTCTACACTAGTACTACATCGGTCGTGGTTTATTAGTCCCCCATTGAATTTGACTGAAGATTTAATTGACAAAATGTTAGTGCATGTCAACAAAAACTATATCGTTGGATTCATATTTGAACATAGTTTTCAATGATATAATTTTAGGTGACATGCATCAACATTTATCGTAATATATATAATGTTAGTTCAATTTTTGGTCGTACTAATCTATAGTAAGGTGCTGTATGCTGTACGGAATGTGAAATGCATTGATCGGGGAGTTGTTTATTTTGACAAAGGATGTGGGGGTCATCTCATGTGTAACGGGTATCAATAGGTTTTTCGAATATTATTTCATCTCTAGAGCTCACAAACATCCGGGTGAAATAGATAAAAAAGTATCTTTCGCAAACAAAAGCATTCAACTGTTCAACCTGCATGCAAAACTTGTGAAGAAATAACACTTATTGTGCTTTGCAAGAAATGATCTTTAAGAATTAGTTTTTGAGTATCGATTGTTATACATGTTGGCTACAGATGACATGGCACTTTCTTATAGTCAACAGTTGGCTATACTATTAAGTATTAACCATGCCCTTATACACCTAGACGGAGGGATTAAATCAGGATGACTTGGAAGGGGGCAGAGGAGATGTAAGAAATGGTTCATCATAAGTCTTTCACTAGTACTGTAGTAAAAATTTCATACATGGAAGATTCTAGACTAAACCATAAACGGATACACTTTTATTCAGGCGTGATACTCTAATATTGCAAGATCATGCATGGAAGACTCCACATGCTTAGACAGCGGATTACATTGAGCGAAGACTAATGATCAACATTTAACTTGGTAATACATATGTCGAGGTGAACCTCCTTGGAGTCCCCGTGCACCATGTTGGGGGCCAAATCATACCATGCGTCTTCCATGTCCACATCGGCGGGAAGGTCCCAGCTCGGCACAGTCCTGGTCAGCTTGATGTAGCTAGTGTCGCCGCCCACGTAACTCTGAGGGGTAGTAACAGTGAGCGCGCGACCCGCACATCCGCCTCGTGTCGATGTCGGGCGGTGGGCGCCGCCTCGACACACACTACAGAGACGGGGTGGCGTCCTGCGCGGGCCTCGCCGGTGCCCACGATCAGAGGAAGACGCTGCCGTCCTCCTCCGAGACTAGCAGGCGACGGTGATCCTGCAGCGACTCCGGCAAGGTGAACGGGTAGCACCTCTCGTACTTGATGTTCTCCGCCAAGGGCTAGTAGTGATCGCCGCACGCCTGCGTGAGGTGATGCACGATGTCCGTCGGCGAGCCCCAAAATGGCATCAGGCACTCATAGCTGTAGACGAAGGGCTCCTTGGAGGCATCGACCAGGCCGTCCATGAAACGGGAGTGGCTGTAGGGGACGTGCCACCAGTTGAATATATGAGCAAGTTACTACGAGATTTAGTCCGAATAAGCACAAAATAAATCATGACGGCTATAACAGAGATTAAACTAATCATGTGGACTAGCATAGTAGATGAATAGATCGAATCTAGGACACAGACTAGAAACATGAATTCTACCACGATTTTGAACAGAAGGATGATAAACACACACGGTGCAACAGAGCAGCACTGCTGGCATTGACGTTGTCGCCCATGTCGTTGAGGAAGAGGTTGCCGAGGTCGGGAAGAAGTCGTCGTCGGTGAAGTCGCCGCTGCCAAAGCTAGTCATGAGAGTGCGCCCACAAATTTCAACAAAGGTTCACGAATGGAGCGAGGAGGGAGTGGCTGTAGGGGACGCAGCCACCCGAATGGAGCGCAGGAGTAGCCCACGGGCAGAGAGACGGAGCTCCTCCCTAGTCTCTACTCTTATCTCTATCTCTACTACTCTTGTTTGTCTTTTATAATATACTAGTTGTAGCTGTCAAATCAAATAGTACTGTGCTGTCCGTTTCACGCCCGGCTGAACACGCCTCCTCGCCTCCATCAAACCCCTCCGTTAAACCCGCATGCAAACCGAGAAACCTACTCGACCAAGGAGGAAATTTGCCGTTGCCATTGGAGAATAATAGAGTCATGTCCAATCCATTTGAGTTAATTATGTATGATTCTCCTCTATAAAAAGTTAATTCATCCTTAATCTTGTATTCTAAGTATCAGGGTTCCACTCACAAGACAAGGTACATTACTTGCAAAGTGTCTGGCTACAGATTCCTACAGAAAGTTAAATAGAAACAAATCCATCCTTAATCTTGTATTCTAAGTACTCTGTGGGTTCCACTGCCAGTACAGTAGCGAAAGAAGTATATATTTAAAAAAATATAAAAGCTAAAGTTTAGGACAGAATTCGAACTCAGGTCATCGCACTGCGAGCATCCGGCCCGGACCAGTACACAATGTGTTCATTGCGAACAATGCAAGAGATAAAGCTTTATAACAATGAGCCCGTCCGTTGCAACGGATCCAAAGTAAAATAATACATGTTCACAAATTTGAAAGAAAACAGTTTAGTTTTAATCTACATATCACTAAAAATATCTTATGTTTCACTCCAAATATATTCTTTGGGCTGTTTTGATGAAGAAAGGGAGGAATGTGGTTGGTTTCAAGATACTAAGGGGTTTTGTGTAAACTAGAGCAGAGAAGTGGGAATTGTTGCAAAAGGCCATAACTTACATCACAATTGTTAGATGCAGATCTAATAGTCAGAAATGGCGGATGGCAGACACACCATCATCACCAACTGAGTCTTTTATAGGAGTAGGAGTAGAGAAAAAACCGAGTTGGTGATGATAGTGTGCCTGCCATCTTATAATATAGACTGTCCGATCTATATCTGACGGATAGAAAGCAAGGAATGAAAATTTTACAAAAGATACCCGCACCTCTCTCCGCATTTACAGATAAGGCCTTGCCTCGTTCATCCTTATCTCCCACAACCTCATTGCTGAGCAATTAAAAAAGGAAGTCTCTGGAACAATCTGGCATGGTGGCCGCTGTCAGCACCGTCCATCCCAGGCCTCCGCCCAGTCCGACCACACGTCACCACCACGCCCCACTCCTCCTCACCTTCTCTATCATCTTTCTCGAGATATCATTTTTTCGATGAAATGGTCGACATACCATTTTCCGATAAAATTCTCAAGATATCATTAGTTTTTACACATGGAATTACTCCTGCATGGATGTCGGTGTCAAAACCGGCGTATCTCGGGTAGGGGGTCCCGAACTGTGCCTCTAGGATCGATGGTAACAGGAGACGGGGGACACAATGTTTACCCAGGTTCGAGCCCTCTCTATGGAGGTAATACCCTACTTCCTGCTTGATTGATCTTGATGAATATGAGTGTTACAAGATTTGATCTACCACGAGATCGTAATGGCTAAACCCTAGAAGTCTAGCCTATGAGTATGTGGTAATGAATCTGGCCCCATCCGGACTACGCTCTCCGGTTTATATAGACACCGGAGATATCTAGGGTTACATGGAGTCGGTTATATCAATGGGAATCTACATAGTCGGTCGCCAAGCTTGCCTTCCTCGCAAAGTAGAGTCCAATCCGGACACAGGTGCAGTCTTCGGTCTTCATGTCTTCACGGCCCATCAGTCCGGCCTAGTAGATAAAATGCCGGATGCCCGAGGATCCCTTAGTCCAGGACTCCCTGAGTAGCCCCCGAACCAGGCTTCAATGACGAGGTGTTCGGCGTGTAGATAGTCTTCGGCGTTGCAAGGCGGGTTCCCTCTCCAAGTAATGTATTCGGCCATTGATCCAATGTCGCCTCCTTGGCTTCTGTATGTTAAATAATCTTCACCCTTCATGTGTCGAGCGAATGTGGAACGTCAGGGTATTTTGCGAATAACACCCCGTCCATGCGAGGAAGAGCGCCTATTTAAAGAGATTGGATCCTAGATCCATTCAGCGCCGCGCAGAAGAAATCCCCAGAGACTACTTAGGAGAAACCATTCTAGCATGGCTAGTGTTCCCATCCCCTCCGCTCATCCCGGCCCAGAGAAAGGCGAGTGGGAGAGGTGTTCTGTGTCTCATAGCCAATTGATAAAGTTGCAAACGCAGGGATTCCTTCCCCCTGCGGATCTAGTCCTTGTTTGAACGGGGCTAGCTTCCTTCAATGAGGGGACTCAGGCAGAGGACTTCCCCAATCCATCTGGGGGAGAGCGAGTGTGTTTTCTCCCCTTCCTGCTAAGAGGCGTCGATTTTCCAATCCATCCGTTCCTCCGAGGGCTTCTGGAGTATTACGACCTCCAGCTGCACAACTTCACTCCGGCCTCAGTTCTGCACATTGTGGGTTACGTCGCTTTGTGCGAATTATTTTTGGGCGTCGAGGCTCATTTCGAGTTGTGGAGGAAGTTGTTCTGTCTTGTCCCACGCAATCATGAAGGGTCGATATTTGAAGTGGGTGGAGCCGAAGTATGGTGCGTCGCCAATACCGGATATCTATCTGGCACTCCAAGGAAGGCGCCTGATGAATGGCCCTCCGAACGGTTCTATACTGAGGACGTCGCGCTTCCCGACCCGGTTCAAAAGGGTATTCCTGAATTTGCGTGTGTCCCGCTGAAGAAATGCCACAGTTGGCGTCCCCGGAGCCTTGAAGAGGAGGACGGCGCGGAGGTTCGTCAGCTGATGAGCAGGATAAAAGAGCTCACTCGGTCCAGGCTCACAGTTATTGAGGTTATGGCGATCTCCATAGCGTAGGGGTCCAGCCGCTCCAATACAGAGAGCTTCCAATGTGGCACTACAATGGGGAGGATGAAGCCTCTCGCTGCGGCCAGAAAGGTCCGGACACCCTAGCGCGCCTTCCCTCCTTCTCTCATTTCGGAAAGATTTGGCAGTATTTTCTTATGATGACCTTTGCGAGAGAGTACGAAACATCGGTGTAAAAGATTGAGTGGGATGGTTATAGTAAGGGGCGAACCAAGTGCTTGCCCACTTTGGCTAAGATATTAGCCGAACTGTTCAAAGGGGAGGAAAAGGAATTTCTTCACTTCAAACTCAGAGACGGGTACTCTATGTATAATCCTCCCAGTTGGGTAAGGCTCAACCCCTCTGTTTTTGCTCCTTCCACCTCTGAATTGCCTTTGATAAATTTCTAGCTTGTTTGCTTATGACAGCACTGGCGAAAGGTCACCGAGGGATTTCATAGTCCCGCCCCGCAGCCGGAGGATCACGACCGGGAGCTTGATCCTGGGTTGGAAGAGGATCCGGATATATTTGTGGTGCTCGCGGAGGGGGTGTTTCACCAGACGAGCTATGATGGCACAGAAGTGGCCATCATCGCCAACTACCCTGGTCTTCTTCCTACTTCACAGGTAAGTAATCAAGAAACACCTTCTCTGAAAGTGTGCTCTTACTCTGCCTCGCCCACCGCATTGTCACGTATTCTACAGGGGAGGCGTTCGGTTATACCGAGGAAATCGGTTCCTGCGCCGGACAGATCTTCGAAGAGGAGGGCCGTTGAAGGCACCGCTAGGACATCATCAAGGAGGTACGGATAAATATGTTTTTCAATGGCCGTATCCAACTGTGACCTATGCGCCTGTTTGATTACAGGAAAAAGGTTCGCCGAACTGTGTCCGAGGGTCCGGCCGGCCGCGTTCCCAACAACCAAGATTTAGATCCGGTCGGGGAGACGGGGGCCGATGTAGGAACAAAGCCGGACTGCCCTTCGGCCGAGGGTTCGGACAATATGTCTGTTACCAACTCCGAAGTAGAGAGCGCCATGAATCATCGGTGCTGCAGGGATGTTTTACAAGACCCGAAGTTCTCGGATGAGGCGTTTAATGCCTTTAGCTCGGGCGAGGCATACATCCGAGCTACTCGAGACGGGCTTAGAAAAGCCACGAGGCAATATCTAACAGATGAGTAGGTAAGGTTACTTTGTCAAAAAAGGATAGCCTATGCTAGTAGCCCTCGGGACTGAAAGCAGTTGGTACAGCTTATTTAAGGACCGTTGTATGACCAAGTTCTTACAGAGAAGAACAACCTGCTATCCCAAGAGCTGGAACAATGTCGGACGCAGCTAAATGCTGCTACGGCCGAACTAAAAGAGTTCAAGAAGGCGTCACCTGGTAATATTCCCCTCCAATGAGAAATATACTTATATGCCCAGAATACTAACAGTCTTGCTTATACCATGACATAATGGTCATGGGACTCAAAGAGGCGTTGGAAGCCGCGCAAGCAAACGAGCAAGAAGCCAAAAGGCTACGAGCTACAAGCGATCGTGTGCTAAAGCAGGCCATTATTGAGAAAAACCAGCTCCAGGATTGCAAGACCCATCTAGGCGAAGAGCTAAAAGACGTGCGGGCCGAGCTAGCCAATTCCGTGAAGGAGAACAGGAAGCTGCGGGGTGGCATATTCAGTACGTATCTGAACTATTCTGAAAGTAGTTCGGAGGTGGATGAAACTGATATAGTTGTGATCGCAGGTATATTGACGGGCCGTCCTGAAGAGGAGGTGTCCGGATCATCGAGTGATCTGCTGCAAGGGCTATCGCAAGTGCACGAACAGGCTCGGCTGGTGATGCGGAGTGTTGCCAAGGCTCTATGGCCATCCGCCTCCCCTCCAGGAAGTATGGAGGAGCTTGTAGGGCTGTTTAAAGGAGCGCGGCGACGTATCCGGCTATGGAAGATATCGGCCTGCCGAGAGGGTGCGCGAGAGGCTTGGGCCATGGTGAAAACTCGGTACACCAAGCTTGATCCTAATCACATGGTCTGTGTCGGACTGGTAGGGTCGAATGGGGAAGAAATTCCCGTTAATTTAGTATATGACCAAGTAGAGGTGGCCGCCAAATATTCCCAACAGGATTGTAAATTAGACTGCCTATTATATGGTATAGAGGCAGAAGTGTTTGAGTCCAAGTGACGATGTACTTTCCTCACCATGTGGAATTTCTAGCCGAATTGTATATCATTTGTCATGGCAGACCTTTTTGCTTCGACCTTCGGACCCGAAGGTGCAGAGTGTTTCCGAATACCGTCACGGCCGAATCGACCGGGGTATGCGTGGAAAACTAAGCGTAGGGGTCATAGTTGCTTGAATGCATGTTGTATCCGCTAGTTATGTTATAATACATTGAGATTGTAAGAAACATCTTCCGTGGAGAATAGTTCCGCTAAGGGTTCCTTTCCCGGGTGTGCATGCATTAGTAGACATGTCCGAATTGTGATGTGAAAATCACAGTGTGTATAACTTCTGGGGGTTCACAATAGAGTGAGTGCCAAAAATATTTTTCATCCACCGACCGAATATTCCCTTAAGAACGTTAGCTTTTGGCTTCACCTAGTCTGAGGTACACATCCGGATGACCCGACAGTAACAACCGCAGAGGTGCTCCCTTTACCACCTAGCCGAATAATCGGGAACATAGGGGTAAGCACAGGAGCCAGGCGACCCAGCTTGGCCAAAACATAAGTCATATCGATGCATATAATGGTGAAGAAAGGACATATGGGAAAGACGCGTATGTATGATGAGCTTAATGCTCGGCAAGTAAATTAACTAGCTTCTGTTAAAAGAAGCCCCCAAGTATAATTGGCATACGTTTGTAAAAATGTGTACGTCAGCAGTATTCGGTCAAGCCGAATGAGAGCTTTAAAGCAAAAAAAATTGTGAAAGGGGGAAAGAGTTATGGAAATTGTAGGGGAGAAGGAGACTAACAAAGGGTTCGGCGCTAGGCATAGAACCTTCGGAGTCTGGCCGCATTCCAGGGGTTCGGCTCTAGGCGCTTGTCTCATGCGTCACGAAGACGGTATGCTCCTCCGGTAATAACTTCGTCAATTATGAAGGGACCCTCCCATTTGGGCTTGAGTTTGTCCCTTTTCTTCTCCGGCAAGCGTAGAACGAGTTTGCCAATGTTGTAAGTCTTGGCCCGTACTTCTCTGCTTTGATATCTTCGAGCCCGCTATTGATAAAAGGCTGAACGGGCTTTGGCGATGTCGCACTCCTCCTCCAGGGCGTCTAGGCTGTCCTGCCGATCCAACTCGGCCTCTTTCTCTTCGTACATACGCACTTGAGGTGAGTCGTGTATAATATCGTAGGGAAATACAGCCTCTGCACCATACACCATGAAGAAAGGTGTGTACCCGGTAGTACGGTTGGGCGTGGTTCGCAGCCCCCAGAGTACGGAGTCGAGCTCCTCGACCCAGTGCTTGTCTGATTCTTTCAAAGACCGTACTAGTCTGGGTTTGATGCCGCTCATAATAAGATCATTAGCTTGCTCGACTTGACCGTTTGTTTGCGGGTGGTAGACGGAGGCGTAATTGAGCTTAATGCCCAGATTAGCACACCAGGTTTTCACCTCATCAGCTGTGAAATTCGGACTGTTATCTGTGATGATGCTGTGCGGTACACCGTAACGGTGTACCACATCGGATATAAATGCAATCACCGGTCCGGACTCGGCTGTTTTAACTGGTCTAGCCTCTATCCACTTGGTGAATTTGTCCACCATGACCAACAGATATTTTTTTCTTCCGCTTCCCACTTTAAGGGTCTCACCATGTCCAAGCCCTGCATCGCAAAGGGCCATGTAATGGGATTGTTTATAGAGCGTTGGGGCATATGGCTTTGGTTGGCGAAGAGTTGGCATCCGGCACAAGTGTTGAACGAGGTCCCGTATGTCTGCCCGGCCGAGGCCAAGAAAATCCTGTACGGAAGGCCTTGCTGACAAGTGCCCGGGCTGCGGCGTGGTGCCCACCGAGACCGGCGTGAATTTCTGCAAAGAGTTGCCGCCCCTCCTCCTCGGAGATACACCTTTGAAGGACTCCGGTAGTGCTTTTCTTGTAGAGCTCTCCTTCGTGAACTTTATAGGCCTTCGAACGCCGGACTATGCGGTGAGCCTTGTTCTGATCTTCTGGGAGCTCCTTCCTATTAAAGTAGGCCAAGAATGGTTCGGTCCATGGGGCAATTACTGCCATGATGAGGTGGGCCGATGGTGTTACTTCGGTGGTTGAGCCTCCGATGATATCGGCGTGTTCGTTATCTGTGTTTGTGTTCGGAACGGGGCTGTCGTTGCTATCTCCCCCTTGCCATACCACGGATGGCTTAAAGAGCCTTTCAAGGAAGATGTTTGGTGGGACGGGGTCGCGCTTAGCGCCGATGCGAGCAAGGACGTCTGCCGCCTGGTTACTTTTGCGGGCGATGTAATGAAATTCGAGTCCCTCGAACCGAGCCGACATCTTCAAAACGACATTGCGATTAGCTGCCATCTTGGGATCTTTGGCATCAAAGTCTCCATTAATTTGGGATATTGCGAGGTTTGAGTCCTCACACCTCCAGCGCTAGTATGCCCATTGATACGGCCATCCGGAGGCCATGTAGCAAGGCCTCGATTCGCCGTGTTGTTGGAGTCTGTGTATAATATTTGGAGTACGAGTGGACGATATCTCCTGGGGGACGCACACGACGCTCGCCCTAGCCCCGCCAACATCTTGGAGCCGCTAAAATGCATCACCCAGTTAGAATACGCTACCGCATTTTTAGGGAGTTCGCTTCTATCCATTCGCCACAAGTCAGCAAGTACCTGGATTTGTGGCTCATGGTTTGTACGTGATGTCGAATGGCAGGAGCTCAATGGCCCATTTGGCGATCCGGCCCGTTGCATCCCGGTTGTTAATTATATCATTGAGGGGCACTTCGGAGGCCACCGGGATGAAGCACTCCTGAAAGTAGTGTCGCAATTTTCGAGATGCCATGAAGACTGCATATGCTATTTTTGATAATGAAGGTACCGGGATTTGCATGGTGTGAGGACGGTGGATACGTAGTATACCGGCTTCTGGACCGGAAATTTGTGTCCGTCCTGTTCTCATTCAACGACGAGTACGGCGCTCACCATATGGTGTGTTGCCAATATGTATAAGAGCATTGGTTCGCCGGCGTTTGGCACGGCCAGGATTGGCTTGCTTGCCAGAAGGGATTTTATTTCTTGCAGTCCGACCATCGCCGCGTCTGTCCACTCGAAGTTATCGGTGCGCCATAGAAGGCGATAGAGCGGCAGCGCCTTTTCTCCCAACCTGGAGATAAAGCGGCTTAAAGCTGCCACGCACCCAGCGAGTGTTTGGACCTGCTTGAGTTCTGTTGGCGTAGCCAATTGTGACAAAGCTCGGGTTTTGGCTGGATTTGCTTCAATTCCTCTATTGGAAAGGATGAAGCCCAATAGTTTACCTGCGGGGACGTCGAAGACGCACTTTTCTGGGTTAAGCTTGATGTCGTATGTGCGAGGTTGTCGAATGTGAGACGCAAGTCATCTATTAGTGTTTCGACGTGTCTAGTTTCGATGATGACATCGTCCACGTAGGCCTCCACTATTTTTCTGATCTGTTTCTCGAGGCATGTTTGGATCATGCGCTGGGCGCCGGCGTTCTTGAGCCCAAAGGGCATGGTGTTGAAGCAAAACGGCCCGTATGGTGTAATGAATGATGTTGCGGCTTGATCGGACTCCTTCATTTTGATATGATGGTATCCGTAATATGCATCCAGGAAGCACAGCGAGTCGTGACCTGCGGCAGCGTCAATGATTTGATCAATGCGGGGAAGAGGGAAGGGATCCTTAGGGAAAGCCTTGTAAGGTCTTTGAAATCGATGCATAGGCGCCAGGATTTATCCTTCTTTGGTACCATTACCAAATTTGCCAGCCAGTCTGGATGTTTAATGTCTTTGATGAATCCGGCCTCGATGAGTTTGGTAGCTCCTCCCCCATAGCTTGTCGTTTGGGTTCGGAAAAGCGCCGCAGAGTTTGCTTGACCGGCTTATATCCCTTTAGTATGTTGAGGCTATGTTCGACCAACTCGTGTGGGATTCCTGGCATATCGGAAGGATGCCAGGCGAATATATCCCAGTTTTCGCGCAGGAAGTCTCGTAGTGCGGCGTCGACTGTAGAGCTAAGTTGCGCTCCGATAGACGCTATCTTCTTCGGGTCTGTTGGATGGACCTGGAATTTGACTATTTCTTCTGTTGGCTTGAAGGAAGTGGATTTGGGTCGTTTGTCCAGGGTCACGTCGTCATTATCCACGGTGCAGCGTAGTGCGGTTAGTTCTTCGGCCGCAAGGGCCTCAGACAATGCCTCGAGGGCCAATGATGCGGTTTTATTCTCTGTGCGGAGTGCTATGTTCGGATCACTGACGAGGGTGATTATTCAATTAGGCACGGGAATTTTTAGCTTCATATACCCATAATGAGGTATGGCTTGAAAGCGCATGAAGGCCTCTCGCCCTAACAGGGCATGGTACCCACTGTTGAAAGGGGCCACCTGGAAAATTATTTGTTCGGACCGATAATTCTCCGGCGTGCCGAACACCACATCAAGTGTAATTTTTCCTACGCACTGAGCTTCCCGGCTGGGAATGATACCTCGAAAGGTTGTGTTGCTTTTCTCGATGCGGCTCCTATCTATTTCCATCTTGTGGAGCGTGTCCTTGGAAATGAGGTTTAGTCCGCTACCGCCATCCATGAGGACTTTTGTAAGTCGAAAGCCGTCCATGATG
This sequence comes from Aegilops longissima, assembly GCA_021605205.1. Lineage (NCBI taxonomy): Eukaryota > Viridiplantae > Streptophyta > Magnoliopsida > Poales > Poaceae > Aegilops > Aegilops longissima. The sequence continues at coordinate 250,927,102 of CM038680.1, forward strand.
GGACTGAGGACTAGGGCAGCTGGCGCTCGGACTGTTCTGTATTTAGGTTCGTCACTGGTGTTGAAGGTTATGGTAGTGTCGTTCCAGGGGTCAATTGCAGCGACCTGGCAAACTTGGGCGAGATCGCGCAGGGCCCTTTTACGCTTGTTGTTTGAAGCGAATGTCTCTAAGAGTGCCAATACTCTTTTGTCGTCTTTTGCTGGAGGGTGTTGTTCTGGGGTGTCCTTGATAAGGATGTCCTCGCCGCTCTTGGCTGCCTGCCTAAGTATCCAACATGCTCTAAGGCTGTGGGTTGCCACGGTATCCGGCGTCGTGTGTATTTTGCATGGGCCATTGAGCCATCCATCCAGAACGGTGTCGTGCAACGTAATGGGTTTATGTTTTTTGACTGTTTGGCTGGGCGTGACACAGGGGCGCGTCCTTTTCGCTTGTAGGGGGGGCCAGGATGGTTCCCAGCAAGCTGTCTGAGTTTTCCAGGCGCTTTCCATCACGCTGTACTTTTGTACGATAGTTGCTAGGTCAGCGAACTTTGGCATGCGGCGCGATTGATGGCGCGGCGATACCTTCGTCTGAAGTTGTTGCAGAATGTCGCTATCGCTTCTTCATCGCGATAGTCTTTTACCTTGTTTTTAACAAGGAGGAATCGCCCGTAAGTGGTGGACCGCTTGAGATCGTTGTTTGATGCTCCCGAGCATCTATGTCCGGTGGATGGGTGGAATTGAATCAACCTGACCCGATTTTGATCCGGAGTTTGAGGTCTACCGGCCGACAGCCGGGCCCGGATATCGATCGTTTTTAGGCTCGTCATCCGACTCTATGTTCGGAGGAAGAGACATGCTTTTCTGCCGGAAGATATTCGACTCTTCAAGATCGGCGATCCGAACATAGTTCGTCTTCAATATAGTGGAAGAGTTGCTCCGCTCCTTGACTACCGCTATCTGATGGGTGATCGGTGGAGTTTTAATTTCTCTCTGGTCGGGTTTAAGCCCGACCCGATCGTAGTCTGTAGCGACCCCTAAGGCGGCCATGCGATCCAGGAGTTCATTCAATGACGATAACTCCATTGGATCCATGCGGGCGGAGTATTCGGGAACAACGCGGAGGCGATTTTCGATGACTCAAGAGGTCATCGTCGGCATAAGGGCCGAGCCGGCGGTCATGACGAAGCCGCCGAGCCGGAGGGTCTGGCCTGGGGCCAGGGCTCCTCCGGACATGATATTATCCTTGACAACAAGGCGAGCCATCAACCCTCTTGGTGACGACATACGTTGGAACTCCCAATGAAAGCACCAATGTCGGTGTCAAAACCGCGGATCTCGGTAGGGGTCCCGAATCGTGCGCCTAGGATCGATGGTAACAGGAGACGGGGACACAATGTTTACCTGTGTTCGGCCCTCTCTATGGAGGTAATACCCTACTTCCTGCTTGACTGATCTTGATGAATATGAGTGTTACAAGAGTTGATCTACCATGAGATCGTAATGGCTAAACCCTAGAAGTCTAGCCTATGAGTATATGGTAATGAATCTGGCCCCATCCGGACTACGCTCTCCGGTTTATATAGACACTGGAGAGATCTAGGGTTACATTGAGTCGGTTATATCAATGGGAAATTACATAGTAGGTCGCCAAGCTTGCCTTCCACGCTAAGCAGAGTCCAATCTGGACACGGGTGCAGTCTTCGGTCTTCATGTCTTCACGTTTCATCATCCGCCCAAAGAGATAACAGTCGACACCGAGGACCCCTTAGTCCAGACTCCTCAATGGGTCAATCACAACAGGTGTTTTGTAAAAAAAATGCATCTTGATGTTCCGTGTAATGCACGGGCATCTTGCTAATTTTTCGCATATAATTCCAAACACCACGTAGACATTGTCTTCGACCATTTTACAACTATGTTCGTATCATTGTTAGTGGTCAGCCGTGCAAGTTATAGCCCGGTGTTTTAACCTTTTTAGTAATGATATTCGCGCGATTGTTCGCCATTTAGCTCAATCGTGGCAAATCCCACGTAACCGCCGATTTCCATCCGACGGTGGCCTGTTTCTAAGCCATAGTATTTGACAAAACCGCCACCCGCATACAACGCATTTATAACTCGTCAAGGGCGCTTGTAACTATTATGTCTCCCAAAGAACGCTTGTCGGGATCGGAGTTAGCACCGATGGCGGTTCGTAGTCATTCCACGCCGGGTATTGAACTTTGTAACTATTTTAGATTAGAATATACTACTCCTCCAGTCCTACTCCACTACTACTCTACTCAAGCAAGTTAGAGCATAGTAGTAGGTACTATAGGGAGTACCAAAGATCGTGATCACTCAAGCAAGTTGTCCGCATCGATATGACCCTACGCTGTCGGGTATGTGTCTCATAAGTCAAGCGGCATGTCAGAAGTCATCATCACCGCCCACTTCCCACAAAGACATATTCGATTCTCCATCTTGTCCGCACATAATCTCGCCCAATCTTCCATCCCTGCTAAGGCGCTGTCCCCCTCGTCCAAACCCAAGCACTAACAATGGCAGAACCGAGCAGCGTCTGCCGAAAGAGTGGCTGGAATTCGCTCCCCACAGAGGTAATCAGGCTCATTGTTTCGCGTGTGGACAATCTCAGTACCATGCCGCTCACCACGTGCTCGTTGGGGTTGTAGAATTTACTCAAAGCCCTTAGGCCAGAGCTTTTTAAGCCAGCTCCTTGCTTGCTGATGCCGCCTGATCTTTAGAATCAGCGTGTCACGCAGCATAACGATCGTAGGGTGGCGAGCATCAACACCCTTGACTGTGATCCGATCCCTGTCACGCTCAGCTACATTAACGGTATGTACTGGGTCGACATGAACATGTCTTGGATGGTGCCCGTCGATGGTCGTGGCAGCTGGATGCTTGTGGAGGTCTACACCTGGCGATTGATCCCCCTTACTTCGATTAACACTTCACTGCTTTGGTACCGCGGCCCAGAATACTCGGAATCTTACAGTAGCCAACATGATACCAAGTTTGATTTGCTCAAGGTTGTAATCTGCCAAGTGGCCACAAGATCTGCGAATTATAAAGACTTCAGCACTATGCTTCTTCAACCACAGCCTCACTTATCCGATGTGTCACCGCGATAAGTGGATAACCAAGACGCCCACCGCAGGATCATACATCCTCCATGGTTCTCTGATGCCATTGAACACAAGGGCTTCATTTAAGCCGTCGACTCCTTCTATGGCTGGACGTATTGCTGGCCTACTCTAGTCATCGCTACAAACGATTGTTACAGCAGTATGTTACTTTCCTATGATATCATGATGGCTTGCTTATATTACTTTCAACATTTAATGAAAAAATATTCATGCTCATAACATGTTGTTCTTAAGATTGACTACATTAAGAGCCCTTTTTTATTTGACTCCAACTTGATATGATGTTGTAGGCTGCCTGGTGTCCCTACCCTTCCTAATCCCAGAACCTTTCAAAGAAAATCAGCATGTCAGTTGTAGGTGGTTCCTGGCTCGATCAGACGGCGGCGAACGATTGATGACCATTCGCACGTACCGGACGTGTTGTTTCGCAGAATACAATCACAGTCACTACAAGGTCTTTGAGCAGGATCCCAGCTTCTCTGGGCCTTCAGGAATTTTTGACTGGAGGCTGGTAAGTAGCCTTGGTACACGCTCTCGGTTTCTCAGACTGAATTGTCCGATTAACCTGGAGATAACCGATGGCAACGATCATGATGGCAGTGTGGTTTCGTTCATCAGGAAAAACTGTGTGTACACGGCGTACCATGTGTGTCTGCATGCACCATACCCTGATATGTGCCGCCACGCCTCGTGGCCCAAAGTAGGAGAGAGGGTCTCAAGTATCGACTTAGACCTGCTGGCCGGAGTTACCCCGCTCGTGCACCCATCTGGTTCAAGCCGTCGGCAATCTCCACATCTTAATAAATAGTAACGCCTAACTCAACCAGTTAGTTAGATGCGATACTTGGTCTAGTAGGATCTTTATTTAGTTTGATGCATACACTTGTTCTTTTTTGGTAGCCCTTTGTAATGATGGCTGATGTTTGGTTTGGAAGAGAGTTGTGTCTTTACTCTTCGGCCTACTTATCGCTTCATTGCACCCCAGCCTTGGTTGTTTGCTGCTGTTTTCAATGTACAATCGTAGTATATTTAATTCTGTTGGTTGAATAAATGTGTTGTTAGAATGACAAACACAATGTTTTGGAAGTCATTGCACGGTCTGATCCTTTAGTGCCCTGTACCGTACGTAGCGCATACTATTTTTGGTATGAACACATTTTCCACTTGTTGATAACATGCAGCACACTGATGAAGGCCCAATAGAGGAGCCCATAATTAACTAGAAGGGAGGCTCTCACATGAATCCGGCCCAGGTACATGCTCATGTTCCCCTAAATATAAATAAGTAAATAAATAAATAAAGCTAAATGCTCATGCACCCGTTCTTTAAATTCACGATTTAACAGGAGGATATTATTTCCTATGATAGTGTCGTTACATTCAGTCCATATTATTCTTAGGCAAAGATAGCGACCAGTCTTCTTTCTCCCACCATTTTCTTCCTGCAACCAGTGGACCCATGCAAATCATAGTCAACGTCGTAAATAGTTCCGGTCCATTTTTATTTTTCAATAATAATGTCCAACCCAGCCCAACACATTGGCGACATCACTTTATCCTCTGCCTTGGTGCACTCGCCGCGGCGCCGCCGTCCGGCCCTGACAACATAGTGAATCGGGAGAGGACTGTAGTTGTGAGTATGACAGTACGGACCCACCAGGTCCACTCTTGAACAGAAGCAAGCGCCTCTTTTACTACTCAGATGCACCCCTCATTTTTTACCCTAATCCATCCTGCTGGTATCTGGGACCCACATAACTTTCAATGTATAGTCAATTAACGGCAGAATTGCACAACTTTTTTTTGAGTAGTAGTTCGGAGGAGCAGGCTATAAACTGGGTTGTGCGGTCTCTACAGCCCATCTAACAACATGACCAGCCCAGCAGTTTTTTCTTTGGGAAAATAGGTAGCCCAGTATTTCTTTTTGAAGAACACCCAACCTAGGCCTATTTGTTTTCTCCGACTTACTGGGCCTGCAAATCTTTCAAGACGAGGAGGGATGCATTCCGGCCTGGCCAAAGAGTATGGTGAGTGTCTGTTAAAAGTAATATCAAAGGGGTTGAAAATTCCAAAAAAATTATAGCAAATGGGAAATTAGTTTCTTTTTTTGTTCTTCATTGATATTTTATATTTCATTGGATTTAACATGACATAGTACTAATTTATTTTTAAATTTGTTTTAGTATGGCTACTAATTTTTGGATTAAGAATATTTTGTTCCCCAGCAAAAATTTGTGAATTTTCAAAATTTCGCACATATTTAGTTCAATTTTTTTACCCTGGTACTGACCAGAAAATGGGCAGCAATTCTAAAAATGGAAAATGGGCTGCAATAAATTCCATATGAATTATAAAATGAGTAAAATTTAGAAAAATAATAGCAAATGGGCTGTACATGCCACAGATTTCGAGGCTGACTTGTTTACGGAAGGCTTTGTCAGTCAACACACGATTCTAGCAGCAGTGACTGTTGGATGTCCATCCAACGGCCGATGTGATTCTTCAATCTCTGATCTTCCTGCTCCAGCCGCCTAAACTAGCGCTGGCGGGACTGCCTGTTACCACCTCTTGGCTCCCATTGTGATGCCGCGCGAGCATCACCGCCCACCTTACTCCCTCCGCTGGGCTGGCCGCATGCAATCAATCGCCTCCTTATTACGAAAAAAATGATTCCTCCCATCGACATCCGGGCGCACCGGCCGGAGGCTGACACAGGCCTACTAAATTGACGCAGATGTGGGGCTTGTCAACTTAGTCAACAACGATTCTAGCAGAAGGACCGTTGGATTTGACTCGAGCGGTCCTCTCGCTTCTTCAATCGCTGCTCTTCTTGCACCAGCCGCCCAAACCAGCGCCAGCGAGATCTCCTACTCCTGCCCCCCATGGCCGGATGTGCTTTGCCTGAAGCCTCACCGCCCCTACTACTCCCACCGCTGGCCAGCCTCTCAAGGGCGACGGCAACCTCACACCGCAGCCGAACGGTGAACCCTCGTACTCCTCTGCGTGGGCATCCACTACCGCATCTTCCCGGCTCGCGTCGTCCCTTCCTAGGCCTCGCCGCCGTCCACCGCCTGGTGCTCTCGGCGCGCATGGTCAATGTGGTCAAGGAACGACTTCCATCGAAGAGTATGACGTGGAGAGGTCGACAATTTGGGTCCACGGTCGCAGCAAGGGAGTGCCTCCTTATTACGCGGAAAATAATGATTCCTCCACCTGACATCGGGGACCACCGGATGGGCCACCATATTTCGCAAAAAAAATGTTTCCCCCTGACTGCTAGGACCCACCAGCTACATCTTCGCACGCAAGGAAGTGCGTCCATATTATGGGCAAAAAAAATGATTCACCCCCTGACTGCTGGGACCCACCAGCTACATCTTCGCACGCAAGGAAGTTCCTAATAGTCGGGACCCACCCGGTCAAAGTATACGTAGTGTTGTCATTCTAGTCGCGAACGTGTACTTACATACTGGTCGATGTAGAGGCGCGCATGTAGCATGTACACGTCGCATACGCCGTGGTGCAAGAAAGTAAATCACGCCACGCACGTAAATACCGCGGGGTCTCGAGCGCCTACTACGCCATCGTGCGGCGCCAGGGGCTCGTGTACATGGCTGGGTCAGAACGGAGAAACTGTGTCGTCGTCGTGTTCGTGGGGAGCCAACTGGCTGGGTCGGAACGGAATGCATCGTCATGTTCATCGGGAGCCAACCGGCTTGGACGGAACAGCCGATGGAAACGAGGCCTAGCGTACCGTAGAACAAAGGAAACGACCTTGTGTTCGATCGGCCACTGTCGAAATGGGATCCTGTTCATCGGGAGGGGTCTGGCGTACCGCAAAACGGAGGAAACGGACTTCTGTTGGACCTCCTATGGTCGAAACGGGGTCCTGTTGACCGGGAGGGGTTTGGCATACCGCAAAACGGAGGAAACAAACTTCTGCTAGAGCGCTTCAGTCGAAACGTGGGTCCTTTTCATTGGGAGGGGTGTGGCGTACCGCAAAACGGGACTCCACGGGATATTGTTCATCTCCACAGTTGACCTCCTCCAGCCTCCACGGGCTACTGTTCATCCACCGTCGACCTCCTCCAGCCTCCACCTGCGACTGTTCATCCACGGGCTCCTATTCATCCAGCCTCCACCGCTGGCTCCTCCACCGGCTACTGTTCAACCAGCCCTCTCCACGGGGGTCCTATTCAACCAGCCCTCCACAGGCTACTCTTCATCCAGCCCTCCACCGGCTACTATTCAACCAGCCCTCCACCGGCTACTGTTCAACCAGCCCTCCACGAGGTCCTGTTCATCCAGCCCTCCACGGGGTCCTGTTCATCCACCGGCTCAATCGATCGGGGGTACTGTTCATCCAGCGGCAACAGCCTCTACTACCATGGGTTCCTGTTCATCCAACCCCCATCAGGAACTGTTCATCCAAACCCCCCAACAACGCTCACTGTTCATCCAGAGGCAGCATCGATCGGCTTCAGTTAGCAACAGTTGTGAAGGAATCACTCGGGTTCAGTTAACAGCAAGGGATCAATCGATCGCTCGGGTTCAGTGTAATGCGTAGCCTGCAGTGCAATCGCTCAAGTTCAGTTAGAGCCCAACGCATCGCTCGGGTTCAGTTAGAGCCCAACGCCTCACACCCATGCGCGTACGTGTATGTGAGAAATGCGCATCGCTCGGCCCCCGACCACCCACCGTACTGGGAACTCCCCGATATTTTCCGTGCCCTCACTTCTACCATGGGTTTTTCTGTCATGGATGGCCCAAAGAATGCAGCTGCGTATCCGGCCTACCCAGGATGAAAAGCCCATTTTCTGTCATCATTTTTTGTCATAGAAGTAGGAGACCACCACATCTATGATGATACAGGGGTTTGTCACAATTATCATCATAAAAGTGTCATAAGTATGAAATTTTTTTTTGTTCGGGCCAAAATGTCACGGATGTGTCTTTTTTTTGTAGTGCTACTACTCTTATTATCCATATCAAAATCTCAACTAGTCAGCTCCAGCTTTCTTCTGATCTGAACATTCCCTAGAAAAATGTCCTGCTTCCTTGCAGCGAAAACAAATGTCTCAGGGCTTCTTTGTGATTATGTAGGCTCCTTGGATTCTAGGCTTCTTTTCTGGACATTTACTAGCGTAATGACCTAAATCCTTGCACCAGTAACAAGTGATATGACTCAGGTCCTTCTCTGTAGAAATTGAGTTGTTCTGGGGATGCCTTCATTTTCTCTTCCTGGATTTCTCCGTAATGATCAGAGCTTCTATTTCCTGAGGGTCAAACTTCACTTCTGCTATCGGGATGTCTCTGAGATACTCTTGGCTTTCCCTCGTGCAATACTCTAAAAAATTTCCTTCTTCTCCACATGAATAGCAAGCGTTGGAGTAAAATATGTTTAGGCCTTCTTCTTCAGGGTCTTCAACAACTTCCTTCATCATGGGTTCTTCTAAACTTTCCCTGAGGGCTTCTTTATGCTGCTTGGTAATTTCTTGTACCTTGGGGTAAATGTGACATTGACCAGGGTAGTGTGTAGTTCCTTCACACAGGAAACAAGTAACTTGCCCAGTCGGGCATTCTTCTGCTTGATGATTCTCCTCACAATGTGGGCATCCATCCTTGTGTTCCTCCTGGGTGTGTCCTATTTCTCCACATATCTTGCATGCACAAGTTTGCTTCATTTTACTGTCACCGGGCTTCTGGATAAAACAGGACCTCAGTAGAATCGTCTTGAATTCTTCCCAAGCATTTGCTTCATTCCATCCTTGTATAGCTTGATGTATCTCTCGCCATGTTGCAACACCTTGTGTGATGGGCCGTTGTGATGCCCGGATAATCAAGCTATAGTACCCTCTGCTAAAGATGCCACGTCACTTCGATTACTGTTGCCAATCTCGCGTTAGTTCGAAACCGATTCAAATTCAAATTCGAAATCAAACAGACAATAAAACTTTTCAAATATTAAAACTAAAATGTTCGGAGTGAACCAAATATTGCATAGGAAATTATGGTGGAGAAACCACACCTTTATAAAATGTTTAAATACTATAAGCTGAATAAAACGGTAGCGAAAACTATTAATTAAACACTCTTAAATATTAAATAATTATGAAACTATTTTAGCTTGGGTACCAAATTAATGCGGCAGTGGTATATTTGACATACTAAATTTAGATGCTGTTTTGACATTTTATAAATTGAATTAAGTTAAAGTTTGAAAGAAACGGTAAAGGAAAAATAAATAAAAGGGAAAAATCAAAACAAGAACAGAACAAAAACAAAAGGAAAGTAAAAGCCCTCCCCCCTCACTCGGCTTCGGCCCACTGAGCGACAGAAACCAGCCCATCATCACCGTTATCCGCGACCTCCTGTTCGGGGGGGATCGTGGCTTTCATCCCTCGGCGCCAGGGCCGGCGGTGCGCACGTGTCGGCCATCCCGTGGCCCCCATGATGGATAAGGGCAACCCCGACACCCCTCCCCCGAAACCCTAATCCCCTTTCCCCATCTCGCTCGCTCACTCTCTCGATCCGAAGCTCACAACCGAGCGAAACAATCACCGCCGCTCACCATTGTCGTGGCCACTGGCCAAGCCTCGCCGTCCCGAGGTGTCCAGGAGGACCGTCATCGTCATCGACTTCACCTTGCGTCCACTAGATGGACCCGAGCCGCCGCAGTCGTCGATCCCCTTCGTTGGTCGTCCGCCCCGTCCACCACCGTAAATCCGCTGCCTCCGCACCTCCTTCGAGCTCGTCATCCGCATCGATGTGAGCTCCGCCACTTCCCTGTTTATTCCCGAGCTTGGATTCGAGCTCGAGCACCCTCACTACCGCTCCGTAGCTGTCGTCACCGTTGCGGTTGAAACTGCCGTAGCATCGCCGTCTCGCTTGCTCGTGGACGCTCTGGAGTTTCAACTGCGCCCACGCACGCGTTCTCCCTCCCGCTGCTGCCCGTCGCCGCTCCCAGCCAGACACGCCGCTTATACCCCGCGCGATCGCTTGCTACTAGCGCCGCTGTTAGCCCCTGCCGCTTGGCAGCGTCGGCCGCCGCTCCTCGCAGCATCCGCTTAGCCACCGCGGCGAGGTCGCCGCCTTCCTTGGCGTCTTGGCGGCGCTGACCTGCCCTCGCCGCTGGCACTACAGCCTCGGCCAGCCACCGCTCAGCCGTCCCCCGCTGCGCGCCGCTGCTCGCCTGACATTGCCGCTGCCTCGCTGCCCGCTCGCTCGTCGGCGGCGGCTTAACCACCCCTCCTTGCCAGCTTCGCCTCTCCCCCGCTCACCCTCGCACGCTCCTGCCGCCGTTGCCATGGCTCCGCTGCTCGCCCCTGCGCTGCTTCGCTGCCGCCCAGTCCGTTCCCCGGCCGGTGCCGATTGCCTCGCCCAAGCCAGTGCTCGGGCTCGCCCCAGTCGGGCGCTCACGCGCCCGTCACCGCCAGCGCCCATGCGCCCGTTAAGGCCCCCCTGGCCAATGACAAGTGGGGCCCGCCCCTATGGAACGTTTAAAAGAAAAGGAATAAATAAACAAATAAAAATAATTAATTAATTAATTAATTAACTTAATTAACATTGTTTAGGCAACCTAATCACTTAATTAAACTAACTAGTTTTGATTAGGTAAACTGAGTCAATGACAATCGGACCCCTCCGTCAGTTTGACCGGTCAACGCTTAGAGTTGACCGCTGACATCATGCTGACATCACTCTTATGCAATAAATGATTTTTCGAATTAAATGAATTTAATAATTCCAGAAATTGTTTAAATCTTTGAAAATTATTATAAAATAATCTGTAGCTCGGATGAAAATACTTTGTACATGAAAGTTGCTCAGAACGACGAGACGAATCCGAACGCGTAGTCTGTTCGTCTGCCGCATGTCCCAAGCATAGCATACCTGCAACAATCCACCTTCGGTTTGTTTGTCCGAAAATGTCAAACACAGGGAATACTTTCCCGGATGTTTCCCCCCTTCGCCAGTATCGCCTACTACTGCGTTAGGACACACGTAGCACCACGTATTGCCTTGTTATATGTTGTGATGCTTTGTTTGCTCTGTATTTACTATTTCTTCCCCCCTCTTCTTCTTCGGTATACCCTGAGACCGGCGTTGATGCTACTGAGTACTACTGCGTCACCGACGACCCTTCTTCCTGTAAGTAATGAGCTTCGAGGCAAGCCCCCTTGATCACCAGATATCGCCTATTCCTTCTCTCTACTACTTGCATTAAAGTAGTGTAGCATGTTACTGCTTTCGGTTAATCCTATTCCGCTGCATAGCCTGTCATTGTTGCTACAGTTGTTACCCTTACCTGCTATCCTAATGCTTAGTATAGGATGCTAGTGTTCCATCAGTGGCCCTACACTCTTGTCCGTCTGCCATGCTATACAACTGGGCCGTGATCACTTCGGGAGGTGATCACGGGCATATGTTATATACTTTAACTGTTACATTACTTATGATACTATTCGGAGATTGGGGCTGAAGGGGCAGGTGGCTCCATCCCGGTAGAGGTGGGCTTGGGTTCCCGACGGCCCCCGACTATTAGTTTGTGGCGGAGCGACAGGGCAGGTAGAGATATTAGTCGGCATCCTCGGTTACTTCATAATAACATGCTTAACGAGATCTTGATCTGATTTGGGTCGTTGACCTTATACGCACTATCCGCCACGTGGGACAAGATATGGGCAACCGGCGTCGTGGTATCGGCCGAAGCTCTTTTTGACATCAGCGGCTGAGCGGCGCGCCCCGGATTGGACCGTAAGCCTACACTTGTATTAAGGGGGCTTGGTCTACTTCCGGCCGTGTTCGCAACGTGCAGGTGTGCAATGGGCGATGGGCCCAGACCCATGCGCGCATTGGATTTAGACCGGCGTGTTGACCTCTCTGTTGAGCCTAGGTAGGGCTGCAATGTGTTGATCTCCCGAGGCCGGACATGACCCAGGAAAGTTTGCCCGGCCAGAGGGATCGAGTGTGTCGGGTAATGTGGTGCACGCTTGCAGGGAAGTTGATCTATTCGAATAGGCGTGTCCACGGTAACAGGCGACCCGGAGTTGTACCTTGACCTTATGACAACTAGAACCGGATACTTAATAAAACACACCCTTCCAAGTGCCAGATATAACCCGGTGATCGCTCTCACACAGGCAGACGAGGGGAGGATCGCCGGGTTGGATTATGCTATGCGATGCTAATTGGTGAATTTACCATGTACTCTCTTCTACATGCTGCAAGATGGAGGCTGCCAGAATGGTAGTCTTCGACAGCACTAGCTATCCCCCTCTTGTTCTGGCATTCTGTAGTTCAGTCCACCGATATTGCCCCTTTACACAGATACCCATGCGTGTAGATCGTTGCTTGCGAGTACTTTGGATGAGTACTCACAGTTGCTTTCTCCCTCTTCTCCCCCTCTCCTTTCCTCTCGGTTGTCGCAACCAGATGCTGGAGCCCAAGAGCCAGACGCCACCGTCGACGATGACTCCTACTACACCGGAGGTGCCTACTACTATGTGTAGGCCGCTGACGACGATCAGGAGTAGTTTAGGAGGATCCCAGGCAGGAGGCCTTGCCTTTTCGATCGGTGCTACTTTTGTGCTAGCCATCTTATGGCACCTTGTTTAACTTTATGTCTGTACTCAGATATTATTGCTTCCGCTGACTCGTCTATGATCGAGCACTTGTATTCGATCCCTCGAGGCCCCTGGCTTGTATTATGATGCTTGTATGACTTATTTTATTTTAGAGTTGTGTTGTGATATCTTCCCGTGAGTCCCTGATCTTGATCGTACACGTTTGCACGTGTGATTAGTGTATGATTGAATCGGGGGCGTCACAAGTTGGTATCAGAGCTGACTGCCTGTAGGAATCCCCCTTCCACACTCCTTAGCCTAGATTGAGTGTAGTCATTGAAAATTGTTTTACTAACATGGCTGTGTGACCCATGGGCCCACGTTGCCATTGGGTGGTATTAGGATCTTTTATTCCTCGTCTATACTCTGGGACTCCAATCTCTCTTCTATTTGGGTTAAATGAATTTTATTAAATCTAACATTAGGATCTCGTGATCACTTTCACCCGGAGAGCACCTTATTACCGATGATCGTCTGCTGCACCAGAAGATTCTGAGGATACTCTATCATGTTCTCTCGAGACTTTGTGCCATCTCTTATGAAAATCCCATCCATCGATAAACCTTTATGGATAACCACGTACACTTGCCATTCATACAACCATTCTTCGTTGATCTTGTTGTTACAAGATACCCCGAAATTCTCTCTATTGTTCCGAGAATACTTTGTGCCTGCTGCCTTGCAGTTCCTTGCCACATAAATACCCCTACGGATAATTCCTCGCACTTGCCGGGTATCCGCTCATCCCTAGTTGTTCATGTGTGTTTCACAAAAGTCCTCGAAATACCATTTGATTTTCAAGAAATCCTCAGCAGCCCATTGCTCTTGAATTCCTTGCCTTCCTGCATTATGGATAATTCCACACTTCTAGTAATCTCCGTTGACATCCTTTGTCACTATCATTTCGAGTCACTTGATTCGATATGTTGTGAATGCTCGCAATCCTCAATCGGATCCTAGGATTCATCCTTCCAGCTCAGACGTCATTTTGAACATGAGCTGGTCCTCGACCAATCAACTTGTCATTTAATGTACCCCTAAGTCTATTCAACTTATCCATTCTTAATCAGAGCGTTTGCTTCTGATCCTTTGATTTGCAAATCATAATCCATTTGCATTTGATCTTTGAATTAGTTAGTTGTTTCTCTAATCTAATGCTTTGCATTATTTTTCCTTCTGATTGAGTACCGATACTCACACCAGATTCCTTGTGGTCCGCAGGACCAATTGCTTGGTTATTATCAGACAGTGTCCTTCATATCCAATAACCTTGAGAGTTTCTCCCTTGATACATAATGCCTTCGATAAATTGTGTCTTCTGCCTTTGGCAAGTAATATCCTATGCCTTTGTTAACCTTGCTCTGCTTCCGAGCTTGAGTTATTTGCTACCAAAGTTTGTGCTACATGTTCCTAAGATGCCCCGATGGGTTGAACATATGCCTTCCATAATCTGGGTGAACTCGAAACTTATGCGGGTTATACTCTACTGGCTTTTCGTTAGATAAAATTTCAACGCTACAACTTCATGGAAAGTGATAAGTGGATGGAAGATTATGAATTGGAGAAGTGGGAGTCGACCTTGAACTTTGTGTTCATGCCCATGGACATGATGTAGATCCTATCATGGAAGCTTCTTGTACTAATGATTATTTCCTTGATAAAATATCATCTGGTATATGTGAATTGTTCCTTTGCAATCGTGATCCGACCATATTTTCTCCGTAATTCCATTTCTCGGGAAAGTTGAAGTACTTGTTTTTTGAAGATCAATACATCTCCGCAACCTCTATTTGGATCTTCCTTCAAGTATTACCCTCCGGTATATTGACAATATCAAAGAACTGTGTCGCTTCCTATGAGTCTACATCTAGTATTGCTTCTCACCGATTTCAGATTTCCCCCAGGTTTTTAGTTATTAGTCAACCGAGAACACTTCATAGTGAATCGAATCGACACTATGATTCAGTACTCCTAGTACTTTGTTGTTGGGAAGTTTAATAATCCTTCAAGTCATTCCCTAGCCTGATCGGCTATATCATTATTGTGCTAAATTTTAACTGTGCTACCTAGTTCTTATTCCCGGAGCACAAATTTCGATGATGAGCTAAGCTTACGTCGATATTCCTCATCATATCATTTTGCCTTGAACAGCGAGCTTACTTTCGAGTTTGTGTCATACCCTTGGTTCCAATAACCTTTCGCCTCATCATTACTTTGACTTGATGTCATCGCCGACCGATTACATCTTCATGAAATCTCGCAACAAATGTGTCGTGAACATCATCAACATTCTGAGCTCTTCCAAGATATCTATCTAATTGTTGATGAGAAATACCACCCTTTGCTCTCCATGATTTGTGTTATCATGAACTACTTTATTGCCTTTCGTTCAACACAAATTTGTTCGTGCTTTGTGTTATACCTTGAGATCCTTGCTATCTAGCAATTGTTCTTCTTTACCTTGGAGTATTACCATCTTTTATGTCAAGAATGTCGTGAGAATTTCAACACCTCTTATGAATTCTTGGTACAAGTGATACTTCCAGCCATCTCCGTTCATTCCATGGTCCCCGTGTTGTTTCTAATCGGAAAACTGACAACTGAACTATGATGTGCGAAGTCAAAAGCTACAGTAACCCTGTTGCTTTGAAGTTAATGGTCGACATTACATTCTTAGGCCATTGGTTATCGAATCACCATTCTAAGATTGATCGTACTACCTAAGCCCATATTTCGGGTGCACCTTTCAGCCAATGTTTAATTGTGTATGTTTTTCCTTTAGGATACATCATTATATCATTTGATATGACAAATGTTATCTCCTTGTTCACATAAGTGTGGAAATTCATCTTTTGAAAATCTCAGTGAATTGTCGCTGAGTTCATCAGCCACCTCCTCATCCTCTCCTTGGTTTAATGATGAACTCTTGTGTCGGAACTCCCTTCCATCTTAATTTCCCGAGAACCTTAAAATGTCTTTGCGTCAACTGTTGTTGCACCTTTTCTTCTCGGGCATCCTGAGTCCGACGTATCCTAACACCAATCATATCTGAATCTCGGTCAGATATGATCGTTGGAACATATTTCCAAGAGTTATAACATTTGCTCGTTATATGGCCCAGTAAGGTGATGTCATGCCTAGCACACCTGGCCAGAAGACCTATTGTTATAGTTTCTATTTTAGCGAGGTTAGCCATTCTTCCATGAGGAAATTGTATGACTTACTCTATAAGTTGTTCCTGATGATTCCTTTGTGTATCCAAGTCTGTCCTTTGCTTGAAGACCATATCAATGCTATCTCGAAGCATGTCCGTGGTACTCCGATTGTCAACAAGAACGCTTGAAGCACAATGCTAAATTTTCTTTATCATTTATCCTAACACCGTTGTATGGGTAATATCATGAAATTCCTCCTTCCTTACCTAAATGGTTTTCTACTTTCTATCCTGTCATGGATATCATGCTCCACTTGTCCTTGGGAAGGATATACCCCCGAAATATGTGTGTATACGCATTTTCCCTTCCATTGTTCTGTTTAAACCTAATAACCACTTTTCCTTTCCATTGGTTTGTTTAAACCCTCTTGTGATCTATATTATATAAGCAGCAATATTCCCCTGCTTATGTAAGCACCTCATTGTACAATTCTGTCAGCAAGACCCTGTTACTATTGTTGATGACATTCTGGTAGCCACCGATGGACGAGAACTTTGCCTATTGGTCTGCCTCGTTCAACGAGCAGGAAGATGGTTCTCTTCGTCCCTCGCCCTTGGTACTGACATTGCTGACATAATTGATAGGCTATCCTCTGACATGTCTTGTTATCATGACTATGCAAAATATCACCGCTCTTTCTACTTTTAACCCACATCATGGGCCCATAACCCACAATTCCACAGGATTGAAACTTGACTCTCCTGTACACCCCCTGTTTCCATAGTTATTCCTTGCGCGTGACCTCGTATGTAATTCATGAGCCACCTTCCTAGTGACCTATTCTGGTATCAGACGCAATACTTACTCTTGCTGCACTGAACCCCTTTCACACTCTGGTTCAGACTTCGAGCAACTATCTATCCGCTTGGAACCTCTTATTGTACCTTCATACCTTACTCTTGATGTATTTTATATGTTCAACTCGAGAGATAATCTTATGCTCATTCATAGGTTAACCCCAGATTGTTTCCCTCAAAAGCATTTTGTCGTAGCCGAGCTGCCCCTTACCTATTCGTAAGTACGTTGGAGTTCCCGAAGAAAAGGATGACTTCACCATGATGACCCGAAGCAGAGAAATGAAGACGTCAATGTAATGGATCGATCTCTTCGAGAAGAGAAACCAAGGCCGAGAAGATCCGTTAGAATTTTGTAACTAGACCTTCCCCCCTCTCCACCTCTTAAATCTCGGGACGAGATTTCTTGTAGTGGAGGAGAATTGTCACACCCGGATAATCAAGCTATAATACCCTCTGCTAATGATGCCACGTCACTTTGATTACTGTTGCCAATCTCGCGTTAGTTCGAAACCGATTCAAATTCAAAATCAAAATCAAGCAAACAATAAAACTTTTCAAATATTAAAACTAAAATGTTCGGAGTGAACCAAATATTGCATAGGAAATTATGGTGGAGAAACCACACCTTTATAAAATGTTTAAATACTCTAAGCTGAATAAAACGGTAGCCAAAACTATTAATTAAATACTCTTAAATATTAAATAATTACGAAACTATTTTAGCTTGGGTAGCAAATTAATGCGGCACTGGTATATTTGACATACTAAATTTAGGTGCTATTTTGACATTTTAAAAATTGAACTAAGTTAAAGTTTGAAAGAAACGGTAAAGGAAAAATAAATAAAAGGGAAAAACCAAAACAAGAACAGAACAAAAACAAAAGGAAAGTAAAAGCCCTCCCCCCTCACTGAGCTTCGGCCTACCAAGCTAAAGAAACCAGCCCACCATCACCTTTATCCCCGACCTCCTATTCGGGGGGGGGGGGGGTTGTGGCGTTCATCCCCCGGCGCCATAGCCGGCGGTGCGCATGTGTCGGCCATCCCGTGGCCCCCGTGATGGATAAGGGCAACCCCGGCACCCCTCCACCGAAACCCTAATCCCTTTTCCCCATCTCGCTCGCTCACTCTCTCGATCCGAAGCTCACAACCGAGCGAAGCCATCGCCGCCGATCACCATTGCCGTGGCCACTGGCCAAGCCTCGCCATCCCGAGGTGTCCAGGAGGACCGTTGTCGTCATCGACTTCACCTGCGCCCACTAGATGGACCCGAGCCGCCGCAGTCCTCGATCCCCTTCGCCGGTCGTCCGGCCCGTCCACTGTCATCGATCCGCTGCCTCCGCACCTCCGTCGAGCTCGTCATTTGCATCGACGTGAACTCCGCCACTTCCCCGTTTATTCCCGAGCTCGGATTCGAGCTCGAGCACCCTCACTACCGCTCCAGAGATGTCGTTGTCGTCGCGGTCGAAACCACCGTAGCATCGCCGTCTCGCTCGCCCGTGGACACGTTGGAGTTTCAACCGCGCCCACGCACACGTTCTCCCTCCTGTTACTGCCCGTCGCCGCTCCCAGCGCGCACGCCCGCCTTCTGCCCCCACGCGACTGCTGCTACTAGCGCAGCTGCTAGCCCCTGCCGCCTGGTGGCTTGCGCCGACCGCCGCCTCACAGATCTCTTGGCTACCGCTGCCGATGCAGCGCCGCTTCTTCGGCGTGTTGGCGGCGCTGCACTACCCCTCGCTCACAGGCGTTGTAGCACGACCAGCCGCCTCAGCCGCCGCCCGCTGCTGGCCATTGCTTTCGACATCGCCGCTGCCTCCGCCACCGCTTCGCGTCGGCAGCAGCGCTAACCACCTCCTCGCCGGGCTTCCGCCTCTCCCCACTCACCCCGCTCGCTCCTACCGCCACTGCCACGGCTCTGCCGCTCGCTGCTACCGCCCAGTCCGCTCCCCGGCCGGTGCCGATGGCCTCGCCTTAGTCAGTGGTCGGGCTCACCCCAGTTGGGCGCTCATGCGCCCGTTACCGCCAACGCCCCTGCGCCCGCTAAGGCCCCCCTGGCCAATGACAATTGGGGCCCGCCCTTGTGAAACGTTTAAAAGAAAATGAATAAATAAATAAAATTAATTAAATAATTAGTTAATTAACACGGTTTCGTCAACCTAATCACTTAATTAAACTAACTAGTTCTGATTAGGTAAACTGAGTCAATGACAATCGGACCCCACCATCAGTTTGACCGGTCAACGCTCAGAGTTGACTGCTGACATCATGCTGACATCACTCTTATGCAATACACAATTTTTTGAATTAAATGAATTTAATAATTCCATAAATTGATTAAATCTTTGAAAATTATTACAAAATAATCGGTAGCTCTGATGAAAATACTTTGTACATGAAAGTTGCTCAGAACGACGAGACGAATCCGAATATGCAGTCCGTTCGTCTTGCAGACGTCCCTAGTATAGCGTGCATCAAGCAATAATCCACCTTCGGTTCATCGTCTGAATGTCAAACACCGAATACTTTCCTGATGTTTCCCCTTCATGGTATCGCCTACTACTACGTTAGGACACACGTAGCACCACGTATTGCCTTGTTATATGTTGTGATGCTTTGTTTGCAACATATTACTGTTTCTTCCCCCCTCTTCTTCTCCGGTAGACCCCGAGACCAGTGCTGATGCCACTGAGAACTACTGCGTCACCGACGACCCTTTTTCCTGTGCAACAGAGCTTCCAGGCAAGCCCCCCCTTGATCACCAGATATTGCCTACTTCTTCTCTCTACTGCTTGCATTAGAGTAGTGTAGCATGTTTCTGCTTTTGGTTAATCCTATTCTGCTGCATAGCCTGTCATCGTTGCTACAGTTGTTACCCTTACCTGCTATCCTAATGCTTCGTATAGGATGCTAGTGTCCCATCAGTGGCCCTACACTCTTGTCCATCTTCCATGCTATACTACTGGGCCGTGATCACTTCGGGAGGTGATCATGGGCATATGCTATATACTTTATACTCTTACATTACTTATGATACTATTCGGAGATTGGGGCTGAAGGGGCAGGTGGTTCCATCCCGGTAGATGTGGGCCTGGGTTCCCGACGGCCCCGACTGTTACTTTGTGGCGGAGCGACAGGGCAGGTTGAGACCATCTAGGTGAGAGGTGGGCCTGGCCCTGGTTGGCGTCCGCGGTTACTTCATAATAACACGCTTAACGAGATCTTGGTATTTGATCTGAGTTGGGTCGTTGACCTTATACGCACTAACCGCCACGTGGGACAAGATATGGGCAACCGGTGTCGTGGTATCAGCCGAAGCTCTTTTTGACGTCAGCGACTGAGCGGCACGCGCCAGATTGGACCGTAAGCCTGCACTTGTATTAAGGGGGCTAGGTCTGCTTCCGGCCGCGTTCGCTACATGCAGGTGTGCAATGGGCGATGGGCCCAGACCCCTGCGCGCATAGGATTTAGACCGGCGTGCTGACCTCTCTGTTGAGCCTACGTAGGGCTGCGACGTGTTGATCTCGCGAGGCCGGACATGATCTAGGAAAGTGTGCCCCGCCAGAGGGATCGAGCGTGTCGGGTAATGTGGTGCACCCCTGGAGGGAAGTTGATCTATTCGAATAGTCGTATCCACGGTAACAGGCGACCCGGAGTGGTACCTTGACCTTAAGACAACTAGAACTGGATACTTAATAAAACACACCCTTCCAAGTGCCAGATATAACCCGGTGATCGCTCTCACACAGGGAGACAAGGGGAGGATCGCCAGGTAGGATTATGCTATGCGATGCTAATTGGTGAACTTACCATCTACTCTCTTCTACATGCTGCAAGATGGAGGCTCCCAGAAGCGTAGTCTTCGACAGGACTAGCTATCCCCCTCTTATTCTGGCATTCTGCAGTTCAGTCCATCGATATTGCCCCTTTACACAGATACCCATGCATATGTAGGGTAGATCCATGCTTGCGAGTACTTTGGATGAGTACCCACGGTTGCTTTCTCCCTCTTTTACCCTTTCCTTTCCTCTCGGTTGTCGCAACCAGATGCTGGAGCCCAGGAGCCAGATGCCACCGTCGATGACGGCTCTACTACACCGGAGGTGCCTACTACTACGTGTAGGCCGCTGACGACGATCAGGAGTAGTTTAGGAGGATCCCAGGCAGGAGGCCTTGCCTTTTCGATCGGTGCTACTTTTGTCCTAGCCATCTTATGGCACCTTGTTTAACTTTGTGTCTGTACTCAGATATTATTGCTTCCGCTGACTCGTCGCCCTCGAGGCCCCTGGCTTGTATTATGATGCTTGTATGACTTATTTTATTTTAGAGTTGTGTTGCGATATCTTCCCGTGAGTCCCTGATCTTGATCGTACACGCTTGCGCGTATGATTAGTGTACGATTGGATCGGGGGCTTCATAGCCGTAAGGTGTATGGCACCATACACTCTCCTTCAATACGGTGCTCCTTCATGCGATCTTCCATGTTCCGTATCCATTGTGCTAAATCTGGCTGTGTCGTTGATCTCGGAAATACAACTCCATCTTCATTCATCATCTATTGGGTCCAAATGTTTTGGGATGAGATACAGAAGATAGTGGGAGATACACGCAATACAAACAATAGTTTTGAAGAAACGGGTTTATTTTGTGGTTGTCGGAAAAACTTCAAACAAATGAAAACTCACAAATCGTCGCATCTAACGTAAGTATATAACAGAGGTTTGGTCTTCTAAAGGTAAAATAATTCTTAAAATTCTTCAAATCTTCGGAGTCTTCAACTGTTGCAGCTTCAACTCTTCTAATGCATGATGAAATCCTGGTTACTTTGAAGAGGTCATCAGTTGTCCGATATATTTTCCTTCTTAGAGCGGATTGAGTTGATCCTCTGTGTGGTCAAAAGGGAACGGGGTATATTCTAACTATTTGAGGTAAGAGGAACTATTAGATAAAATATGAAAAGATGAGAGGTAAAGGATGTTTTTGAAAATAAAGTTTTAGAGATTTCATGTCCTAGGGATTTTTGATTTCTAGGGTCACGTCCTACAGTCAACATGTGCTCTGATACCATATCAGTAACGACCCGACCTCAGACGGTCAAGCCTCTCTGTATCTGTGCCATCCCTGGATCAGTATGCTAGCACACACGGTATATCATTGTATATATCAAAGTGCAATCGCATGTATAAGTAATGTAAAACTGATATATACATCATAAGTCTTAGCGGAAACAATCAATCGGGCGTGGAGTCCCATCAACGCCATAGACAGGTTGAGTGTAGACCATAACCCTGTATCGTAACTCTCACTCGTCGAAGAAATATCTGCAACATCAGACGTTGCAGCCGTGTAGCTCAGTATATTGAATGTAACGACAAGATCACAATAAGAGAAAACATATGGTAAACTATTCTATATGCAATGTGGCTTGGTGGCTCTGTGTCTGAGATTTTTGCGTAAAAGCTGATTTTATCTTCCCTACAACAAAGGAATATCGGGAACCTATACTATGGAGTTTTCTATCATGACATGGTTCCGCCAACCGATGTCTCATAACCCATATCATCATAAGTTTACCAAAATTAAGTTATCAGTCTGGTGTTGAGAGTTCCGAGATAGATCCAAGTCCAGAGGTTCAAGTTGTCCGTAACCAGGGACACGGCTAATCAATTAGGTTTTAACCCTCTGCAGAGGTTTGTACACTTTACCCGCAAGATTCGATCCCTCTTTTCACATTCTCGCACTTCATGATGTTTGAGAACAGGACGATCGAAACATGGTCTTCCAAAGAGTTCCCCTGACCACTTTCCGGCGCTCATACAATCCTACCATAGTTCTACATCTGCTAGCACCGTCAAAACCAGAGTCACCACTAGGGTCAACCAAGCCAGAGCCCATAATGACATGCGGTTGCATAGGTAAGCTTCCGGGCATGAAGTATTCTTTCGTCTCTCTGAGACTGGGTGGAGCTTTCCGCATGATATCATGGTGCTTCTTTGAAATCACTGAGTACTGGACGCACCATTGTACCCTTCTTAACCATTCTCCACCCAGAGATATATTGAATTCTTGTCTCGAGTCTTGAAGTCTTGAGGTCTCAAAGATGCAGTCCTTGTAGATGCCATCATGGAGTTGTCATCATTGATGTAGAGTCCTTCTTCACACCACTCCCGAGCACTCATACCAACCCCGTCTACAATAGCGTGGCATTAAAACTATATACGTCCCGGGCTTGATAACAGGGAGATGGGTTCCTACCTCATGCATTCTACTCAACTACAAGAAGTCAATAACACTACTAGAATGATCATGAATGGTGACACTAAATGCAATAAAAACATGGGTATGAATACCATGATCAAAGTGAACTTGCCTGGTAAGTTGATGAAGATAATGACGCTTGGTAAGTTGATGAAGATAATAACACTCTCAGAATTAAAGACTTGGTAGAACTATTCGTCACTCTGTTGAAATTCTATATTAAACAGACATAGCATTCAATAAGCAAACATCCTAGCAACAATTCTAGCACTCAAAAATAACAATCAAAGCAACAAAGAAACTCAATAATAAAACTCAAACAAATTCCAAAGAACCCTCGAATAAAACTACAAAGAAAACTACTAGGGAAGTCTAAGACTTTACTACAAACAAATAATATAGTTTTGTCCTAAGTAAAACTTAATAGCAATTAAAACACTAAAATAATTAACAGAAAAGAAATTTAGTGTTTATTAAAATAACAGATGGTATTTTTCATAAACTTTACTAGCAAAAAGAAACCACTAAAAAGACTATTTTAAAACTCTAGTTATGATTAAAACAAAACAAGAAAAGAAATAAAAATATATTTTTCTGTAAATAAAAGTTCACCATTTAAAACTATAGAAACAAATCAGAAATAAAATACAACAGAGGTGGAAATAAAGTTTAAAGTAATTAAAACAACATAAAACAACAACAAAGTGAAATAAACTAAAACAGAGTTGTTTTCATGATAAACTAATTTTAATAATATCTATAAATGCATGAATTAATCCTACTGCTAGGTAAGGACAAAAAAAGCAGTGGCAAAAGGAATAACCGAAAAATATTAATTCTAGCTCATTTTATAGCAGAAATACTAATCTGAATAAAACTCATAAAAACAATTTTTAAAAAACTAAAACATGGCTAAAACTATTTTATACAGAAAATTTAGGAAATTTGCAGACTAGATAAAAAAGAATCAACTAAAAATATTAAATAACCTAAAAGACGTAGATTTTACAAAACTGAAACTATTCTGATTTAAAAAAAGAAACAAAAAAACACTAAAATAAACTAACGGGCGCTATCAGGCCGAATTGGGTGGGATCTGGATCTTTAATACGCTTAGGCATGTTATAGGCTAAAAGTCTACGTGCTAAACAGAATAAAACCGCTCGGTCGGTCTAACTAAACCGCAATTAAATAAACCGATCTAACCGGGAATAAACCGAACAAAAAACCCGGTCTACTTAAATTAAACTAACCATTCACTACTTCTAATCTATGCGGTAGATTACAGATCGAACGGTGGAGGGGGGCCCGGTGGCTTACAGCGGCGGTCGACGATGAGGTGGGCTCAGGCGTCGGTGGCGGAGGTGCTCCGATAGTCCGGGGCGGCGGCGGCGACGTCGGGGCGATGTGGCGGAGCGAGGCGGTGACGGTGGTGGAGTCGCTGGAGCTCGAAAATGACGGAGGCGGTCGGAGCGACGACGACTGCTCCCTGGTGAGCTGCTGCTCCGGAGAGGGGCGGTCTGTTGGAAATTTGCCCTAGAGGCAATAATAAATTAGTTATTATTATTATATTTCCGTGTTCATGATAATCGTTTATTACCCA
This sequence comes from Aegilops longissima, assembly GCA_021605205.1. Lineage (NCBI taxonomy): Eukaryota > Viridiplantae > Streptophyta > Magnoliopsida > Poales > Poaceae > Aegilops > Aegilops longissima. Next base: position 250,951,725 of record CM038680.1, read on the forward strand.
TGCTATAATTGTATTGGTAGGAAACTCAGATACATGTGTGGGTACATAGACAACACCATGTCCCTAGTAAGCCTCTAGTTGACTAGCTCGTTGATCAACAGATGGTTACGGTTTCCGACCATGGACATTGGATGTCGTTGATAACGGATCACATCATTAGGAGAATGATGTGATGGACAAGACCCAATCCTAAGCCTAGCACAAAGATCGTAGCTCAGATGCTAAAGCTTTTCTAATGTCAAGTATCTTTTCCTTAGACCATGAGATTGTGCAACTCCGGATACCGTAGGAATGCTTTGGGTGTACCAAACGTCACAAGGTAACTGGGTGGCTATAAGGTGCACTACAGGTATCTCCGAAAGTGTCTCTGGGTTGGCACGAATCGAGACTGGATTTGTCACTCGGTAAACGGAGAGGTATCTCCGGGCCCACTCGGTAGGACATCATCATAATGTGCACAATGTGACCAAGAGGTTGATCACGGGATGATATGTTACGGAACGAGTAGAGAGACTTGCTGGTAACGAGATTGAACAAGGTATCGGTATACCGACGATCAAATCTCGGGCAAGTACAATACCGTTAGACAAAGGGAATTGAATACGGGATTGATTGAATCCTCGACATCGTGGTTCATCCGATGAGATCATCGTGGAACATGTGGGAGCCAACATGGGTATCCAGATCCCGTTGTTGGTTATTGGCCGGAGAGTTGTCTCGGTCATGTCTACGTGTCTCCCGAACCCGTAGGGTCTACACACTTAAGGTTCGATGACGCTAGGGTTATAAAGGAAGTTTCTATGTGGTTAAGAATGTTGTTCGGAGTCCCGGACGAGATCCCGGACGTCAAGAGGAGTTCCGGAATGGTCCGGAGGTAAAGATTTATATATGGGAAGTCCTATTTTGGCCACCGGAAAATGTTCGGGATTTTTCGGTATTGTACCGGAAGGTTCTAGAAGGTTCGGAGTGGGGCCCACCTGCATGGGTGGACCCACATGAACGTGGGTAGTGGGGCAAGGCCCCACACCCCTGGTCAAGCGCACTCAAGATCCCCCTTAGAAGGAATAAGATCATATCCCAAGGATAAGATCAAGATCCCTAAAAGGGGGATAACAATCGATGGGGAAGGAAATGATGGGATTTCTTTCCTCCCACCTTGCCAACGCCCCAATGGACTTGGAGGGCAAGAAACCAGCCCCTCCACCCCTATATATAGTGGGGAGGCCCATGGAGCTTCACCCCAAGTTCAGCGCAGCCCTTCCCTCTCCCAAGTCCTCCTCCTCTCCATGGTGCTTGGTGAAGCCTGCAGATTGCCACGCCCTCCACCACCACCACACCATCGTGCTGCTGCTGGATGGAGTCTTCCTCAACCTCTCCTCTCTCCTTGCTGGATCAAGGCATGGGAGACGCCACCGGGCTGTACGTGTTGAACACGGAGGTGCCGTCTGCTCGCACTAGGATCTCCAAGGATTTGGATCACGACGAGCACGACTCCTTCAACCCCGTTCTCTTGAACGCTTCGCTTAGAGATCTACAAGGGTATGTAGATGCACTCTCCTTCCCCTCGTTGCTAGTCTCTCCATAGATAGATCTTGGTGACTCGTAGGAATATTTTGAATTTCTGCTACGTTCCCCAACACGGTCGAGCTCGGGGCGATGGCTTCGGGGTTCCTGGGCGACGAGAGGATGTCAAAGAGGTGCGGTATGAAGAGGGGGTTCGCGTGAAGGTGCTTAGAGGTAAGGGGAATCCTCACCGGGGTCGGTATCGGCAGCGAACCGAGGCTGGGGCAGCGAGATGCGTTTGGCGACGGCGGTGGCTGTGGTGTAGTTTGAGCTAGGGTTTTAGGGGGGATCGAGAGAGGAGGCCGAGGGGTTTATATAGGGCATCTTTCTTGTGGAGGAGGGCGAGTCGGAGCACGATCCCGAGAGGATCGGAACGGCTGCGGCGTCGGGCGTGCTCTGGCGCGGCATTGCGTGCGCGAGGGGGAAAGAGAAGGGCGGGGCCGGCGCGTCGGAGAGAGAGGGAAAGGTGGTTTCGGTCGGTCGACCGAAACGGAGAGGAACTTGGGTGCGGGCGCTGCTGGGCTGGCGGCTCGGCGCTGGTTGAGCTATGGCCTCGCTGGCTGGGCCGTCGGCCTGGCCAGCTCGGGGGGCTTTTTTTTTTAATTAAGGCAGAGAGGAAAATAAAATATAGAGAAATCTATAATATTTTATATAGGATATATATATATATATATATATATATATATATATATATATATATATATATATATATATATATATATATCAAAATAATCAGGAAAAATCCCAAAAGGTGAACTATGTTTTGGAGGCGGAAACCAAACTTTATAAAGCGTTTTTTTTTGAAAATTCCAAATAAAACTCAATTTGAACTCAAAACATTTTGGCATTAATTTCTTCTGACATTTTTGGAGGGTCATTTTAGCTCCTCTCATACTTTCGAACAAGTATTTGTTAGGGATTTTTTTGAAATAAATTTCAAATGCCAATTTGAATTCAAAGTCCAATAAAATTCAAATGCCTCTGAAATTTTCAAATGCCACTCAATTTCACACAATGAGTCAGAAAACAATCAAACAAACAATTATAAATATTTATTTAATATAACATTCCAAAATTTAGAATTTTGGGATGTTACAAACCTACCACACTTAAAATGAATCTCGTCCTCGAGATTCGAAGAGGATAGCAAGAAAAGGTTAGGTTTTGGGGGTCTTCCAGTGAATCATTGAGCAGAAAGGTCTCGGGTGCTACCACACATAGAAACATCCTTACGGTTCTAACATAACTCATGCAGTCCAGATGATGTGTGTCTTCTCATATTCTCTGGAATAACTCCTTCATTGATGTTCTTCCGGTAGGGGCATAACCTTTTCCTCCAACACGTGTCCTTTCATCCTATTGAGGTTCTTCTGAGACTAGGTCATCTTAGCTGACAGGTCGGTCACAAATACTAAACAACTTTCGAAATCTCGTGGTGGTCAATCATTATTGGCTTCTCCTGCAGGAAATGGGTCTTGTTTTATCGCACCGTATATCCTACGATTGGCAACGGTTGCATGTAAAGGATTCCATCGTCCTACCATTCTATGGTTTTATGTCTTGACGTGTCGACACTCTTCTATGGTTTTCAAGGCTCTCTGATTTTCCGTCAACATATAATAGTTCATGATAGAAGTCTCCGGTATGGGGGCCAATCCATCCCGTACTTGAATCATTGCTACATACGTAAACATTGAATCACGTATTCTAACACTTGGGCATCCTCACATGCATTGTAGAATTTCTCTTGTCGACGAACTTAGTTCGGATATATCCATTAATTCTGCAAGCTGAACAAAACATCTATCGTTCTTCACAACTATCGGGTTTTCATAACCTCTTAAGGAAATGTCTGCTGATGGAATCACAGCTTCTTCCCACTTTCTTCTTCCCGGGAGTGCTTGGTTCCTATTAATTTCCTGGGCCTGTGGGTTATGGACCCACTTCAACACCTGTATGGCTTTAACTCATCCTGGGTCTTACAGTTGTTCCATATTCCAACATTACACCTCCTTTAAGTCCAATATTACTTCATTCCTTCATACTCCTGAGTTAACCGACATATCGGAATAAAACTCATACCTATTTTGTCCAAAATTTATTCCGTGGAATACATTTTCCTTTCCATGGGTCGAGTGTCCTCACAGGGTACTACCACCCTTAAAAAGTAATACACAAATCCATCCGTAGACCATATTTCTCATATCCTCGAAAATGGTCAACATATGTGTCCGTAAAGTTATAACTCATACAATTCAACATATGAAATCATGACACATTAACTTTATTGATTCATGAATTCATTACAAACTCTGAGGCTTCCATTACATAATTCAACTCATCGAACTTATGAAAATAAAATTGCTTTCTACTACTCTTATTATCCATATCAATATCTCAACTACTCAGCTCCAACTTTCTTTTGATCTGAACATTCCTTAGAAAAATGTCCTGCTTCCTTGCAGCGAAAACAAATGTCTCGGGGCTTCTTTGTGATTATGCAAGCTCCTTGGATTCTAGGCCTCTTTTCTGGACATTTACTAGCGTAATGACCTAAATCCTTGCACCTGTAACAAGTGATATGACTCACAGAAATTGAGTTTTTCTGGGGATGCCTTCATTTTCTCTTCCTGGATTTCTCCGTAATGATCAGAGCTTCTATTTCCAGAGGGTCAAACTTCACTTTTGCTGTCGGGAAGTCTTTGAGATACTCTTGGCTTTCCCTCGTGCAATACTCTGAAAAATGTCCTTCTTCTCCACATGAATAGCAAGCGCTGGAGTAAAATCTGTTTAGGCCTTCTTCTTCAGGGTCTTCAACAACTTCCTTCATCACGGGTTCTTCTAAACTTTCCCCGAGGGCTTCTTTCTACTGCTTGGTAATTTCTTGTACCTTGGGGTCAATGTGACATTGACAAGGGTAGTGTGTAGTTCCTTCACACAGGAAACAAGTAACTTGCCCAGTCGGGCATTCTTCGGCTGGGTGATTCTCCCCACAATGTGGGCATCCATCCTTGTGTTCCTCCTGGGTGTTTCCTATTTCTCCACATATCTTGCATGCACAAGTTTGCTTCATTTTACTGTCACCGGGCTTCTGGATAAAACGAGACCTCAGTAGAATCGTCTTGAATTCTTTCAAGCATTTGCTTCATTCCATCCTTGTATAGCTTGATGTATCTCTCGCCATGTTGCAACACCTTGTGTGATGCGCCATAAGGTGTACGGAACCATATATTCTCCTTCAATATGGTTCTCCTTCATGCGATCTTCCATGTTCCGTATCCATTGTGCTACCTCTGGCTGTGTCATTGATCTCGGAAATACAACTCCATCTTCATTCATCATCTATTGGGTCCAAGTGTTTTGGGATGAGATACGGAAGATAGAGAGAGATACACGCAATACAAACAATAGTTTTGAAGAAACGGGTTTTATTTTGTGGCTGTCGGAAAAAACATCAAACAAATGACAACTCACATATCATCGCATCTAATGTAAGTATATAACAGGGGTTTGGTCTTCTAAAGGTAAAATAATTCTTCAAATTCTTCAAGTCTTCGGAGTCTTCAATTGTTGCAGCTTCAACTCTTCTAATGCATGATGAAATCCTGGTTACTTTGAAGAGGTCATCAGTTGTCCGATATCTTTTCCTTCTTAGAGCGGATTGAGTTGATCCTCTGTGTGGTCAAAAGAGAACGGGGTATATTCTAACTATTTGAGGTAAGAGGAACTATTAGATAAAATATGAAAATATGAGAGGTAAAGGATGTTTTTCAAAATAAAGTTTTAGAGATTTCCTATCCTAGGGATTTCTGATTTCTAGGGTCACGTCCTACAGTCAAAATGTGCTCTGATACCATGTCTGTAACGACCCGACCTCAGACGGTCAAGCCTCTGTGTATCTCTGCCATCTCTGGATCAGTATGCTGGAACACATAGTACATCAATGTATATATCAAAGTGCAATCACATGTATAAGTAACGTAAAACTGATATATACCTCATAAGTCTCAGCGGAAACAATCAATCGGGTGTGGAGTCCCATCAACACCATCGGCAGGTTGAGTGTAGAACGTAACCCTGTATCGTAACTCTTACTCGTCGAAGAAATATCTGCAACATGAGACATTGCAGCCGTGTAGGTCAGTACATTGAATGTACCGGCAAGATCACAATAAGAGAAAACAGATGGTAAACTATTCTATATGCAATATGGCTTTGTGGATCAGTGTCTGAGATTTTTGTGTAAAAGCTGATTTTATCTTCCCTACAACAAAGAAATATCAGGAACGTATACGACAGAGTTTTCTATCATGACATGGTTCCGCCAGCCGATGTCTCACAGCCAATATCATCATAAGTTGCCAACAATTAAGTTATCATTCTGGTGTTGAGAGTTTCAAGATAGATCCAAGTCTAGAGGCTCAAGTTGTCCGTTACTGGGGACACGGCTAATCGATTAGGTTTTAACCCTCTGCAGAGGTTTGTACACTTTACCCACAAGATTCGATCCCTCTTTTCACGTTCTCACACTTCATGATGTTTGAGAACAGGACGATCGAAACATGGTCTTCCAATGAGTTCCCCTGACCACTGCCCGGTGCTCATCCAATCCTACCATAGTTCTACATCTGCTAGCACCATCCTAGCCAGAGTCACCACTAGGGTCAACCAAGCCAGAGCCCATAATGACTTGCGGTTGCACTGGTAAGCTTTCGGGCATGAAGTATTCTTCTGCCTCTCTAAGACTGGGTGGAGCTTTCCGCATGATATCACAGCGCTTCTCCAAAATCACTGAGTACTGGACGCACCATTGTACCCTACTTAACCATTGTCCACCCAGAGGTATATTGAATTCTTGTCTCGAGTCTTGAAGTCTTGAGGTCGTGAAGATGTAGTCCTTGTAGATGCCATCATGGAGTTGTCGTCATTGACGTAGAGTCCTTCTTCACACCACTCTCGAGCACTCATACCAACCCCGTCTACAATAGCGTAGCATTAAAACTATACACGTCCCGGGCTTGATAACAGGGAGATGGGTTCCTACCTCATGCATTCCACTCAACTACAAGAAGTCAATAACACTACTGGAAGGATCATGAATGGTGACACTAAATGCAATAAAAACATGGGTATGAATACCATGATCAAAGTGAACTTGTCTAGTAAGTTGATGAAGATAATGACGCTTGGTAAGTTGATGAAGATAATAACGCTCTCAGAATTAAAGACTTGGTAGAACTATTCGTCACTCTGTTGAAATTCTATATTAAACAGACATAGCATTCATATAAGCAAACATCCTAGCGACAATTCTACACTCAAAAATAACAATCAAAACAACAAAGAAACTCAATAATAAAACTCAAAAAATTCCAAAGAACCCTCGAATAAAACTACAAAGAAAACTACTAGGGATGTCTAAGACTTTACTACAAACAACTATTATAGTTTTGTACTAAGTAAAACTTAATAGCAATTAAAACACTAAAAGAATTAACAAAAAGAAATATAGTGTTTATTAAAATAACAGATGGTATTTTCATAAACTTTTACTATAAAAAAGAAACCCTAAAAAGGCTATTTTAAAACTCTAGTTATGATTAAAACAAAACAAGAAAAATGAATAAACAATATATTTTTCTGTAAATAAAAGTTCACCATTTGAAACTACGAAACAAATCTGAAATAAAATACAACAGAGGTGGAAATAAATTTTAAAGTAATTAAAACAACAGAAAACAACAACAAAGTGAAATAAACTAAAACAGAGTTGCTTCATGATAACTAATTTTAATAAAATCTATAAATGCATGAATTAATCATACTACTAGGTAAGGACAAAAAAAGCAAAGGCAAAAGGAATCGCCTAAAAATATTAATTCTAGCTCATTTTATACCAGAAATACTAATCTGAATAAAACTCATAAAAACAATTTTAAAAAAACAAAACATGGCCGGAACTATTTTATACATAAACTTTAAGAAATTTGCAGACTAGCTCAAAAAGAATCAACTAAAAGTATTAAATAACCTAAAAGATATAGATTTTACAAAACTGAAACTCTTTTGTTTTAAAAACAGAAACGAAAAAAAAACACTAAAATAAACTAACGGGCACTACCGGGCCGAATTGGGTGCGATCTGGAACTTTAATATGCTCAGGCATCTTATCGGCTAAAAGTCTATGGGCTAAACAAAATAAAACCGCTCGGCCGGTCTAACTAAACCGCAATTAAATAAACCGATCTAACCTGGAATAAACCGTAAAAAACCGGTCTACTTAAATTAAAACTAACCATTCACTACTTCTAATCTACGCCGTAGATTGCAGATCGAACGGTGGAGGGGGGTCCAGTGGCTTACAGCGGCGGTCGACGGCGAGGTGGGCTCGGGCATCGGTGCCGGAGGTGCTCCGGTGGTCCGGGGCGGTGGCGTCGACGTCGGGGCGATGTGGCGGAGTGAGGCGGAGATGGTGGTGGAGTCGCTGGGGCTCGGAAGCGACGGAGGCGGTCGGGGCGACTGCTCCGTGGTGAGTTGCAGCTCCGTCTAGGGGTGGTCGAGCTCGGGGGCGACGGCTTCGCGGTTCCTGGGCGACGAGAGGATGTGAAAGAGGTGCGGTAAGAAGAGGGTGTTCGCGTGAACGTGCTTAGAGGTAAGGGGAATCCTCACCATGGTCAGTATTGGCGGCGAACCGAGGCGGCGGCGGCGAGATGTGTTTGGAGATGGCGGTGGTTGTGGTGAAGTTTGAGCTAGGGTTTTAGGGGGGATCGAGAGAGGAGGGCGAGAGGTTTATATAGGGCATCTTTCTTGCGGAGGAGGGCGAGTCGGAGCATGATCCCGACACTAATGGAATCAGCTTCTTTGTCGTCCACCATGGCGGACGGCAAAGGCATAGATCACGGACCAGCGGACGGCAAACTGTCCGGATAACAGGTGCCAACAAAGGCCTTCTTTGTCGTCCGCTTCTTAGAAACGGACGGCAAAGGATTACGCCGTTCGCCATCCGAGGCCAGCAGACGGCAAAGACAACAGACAACAGTGCGGTGGCGTGAGAGCCGTTAGGGGGTTAACGGCGCTCTTTGCCGTCTGCCAGCGGACGACAAAGAGTCAAAGCTCTTCGTCGTCTGCTGAGAGACGGCAAAGAGCCCAGCTAGGCAGCTCTGGGAAGCTGCCACGTGTCCAAATATGTCGTCCACCAGCAGACGGCAAAGAGGTTTGAATCTTTGCCATCTGCTGGCAGACGACATAGCTGGTCACTTTGTCGTCTGCCAGCAGACGGCAAAATGACCAAATAGGCAGCCAGTGATCCCAGTTTGCACAGGTGACTGCCACATGTCCTCTTTGCCGTCTGCTAGCGGACGGCAAAGAGGCTATATATCCCCTGTTTTTATTTAAATCCCATTAATTAGACATGGTTTCAAACACATATATACATGCATACATATCCGACATATCCAACAGCATGTCCAACAACATATTTCATCCAATCCAACAACATAGTTCAACAAAGTCCAACATATCCATATATACATAACCAGAAACAAGTTTCCAACAACATATCCATATAGACATACATATCCAAACAAGTTTTCATAAACAACAAGGAAGCACCAGAAGAATAGTACACTCCATGAATCCAAGCTTACTCATGTAAAGCAAATCTGCAAATTGAGAAAGATGAAAGTTAGAAGAAGAAGAAGATTTTTTTTCTCTTTCTTTTTCTCCTCTCCTCTTCTTTATCTTCTTCTTCTTCTTCTAACTAAGGTAGGTAAAAATGTCATTTTATTGCTAAGCTAGGTAAAAATGCTAAGTGTAGGTCATTTTAGAGCTAAGGTAGGTAAATAGGTCATTTTGGAGCTTAGTAAGGTTATTATGTCATTTTCGAGGAAAATAAGTTAAGTCTATATCATTTTGGAGCTAACAAAGATTATCATGCCATTTTTTACCTAAGTATGCTAAGTATGTCATAAATGAACGGAATAAGCTAAATATAGCTTATTTTTTATCTAACGTAGGTAATTATGCCATTTAGGAGAAAAATAAGCTAAGTATCCATTTGTAAAGCAAAACACTAGAGAAAACTTACCCTCATCACAACAAATGTGATGAAGATCGCAACTAAGGTAACAATTGATCCAACGGCATAATGATGCCAAGCCTCATTATCAATGGCATATTTTCTAATCTTCTTAAGCTTCAGGCGCATTGCATCCATCTTCAAGCGCATTGCATTCATCTTCATCTTGTGATCATCGATGGCATCGGCAACATACAACTCCAATGTCATCTTCTCTTCTTCAATTCTTTTAATTTTTTCTTTCAAATACTCATTTTCTTTTTCAACTAAATTTAACTTCTCGACAAGAGGGTCTGTTTCAAATTCCGGTTCACATACCTGCTAGATTAAAATATCTCTATGTCAACTTGATGGCCATAATTGTCATAAATGCGAAATGCAACAAATAGGTATGAAAGAGAATTTACCACATCCGAATCATAAAGCGGGTGAGGGCTGACCGGGACGGAAATCAAGACCATGTCACTATGTATAAGAAACAATCATACAAAGTAAATACCAACTATATAAATCATACAATCATACAAATAACTATATAAATCAAGTACAACATAAAAATTTGAATACCTAATAATCATTATCAGTAATGATGTGTTCATCATCATCATTAATAAAAGCATCATCATCATCACTATCGGTAATGACGTGCTCATCATCATCATGTGGAAGGCCACCTTTACGTAATCGTTCAAGCATTGACAGGTCATCTGCAGCAGTAACTTCTTCTTCCGGCTCTTCTTGTTCCGGCTCAGGGGTGAAGTCGGATTCACTATCGTTGTCTACTTCAATGTTCTGGGGTGGAGTAGAGCGGTTCTTGAAACGTTTTTTCGGAAAGACGTGTTTCTTGGAAGAATTCTCCTTCGTCATATGTGTCTTGGTTAATGTGAGGTTCATAATCCTTTTCATTGGGGGAGGTGGTCTAACACGTGGCGGCACCCCAACCACTGAGATTTGGATCACTTTGACAAGCCCACGGTAGATAGAAAACTTGGGTTGCCTGTTGAGCCGTAATATAGACATCGGGAACATCCAAATGGGTGATTTGTTTGATTTTGACTAGCCCTATATATTCATGAGTCCTTCTAGTCTCCCTCGGCTAGAACCAATAACATTTGAAGACTACGACGTTTGGTGGGTTTTCAACATAGAATCCAAGTTCATAAATTGCTTCAACTCTTCCATAATACTCGATACCTCCTTCGCCGATAGCAGAGACACAACAATTTGTAGACTTTCGGTCGGCCATAGATAGCTCTTTGCCATAGGTACGAAAGCGATACCCGTTGATGTCATATTTGTCAAATGAACGGACCTTATAGTCAAAACTATTAGCTACTTGTCTCAATTCGGCATTCATAATCTCTGAATTAGCCTACAAGCTTAATACGAAAGGATTGTTGCATTAGTCACAAATTAGCCAAAGAAAAGAAAGGGTCTAATGGAAATTATCATTTTTTTTTGAACCAAGAGATGAAACCGGGATATTCGGCTCCTTGTTTTGCCAAAAGCTCATACTCTTCGACGAAATCCTTTTGGATCACCGCTCCATACGAGAATATGGCGACGTATCGACTGCATCAAATATCCAGGAATAAGAGAAGTTCAAAGGAATTAGAAGTTGTGAAACAATGTACCGAGATCTTACTCGATGTACGGCTGCACTTCTGTTAGGTTGTTGAAGAGATACAGCGAAATGGTCCACCATTCTTCAACATCCAACCTTACTGGTTTCCAACCACCGGCTGGTGGGAGATTCCCTTTGAATAGGCTAAGGTTGGATTGACCCTTTTGAGGTTCGTTAGCATTGTACCGAGGCTTCGGATTATGCAAATGATGATTTTTGGCTTCGTAGTGTGCTGTCACGAAGTTTGTCGCCTCCTCAGTGATGAATGCCTCCACCATCGATGCTTCTATTCTATGTTTATTTTTACATTTTGCTCGAATCGTCTTCTGCATCCTCTCAGTTGAGTAGCACCAACGATTTTGAACGGGCCCCCCAATCATGCCTCGGTCAGGAGATGCAAAATCAAGTGTTGCATTGGATTAAACAAGCTTGGCGGAAAGATCTTCTCTAACTTGCAGATCAACTTCGGTGCCAACTATTCCATTTCTTCTAGGAGGCCAGCGATAGTTCTTTCGCACAAAGAACACGGAAGAAATAGCTCAGCTCTGCCAGTACCAGCCATTCATCCTTAGGGATGAAGCCACGCAACATCACTGGCATTATCCGCTCAATCCTTATGTGCCAATCATGACTTTTTAGACCAAATATTTTCAATTTTTGAAGGCTCGCTCCCCTCTTTAGATTTGTTGCATACCCATCGGGGAACATCAACTGCATTTTCACCCACAAAATAATTTCCTTCATAGTTGGCCTTCCAAGATTGAACCATGCCTTTTGCTTCGTCAAGTTCCCCTTTCCTTTCGATTCTTTCATGTTTTATAACGGTCTATCACATAGCTCCTCTTGATCGACTCTAGCCTTAGTATTATCCTTTGATTTCCCCTCTATGCTGAACAATGTACCAAAAATGGCTTCGGCGATATTCTTTTCATTGTGCATCACGTCGATGTTGTGTGGGCAAAGGAGGTCTTTGAAGTAAGGCAGATCCCAGAAGCATGTCTTGTGAGTCCAAGCGTGTTCCTTATTATTCCCCTTGAAATACCCTGGACGCTCTGGATCTGGCTCAAGAGCATTTAACTGATCAAGGGTCTATTGGCCTGTCAACGCAGGTGGTGCAGAGTGTTTGACAACTCTACCTTTGATGAAGTTCTTCTTGTCTTTCCTGAACTTATGGCCAGGATGTAGAAACAATCTATCCAAGTCGAAGCAATTATACTTGTGCCCTGCCGTCGGCCAACGAAACTCAAGAGCTCCCTTGCATGTGGGGCATGGGAACCTTCCATGCACACACCAGCCAACGAATAGCGCATACGCCGGCAAGTCATGCGTTGAGTACATGTACCAGGCACGCATTATGAAGTTCTATTTGCTAAAGGCATCGTATGTCTTGAACCCATTATCCCAAGCTTCTTGCAATTCGTCCTTAAGCGGCTGCATGTACACATTCATATTCTTCCCCGGATAGTTGGGCCCTGGAATTATTAATGTAAGGAAAATGTTCTTTCTTTGCATAATCTGCCCCGGGGGGGGGGGGGGGGAGATTGAGTGGAATGACAAACACGGGCCAACAGCTGTATGGGGTTGCCATCTGACCAAACACATGAACCCATCTGTGCTGACGGCGACTCGAGGATGCCTTGGATCTGCCGTTTTTTCCTTATGTAATGCATCGAAGCACTTCCACGCTTCACCATCCGATGTGTGCACCATCATCACATTCCCATCTTCATCTAGTTCGGTCCTATTGCCCGTTTTGTGCCATGTCATCTATCTGGCCGTCTCTTCGACCATGAAAAGACGTTGAAGTCTTGGTACAATTGGCATATGGCGAAGAACATTAACGGGTATTTTGGTCTGCGTCTTCTCACCCATATCATTGTCTACCACAACATACCTGGAAGAATTGCAAATGGGACAATAGTTCAAGTCCTCATACTGAAGCCTAAATAAGACACATCCTTTCTCACAAGCATGTATCTTCTCATAGGGCATCTTAAGAGCACGGAGGATTTTGTCTGACTAGTACAGGTTTGGAGGTAGCACATGGCCTTTGGGTAGAAATCGCCTCAATCACATCATCGCGTCAGAGAATTCTCTCGCCCAAGTTGAATTGAGCCTTCAAAGCCATTATTTGTGAGATGGCATCCAGCTGACAAAGCTCAGTGTGCTCGTGGAGAGGACGTTTTGAGGACTCCAACATTTCAGTGAAGGCCTTTGTAGATTCCTCCATCTCCTCGTCCGAGTCCCGAGCATCGTCAAAGTCTTGCACCATGTCTGCGGTCCCGGTACCATGCTCGTCGGTGCAATGACGAACCTCGACTCTGGCATGTTGGCAGACTCACCATGTAATGTCCAGACCGTGTAACTAGGCATAAAATCAAACTTCTGCAGGTCTTTACTCATTTCAAGCTCGTCCCTCTTTTTATAGTTGTCGCAACAGGCACAAGGGCACCAGCTAAATTCCTGGCCATTTGCAAATGCGGCTCTAACAAACCCCTTGATTTTTGTTAACCATTCCTCGGTCCAAACTTTCTGACTAGTGTAACCGGTGTACATCCATGCACGATCACTCATATTGACTTCCTACTAGACACACAAGAAATATATACATAATTAAGCAAACCATATCCATCAGTTAATGGAGTTTGTCAGTTTTATTACGTCCATGCAACCTACACGCTAATAGGTAAAGATAAGTCCTAATCCCACCCGAGTATGTGTAGATTGGGTTCGTTTTCCCATGCTCTACTACGGATCCGACGCAAAATTTTGGCAGCACCTCCCCGCTGTTCTCCTGATACACGTCTCGGCAATAAGCAGAGAGGATGTGTACCCGGAGAACAACAGGGAGGCACTGACGAAATTCTGCATCAGATCCGGAGCAGAGCATATGGGAAAACGAACCCAATCTACACATACTCGGGTTGTCCATGGATAACGTTGGACAATTCTAAAGAATCACGATTACAAATATGCAAATGCATGCATATTTATAGATGTAACCCTTTCGAACGGGAGACACATAGTGGTTACGCATACTGATGATTGACACCTATAGCTAGCAAGTTTCATCGGCACGAAGACCGGAATAGAGCAAATGAAGGGGGAGGAGGAGATGTCATTTGTGCTCACCAACGAACGCAGGGGCAGAGCTTGTCGAACACCAGACCCTCGCAGCGACGAAATAACTGCACATTTAAATTGAAAGATGAATAACATAGCAATTTTGTTTCTTCTGTCGACCTAACTAAATTTTTACAACAAGATGAGCGGGTTAGGGGGTCCTTCTACTCCTCTTCTTCTCCCTCCTCTTCCTCCCTCCTCCTCCTCCTGCTACTCCTCTTCTTCTTCTAAACTAAAACTAAAAGTAATCTAAAAGAAACTAAACTAAAATAAACTAAAACTAAAACTAAACTGAAAATAAAACTAAACTAAAACTAAAACAAAAATAGAAACTAAACTAAAAGAAACTAAAAAAACTAAACTAAAAAAAGGGGGGGAAGAACAAACCTGCAGGCATCGCCGGTGGAGGGCGAGGTCGGCCGGTGGGCGGGCAGCGCAACAGCCACGGGAGGAGGGCGGCAGGGCGGGCGGCGAGGGGCATGGGAGGGTCCGACACGGGCGGCCCGACGCAGCCTCTTCGGCGACAGGCGTGGCGGGCGGCAGAGCGGCGGGCGCGGCGGGCGAAGATGCGACGGGCGCGGCCAGGCGATGGGGCGACGGGCGCTGGAGCGGGGGGGGAGGGCTGGACGGCAGCGGGGCTGGGTCCAGGGGCGGCGCAAGGCGCAGCAGCGGCAGAGTGGCGGGGGAGGAGAGAGGTGGGCGCGTGGGAGGGAGACAGAGAAAGAGGGAGAGAGGGGAGCGGCGCGGCCCATTAAGTGGGCCTTCTTTATCGTCTGCTAGCAGACGGCAAATAGGGCGGCCGTTTAGGGCTAGCCCACATCTCCTCTTTGCCGTCCGCTAGCGGACGCCAAAGAACCTGACCTAGCCACGCCGTGCCCTGTGGGGCCCACCTGGCCCATTGCCATCTGCCTTCTAGCTCTTTGCCGTCATCTGGTTGACGGCGAAGAAACAGCGGACGGCAAATAGACTTTTTGCCATCTGCACATTCTTTGTTTTCCGCTTTGTGGAAGCGGACGACAAAGAGGCTCTTTGCCGTCAGCTGGCGGACGACAAAGAGGTGGCAGACAGCAAATTGCCAGATTCTAGTAGTGCGAGAGGATCGGAACGGCTGCGGCATTGCGTGTGCGAGGGGGAAAAAGAAGGGTGGGGCCGGCGCGTCGGTGAGAGAGGGAAAGGTGATTTCGGTTGGTCGACCGAAACGGAGAGGAACTCGGGTGCAAGCGCTGCGCTGGGCTGGCGGCTCGGTGCTGGTTGGGCTGCGGCCTCGCTGGCTGGGCCGTCGGCCTGTCCTGCTCGGGGAGATTTTTTTTGAATTAAGGCGGAGAGGAAAATAAAATATAGAGAAATCTATAATATTTTTATATAGGACATATATATCAAAATAATCAGAAACAAAATCCTAAAAGGTGAACTATGTTTCAGAGGCGAAAGCCAAACTTTATAAAGCATTTTTTTGAAAATTCCAAATAAAACTCAATTTGAATTCAAAATATTTTGGCATTAATTTCTTCTGACATTTTTGGAGTGTCATTTTAGCTCCTCTCATACTTTTGAACAGGTATTTGTCAGGGATTTTTTTGAAATAAATTTCAAATGCCAATTTGAATTCAAAGTCAAATAAAATTAAAATGCCTCTGAAATTTCCAAATGCCACTCAATTTCACACAATCAGTCACACAACAATCAAACAAACAATGATAAATATTTATTTAATATAACATTCCAAAATTTAGAATTTTGGGATGTTACATTGTATGTACGTGTACACGGTGTAGACGGGACAGCCTGAACTGCTACGTGGGAGTGCTCTACTGTGACATGTGCCGCTACTTACTCGGCCACGGTTCATCCTTGCAGAGTGACCGATCAACCAGTATGTACGTACACGTTCGCGACAAGACAGACAATGGTATGTACGCTTTGACCTGGTGGGTCCCAGCTGTTAGGGAGGATAAGGACACACTTCCTTGCGTGCGAAGATATAGCTGCTGGGTCCCAGCTGTCAGGGGGGGAGTCATATTTTTCCCGTAATAAGGAGACACTTTCTTGCGTGCGAAGATGTAGCAGGTAGGTCCCAACTATCAGGGGGAGAAAATATTATTTTCGGGGTAAAAAGGATGCAGTTGCATGCATGCGTCCAAGGGCGTCGCTGCGTCCCCACTGTCAGCCTCTCACATACAGTCATCTACCGATGATTCTCGTTTGTTGACCATGTTGACCACACCATGTCGAGTGCACCAAGGCCGGTGGACGACGGCAAGGCCCCAGACTGTAACGACCCGGAGATGGGGAAGACGCGGTAGTTGAGTCGTTGATGGAGAGGAGTCACTGGTACGCGTCGGCGTTATACAAACGGTTTTTAACCCCTTTCCGCGACGGCATTTGGAACCGTCGCCAAGTGAGTGTGGGCGATAGGGGGGTCCTTCCCACACGACCCAGAAATCATCGGGGATAGGGAGCCTTGATGCATAAAGTTGTCCCTATATAACCATTTCCGATATCTCAAATATCCCAAACGCTTCATCCTTGCTACTCGTTTGTTCTCGCATTGCCATCACAGTCAGAGTTTTGTGGTTTTACCTAAAACAAGGCAGATTCCAGGCACGGGAGTTTTCTAGGCACATACCAAACTGGCTCTACGTTTACGATGCCTGTCATATCACAAACAGTTCATGATTATAAACCGTGTATGATAGGTAGACAATCACACACATTTAGTTTTCCTGCACCGTATGTGATAGTGTATGACATCACACACGCTTTCCAAACGGCAATTGTGTGCATTGTTACACATGTTTCCTCTCCATGAACCATGTCGGATTATGATGTATATCGCACACGCTGTGCTTTGTTAACCGTGTACGCCGGAATGGCATGCACACCATAATTTCACCCTAATTTAACTGCTGCTATTTCAAATTGTACCTAATTTAAACTTTAAAGTTGGCTATAGCTTTATTCATATCCATCAGGTTCAAACAACCAATGCATTATTCGATTCACAGGCACATATGTTTAAGAATTACATAAGCACCAAATAAAGAATGATGAACCATGGTTCTATACTTGTACTATTACATATGGTAAAGAAAGAGGCGACAGACATTCCGGTTGCTCAACAAGGTGAAACGGAATGGCCCTATTGTGCTCTCCTGGATGCAGAAGGCATGTACGACTCTAGTCCAACCCCTTGTGATGGCCGCCCGCCAATCATGTAGTTTGAGAGGTAATCTTGAGTGAACTGCTTCAGGATCCACTACAAAAGAAAATTCACACATTGTCATTTAACACAACTCATTATGGGGAGTAAAAATAAGGCTACAAGGTTCTTACTTACCATCCTGCAGTTCACTATTGTCTTCCATAAAGTGTAAACAAATAGTTCGATTGACATCTTTTGACCCATTTTTATAACAATCTTTATCATTTTCCTCACTTCATGCTGGTTCATGAATATCTCATTGCCCCATACGCAGAACGGGTCGAAGTGTGGATCTTTGGCAATGATATATGTACCTAAAAGCGCCAAGTTAATATTAGAAGCTAAACAACAATTTAAAAATGATGTAGTACAACATTCCCTCCATCCCATTATATAAGATTTTATTACATGTATATCTAGACATCATCAGAACATTAAGGTAACACTCTTCCTTTTTGCTATGTAGCCTGGGATTGCATATTAGTCATTTAGTACAATGCATGTTGCTATGTATCCTCAAATATATTAAATATGGCCCTAGTTAACCTACTGATAAATGGGTTACAGATATATTCAGTGAAATGTCCGATTCGACGATTAGTCCCTTAGAAGGCCCAGTCTATATGGTATCAGCTACCGATATCCTGAACAGTGAGTACATATATGCAATGTGATGAAACTAACCTCGATGGAAAACAACACTGATGTAGGGCGGAACCCTACGTGGACGATCTTTCACGTTGGAGCGGATCCTACGGTGAATCACGAAGAACACGCGGAAGAACAAGAGGGAAACACGGGGAAAACGAGAGAGAAGTCACTCAACCAACAAGAGATCAATCACACAAGTGCTAGATCACCGATCACATAAGGTGGCACAAGATTCAAGATCAACAAAGGAAAGATACAAACGGTAGCCGTTCTTGTCCGTGAGGAGGCCTTGAGGGGGTCCACCCTAGAAGGGGGTCTTGAATCCGCTTGGGGGATCTTCTCCGTAGAGGTCCTGATCTCCGAGGAGAAGTAGCCAAGTGGATGAGCAAAGGCTCTCACACAAGAATATGAGCTAATCCAATGCTGCCCTAGAAAGAGGAAGGGGATGAAGTGTATATAGTCTCGGGGGCGAAGGGGTACATGGGACAAGTCCCGGATACACTGCACATAGGCAGGGGAGGCCGGATGTCCGGGCGTCGGGCCGGATGTCCGGGCCTTCGCGAGGCGCCGGATGTCCGGGCTAACCGGACGGATGTCCGGGCTGGGATGACCAGTTCTGCCGAATCGGGAGAGAGGCGCCGGATTTCCGGGCCAGGTGCCGGATATCCGGGCTGGGGGGCCGGATGTCCGGGGCATGGAGGCCGGATGTCCGGGCCCTGTAGAGCTTCTGGCTGGGCTTCGGCTGTGATGTTGGCGTCTCCAGGGGCCGGATGTCCGGGACCTTGGCCGGATGTCCGGGGCTTGGGGGTTGAACTTGTCCGCTTCCGTGGTCCTCTTCATCCATGGACTTGGTGGCTTGTCCGTCTTCACGTGCACCCTCGGGAGGTTCCCCTTGACACCTAATCACGCATAGCATATCGGACTTAGGTAGTAGCCATGTCTCGAGTGGATCATATGTGATATCAATAAGGAAGGAAGTCACCTCGTTCTCGAGAGCTCTAGCTCTAGCTCGTGTCATGGGTCCTCTTGGCTCTTGATGAGACGGTTGTAGGTCCATGGGGATGATCGTGGGATGCTCCGCATCAAACACTGTTCTCAATATTGTCGTGTATGAGTACATATAAATGCATGTTAAGCACAACAAGCTAAACATCAACCAAATATATCCATGGTAGACAACATAATCAACAAATGATAGCTTCAGTGTGCAGGCTTAAGCACGCTAGTTAAGCAAAACAAGAAGTGGAAAGGTGTGTTACCTGCATCAGGCATAACATTTGAAAACAAGAAAATAGTCATTCAAACTGGTATTGTGCAAGTCTAAGGTACACTAGTTGTTGTTAAAAAACAAAAACACATGTTAACTGCAATATCCTTAACAGCAACCAAATATCGTAATTCATAGTGGTATTGTTGAAACTGTTATTGATGAAATTGAACTGCACGACAAATAGTTGCACATATAGAGCATCACATTGTAAAGAACTGAAATAAACAAGTCATAAGGCCATCTCTAGCCGATCCTTTAAAAGTTAAAGGACTAAAACGCTTAGTGGATATATATTTACTCCAACATTTTTTGGCATTTTCTAGTCGATCCCCTAAACTTAACGTTGTAAACTTCAATTTGATCAAGATAAAAGCAGGTTCAACCAAAAGTAGCATGCATTCAAACATAAACATAGATAGTTTTGCATAACCGAACATAAAACATAAATTTAAACTAAGCTAAACTACTTTCGGTCAAAGTAGAGGTCGAGCCAATCCTTCCTCGTCATGTACGGTGTGCTGCGAGCTAGGTCCAGGCCGGCGCCGTCATCGGGGTCGTTGGGGAAGGCACTCCTCCACTCTTCGACGTTGATCTCCTCGTCCTCTAGGCCCACCTCGAAACCCTCCGCACCGCTGTCGTCGCCACCTTTGACCTCGTCATCGGAGGAGAGCGCGATAACCTCGCCGCCCTCCGCACCGCCGTCCTTGCCGCCTTCGACCTCGTCATCGGAGGAGAGCGCGATAACCTCGCCACCCTCCGCGCTGGCAAAGAACGCACGCTCCACCTCCACGAGCTCCGGGTGCTGCCGGTGGAGATCTTGCATGTAGGCCTCGTTGGCGGCCTCGGCCTCGAGGAGCTCCCATGCCTCGCGGTCCTCCCACGCCATAGCCGAGCACAAAATCCTTGGCTCCGGTGGAACGAGGTCGACCGGACATGTGCCGAAGGGGAAATTGAGCCTAGCCGCTGCGCCGTGGTAGCGGTGAAGGAAATATGCCCTAGATGCAATAATAAAGTTGTTATTTATGCTAGAATTGTATTAACCGGAAACTCGATACATGTGTTAATACATAGACAAAACATAGTGTCCTAGTATGCCTCTACTAGACAAGCTCTTTGATCAAAGATGGTTAAGTTTCCTGACCATAGACATGTGTTGTCATTTGATGAACGGGATCACATCATTAGGAGAATGATGTGATGGACAAGATCCATCTGTTAGCTTAGCATAATGATCGTTAAGTTTTATTGCTATTGCTTTCTTCATGACTTATACATATTCATTTGAGTATGAGATTATCAAACTCCCGAATACCGGAGGAACACCTTATGTGCTATCAAACATCACAATGTAACTGGGTGATTATAAAGATGCTCTACAGGTGTCTCCGAAGGTGTTTGTTGGGTCGGCATAGATAGAGATTAGGATTTGTCACTCCGAGTATCAGAGAGGTATCTCTGGGCCCTCTCGATAATGCACATCATGATAAGACTTGCAAGCAATGTGACTAATGAGTTAGTTACGGGAAGATGTATTACGAAACGAGTAAAGAGACTTGCCGATGCCGAGATTGAACTAGGTATGAAGATACCAACGGTCGAATAACGGGCAACTAACATACCGCTGACAAAGGGAATGACGTATGTTGTCATTGCGGTTTGACCGATAAAGATCTCCGTAGAATATGTAGGAACCAATATGAGCATCCAGGTTCCACTGTTGGTTATTGATTGGAGATGTGTCTCGGTCATGTCTACATAGTTCTCGAACCCGTAGGGTCCGCACGCTTAACGTTCGATGACGATTTGTATTATGAGTTATGTGTTTTGGTGACCGAAGGTTGTTTGGAGTCCCGGATGAGATCACGGACGTGATGAGGAGTCTCGAAATGGTCGAGAGGTAAAGATTGATATATTGGACGATAGTATTCGGACACCAAAATGGTTATGGAGTGTTCCGAGTATTTATTGGAGTACCGCGGGGTTACCAGAACCCCCGGGGAAGTAATGGGCCACATGGGCCATAAGGGAGAGGCAAGGCAGCCCACAAGGGGCTGGCACCCCCCCGTGGGGTGTTCGAATTGGACAAGGGGAGGGGGCGCGGCCCCCCTTTCGTTCTCCTTCTCCCTCTCCTTCCCCCTTTCCCTCTCCGGAAAAAGGAAATGGGGGTCCGAATTGGGCTTGGAGTCCTAGTAGGACTCCTCCCCACTTGGGGGCGCGCCTAGGCCGGCCTCCTCCCCTCTCCTCCTTTATATACGAGGGTAGGGGGCACCTCTAAGCACATCAGTTGTTTCTTAGCCATGTGCGGTGCCCTCTCCACGGTTTACTCCTCCGGTCATATTGTCATAGTGCTTAGGCGAAGCCCGACGTGGATCACTTCACCATCACCATCATCATGTCGTCGTGCTGACGAAACTCTCCCTCAACACTTTGCAAGATCAAGAGTTCAAGGGACCTCATCGAGCTTAACGTGTGCTGAACTCGGAGGTGTCGTACGTTCGGTACTTGATCGATTGGATCGCGAAGACGTTCGAGTACATCAACCGCGTTAAACTAACACTTCCGCTTTCGGTCTACGAGGGTACATGGACACACTCTCCCCCTCTCGTTGCTATGCATCTCCTAGATAGATCTTGCATGATCATAGGAAATTTTTTGAAATTGCATGCAACGTTTCCCAACAGTGGCATCCGAGCCAGGTCTATGCGTAGATGATATGCACGAGTAGAACACAAAGAGTTGTGGGCGGTGATAGTCATACTGCTTGCCACCAACGTCTTATTTTGATTCAGCGGTATTGCTGGATGAAGCAGCCCGGACCAACCTTACATGACCACGTTCATGAGACCGGTTCCACCGGCAGACATGCAACTTGTTTTGCATAAAGGTGGCCGGCGGGTGTCTATTTCTCCAACTTTAGTTGAATCAAATTTGACTACGGCGGTCCTTGTTGAAGGTTAAAACAACAAACTTGACGAAACACATTTGTGGTTTTGATGCATAGGTAAGAATGGTTCTTACTAGAAGACCGTAGCAGCCACGTAAAATTTGCAGCAACAAAGTAGAGGACGTCTAACTTGTTTTTGCAGGGCATGTTGTAATGTGATATGGTCTAGACATGATGTGATACACGTTATTGTATGAGATGATCATGTTTTGTAAAAGTTATCAGCAACTGGCAGGAGCCTTATGGTTGTCGCTTTATTGTATGAAATGCAATCGCCATGTAATTGCTTTACTTTATCGCTATGCATTAGCGATAGTTGTAGAAGCAATAGTTGGCGAGACGACAACGACGCTAGGATGGAGATCAAGGTGTCCAGCCGGTGACGATGGAGATCATGACGGTGCTTTGGAGATGGAGATCAAAGGCACAAGATGATGATGGCCATATCATGTCACATATTTTTTGATTGCATGTGATGTTTATCTTTTATGTATCTTATTTTTCTTAGTACGGCGGTAGCATTATAAGATGATCCCTCACTAAAAGTTTCAAGGTATAAGTGTTCTCCGTGAGTATGCCCCGTTGCGATAGTTCATCGTGCCGAGACACCACGTGATGGTCGGGTGTGATAAGCTCTATGTTCACATACAACCGGTGTAAGACAGTTTTGCACGTGCGGAATAATCAGGTTAAACTTGATGAGCCTAGCATGTATAGATATGGCCTCGGAACACTGAGACCGAAAGGTCGAATGTGAATCATAATATAGATATGATCAATATAGAGATGTCCACAATTGAAAACTACTCCATCTCACGTGATGATCAGACATGCATGGTTTAGTTGATATGGATCACGTGATCATTTAGATGACTCGAGGGATGTCTATCTAAGTGGGAGTTCTTAAGAAATATGATTAAATTGAACTTAATTTATCATGAACTTAGTCCTGATAGTTTTTCTATATCCATGTTGTAGATCAATGGCCTGCGTTACCGTTCCCGTGAATTTTAATGTGTTCCTAGAGAAAGCTAAGTTGAAAGATGATGGTAGCAACTACACGGACTGGGTCCGTAACTTGAGGATTATCCTCATTGTTGTAGAGAAGAATTATGTCCTTGATGCACCGCTAGATGAAAGGCCTGCTGTAGGAGCAGATGCTGATGTTATGAACGTCTGGCAAGCTCGATATGATGACTACTCGATAGTTCAGTGTGCCATGATTTACGTCTTAGAATCGGGACTTCAAAGATGTTTTGAACGTCATGGACCATATGAGATGTTCCAGGAATCGAAGTTAATATTTCAAGAAAATGTCAGAGTTGAGAGATATGAAATCTCCAACAAGTTCTATAGCTGCAAGACGGAGGAAAACAATTCTGTCAGTGAACACATACGCAAAATTTCTGGGTATTACAATCACTTGACTCAGCTGGGAGTTAATCTTCCAGCTGATTATGTCATTGATAGAGTTCTTCAATCACTGCCTCCAAGCTACAAGAGCTCTATGATGAACTATAATATGCAAGGGATGGACAAGACCATCGCTGAGCTCTTCGCAATGCTCAAAGTTGCGGAGATAGAAATCAAGAAGGAGCATCAAGTGTTGATGGTTAACAATACCACTAGTTTCAATAAAAAGGGCAAAGTAAAGAAGGGGAACTTCAAGAAGAATGGAAAGTAAGTTGCCACTCCCGGGACGAAGCCCAAGTTTGGACCTAAGCCTGAAACTAAGTGCTTCTACAGCAAAGGGACTGGACACTGGAAGTGGAACTGCCCCAAGTATTTGGCGGATAAGAAGGATGGCAAAGTGAACAAAGGTATATTCGATATACATGTTATTGATGTGTACCTTACTAATGCACGTAGTAGTGCATGGGTTTTGATACTGGTTCTGTTGCTCATATTTGCAACTCAAAACAGGGGCTACCAATTAAACGAAGATTGGCTAAGGACGAGGTGACGATGCGCGCCGGGAATGGTTCCAAGGTCAATGTGATCGTCGTCGACATAATACGCCTCTACATCTACCTTCGGGATTATTTTTAGACTTGAATAATTGTTATTTGGTGTGAGCGTTGAGCATGAACATTATATCTGGTTCTTGTTTGATGCGAGACGGTTATTCATTTAAATAAGAGAATAATGGTTGTTCTATTTATATGAGTAATATCTTTTATGGTCATGCACCCTTGAAGAGCGGTCTATTTTTGTTGAATCTCGATCGTGGTGATACACATATTCATAATATTGATGCCAAAAGATGCAAAGTTGATAATAATAGTGCAACATATTTGTGGCACTGCCGTTTAGATCATATTGGTGTAAAGCACATGAATCAACTCCATGCAGATGGAATTTTGGAATCACTTGACTATGAATCATTTGATGCTTGCGAACCATGTCTCATGGGCAAGATGACTAAGACTCTGTTCTCCAGATTGCCTTAGCAAAGGAATCCAGATTTCACAAGAGAACCAAACACATAAAGAGATGCTTCAACTCCATCCGTGATCAAGTCAATGAGGAGACATAGAGTTTGAAAAATACATACGGATCTGAATGTTGCAGACCCATTGACTAAGCCTCCTCCACGAGCAAAACATGGTCATCACCAAGACTCCATGGGTGTTAGAATCATTACAATATAATCTAGATTATTGACTCTAGTGCAAGTGGGAGACTGAAGGAAATGTGCCCTAGGGGCAATAATAAAGTTGTTATTTATATTTACTTATATCATGATAAATGTTTGTTATTCATGCTAGAATTGTATTAACCGGAAACTTGATACATGTGTGAATACATAGACAAAACATAGTGTCCCTAGTATGCCTCGACTAGGCTAGCTTGTTAATCAAAGATGGTTAAGTTTCCTGACCATAGTCATGTGTTGTCATTTGATGAACGGGATCACATCATTAGGAGAATGATGTGATGGACAAGACCCATCCGTTAGCTTAGCATAATGATCGTTAAGTTTTATTGTTATTGCTTTCTTCATGTCTGATACATATTCCTTTGACTATGAGATTATGCAACTCCCGAATACCAGAGGAACACCTTGTGTGCTATCAAACATCACAACGTAACTGGGTAATTATAAAGATGCTCTACAGGTGTCTCCGAAGGTGTTTTTTGGGTTGGCATAGATCGAGATTAGGATTTGTCACTCCGAGTATCGGGGAGGTATCTCTGGGCCCTCTCGGTAATGGACATCATGATAAGCCTTGCAAGCAATGTGACTAATGAGTTAGTTACAGGATGATGTATTACGAAAAGAGTAAAGATACTTGTCGATAACGAGATTGAACTAGGTATGAAGATACCGACGATCGAATCTCGGGCAAGTAACATATCGATGACAAAGGGAATGACGTATGTTGTCATTGTAGTCTGACCGATAAAGATCTTCGTAGAATATGTAGGAACCAATATGAGCATCCAGGTTCGATTGTTGGTTGTTGATCGGAGATGTGTCTCGGTCATGTCTACATAGTTCTCGAACCCGTAGGGTCCGCACACTTAACGTTCAATGATGATTTGTATTATGAGTTATGTGTTTTGGTGACCGAAGATTGTTCGGAGTCCCAGATGAGATCACGGACGTGACGAGGAGTCTCGAAATGGTCGAGAGTTAAAGATTGATACATTGGATGATAGTATTCGGACACCGGAATGGTTACGGAGTGTTCCGAGTATTTATCGAAGTATTGGGGGGTTACCGGAACCCCCCGGGGGAAGTAATGGTCCACATGGGCCATACAGGAGAGGCAAGGCAGCCCACAAGGGGGTGGCGGCCCCCCCATGGGTAGTCCAAATTGGACAAGGGGAGGGGGCGACGCCCCCCTTTCCTTCTCCTTCTCCCTCTCCTTCACCCTTTCCCTCTCCGGTAAAAGGAAGGGGGTCCGAATTGGGCTTGGAGTCCTAGTAGGACTCCTACCCACTTGGGGTGCGCCTAGGTCGGCCTCCTCCCCTCTCCTCCTTTATATACGGGGGCAGGGGGCACCTCTAAGCACATTAGTTGTTTCTTAGCCATGTGCGGTGCCCCCCTCCACAGTTTACTCCTCCGGTCATATTTTCGTAGTGCTTAGGCGAAGCCCTGCGTGTATCACTTCACCATCACCGTCATCACGTCGTTGTGCTGACGAAACTCTCCCTCGACACTTTGCTGGATCAAGAGTTCGAGGGACGTCATCGAGCTGAACGTGTGATGAACTCGGAGGTGTCGTACGTTCGATACTTGATCGATCGGATCGCGAAGACGTTCGACTACATCAACCGCGTTAAACTAATGCTTCCGCTTTCGGTCTACGGGGGTATGTGGACACACTCTCCCCCTCTCGTTGCTATGCATCTCCTAGATAGATCTTGTGTGATCGTAGGAATTTTTTTGAAATTGCATGCTATGTTTCCCAACAAGCGGACCTGCCAGCGGTCGTACTCCATGGCCACGAGCTCGGCCGTGTGGAAGCTACCGAGCTACCAGCGGGTGTGGGTCTCCTGATATGTAATCTCGGTGACCCACATCCCCCACCGCCGCTGTCGGACCCCGAGGTAGGACCACGTCGGCTGCCAGGTCTGAGGGAGGACGGGGAAGTCCTCAAACCGGCGTAGGGGCGCGGCGACGGGCGGATCGGGGACCGGCAACGGCGGATCGAGCCCATGGAGGACGACGGGGACACCTTGGTGGCCACCTCGCCAGTGTCGGGCGAAAAGGCCGCGATAAACCTATTTTAGGCCATTGGCTCCTCGAGCTCCCCAGCACACAGGGTGAGGTTGAGGATGGAGGCGCCGGCGATGACGGTGACCTACCAATGGTTTCGGGGGTCGTGAGTGTTTGTGTGAGCGGAGGTTTTGGGGAGTGCTACCTCTTGAGCATGCGTTGGTTTTCCCTTGAAGAGGAAAGGGTGATGCAGCAAAGTAGCTTAAGTATTTCCCTTAGTTTTTGAGAACCAAGGTATCAATCCAGTAGGAAACAATGCACAAGTCACCCAGTACCTGCACAAACAATCAAGAACCTTGCAACCAACGCGATAAAGGGGTTGTCAATCCCTTCAGGGCCACTCGCAAAAGTGAGATCTAATAAAGATAGTAAAGTAAATATTTTTGGTATTTTTTTGTATAGATTGGAAAGTAAAGATTGCAAAATAGTAAACGAGCTGCGATGTAAATAAAATAGATGCAATATAATAAGAAAGAGATCCGGGGGGCCATAGGTTTCACTAGTGGCTTCTCTCAAGATAGCATGTATTACGGTGGGTGAACAAATTACCGCCGAGCAATTGATAGAAAAGCGCATATTTATGAAGTTATCTAAGGCAATGATCATGAATATAGGCATCACGTCCGTGTCAAGTAGACCGAAATGATTCTGCATCTACTACTATTACTCCACACATCAACCGCTATCCAGCATGCATCTAGAGTATTAAGTACATAAGAACAGAGTAACGCATTAGGCAAGATGACATGATGTAGAGGGATAAACTCAAACAATATGATATAAACCCCATCTTTTTATACTCAATGGCAACAATACAATACGTGCCTTGCTGCCCCTACTGTCACTGGGAAAGGACACAACAAGATTGAACCCAAAGCTAAGCACTTCTCTCATTGCAAGAAAGATCAATCTAGTAGGCCAAACTAAACCGATAATTCGAAGAGACATGCAAAGATATCAAATCATGCATATAAGAATTCAGAGAAGAACCAAATAATATTCATAGATAATCAAGTTCATAAATCCAAAATTCATCGGATCTCGGCAAACACACCGCAAATGAGTATTACATCGAATAGATCTCCAAGAACATCGAGGAGAACTTTGAATTGAGAATCAAAGAGAGGGAAGAATCCATCTAGCTAATAACTATGGACCCGAAGGTCTGTGGTACACTACTCACACTTCATCGGAGAGGCTATGGTGTTGATGTAGAAGCCCTCCTTGATCGTTTCCCCCTCCGACAGATCGCCGGAAAAGGCCCCAAGATGGGATCTCACGGGTACAGAAGGTTGCGGCGGTGGAAAAGTGGTTTCATGGCTCCCCCTCATGTTTTTAGGGTATAAGAGTATATATAGGTGGAAGAAGTACGTCGGTGGAGCTATGAGGGGCCCACAAGGGTGGGGGCGCGCCTACCCCCCCTGGGCGCACCCTCCTGCCTCGTGGCCGCCTCGTGGCGTTCCAGACTTCAACTCCAAGTCTTCTGGTTTGCTTTCGGTCCAAGAAAGATCATCGCGAAGGTTTCATTCCGTTTGATATTCCTTTTCTACGAAACACGAAAATAGGAAAAAAAATAGAAACTGGCACTGGGCCTCCGGTTAATAGGTTAGTCCCAAAAATAGTATAAAAGAGCATATTAAAGCCCATTAAACATCCAAAAGAGATAATATAATAGCATGGAACAATAAAAAATTATAGATACGATGGAGACGTATCAAGCATCCCCACGCTTAATTCCTGCTCGACCTCGAGTAGGTAAGTGATAAAAACATAATTTTTGATGTGGAATGCTACCTAACATAATTATCAATTTAATTTTCTCTATTGTGGAATGAATGTTCAGATCCGAAAGATTCAATACAAAAGTTTAATATTGACATAAAAATAATAATACTTCAAGCATACTAACAAAGTAATCATGTCTTCTCAAAATAACATGGCCAAAGAAAGTTCATCCCTACGAAATCATATAGTTTGTCTATGCTCCTACTTCGTCACGCAAAATGCTCAAATCATGCACAACCCCAATGACAAGCCAAGCAATTGTTTCATACTTTAGTATTCTCAAACTTTTTCAACTTCCACGCAATACATGAGCGCGAGCAATGGACATAGCACTATAGGTGAAGTAGAACGGTGGTTGTGGAGAAGACAAAAAGGAGGAAGATGGTCTCACATAAACTAGGCATATCAATGGGCTATGGAGATGGCCATCAAT
The DNA here is from genome assembly GCA_021605205.1 of Aegilops longissima. NCBI lineage: Eukaryota > Viridiplantae > Streptophyta > Magnoliopsida > Poales > Poaceae > Aegilops > Aegilops longissima. The sequence continues at coordinate 250,981,123 of CM038680.1, forward strand.
AGATATCAATGTGAGTGAGTAGGAATTGCCATGCAACGGATGCACTAGAGCTATAAATATATGAAAGCTCAACAAAAGAAACTAAGTGGGTGTGCATCCAACTTGCTGGCTCACAAAGTCCTAGGGCATTTTGAGGATGCCCATCGTTGGAATATACAAGCCAAGTTTTGTAATGAAAATTCCCACTAGTAAATGAAAGTGACAAAATAAGAGACTCTCTATAATGAAGATAACTGTGCTACTTTGAAGCACAAGTGTGGAAAAAAGGATAGTAGCATTGTCCCTTCTCTCTTTTTCTCAATTTTTTGGGCCTTCTTTTTTTTGGCCTTTCTCTCTTTTTTATATTTTTTATATATTTATTTCCTCACATGGGACAATGCTCTAATAATGAAGATCATCACACTTCTATTTACTTACAACTCAAAAATTACAACTCGATACTAGAACAAAATATGACTCTATATGAATGCCTCCGGTGGTATACCGGGATGTGCAATGAATCAAGAGTGACATGTATGAAAAATTATGGAAGGTGGCTTGGCCACAACTACGATATGAACTACGTGATCATGCAAGGCTATATGACAATGATGGAAAGTGTCATAATAAACGGAATGGTGGGAAGTTGCATAGCAATATATCTCGGAATGGCTATGAAAATGCCATAATAGGTAGGTATGGTGGCTGTTTTGAGGAAGGTAAATGGTGGGTTTATGGTACCGGCGAAAGTTGCGCGGTACTAGAGAGGCTAGCAATGGTGGATGGGTGAGAGTGCGTATAATCCATGGAATCAACATTAGTCATAAAGAACTCACATACTTATTGCAAAAATCTACAAGTCATCAAAAACCAAGCACTACGCGCATGCTTCTAGGGGGATAGATTGGTAGGAAAAGACCATCGCTCATCCCCAACCGCCACTCATAAGGAAGACAATCAAAGAAACACCTCATGCTTCAAATTTGTTACACAATGGTGACCATACGTGCATGCTACGGGACTTGCAACCCTCAACACAAGTATTTCTAAAATTCACAATTAATTCACTAGCATGACTCTAATATCACCATCCTCATGTCTCAAAACAATCATCAAGCATCAAACTTCTCATAGCATTCAACGCACTTTATATGAAAGTTTTTATTATACCCATCTTGGATGGCCATCATATTAGGACTAGTTTTATAACCAAAGCAAGTTATCATGTTGTTTTAAAAGTCTCTCAAAATAATATAAGTTAAGTATGAGAGATCAACAATTTCTATAAAATAAAACCACCACCGTGCACTAAAAAGATATAAATGAAGCACTAGAGCAAAATTATCTAGCTCAAAAGATATAAGTGAAGCACAGAGTATTCTAATAAATTCCGATTCATGCGTGTCTCTCCCAAAAGGTGTGTACAGCAAGGATGATTGTGGTAAACTAAAAAGCAAGGACTCAAATCATACAAGAGGCTCCAAGAAAAACACATATCATGTGGTGAATAAAAATATAGCATCAAGTAAAGTTACCGATAGACGAAGACGAAAGAGGGGATGCCTTCCGGGGCATCCCCAAGCTTAGGATTTTGGTTGTCCTTGAATTTACCATGGGGTGCCTTGGGCATCCCCAAGCTTAGGCTCCTGCCACTCCTTATTCCAGAATCCATCAAATCTTTACCCAAAAACTTGAAAACCTCACAACACAAAACTCAACATAAAATCTCATGAGCTCCGTTAGTATAAGAAAATAAACCACCACTTTAATATACTGTAATGAACTCATTCTTTATTTATATTGGTGTTAAAACTAATGTATTCCGACTTATCTATGGTTCATACCCCCCGATACTACTCATAGATTCATCAAAATAAGCAAACAACACATGAAAAACAGAATCTGTCAAAACAAAGCAGTCTGAAGCAATCTGACTAAATCGAATACTTCTGGAACCCCAAAAATTCTGCAATAAATTGGTGGACGTGAGGAATTTTCTATTAATCATCTGCAAAAATAACTAACCTAAAATCACTCTTCAGTAAAAAATGGCAGCTAATCCCGTGAGCGCTAAAGTTTGTATTTTTTACAGCAAGATCGCAAAGACTTCACCCAAGTCTTCCCAAAGGTTCTACTTAGCACAAACACTAACTTAAACATAAAACCTCATCTAAACAGAGGTTAGATGAATTATTTATTACTAAACAGGAACAAAAAGTGAATAAAAAAATAAAATTGGTTTGCCGCCCAACAAGCATTATCGTTTAACTCCCCTGGCTAGGCATAAAAGCAAGAATAGATCTAGGTATTGGCATCTTCTCCCTTTTGGTGATAAAGAGAAAAATTCTTATCTAAAGCACTTATCTTTCTATTTTGTGAGAGTATGTGGCCATTAATGGTAGAAGAAAGATTAAGCACACTACGAAAATTTGCATCTAAACTAGCCTTCATCTCTTTGATAATTTCATTCTGATAAAAACACAAAAGAGGGGTAGGTTCAACCTTTTCACTCATGGGGTGCCCAAATATAGCTTTCATCTTTTCATAGGTATTGATGGCATCCCCCTCAAGAAAAACTTCTTCAAAAATAGAATCCAAAACTTGCTTGAAAGAAGAAGGTAAGCCAACATAAAAACTTCATAAGTAAATCTCAATTTGATATTGGGGCACATAGCTGGCTCCGATCCTTAATAGCCTATCCCAAGCATATTTCAAAGATTCATCAAGCAAATAGCGAAAAATTCCAGGATCATCTTCATCAATATTATTAAAACTTTCATTGGTAATCCCGGTAGGTCTTTCCATAGCGTCATTATTTATGAGCTTAGAAAGGACAAAGGGACTGTCCGAAGTATTAAAACCCGGGAGAAGACCCTTAGCCCCTTTTGGTACGGCCATGGCGAGAAAAAGCAAAGTTTTTCGAAAATCTTTTTAGAAGTGGGGCCGAGGAAAATGAGAAGCGAATGGCAAATAATGTAATACGAGGGAGAAGAGTTTATGATGGGTCCTTGGTATGTCTTGACTTGGCGTAGATCTCCCCGGCAACGGCGCCAGAAATCCTTCTTGCTACCTGTTGAGCATGCGTTGGTTTTCCCCTGAAGAGGAAAGGGTGATGCAGCAAAGTAGCGTAAGTATTTCCCTCAGTTTTTGAGAACCAAGGTATCAATCCAGTAGGAGACAACACACAAGTCACCTAGTACCTGCACAAACAATCAGGAACCTTGCAATCAACCCAATAAAGGGGTTGTTAATCCCTTCATGGCCACTCGCAAAAGTGAGATCTAATAAAGATAGTAAAATAAATATTTTTGGTATTTTTGTTGTATAGATCGGAAAGTAAAGATTGCAAAATAGTAAACGAGATGCGATGTAAATAAAAGAGATGCAATATAATAAGAAAGAGACCCGGGGGCCATAGGTTTCACTAGTGGCTTCTCTCAAGATAGCATGTATTACGGTGGGTGATCAAACTACTGTCGAGCAATTGATAGAAAAGCGCATAGTTATGAAGTTATCTGAGGAAATGATCATGAATATAGGCATCACGTCCGTGTCAAGTAGACCGAAATGATTCTGCATCTACTACTATTACTCCACACATCGACCGCTATCCAGCATGCATCTAGAGTATTAAGTTCATAAGAACAGAGTAGCGCATTAGCCAAGATGACAAGATGTAGAGGGATATACTCAAACAATATGATATAAACCCCATATTTTTATCCTCGATGGCAACAATACAATACGTGCCTTGCTGCCCCTGCTGTCACTGGGAAAGGACAACGCAAGATTGAACCCAAAGCTAAGCACTTCTCTCATTGCAAGAAAGATCAATCTAGTAGGCCAAACTAAATCGATAATTCGAAGAGACTTGCAAAGATATCAAATCATGCATATTAGAGTTCATAGAAAAACCAAATAATATTCATAGATAATCAAGTTCATAAATCCACAATTCATCGGATCTCGGCAAACACACCGCAAAAGAGTATTATATCGAATAGATCTCCAAGAACATCGAGGAGAACTTTGTATTGAGAATCAAAGAGAGGGAAGAAACCATCTAGCTAATAACTATGGACCTGAAGGTCTGTGGTAGACTACTCACGCTTCATGAGAGAGGCTATGGTGTTGATGTAGAAGCCCTCCATGATCGATTCCCCCTCCAGCAGATCGCCGGTAAAGGCCCCAAGAAGGGATCTCACGGGTACAAAAGGTTGCGGCGGTGTGATAACCCACAAGTATAGGGGATCAATTGTAGCCTCTTTCGATAAGTAAGAGTGTGGAACCCAACTAGGAGATAAAGGTAGAACACATATTCCCTCAAGTTCTATCGACCACCGATACAACTCTAGGCACGCTTGATGTTGATAACCCACAAGTATAGGGGATCGCAACAGTTTTCGAGGGTAGAGTATTCAACCCAAATTTATTGATTCGACACAAGAGGAGCCAAAGAATATTCTCAAGTATTAGCAGTTGAGTTGTCAATTCAACCACACCTGGATAACTTAATATCTGCAGCAAAGTATTTAGTAGAAAAGTAATATGATAGTGGTGGTAAGGGTAACAAAAGTAACATTAGCAAAAGTAATATTTTTGGTGTTTTGTAGTGATTGTGACAGTAGCAACGGAAAAGTAAATAAGCGAAGAACAATATATGAAAAGCTCGTAGGCATTGGATCAGTGATGGAGAATTATGCGGGATGCGGTTCATCATGTAACAGTCATAACATAGGGTGACACAGAACTAGCTCCAATTCATCAATGTAATGTAGGCATGTATTCTGAATATAGTCATATGTGCTTATGGAAAAGAACTTGCATGACATCTTTTGTCCTACCCTCCCGTGGCAGCGGGGTCCTAATGGAAACTAAGGGATATTAAGGCCTCCTTTTAATAGAGTACCGGAACAAAGTATTAGCACATAGTGAATACATGAACTCCTCAAACTATGGTCATCACCAGGAGTGGTCCCGATTATTGTCACTTCGGGGTTGCCGGATCATAACACATAGTAGGTGACTATAGACTTGCAAGATAGGATCAAGACACACATATATTCATGAAAACATAATAGGTTCAGATCTGAAATCATGGCACTCGGGCCCTAGTGACAAGCATTAAGCATAGCAAAGTCATAGCAACATCAATCTCAGAACATAGTGGATACTAGGGATCAAACCCTAACAAAACAAACTCGATTACATGATAGATCTCATCCAACCCATCACCGTCCAGCAAGCCTACGATGGAATTACTCACGCACGGCGGTGAGCATTATGAAATTGGTGATGGAGGATGGTTGATGATGACGACGGCGACGAATTCCCCTCTCTGGAGCCCCGAACGAACTCCAGATTAGCCCTTCCGAGATGTTTTAGGGCTTGGCGGCGGCTCCGTATTGTAAAATGCGATGATTTTCTTCTCCTTGATTTTTTTCTCCTCGAAAACAAATATATAGAGTTGGAGTTGGCGTCGGAGGAGCTCCAGGGGGCCCACGAGGTAGGGGGCGCACCCTAGGGGGGAGGGTGCGCCCCCCACCCTCGTGGACAGGGTGTGGGCCCCCTGGTCTTCATATTTTGCAACATTTTATTATTATTTCCAAATAGACGTTCCGTGGAGTTTCAGCTCATTTCGAGAACTTTTGTTTCTGCACATAAATAACACCATGGCAATTCTGCTGAAAACATCATCAGTCCGGGTTAGTTCCATTCAAATCATGCAAGTTAGAGTCCAAAACAAGGGAAAAAGTGTTTGGAAAAGTAGATACGACGGAGACGTATCAACTCCCCCAAGCTTAAACCCTTGCTTGTCCTCAAGCAATTCATTTGAAAAACTAAAAGTGATAAGGAAAAACTTTTACAGACTCTGTTTGCTCTTGTTGTTGTAAATATGTAAAGCCAGCATTCAAGTTTTCACCAAAGATTATGACTAACCACATTCACAATAACTCTCAGGTCTCATGTTTACTCATATCAATAGCATAATCAACTAGCGAGCGCTAATAATAAATCTCGGATGACAACACTTCCTCAAAACAATCATAATATGATATAACAAGATGGTATCTCACTAGCCATTTCTGAGACTGCAAAACATAAATGCAGAGCACCTTTAAAGATCAAGGACTGACTAGACATTGTAAATCATGGTAAAAGAGATCCAATCATAGTCATACCCAATATAAATTAATAGTAATGGATACAAATGATAGCTGTGCTCTCCAGCTAGTGCTTTTTAATAAGAGGGTGATGAATCAACATAAAAGTAAATAGATAGGCCCTTCGCAGATGGAAGCAGGGATTTGTAGAGGTGCCAGAGCTCGGTTTTGAAATAGAGATAAATAATATTTTGAGCGGCACACTTTCATTGTCAACATAGCAACCAAGAGATGGCGATATCTTTCATTGTAGCGACCCGACCTCAGATGGTCAAGTCTCTGTGCTTCTGTGTCATTCCTGGATCGGTAATGCTGACACACACAGTACTCGAAGGATTTATAACAGAGTAGCAATCACACACTTATTACATCGAATGTCTCAAAAGAGAACTTATTACAATAATATGGCTGAAGGCCATCTAATGTGATAACAGCGGAAGGCTTGGAAGATAAAGTGAGTCCATCAACTCCAACGGCATAACTGAGCTGCACGGCAACGACCTACAATCCTTACTCCTCGTCTGAAAAGTCTGCAACATAATACGTTGCAGCCCGAGAACGGGTCAGCACATGGAATATGCTGGCAATGTAACACATAGAGTAATGAAAGAATAAGCTATACTACATGCATATATGGATGGTGGAAAGCTCTATGGTTACAGTTTTGCGAAAAGCCAATTTTTCCCTACATCAAAGGAATAAATTTTATTTTAACTATCATGGTGGTTGAAACATCATTGAGAAGGTATAACCCCAACTCAATCCCAATTAAAGTGATTAACAACCCAACAATATTAATTTAGAGTGATGAGATACATGTGAATACTCAAGTACTAGATACTCAGAATTGTCCATAACCGGGGACACGGCTAACCATGATTAGATTGTACACTCTGCAGAGGTTTATGACTTTTCCCCACAAGACTCGATCGCCTCCGTTGGTTTCTCGACTGCATGGTGTTTGAGAGACGGATGACCGAGACACGATCTTCGAAACATTAACTCTCTACTCCGGATAGATCATACCAAACCTATAAAACCCACTACCTGCTGATCTACCTCTTGAGAGCTTCACGTAACTTACTCAACTATGCTAGAGCCCATAATAGCTTGTGGCTGCACACGGAAGTTTCTAGCATGAATAATCTCAGTTCCCTTTGAGCCTGGGTGGCGGTCCATAGGAAGATCAAGCGGGTACCCCGGATTTCCAAAAAAAACAGACAACACTGGGTTCCCAGTGCCTCAATCCACCCAGATGTGTATTTAAGTTGCCACCTTAAAGTAAACCATTAATTAACAATCTCACATCTGTCGTGAATATCTCTCAAACCCAAACCACGCTCTCGAGCATAGCATGGCAATATAAGCATAACGTAGAAGTAACTCCCAAGGGTTTGAAAGTAACAGGCAATAGGTTCCTACCTCATCATCTACTTCCCAACCCACAAATTAATGCCATCCTAATCATGCAATGTTTGAGGTTGAACTAATGCATAAAACTGGGTATGAAAAGGTATGATCAAGTGTTACTTGCCTTGTCGACGATCCGTGAATCCTAGAGACTCAGAGTAACACGCCGCACTCCGGAAATTCTATCGCAAGCAAACAATACATACATAAGTAAACAAGCAAAGAAGCACAAATGAAACTTCAACTGAAAGAGGTTGACCGGAGAGTTCAACTTAAGAACTTCGGTTTGCAAAAAGAATCAAACCAAACGGAACAACGAAACTCAAACGGCGAAAGAAATAGGGTCCGTTTACTAATCTGAACTAGGGTCAAATTTTACAGGGATAAAAACTGGTTTAAGTTGATTATTCGGAAAGAGGGTTTCGAGATGAAACTCCAGGCGCTTGAATCGCCTGATTCCGATAAACGAGCGAAAAGATAAACAGGTTTGAAAATTGGATCAGAAATCACGACCAGAATAACCGCGAAATAAATCTGATAAAAGAAAAGCGACGAACTGCTAAACGAACGAACGTTCGTTAACAGAAACTAAACGGTGAACACGTTCGTTAGAACGAACGGACGAACGGACGTTCGCTAAGTAAATAAACCGACGAAATAAACCGATCTATATATAAAAAAAACGATCTAGGGTTTTATAAAAAAAAACCGAAGGGTTTTCTTAAAAAAAAAAACCGGCGGCGGGGTCGGGTACCTCCGGCGAGGCGCGTCGGGGGGGCGGCTCGCGGGTTCGGGTGGGGCGGGGTCGGCGAGGGCGGCGGCGGCTCGGCGAGGGGCGGCGGCGGCGGCGGCGAGAGGGCGGCGACGGCGCGATCGGGCTCCGGCTCGGGGCTCGGGCTCCGGCGGTTCGTTCGGGCGGCGGCTCGGGTGGTGGCGTGGTGGTGGTGTGGCGGCGGGCGGCGGTATTTATAGGAGGCGGGCGGCTCGGCTTGGGAAGGGGCGCCGGGGTGGAGTCCGCTCGGACTCGCCCTCGGCGTCCGTGCCACGCACGGCGGCGGCACGCTGGGAGGCGGCGGCCAGGCGGCCGGGCTGGCTCGGCTGGGCCTTTGGCCCACGGTATGGGTCCATTTTTTTAAAAACAAATCATTCCGCCGAATAAAAAAAAATCCTAGAAAAATAAATAAAAATCTAAAAATTCCAAAACAAGTTTTCTCCGTCTAAATAAAATATTTAGAACTAGATGAACTTTTCTTGGCCCCTAAAATGCAATTTTTTAAAGCGTGCAAATTTTTCTAGGGCAATTAAAATTCCAAATAAAATCAAATAAAAACCAAATAATGATTTTAACATTTTTCCTCCGATATTTCAATTATTTTGGAGAAGTCATATTATCTCCCCTCATTTATTTATTTAAAATGAAATATTTTTCCGGAGAGAAAAATAATAAAATCCAATATCCTTGTCTTTCATTATTTGATAAAATTCAAATATGAAAATTGAAAAATCCCCAACTCTCTCCGAGGGTCCTTGAGTTGCTTAGGATTTTCGAGGATGGCAAACGAGAATGCAATAAAATATGATATGCATGGATGACCTATGTATAACATGCCAAATTGAAAATTTTGGGATGTTACAAACCTACCCCCCTTAAGATGAATCTCGCCCTCGAGATTCGGGTTGGCTAGAAAATAGGTGCGGATGGTCCTTGCGAATATCCTCTTCTCGCTCCCAGGTGGCTTCCTCCTCGGTATGGTGGCTCCACTGAACTTTGCAAAACTTGATCACCTTGCTGCGAGTGACTCGGCTATCAAACTCGAGAATCTTTACTGGCTTGTCCTCATAAGTCAAATTATTATCCAATTGTATCGCCTCCAGGGGTACTGTATCCTTTAGTGGTATGTCGGCCATCTCGGCGTGGCACTTCTTCAGTTGTGATACGTGAAACACATCATGCACTCCTGACAATCCTTCAGGTAACTCCAGTTTGTAGGCAACTTCTCCCATTCGTTCCAAAACACGATACGGTCCTACAAATCTTGGGGCTAACTTTCCCTTTACTCCAAAACGTTTCACTCCCCTCAGGGGTGATACTCGCAGATATACTCTGTCTCCGATTTCATAGGTTACTTCCTTGCGTTTTGAATCTGCGTAACTCTTCTGTCTAGACTGAGCAATCTTTAGCCTGTCTCTGATCAGTTTAACCTTCTCCTCTGAGTCTTTGATCAAATCTGGTCCAAACAACTGACGGTCTCCAACCTCATCCCACATCAAGGTGTTCTACATCTGCGTCCATACAGAGCTTCGAACGGTGCCATCTTCAAACTGGCCTGGTAGCTGTTGTTGTATGAGAATTCCGCGTACGGCAAATTGTCATCCCAACTTGATCCGTAATCTAGCGCACGGCTCTCAACATGTCCTCCAAAATCTGATTGACTCTCTCATCATCCATTCGTCTGCATGGGTGGAACGCGTACTAAACTCCAATCTGGTACCCAAAGTCCGTGTAGTTGATGCCAAAACTTTGAAGTAAACTGTGTTCCTCTATCTGATACGATACTCCTCGGAACTCCATGCAAACATACGATCCTGGTCATATATATCTTGGCCAACTTGGCACTTGTATAAGTTGTTTTCACTGGGATAAAGTGAGCTACTTTGGTCAACCGATCCACTACTACCCATATTGAATCATATCCTGCTTTGGTTCTAGGTAATCCGGTGATAAAATCCATGCCAAGTTTGTCCCACTTCCATTCGGGTATTGGCATAAGCTGCAACAGTCCTGCTGGCTTTTGATGCTCTGCCTTCACTCTCTGGCACACATAGCAAACGGTTACATACTCGGCAATATCCTTCTTCATACCAGTCCACAAGAAACGTTCCTTCAAGTCCAAATACATCTTGGTGTTTCCGGGGTGAATCGAGTATGGTCAGTCATGGGCCTCTTGAAGTATTAACTTCCTGATCTCTGAATTGTTGGGCACATAAATCCAGTCCTCAAACCACAAGGTATCGTGCTCATCCTCGCGAAAACCTTTGGCTTTTCCTTTGCCCATCTTTTCCTTTATCTCAGCAATCTCTTTATCCTCCTTTTGAGCGTCTCAAATCTTGTCTAACAAGGTCGACTGAACCTCCATTGTTGCAAGAAAACCTCTTGGAACAATCTCCAAATGAAGTTCCATAACATCCTCTGCTAACTCCTTTGGCAGTCCTCTACCTTCAAGGATATTGGCATAGCTCTTCCGACTCAAAGCGTCTGCTACGACGTTGGCTTTTCCTGGATGATAGTGTATCTTCATGTCGTAATCCTTTATAAGTTCCAGCCATCTCCTCTGTCTGAGGTTTAACTCCTTCTGTGTGAAAATGTACTTCAAACTCTTATGATCTGTGTACACATCACAATGGTTTCCCATGAGATAATGTCTCCAGGTCTTCAACGCATGTACTACAGCTGCTAGCTCCAAATCATGCGTGGCATAGTTCAACTCATGAGGCTTCAGTTGTCGTGAGGCATATGAAACAACTTTTCCTTCCTGCATAAGAACACATCCAAGTCCCAAGCGAGAGGCATCACAATACACTTGAAACTCCTTATGTATATCTGGCAATGTCAGCACTGGGGCTGTAGTGAACCGTTTCTTCAACTCTTGGAAGCTTGTCTCACAATCCTCTGTCCATTTGAACTTGGTATCCTTCTTTAGCAATTCAGTCATTGGTTTAGCAATCTTGGAAAAATTCTCAATGAATCTCCGATAATATCCTGCCACCAAGGAAATGCGAATCTCGCCGATCAAGTGGGTGCCAACCATTCAATGGATCGACTGAATTTTATCGATCTACTGCTATACCCTCTCCTGATATAACATGCCCAAGAAATCCAACTTCCTTCAACCAAAGTTCGCACTTGCTGAATTTGGCATATAACTGGTGTTCCCTGAGTTTCTCAAGAACCAAACGTAGGTGTTCTGCGTGCTCCTCTTCGTTCTTCGAGTAAACCATAACATCATCGATAAACACCACAACAAACTTGTCCAAATACTCCATGAACACTTTGTTCATCATATCATAAAATAGGCAGGGGCGTTAGTCAGTCCAAACGACATGACCGTATACTCATATAATCCATATCGAGTGGTGAATGCTGTCTTTGGTATATCCTTCTCTCGGATCTTCAACTGATGGTATCCTGATCGTAGATCAATCTTAGAAAACACCTTAGCTCCTTGCAACCGATCAAACAGATCATTAATCATCGGTAAGGGATACTTGTTCTTTATCGTTACTTCATTCAGAGCTCGGTAATCAACAACCATCCTTAGGGATTTATCCTTCTTCTCCACCAAAAGTACTGGAGCTCCCCAAGGTGATGAACTTCTATGAATGTAACCTTTCTCCAATAGCTCCTTGATCTGCTTCTTAATTTCCTCCAGATCATTTGCGGGCATCCGATAGGGTCTCTTTGATATTGGCCCTGTACCTGGCATTAGCTCTATCAGAAACTCGATCTCTCGATCCGGTGGCATGCCTGGTAACTCTTCCGGAAAAACATCTGGATAATCCTTCACTACAGGTACTTCCTCTTGTACAACTCCTGTGAGGGTATTCACTTGGATCCTCCTAGGCATATGCCTAGATACATACTTAATCCTTTTTCCCTCTGGGGTGGTAAGATAAATTGACTTGCTAGCACAGTCGATACTTCCTCCAAACTTCGACATCCAATCCATACCTAATATCACATCCAATCCTTGCGACTCCAAGATAATTAGGTCGGACGGAAAAACATGTGTGCCAATGATTAGGGGTATCTGGGTGCACCATCTGCTAGCCATATACTCTGCTCCAGGCGAGCTCACTAGAAGAGGGGTTCTAAGGGTCTGGGTTGGTAACTTAAACTTATCCACAAATCCCCTTGATATAAATGAATGTGATGCACCAGTATCGAAAAGAACAATAGCGGTAAATGACTGAACCAAAAACTTACCTATTACCGCATCCGGCTGCTCTTCAACTTCCTCCACGTTAACGTGGTTCACTTGTCCTTTGTTGAATGGATTGGGCTTCTTCCCAGCGCTCCATTTCGCTTTCCATTCTTTCCTTCAGGCGATCGTTGGCATAGTGCCTGTCTTCCCGCACTTAAAGCAAATAACTTGGCTCAAGTCTCTCTTAGCGGGTGTAGCTGGGTTAGAGCGATTCGATTATTGTTGGCTGCATTTCCATTCCCATTCTTCGCACCATTATGCGATCCTCCTCCATATGGTTATGTCCTCCATGGTTATGAACTAGTCCTACCGAGTTCGGGGTTAAGCGAGGTTTCGTGAGCTCTGAGTTATACTTCCTTGTCCATACTTCCTCTTACGACTCTCAATTTGCTGCTGCTTTCCCTCAATCATTAGGGCCTTATCTACCAACTCCTGGTAGTTGTTGAAAGTTGGCACCATCAGCTGCATACTCATCTCATCATTCAGTCCTTCCATAAACTTCTCTTGCTTCGCGGCATCTGTGGCCACATCATCAGGGGCATAGCGTGATAACTTGCTAAACTCATCCACGTCTTTGGCCACATGACGGTTCCCTGGCGTAAGTTGCGGAACTCACACTTCTTTATCTGCATGGCTCCAGTTGAAACATGGGCCGTGCGAAAAGCTTGTTGGAACTGGTCCCAAGTGACATTGGCTATAGGAAAAGTAGCCGTGTAATTCTCCCACCACGCCGCTGCTGGTCCATCCAATTGATGTGCGCAAAGCGCACTCTTTAGCATCCGTGCATCCTGCGGTGGTTAACTCCTTCCAATCGGGCGTAGCCATCATCTCGCAACTATTGGCTCGGTGCTACTGGAAAACACCGGTGGTTGTAACCTCAGAAAACGGGCTAAATTGTCCACTGGCGGCGGATTGTTGTTGTTGTTGTTGTTGTTGTTGTTGTTGTTGTTGTTGTTGTTGTTGTTGTTGTTGTTGTTGTTGTTGTTGTTGTTGTTGTTGTTGTTGTTGTTGTTGTTGTTGTTGTTGTTGTTGTTGTTGTTGTTGTTGTTGTTGTTGTTGTTGTTGTTGTTGTTGTTGTTGTTGTTGTTGTTGTTGTTGTTGTTGTTGTTGTTGTTGTTGTTGTTGTTGTTGTTGTTGTTGTTGTTGTTGTTGTTGTTGTTGTTGTTGTTGTTGTTGTTGTTGTTGTTGTTGTTGTTGTTGTTGTTGTTGTTGTTGTTGTTGTTGTTGTTGTTGTTGTTGTTGTTGTTGTTGTTGTTGTTGTTGTTGTTGTTGTTGTTGTTGTTGTTGTTGTTGTTGTTGTTGTTGTTGTTGTTGTTGTTGTTGTTGTTGTTGTTGTTGTTGTTGTTGTTGTTGTTGTTGTTGTTGTTGTTGTTGTTGTTGTTGTTGTTGTTGTTGTTGTTGTTGTTGTTGTTGTTGTTGTTGTTGTTGTTGTTGTTGTTGTTGTTGTTGTTGTTGTTGTTGTTGTTGTTGTTGTTGTTGGCATTGCCTGGTTCGAACTAGCAATTGCATCAAGGCATTCTGCTGTTGGATCAACTGAGTGAGCTCCGGTGGGAAAGCAAAACTAGGGTCACGTCTCGGAGGCATCTGAGGGTTTAGAGGGGAGAGATTAGAAATAGAAAGAGGTCTAGTGAGAAAACACTACCCATATGCACATGAGGCAACACACACATTCCTTCAATCAAGCAAGCAAGGGCATACAAAACGATCTAGGACTATCGCATATGTGCTCAACTACTACTAGTTACATGGGGGAAAATACTACTAATATTTGGTGGTCATCTAGAAATTTTGATCGGTGGAAGACTCCATAATGTCTGCTCCAGCTTCGTCTTCATAGTCATCATCACTTGGATCTGAGTCGGTGTCGCCGATGATGATGTAGTTGTCTGGATAAGCGGGGTCTTCTTCCTCTTCTTGCTCCTCTTCCTTGGGTGCTGGTCCTCCCATGAAAACTCCAATCTTCTTAACTAGGTCGTCGTTCTTCTCCAGTAGTATCTTGATTTCTTCCTCATATCCATCGCGGGTAGACTTGAGTTCTTCCTCCAATTCGGTGATCTTAGTTTTCGCCTTATTCAAATCCAGCATGTCAGCGCACATCTGGTTCTCATGACGTCGAATGTGCTGGTTTCGCTCCTGGATGTAGGCTGCAATGGATCTATCCTTCTTGATGATAATTACTTCCCATTGCTCGTCTCGGCGCCCACATATCTGGTATATGGTGTCTTTAAGCTCCTTGTTGTAGACTTCTCCAATGCGTCCCATGGTAATGTGAGTTGCCATACTCTTTCCCAAACTCCATGTTGGTGCATTGAAAACACATATTATGGGCTCCGTGCTTGGTGCAAACGTCCTTCCGGGAACTAGAGCTTGAATCTTCCAGCATTCTTCTTCTGGTAAGGTGGCGTTGTACGTCCCGGTGAAGCTTGGTATTCCAATATTCAGGTACCTAGTGACTTCCTTCAAGTGGCGTCCGAAAGGTGTGTCTTCATCCGGTTGGGCAAACTTGTACTTCATCTCCGTCATCCTAAAGAGTGGAAAATGGAGAGAGGTCAGAAATGAGTAGAGAGGAGTGACCTATGGTTTTATCTTAGTGGTCGTGTCCTACACTCAGCGTGTGCTCTGATACCATCTTGTAGCGACCCGACCTCAGATGGTCAAGTCTCGTGCTTCATGTCATCCACGGATCGGTAATGCCGACACACACAAGACTCAAGGATTTATAACAGAGTAGCAATCACACACTTATTACATCGAATGTCTCAAAAGAGAACTTATTACAATAATATGGCTGAAGGCCATCTAATGTGATAACAGCGAAGGCTTGGAAGATAAAGTGAGTCCATCAACTCCAACGGCATAAGCGAGCTGCACGGCAACGACCTACAATCCTTACTCCTCGTCTGAAAAGTCTGCAACATAATACGTTGCAGCCCGAGAACGGGTCAGCACATGGAATATGCTGGCAATGTAACACATAGAGTAATGAAAGAATAAGCTATACTACATGCATATAGGGATGGTGGAAAGCTCTATGGTTACAGTTTTGCGAAAAGCCAATTTTTCCCTACATCAAAGGAATAAATTTTATTTTAACTATCATGGTGGTTGAAACATCATTGAGAAGGTATAACCCCAACTCAATCCCAATTAAAGTGATTAACAACCCAACAATATTAATTTAGAGTGATGAGATACATGTGAATACTCAAGTACTAGATACTCGAATTGTCCATAACCGGGACACGGCTAACCATGATTAGATTGTACACTCTGCAGAGGTTTGCGACTTTTCCCCACAAGACTCGATCGCCTCCGTTGGTTTCTCGCCTGCATGGTGTTTGAGAGACGGATGACCGAGACACGCCTTTCGAAACATTAACTCTCTACTCCGGATAGATCATACCAAACCTATAAAACCCACTACCTGCTGATCTACCTCTTGAGAGCTTCACGTAACTTACTCAACTATGCTAGAGCCCATAATAGCTTGTGGCTGCACACGGAAGTTTCTAGCATGAATAATCTCAGTTCCTTTGAGCACTGGTGGCGGTCCATAGGAAGATCACACGGTACCCGGGATTTCCAAAAAAACAGACAACACTGGGTTCCCAGTGCCTCAATCCACCCAGATGTGTATTTAAGTTGCCACCTTAAAGTAAACCATTAATTAACAATCTCACATCTGTCGTGAATATCTCTCAAACCCAAACCACGCCTACGAGCATAGCATGGCAATATAAGCATAATGTAGAAGTAACTCCCAAGGGTTTGAAAGTAACAGGGCAATAGGTTCCTACCTCATCATCTACTTCCCAACCCACAAATTAATGCCATCCTAATCATGCAATGTTTGAGGGTTGAACTAATGCATAAAACTGGGTATGAAAAGGTATGATCAAGTGTTACTTGCCTTGCTGACGATCCGTGAATCCTAGAGACTCGTAGTAACACGCTTCGCACTCCGGAAATTCTATCGCAAGCAAACAATACATACATAAGTAAACAAGCAAAGAAGCACAAACGAAACTTCAACTGAAAGAGGTTGACCGGAGAGTTCAACTTAAGAACTCCGGTTTGCAAAAAGAATCAAACCAAACGGAACAACGAAACTCAAACGGCGAAAGAAATAGGGTCCGTTTACTAATATGAACTAGGGTCAAATTTTACAGGGATAAAAACTGGTTTAAGTTGATTATTCGGAAAGAGGGTTTCGAGATGAAACTCCAGGCGCTTGAATCGCCTGATTCCGATAAACGAGCGAAAAGATAAACAGGTTTGAAAATTGGATCAGAAATCACGATCAGAATAACCGCGGAATAAATCTGATAAAAGAAAAGCGACGAACTGCTAAACGAACGAACGTTCGTTAACAGAAACTAAACGGTGAACGCGTTCGTTAGAACGAACGGACGAACGGACTTTCGCTAAGTAAATAAACCGACGAAATAAACCGATCTATATATAAAAAGAAACGATCTAGGGTTTTTATAAAGAAAAACCGAAGGGTTTTCTTAAAAAAAATAAACCGGCGGCGGGGTCGGGTACCTCCAGAGGCGCGTCCGTGGCGGGCGGCGGCTCAAGCGGTTCCGGTGGGCGAGGGTCGGCGAGAGGCGGCGGCGGCTCGGCGAGAGGGGCGGCGGCTTGGCGAGAGGGCGGCGACGGCGCGGATCGGGCTCCGGCTCCGGCGGGTTCAGCGGCGGCTCGGGTGGTGGGCGGGGTGGTGGTGTGGCGGGGCGGCGGTATTTATAGGAGGCGGGCGGCTCGGCTTGGGAAGGGGCGCCGGGGTGGAGTCCGGCTCGGACTCGCCCTCGGCGTCTGCACGCACGCACGGCGGCTGCTGGGAGGCGGCGGCGCGAGCGGGCTGGCTTTGGCTCGGCTGGGCCTTTGGCCCGATCGGTAGCGGGTCCATTTTTTAAAACAAATCATTCCACTAATAAAAAAAATCCTAGAAAAATAAATAAAATCTAAAATTCCAAAACAAGTTTTCTCCGTCTAAATAAAATATTTAGAACTAGATGAACTTTTCTTGGCCCCTAAAATGCAAATTTTTTAAAGCGTGCAAATTTTTCTAGGGCAATTAAAATTCCAAATAAAATCAAATAAAACCAAATAATGATTTTAACATTTTCCTCCGATATTTCAATTATTTTGGAGAAGTCATATTATCTCCCTCATTTATTTATTTAAAATGAAATATTTTTCCGGAGAGAAAAATAATAAAATCCAATATCCTCATCTTTCATTATTTGATAAAATTCAAATATGAAAATCGAAAAATCCCCAACTCTCTCCGAGGGTCCTTGAGTTGCTTAGGATTTTCGAGGATGGCAAACGAGAATGCAATAAAATATGATATGCATGGATGACCTATGTATAACATGCCAAATTGAAAATTTTGGGATGTTACATCCATGCTACACACATTATAGGCGGTTCCCAAACAAATTGTAAAGTTTATACTCCCCCTCCACCAACAAGCATCAATCCATGACTTGCTCGAAACAACGAGTGTCTCCAACTAGCAACAGTCCCAGGGGGAGTTTTGTTTGCAATTATTTTGATTTAGTTTGCATAAAGCATGGGACTGGGCATCCTGGTGACCAGCCATTTTCTGTTGAGTGAGGAGCGGAGTCCACTGCTCTCGAGAATAACCCTCCTAACATGGAAGATAAGGGCAGCCCTAGTTGATACATGAGCTATTCGAGCATACAAAACAGAATGTTTATTTGAAGATTTAGAGTTTGGCACATACAAATTTACTTGGAACGGCAGGTAGATACTGCATATAGGAAGGTATAGTAGACTCGTATGGAATAACTTTGGGGTTTAAGAGATTGGATGCACAAGCAGTATTCCCGCTTAGTACAAGTGAAGGCTAGCAAAAGACTGGGAAGCGACCAACTAGAGAGCGACAACAGCCATGAACATGCATTAAAATTAATAAACATTGGATGCAAGCATGAGTAGGATATAATCCACCATGAACATAAATATCGTGAAGGCTATGTTGATTTGTTTCAACTACATGTGTGAACATGTGCCAAGTCGAGTCACTTAAATCATTCAAAGGAGGATACCACCCTATCATACCACATCACAACCATTTTAATAGCATGTTGGCACGCAAGGTAAACCATTATAACTCATAGCTAATCAAGCATGGCACGAGCAACTATGATCTCTAATTGTCATTGCAAACATGTTTATTCATAATAAGCTGAATCAAGAACGATGAACTCATCATATTTACAAAAACAAGAGAAGTCGAGTTCATACCAGCTTTTCTCATCTTAGTCAGTCCATCATATATCGTCATAAGTGCCTTTCACTTGCACGACCGAACGATGTGAATAATAAGAGTGCACATGCATTGGACTAAGCTGGAATCTGCGAGCATTCAATAAACAGGAGAAGACAAGGCAATATGGGCTCTTGGTTAAATCAACAATAATGCATATAAGAGCCACTTCCACAATTTAATCATGGTCTTCTCCTATCTACCCCCAAAGAAAAGAAAAGAAATAAAACTATTTACACGGGAAAGCTCCCAACAAGCAAAAGAAGAACATGAAATCTTTTTGGGTTTTCTTTTTAATTATTACTACTACAGCAAGAAAGTAAACTAACTAAAAGTTACTACTATTTTTCTTGTTTTTCTTAAAGTTTATTAAACACACAAGAAGAAAGCTGGAAAAAGAAAAATAAACTAGCATGGATATTACAATGAAAAAGTATGAGCACCGACATCTAGCAATGAGTGTGTGTAAACATAAATGTAATGTCGGTGAGAAATACGTACTCCCCCAAGCTTAGGATTTTGGCCTAAGTTGGTTCATTGCCAAGGATGGCCTGGCGGATACCCATAGTTGTAGCTGGGGTCGTACTTAGATGCTGCGGTTATCGCCTCCTGAGCTGCAGCGTGGTGACGAGCTGCCTACGCCCTCCTCTCGTACTCATCTGCCTCCTCTCTGATAATAACATATCTTCATTTTGCCTGATAATCAAAGAAGGCAGGAGCAGGGAGAGTAATACGGACAGCACGCCGTTTGTCAAAGATTAGTCGATACTGGAGAGGTGATTCATTCCTCTCGACAAACTGGTGGTAGACCATAGAATTATAGTGTAAATAAGTAGGAGGCAACTCCATATCATCCTCACGAATGTCCACATCGAGAAAATCAGCTAAGCGGCTTGCATAAATTCCAGAAATCTCCATTAAATCTATTATGATGCAACCTACGTGCAACAATGGCTCCCAAATTATAAGATTGGTCTCCCAACACAGCACTCCTAAGAATACTGAGATCAGGGACACACATGTGACATGCTTCATCTTTACCATTTATGCATCTACCTATGAAGAGAGCAAAATAATGTATAGCAGGAAAATGGATGCTCCCTATGGTAGCTTGTGCTATGTCTCTAGATAACCCTACGGTTATACCAGCAAGAAATTCTCTAAATTCAGATTTACAGGGATCCCAAACACTACCCCATTGTGGAAGTTTGCAAGCAGAAGTAAAATCCTCTAAGTCCTTCTTATAAGATTTTTCATAAAGATCAAACATGACCGTTGGAGAATTACGTGAAGATGAAAGTTCAAACCTCCTCATGAATGAGCTAGTGAGATGATGGTACTGGGGGCATTTCTCTGCCTCAAAGCTCACAAGATCAGCATTACGCAAATATGCGTTAAATTCTTCCTTGATTCCCGCTCGATCCATAAATTTTTCTGAAGGCCATTCACAAGGCCGCACAGGAGCGTCCCTTGGTGGCTCATCATCAGCATCACGCATTGCAAGCCTGGGTCCTTGCTTCCTTGAAGAACCACCTTGAAACATTTTCCTAAGCATATTTCTTTCTCTGAATTTTTTTTGAAATTTTTAGTAGCTTCAAACAAAAGTGAACCAAGCTCACCAAAATTGATAGCAACTACTCCTACAAGTGCCTAGAGCCTATATCAAGCATTAGAACTACTTGGAACCATATAAATTTGACATGCAAGCTCAAGAACATGGTCACCTAGGCACCACAAATTTGGAATGAATAAAGCACTAGAACAAAACTAATTGGACCAATGGAGGAGTCACATACCAAGGAACAATCTCCCCAAGCAGTTTTGTGAGAGGTGCTTTGAGCAAGGAGATCGAAAATCGCAGCAAAGTGAGCTAGAACTCGTGCTTGAGCTGTATATTGGTGTTTGTGGGAGGAAGAAGGAGTGTATGGGTGCAGGAATAAGTGGAGGAGGGCCACAGTGGGCCCACGAGGCAGGGGGCGCGCCTTGGGGTAGGGCGCCCTCCACCCTCGTGGCAGTGGTTGACCCCCGCTGTGTTCTCGATGCAGAAATCCTCAAATATTCTAGAAAAAAATATATTCCATTTTTAGGGCATTTGGAGAACTTTTATTTTCGGGGTATTTTTATATTGCACGGATAAATCAGAAAACAGATAGAGAAATACTATTTTTACTTTATTTCAACTAAATAACAGAAAGTAGAGAGAGGATACAGAAGGTTGTGCCTTCTAGTTTCATCCATCTCATGCTCATCAAAAGGAATCCACTAACAAGGATGATCAAGTCTTGTTAACAAACTCATTCCGAATAACATGGAACGGAGAAATTTCGAATAACACTATGTTACCTCAACGGGGATATGCACATCCCCAATAATAAGAATATCATATTTCTTCTTAACAGTAGGAAGAGGAAATTCAAAACCTCCAAATATAATCGATGGAATTTTTCCAATAGAATTGATACTATGAACTTGAGGTTGTTTCCTCGGAAAGTGTACCGTATGCTCATTGCCATTAACATGAAAAGTGACATTGCCTCTGTTACAATCAATAACAACCCCTGCAGTATTCAAAAAAGGTCTTCCAAGAATAATATACATACTATCATCCTCGGGAATCAAGAATAACAAATTCCGTTAAAATAGTAACGTTTGCAACCACAACAGGCACATCCTCACAAATACCGACATGTGTAGCAGTTGATTTATCAGCCATTTGCAAAGATATTTCAGTAGGTGTCAACTTATTCAAATCAAGTCTACGATATAAAGAGAGAGGCATAACACTAACACCGGCTCCAAGATCACATAAAGCAGTTTTAACATAGTTTCTTTTAATGGAGCATGGTATAGTGGGTACTCCTGGATCTCCTAGTTTCTTAGGTATTCCACCCTTAAAAGTATAATTAGCCAGCATGGTGGAAATTTCAGCTTCCGGTATCTTTCTCTTATTTGTGACAATATCTTTCATATACTTAGCATAAGGATTCATTTTGAGCATATCAGTTAATCGCATACGCAAAAAGATAGGTCTAATCATTTTAGCAAAGCGCTCAAAGTCCTCATCATCCTTTTTCTTGGATGGTTTGGGAGGAAAAGGCATGGGTTTCCGAACCCAAGGTTCTCTTTCTTTACCATGTTTCCTAACAAAAAAATCTCTCTTATCATAACGTTGATTCTTTGATTGTGGGTTATGACAATCAACAACAGGTCAATTTCTACATCATTATCATTACTAGGTTGAGAATCATCATGAACATTTTCATTTGTTTCATGTTCATTACCAGATTGTGTTTCAGCATCAGAAATAGAGATATCATTTCGATTCTCAGGTGTTTCAGCAATAGGTTCACTAGAAGTTTGCAAAGTCCTATCATTTTTTTCCTTTTAGAAGAACTAGGTGCATCAATATTATTTCTCTCAGAATCTTGCTCAATTCTCTTAGGGTGGCCTTCAGGATACAAAGGTTCCTGAGGCATTCTACCAGTTCTAGTAGCCACTCTAACAGCATAATCATTCTTCTTAATATTCATTTCATTGAGCAAATCATTTTGAGCCTTAAGTACTTGTTCTACTTGAGTGGTAACCATAGAAGCATGTTTGCTAATGAGTTTAAGTTCACCTTTAACATTAGCCATATAATCACCCAAGTGTTTAATCATATCGGAATTATATTTCAATTGTCTACCAAAATAAGCATTGAAGTTTTCTTGCTTGACAATAAAATTATCAAACTCTTCTAAGCATTGTCTAGCAGACTTATAGTGAGGAATATCTCCTTCATCAAATCTATAGAGAGAATTTACCTTTACTACCTGTGTCGGGTTATCAAGACCATGAGTTTCTTCAATAGGTGATGGATTAAGATCATATGTTTCTTCAACAGGCGGTAGATTAAGACCATGTATTTATTCAATAGGAGGTAAATTCTTAACATCTTCAGCTTTAATACCTTTATCTTTCATAGATTTCTTTGCCTCTTGCATATCTTCAGGACTAAGAAATCGAACACCTCTCTTCTTCGGAGTTGGTTTGGGAATAGGCTCAGAAATTGGCATTGGAGCTGGCTCAGGAATTGGCTCAGGAAGTGTCCAATTATTTTCATTTGTCAACATATTATTCAATAGAATTTCAACTTCATCCGGTGTTCTTTCCCTCAAAACAGAACCAGCACAACTATCCAGGTAATCTCTGGAAGCATCGGTTAGTCCATTATAAAAGATATCAAGTATTTCATTTTTCTTAAGAGGATGATCAGGCAAAGCATTAAGTAACTTGAGAAGCCCCCCCAAGCTTGTGGGAGACTCTCTTCTTCAATTTGCACAAAGTTGTATATTTCCCTTAAAGCAGCTTGTTTCTTATGAGCGGGGAAATATTTAGTAGAGAATTAATAAATCATATCATGGGTACTATGCACACAACCAGGATCAAGAGAATTAAACCATATCTTAGCATCACCCTTTAATGAGAACGGAAATATTTTAAGGATATAAAAGTAGCGAGATCTCTCATCATTAGTGAACAGGGTGGCTATATCATTTAATTTAGTAAGATGTGCCACAACAGTTTCAGATTCATAGCCATGAAAAGGATCAGATTCAACCAAAGTAATTATATCAGGATCAACAGAGAATTCATAATCCTTATCGGTAACACAGATAGGTGAAGTTGCAAAAGCAGGGTCGGGTCTCATTCTATCATTAAGAGATTGCTTATTCCATTTAGCTAATAGCCTCTTGAGTTCATAACTATCTTTGTATCACGCCCAATATGCGACCCTATCCAAAAGGAACTCGACGGTCCCACCAAGGATAGACCCGCATATTGGAACGCTTTTGCAAGGTGGATATCATTACATCAACATTACATAATAGTGGGATACATACATAAGGCACAAATGCCACAAGAATACAACATCATCTTACAAAGAGCAACATCCGACTACGGATGAAACATAAACAGAAACTCAAACGACATCCACCCTGCTAGCCCAGGCTGCCGACCTGGAACCTATCCCCTGATCGAAGAAGAAGCAGAAGAAGAACTCCAAAACAAGCAAACATCGCTCTCGCGTGATGACCATCGCAAACCTGTACCTGCAACTGGTGGTGTAGTAATCTGTGAGCCACGAGGACTCAGCAATCCCATTACCATGGGTATCAAGACTAGCAAAGCTTAATGGGAAAGGAAGGGGGGGTAAGGTGGTGAGGTTGCAGCAGCGGCTAAGCATGATATGGTGGCTAACATACGCAAATGAGAGCGAGGAGAGAAACAAAGGAACGGTCGCCAACTAGTAATGATCAAGAAGTGATCCTGAACTCCTACTTACGTCAGACATAACCCAGAAACCGTGTTCTCCTCTCGATCAACCCCGAAAAGAGACACTCACGCATTCGCACACGGTTGGTGTATTTTAAAAGAGTTTGCTTCAAGTTTACTACAACCGGATATTGACAAATTCCATCTGCCACATAACCGCATGGCACGGCTCTCGAAAGTTTATACCTGCAGGGTGTCCCAACTTAGCCCATGATAAGCTCTCGCGATCAATGAAGGATATTCCTTCTCCCGGGAAGACCCGACCAGTCTCGAATCCGGCTACAAGACATTTCGACAGACAATAAAACAAGACCAGCAAAGCCGCCCGATGCGCCGACAATCCCGATAGGAGCTGCACATATCTCGTTCTCGAGGCAACACGGATGAGACATCCTACGAGTAAAACCAACCTCAAGTTTCCCCAAGGTGGCCCCAGATCTGCTCGTTTGAACCAGCACTTAGAGAAGCACTGCCCGGGGGCTAAAATAAAGATGACCCTCGAGAGAGCGACTCCCAAGGGAAAAGTAGGTGGTGGTGAGGCAAATGGTAAAACCAAGGTTGGGCCTTCTTTGGAGGAGTCTTATTCAAAGCGAACTGTCAAGGGGTCCCATAAATCACCCGACCGCGTTAGGGACGCAAAATCCGGGAACATAATACCGATATGATGGATACTAGGGCGGCAAGAGTGGAACAAAACACCAGGCATAAGGCCGAGCCTTCCACCCTTTACCAAGTATATAGATGCATTAATAATATAAGAGATATTGTGATATCCCAACAAATAAACATGTTCGAACAAGGAACAACATCTCCATGTTCCAACAAGGAACAAACTTCATCTTCACCTGCAACTAACAACGCTATAAGAGGGGCTGAGCAAAGCGGTAACATAGCCAAACAACGGTTTGCTAGGAAGGGTAACAAAGGTTAGAGTTTCATGGCAATTAGGGAGGCTTGAGCAGCAAGTGGTAGGTAACGCAGCATAGCGATAGAACGAAGCAACTAGCATAGCAATGATAGTAGTGAGATCCAGGGTAGCGGTCATCTTGCCTGAAATCCCGCAAGGAAGAAGAACGAGTCCATGAAGAAGATGAAGCCACGAAGACGAACCAAGAGTAGACGAACGAGTCCTCACGATCGCAACGAAACGGGAACTATCGAGAAGAAGCACACAATATAGTAAACACACCACACATGAACAAGGCATGATGCACAAACAAGCATGATGCATGACAAGACTACATGAAGCTACTCATGGCAAAAGATGATGCAAACAAGAGCAGCACATGAAAGCAAGTTTAAATGAGGCCGGAAACAACATATATCAATTCCGGTAAGTCCTCATATGCAAATTTCGAAATTGGTCCAGATCTGAATAACTTTATGTTCAAGTTGTTAAACAGCAAGTTAAGATACACCACGATGATCTACACGAAATTCTAGTCAAGTTACATATAAAGTTCATTAGATTCGGAGCTACGGCCTAGAAGATATGAGCAAAACAAGTTAAACATGACATTGATGCAAATTGCATACAAACATCAAGCAAACACCTCAAAACAAGGATGCAACATGATAATATGAAACTACATGCAAAATCAAGCAAGTTTCATATAGAGCACACTCAAAACGGAGCAACGGTTACACATGAAACAAGTCATACAACAATCTGTCCATAACAGCAACTAGGCATATTGCAAGCACCAAAGCAACATGCTACTGCATCTCAATATAATAACAAAAGGCATGGGCATGATGTACATGTAAAGCATTACAAAACATGAACACTGAGCTAACTACAGAAATCACAAGAACATGCTCAAAAACACATGGCAAGATTGCAAATAATAACAGTTTCAGACTTAAGCAGAAATAACATCAGGTTGCAATGTTTAGAGCTATCAAACAACATGTTACAGGAACTTAACATGGCAAACAAAGGCATGGCATGAATCTACTAATTGCATATAACAGAAGTCCTTTACCGACCTTAAGCCAAAAAGGATCAGAAAATATGATGGCCCCCATATAAACATGGCAATTTATATTACAGACTTAAACATGGCAGGAACAACAATAAGTAGGCATGTTGGTGAGCTTGAACCGCTCAACACAGAGCAATAAATGGCATGGCAAGGAACCCAACAGTAAGAAGACATGTTTATGAAGCTAAGCATGGCAATAACAAGTTTATAGGGTGCATGGATCACTAACAATAACCGTGGCAAAATTGAATAACATGTAAATAATCTGCCAGGAAACATTTTATAGGAAAAGTAGAGCTCGATTGACTCAAGCTATGGCACTCCATAATTGCAAACAAGGGCATGGATGGATAGATAATAACCATATGTTCAAAACATCCTTACTGAAGTATCTCAAAATAAGCATGGATCTCTCGGTAGCATCAAGTTTACATGGCATAAAAATATCAAGAAAAGCAGGGCTGAAATCAGCAACATCATGAAGCCTAGTTTGCATGCTTGTGCTAGTCACCACAGAGATCACAAAAATACATGTCATACACCCCTGTAAATATGGCATGGCATAGTAAAAAACACATGTAGGACTCAAGTTCATAGGATGCACACATCAATCATGGCAAAAATGACAAAAGTGCATGTTCTGATAAGAATCTGAAACTAACATCACATAGCCCTCTTCTAACAGCATTTCGGGCATCAAGATGAGCTCAAATGAATATGATTCAATGGAAAGAAATGATGTACACGTCGAGACAAACAAATTGACATATTACACGCACGAAACGGAGCTACGGATGCAGATATATGATGCGATGAAAATGCATGATAATGTGCAAAATATCTGGGACTTAGAGAGATTTCGGGGTCAACCTCAAACGGATCTGGATCTGGGGGCCCGGCGCGTGAACCGAGGCAGGCGGCGCTCGCGAGAACGGGGAGGCGCGGGGCAGGGCGGCGGAGGCAGCCGGCGCCGAGAGGAGGCTGGGCGGCGGAGGGCGGATCCGGCCGGGCGCTCGGGCGCGGCCACGGAGGAGGCGCGGGCGGCGGTGCTCCGCCGGGAGGAGCTGGCGCCGCGAGAGCCAGCGCCCGGTGGCGCGGCGGCGCCGGGCGGCGGAGGCGACGGTGGTGAAAGCGGCGCGGCGCTGGGCGACACGCTTCGGGCGCCCATGGGCGGCGTCGGCGTCCCCTGGGCGGGAGGGCCCCGTCTTGAACTGGGCGAACCCGCGGCGGCGGCGGTGGCGGCGCGCCATGGCTGGGGCGGCGGCGAGGACGGGCGGACACGTCCGGCGGCTGGACGGACATGTCCGGCGGCTGGAGGAGGAAGAGGCTAGGGTTTCATCCGCGAAAATTTCGGGGGAGGCACATATTTATAGGTAGAGGGAGCTAGGAGAGTCCAAATGAGGAGCGGTTTTCGGCCACGCGATCGTGATCGAACGACCGAGAGCATGGAGGGGAATTTGGTGGTTTTTGGGCCACTTTGGAAGGGGTGTTGGGTTGCAAAGAGAGAGGGGGCTTTAGGTTACCCGGTTAACCGTTGGAGTACCAAACGAACTCCAAATGGCACGAAACTTGACAGGCGGTCTACCGGTGCTATACCAAGGCCGCTTGGCAAGACTCGTTCCATTCCGAGAAAGTTTAACACCCACTCATAATGAGAGACGAAAGGGGAACACCGGAGGACATAGGAGCGCTGGATTGCAAAACGGACAACGGGGAAAATGCTCGGATGCATGAGACGAACATGTATGCAAAATGAGATGCACATGATGACATGGCAAAATGCAACACGCAAGCAAATGACATGGCAACGACGGCGAATAACTGGCAAACACCTGGCGCATCGAATCCGGGGCGTTACAACACTCCTCCACTAACAAGAGATCTCGTCCCGAGATCTTAGGACCGAGGCTGAAGGGAAAAAGGGAGATGCGAAACAAGAACTCAAGAGAAGAAGCAAAGAATCAAGAGCACTCAAGAAGAAGAGACGAACGACGAGAGTGACGAGAATCGAAAGCTCACGGAATGAGATAGACTATGAAACAACTCCGGTTAGAACGAGATAAGAAACAAATAAGACTGAAACGATTTAGGGAGCACTCCGGCTGAAACATGGAGGAATAGAACACGAGCTAGAGAGGATGGAATGATACTTGACGACATAAGCCACGTAATGCCTCCGAAAGAATTGAAAGAATTGAAAAGAACTCAGATAGAAGGATTGAATGGAGTTGTTGAGGAAATCAACAATGAAAGAATAAGCTAGTTGTGGACTTATGGATAACATCTCAAAAATTATGAAGTGATCTCCGGCCACAAACGGAAATGATTGGATAGCTGAGAAGAACGAAGAAATGCGAAACTCCACTTCAAAAGAATACGGAGAATTAATTGCACTTCGAGACGCGAGAAGAAAAGATACTTGAACTCCGCCAACAAAATCTTGATGAACTCTTGAAGAAATGAATTAAATCATGAAGAACCACCATGAAGAACTTCGGTAACAAAAATGATGATGAGATTGAATTGAGGGGTGGAAAGAATAAGATAAGGCCTTGCGATGATTTAGATGGCGGTTCCGACGAGATGGACGAGGGAAATTTGAACTCCGGAAAAGAAAAGATGAAAACACTTGGAACTAGAATTTATTCCTCAAGAACAAACTCCAAACAAAGGAATTACTCACTTGGGTGAAATAAGAATAAGATTTATTGTATGCTTATCCTTCATCAAATTAAATTGATGACAAGAAATGGATTTTGCATATTACTTATTCTTATTGAAAAGGATTGAGAAGTGACATATCGCAAACTTGAGAAGGTCTTCGTGGACCACCGGTAGGATTGAAAAGAACGAATGGATTGATATGCTAATGAAGGAAAGAATCTTGAACGAACCACCGTAAGAATTCGAAATGACTGATGAAAAAGAAATAATCACCGGGAAGAATTAGAGAAGCACGGAGATACTTGAGGGAATTTAGAGAAAAGAGATCGAAGAGATCGCGAACTGATTAATGAATGCTTGAACGCAGCACCGGAAGAATATTGAGACGAACGAAAGGGCACAGATATAGAATAATTGGAGAACTAATCTGAAAACTTAGAACGAAGAAATCTTCCGAAAAGATGGCTTCCGGATGATCGGAACAGAAAAGCAACTCCTGAAATACTCCGGATGGGTAAGAAAGAATAGCTGACAAACGGAATAATTCGAGAGGATAGCATGAAGCTAGAACCACGAATCTTCGAGAGAACAGACAAGATTTAGAGGAAAAACTCTTCTTCAATCTTCAAATGATGACGAGAAACACCACCAAAATTACTGAGATACTCCGGAAGAATGAAAAGCAAAGAGGTTGAGCCAACAATGGAAAGAATTTGAAAACTATCTTGCAGATGGCATCTGACTGATGAAATTCATACTTACGTCAAACTTGAAAAGAATTGAGAATAACTCCGGGGGAAATTAAAAGAGTCAGGTAAGATCCTGGGAAAAGACCTATGGGTTAGGGCCCACTAAAAGAAAACACCGTTGGCAAGGATTGTTGAACAGATAGATGAAGCACCGGAACAATTGAACTATTAGAATGAGGTGATAACCTCGAATTAATTCGAACACAGACGAATCTCCTGAGATGTCTTCGGAACTCCGGAATGATTGAATGGCGAGAGGCAAACAAGCAAGGAGAACACTTGATCCAAGGAAAAGAATATGATCAACACCGCAAACTTGAATTGAGTCCACCGGAAAAGAAAGAGATGAAGAATGACGAACGAGACGAGAATTCACCGGTTGAAATGATTGAGGGAAGACTGAAGAGGCTCCGTACGAATGAAATTGATGCTCGAAAGAGACTCAAGCTCCGGGAATAAGAGGGTGGGAGGGCGGGAAAAACAAAGGCAACTTGGAAGGGGAAACGACGAATATCTTGAAGAGAAAACACCGGTTGAATTCATTGAGGAAAGAAAGCAAAGACTTCGCACGAGTAGAAGGATACTCAATAGCGGACTCCTGTTCCGAGAGGAAGAAGGGAGGGCGGGTGGGAAAAACAAGGACAACTTCGGACAAGGAAAAACAACGACGTTGGAGGAAGAACTGAGGATTGAACTCAAAGATGAAGATGGTCGAGTCGACTTGACGAGAAATGCACCGGATGAAAAGAGCTGAGGGCCGACGATCGGAAAACCAACTGCGTGATCCTAAAGAAAAAATTTGAAGGGGAAGAGGAGTAATTCAAAACACCTACGCCAAGATTCCTCACCGAAAGCGGCGATTTAAGGGCTGAGGAGTAAAAAGAATTCCTACTCTCGATATAACTAGACTCAAAAACAGTTTTCTTCTAGACTCGACAACGGCCGAACTACACGATCAATCAAGGGGGCTCCTAAGGTCGGTCGAGGCTCTGATACCAACTTATCACGCCCAATATGCGACCCTATCCAAAAGGAACTCGACGGTCCCACCAAGGATAGACCCGCATATTGGAACGCTTTTGCAAGGTGGATATCATTACATCAACATTACACAATAGTGGGATACATACATAAGGCACAAATGCCACAAGAATACAACATCATCTTACAAAGAGCAACATCCGACTACGGATGAAACATAAACAGAAACTCAAACGACATCCACCCTGCTAGCCCAGGCTGCCGACCTGGAACCTATCCCCTGATCAAAGAAGAAGCAGAAGAAGAACTCCAAAACAAGCAAACATCGCTCTCGCGTGATGACCATCGCAAACCTGTACCTGCAACTGGTGGTGTAGTAATCTGGGAGCCACGAGGACTCAGCAATCCCATTACCATGGGTATCAACACTAGCAAAGCTTAATGGGAAAGGAAGGGGGGGTAAGGTGGTGAGGTTTCAGCAGCGGCTAAGCATGATATGGTGGCTAACATACGCAAATGAGAGCGAGGAGAGAAACAAAGGAACGGTCGCCAACTAGTAATGATCAAGAAGTGATCCTGAACTCCTACTTACGTCAGACATAACCCGAAACCGTGTTCTCCTCTCGATCAACCCGAAAAGAGACACTCACGTTACGCACACGGTTGGTGTATTTTAGAAGAGTTTGCTTCAAGTTTACTACAACCGGATATTAACAAATTCCCATCTGCCACATAACCGCGGGCACGGCTCTCGAAAGTTTATACCCTGCAGGGTGTCCCAACTTACCCCATGATAAGCTCTCGCGATCAATGAAGGATATTCTTCTCCCGGAAGACCCGATCAGTCTCGGAATCCGGCCACAAGACATTTCGACAAAGAATAAAACAAGACCAGCAAAGCCGCCGATGCGCCAACAATCCCGATAGGAGCTGCACATATCTCGTTCTCAGGGCAACACCGGATGAGACATCCTACAAGTAAAACCAACCCTCAAGTTTCCCCAAGGTGGCCCCGCAGTCTGCTCATTTCGAACCAGCACTTAGAGAAGCACTGGCCCAGGGGGGGGGGGGGCTAAAATAAAGATGACCCTCGAGAGAGCGACTCCCAAGGGAAAAGTAGGTGGTGGTGAGGCAAATGGTAAAACCAAGGTTGGGCCTTGCTGTAGGAGTCTTATTCAAAGCGAACTTTCAAGGGGGTCCCATAAATCACCCGACCGCGTTAGGGACGCAAAATCCGGGTACATAATACCGATACGACGGAAACTAGGGCGGCAAGAGTGGAACAAAACACCAGGCATAAGGCCGAGCCTACCATCCTTTACCAAGTATATAGATGCATTAATAATATAAGAGATATTGTGATATCCCAACAAATAAACATGTTCCAACAAGGAACAACATCTCCATGTTCCAACAAGGAACAAACTTCATCTTCACCTGCAACTAAAAATGCTATAAGAGGGGCTGAGCAAAGCGGTAACATAGCCAAAAAACGGTTTGCTAGGAAGGGTAACAAATGTTAGAGTTTCATGGCAATTAGGGAGGCTTGAGCAGCAAGTGGTAGGTAACGCAGCATAGCGATAGAACGAAGCAACTAGCATAGCAATGATAGTAGTGAGATCCAGGGTAGCGGTCATCTTGCCTGAAATCCCGCAAGGAAGACGAACGAGTCCATGAATAAGATCAAGCCACGAAGATGAACCAAGCGTAGACGAACGAGTCCTCACGATCGCAACGAAACGGGAACTATCGAGAAGAAGCACACAACATAGTAAACACACCACACATGAACAAGGCATGATGCACAAACAAGCATGATGCATGACAAGACTACATGAAGCTACTCATGGCAAAAGATGATGCAAACAAGAGCAGCACATGAAAGCAAGTTTAAATGAGGCCGGAAACAACATATATCAATTCTGGTAAGTCCTCATATGCAAATTTCGAAATTGGTCCAGATCTGAATAACTTTATGTTCAAGTTGTTAAACAGCAAGTTAAGATGCACCACGACGATCTACACGAAATTCTAGTCAAGTTACATATAAAGTTCATTAGATTCGGAGCTACGGCCTAGAAGATATGAGCAAAACAAGTTAAACATGGCATTGATGCAAAATGCATACAAACATCAAGCAAACACCTCAAAACAAGGATGCAACATGATAATATGAAACTACATGCAAAATCAAGCAAGTTTCATATAGAGCACACTCAAAACGGAGCAACGGTTCAACACGTACACATGAAACAAGTCATACAACAATCTGTCCATAACAGCAACTAGGCATATTGCAAGCACCAAAGCAACATGCTACAACATCTCAATGTAATAAAAAAAGGCATGGGCATGATGTACAGGTAAAGCATTACAAAACATGAACATTGAGCTAACTCCAGAAATCACTAGAACATGCTCAAAAACACATGGCAAGATTGCAAATAATAACAGTTTCAGACTTAAGCAGAAATAACATCAGGTTGCAATGTTTAGAGCTATCAAACAACATGTTACAAGAACTTAACATGGCAAACAAAGGCATGGCATGAATCTAATAATTTCATATAACAAAAGTACTTTACTGACCATAAGCCAAAAAGGATCAGAAAATTTGATGGCCCCCATGTAAACATGGCAATTTATATTACAGACTTAAACATGGCAGGATCAACAATAAGTAGGCATGGTGGTGAGCTTGAACCACTCACCACAGAGCAATAAATGGCATGGCAAGGAACCCAACAGTAAGAAGACATGTTTATGAAGCTAAGCATGGCAATAGCAAGTTTATAGGGTGCATGGATCACTAACAACAACCTTGGCAAAATTGAATAACATGTAAACAATCTGCCAGGAAACATTTTATAGCAAACGTAGAGCTCGATTGACTCAAGCTATGGCACTCCATAATTGCAAACAAGGGCATTGATGGATAGAGAATAACCATATGTTCAAAACATCCTTACTGAAGTATCTCAAAATAAGCATGGATCTCTCGGTAGCATCAAGTTTACATGGCATAAAAATATCAAGAAAACAGGGCTGAAATCAGCAACATCATGAAGCCTAGTTTGCATGCTTGTGCTAGTCACCACAGAGATCACAAAAATACATGGCATACACCCCTGTAAATATGGCATGGCATAGTACAAAACACATGTAGGACTCAAGTTCATAGGATGCACACATCAATCATGGCAAAAATGACAAAAGTGCATATTCTGATAAGAATCTGAAACTAACATCACATAGCCCTCTTCTAACAGCATTTCGGGCATCAAGATGAGCTCAAATGAATATGATTCAATGGAATGAAATGATGTACTCGTCGAGGCGAACAAATTAACATATTACACGCACGAAACGGAGCTACGGATGCAGAGATATGATGCGATGAAAATGCATGATAATGTGCAAAATATCTGGGACTTAGAGAGATTTCGGGGTCAACCTCAAACGGATCTGGATCTGGGGCCAGTAGCGTGAATCGAGGCAGGCGAGGCTCGCCGAGAACGGGGAGGCGCGGGGGGCAGAAGCGGAGGCGGCCGGCGGAGAGGAGAGGAGGCAGGGCGGCGGAGGGGCGGATCCGGCCGGGCGCTCGGCGCGGCAATGAGGAGGCGCGGGCGAAGCGTGCTCGCCGGGAGGAGCTGGCGGCGGGAGCCAGCCAGCGCAGGCGGGCGCGGTGGCGCTGGGCGACGGAGGCGACGTGGGCTGGGCGCGGCGGCGCTGGGCGACGCAGGCAGGCGCCAGGCGCGGCGTGGCGGCGACCAAGCGGGAGGGCCCCGTCTTGTTCGGGCGGGCGCGGCGGGCGGGTGGCGGCGTGCCGTGGCGGGCGCGCCATCGCTGGCGGCGGCGGGACGCTGGGACGGCGGACACGTCCGGCGGCTGGAGGAGGAAGAGGCTAGGGTTTCATCCGCGAAAATTTCGGGGGAGGCACATATTTATAGGTAGAGGGAGCTAGGAGAGTCCAAATGAGGAGCGGTTTTCGGCCACGCGATCATGATCGAACGACCGAGAGCATGGAGGGGAGTTTGGTGGGTTTTGGGCCACTTTGGAAGGGGTGTTGGGCTGCAAAGAGAGAGGGGGCTTTACGGTTACCCGGTTAACCGTTGGAGTACCAAACGAACTCCAAATTGCACGAAACTTGACAGGCGGTCTACCGGTGCTATACCAAGGCCGCTTGGCAAGACTCGTTCCATTCCGAGAAAGTTTAACACCCGCTCATAATGAGAGACGAAAGGGGAACGCCGGAGGACATAGGAGCGCCGGATTGCAAAACGGACAACGGGGAAAATGCTCGGATGCATGAGACGAACATGTATGCAAAATGAGATGCACATGATGACATGGAAAAATGCAACATGCAAGCAAATGACATGGCAATGACGGCGAATAACTGGCAAACACCCGGCGCATCGAATCCGGGGCGTTACACTTTGCAAGCTAAAATAGTTGCAGAAGCTTCTTTATCAAAAATATAACCCTCAGGAATAACAGGCAAGTCTTCATCATCAATTTCATCAATACAATTAGTT
Organism: Aegilops longissima; assembly: GCA_021605205.1. Classification (NCBI taxonomy): domain Eukaryota; kingdom Viridiplantae; phylum Streptophyta; class Magnoliopsida; order Poales; family Poaceae; genus Aegilops; species Aegilops longissima. The sequence continues at coordinate 251,016,189 of CM038680.1, forward strand.
TCAATAATTTCTTTGTCTCTAGCTCTAGCAATGTGTTCATCAAGAAATTCAGTAAGTGGCACAGTAGTATCAAGCATAGAAGTAGTTTCATCATAAGTATCATGCATAGCAGAAGTGGCATCATCAATAACATGCGACATATCAGAATGAATAGCAGAAGTAGGTTTAGGTGTCGCAAGCTTACTCAAAACAGAAGGTGAATCAAGTGCAGAGCTAGATGGAAGTTCCTTACCTCCCCTCATAGTTGAGGGATAAATTGTTGTCTTAGCATCTTTCAAGTTCTTCATAGTGACCAGCAGATATAAATCCCAAGTGACTCAAAGAATAGAGCTATGCTCTCCGGCAACGGCGCCAGAAAATAGTCTTGACAACCCACAAGTATAGGGGATCGCAACAGTTTTCGAGGGTAGAGTATTCAACCCAAATTTATTGATTCGACACAAGGGGAGCCAAAGAATATTCTCAAGTACTAGTAGTTGAGTTGTCAATTCAACCACACCTGGATAAGTTAATATCTGCAGCAAAGTATTTAGTAGCAAAGTAATATGATAGTGGTGGTAACGGTAACAAAAGTAAAAGTAGCAAAAGTAATATTTTTGGTGTTTTGTAGTGATTGTGACAGTAGCCACGGAAAAGTAAATAGTCGAAGAACAATATATGAAAAGCTCGTAGGCATTGGATCGGTGATGGAGAATTATGCGGGATGCGGTTCATCATGTAACAGTCATAACATAGGGTGACACAGAATTAGCTCCAATTCATCAATGTAATGTAGGCATGTATTCCGAATATAGTCATACATGCTTATGGAAAAGAACTTGCATGACATCTTTTGTCCTACCCTCCCGTGGCAGCGGGGTCCTAATGGAAACTAAGGGATATTAAGGCCTCCTTTTAATAGAGTACCGGAACATAGCATTAGCACATAGTGAATACATGAACTCCTCAAACTATGGTCATCACCAGGAGTGGTCCCAATTATTGTCACTTCGGGGTTGCCGGATCATAACACATAGTAGGTGACTATAGACTAGCAAGATAAGATCAAGAACACACATATATTCATGAAAACATAATAGGTTCAGATCTGAAATCATGGCACTCGGGCCCTAGTGACAAGCATTAAGCATAGCAAAGTCATAGCAACATCAATCTCAGAACATAGTGGATACTAGGAATCAAACCCTAACAAAACTAACTCGATTACATGATAGATCTCATCCAACCCAACACCGTCTAGCAAGCCTACGATGGAATTACTCACGCACGGCGGTGAGCATCATGAAATTGGTGATGGAGGATGGTTGATGATGACGACGCCGACGAATCCCCCTCTCCGGAGCCCCGAAGGACTCCAGATCAGCCCTCCCGAGAGGTTTTAGGGCTTGGCGGCGGCTCCGTATCGTAAAACGCGATGATTTCTTCTCCTTGATTTTTTTCTCCCCGAAAGCAAATATATAGAGTTGGAGTTGGCGTCGGAGGAGCTCCAGGGGGCCCGCGAGGTAGGGGGGCACGCCCTAGGGGGGAGGGCGCGCCCCCCACCCTCATGGACAGGATGTGGGCCCCCTGGTCTTCATCTTTTGCTACGATGTTTTATTATCTCCAAGTAGACGTTCCGTGGAGTTTCAGGTCATTACAAGAACTTTTGTTTCTGCACATAAATAACACCATGGCAATTCTGCTAAAAACAGCGTCAGTCCGGGTTAGTTCCATTCAAATCATGCAAGTTAGAGTCCAAAACAAGGGCAAAAGTGTTAGGAAAAGTAGATACGACGGAGACATATCAGACGTTCGCTTTACCTAGAACAAGTATAAAACTAGAGGTACTTTGTAGGTGTAACAGGATAGGTTTGCAAGAATATAAAGAGCACGTAAATAAAAGCTAGGGGTTGTTTAGATAAAGACACGCCTACATTAGTTTTAGTAAAGAGATTTTTGTCACGAGAAAGTTATTTGGCCCTAGCCAATCTATAACTAGACCGGTAATCATTATTGCAATTTTATTTGAGGGAGAGGCATAAGCTAACATAGTTTCTCTTCTTGGATCATATGCACTTATGATTGGAACTCTAGCAAGCATCCGCAACTACTAAAGATCATTAAGGTAAAACCCAACCATAGCATTAAAGTATCAAGTCCTCTTTATTCCCATACGCCATGACCCACTTATCCGTGTTTGTGTTTCAGTCACTCACGCAACACAGACAGTAAGCAAACCATGAACATATTGCAAACCCTATGGGGATCCCTCACGCTTGCGTGACACAGAGAGCACCATAGGACAGTACCAGTAATAAAACATGCAAATCAAACCAATCACGATCATCAATTAATCCATAGGACAAAACGGATCTACTCAAACATCATAGGACAGCCATACATCATTGGGAAATAATATATAGCGTTGAGCATCATGTTTAAGTAGAGATTACAGTGGGTAAAAGAGGGGTTACACCGCTGCATAGAGGGGGGAAGAGTTGGTGATGATGGCTGTGAAGTTGTTGGTTTAGATTGCGGTGACGATGATGGCCCCGGCGGCACTCCGGTGCCACCGGAAGCGAGGGGGAGAGAGCCCCCCTCCTTCTTCTTCTTCCCTAACCTTCTCCCTATATGGGAGAAGGGTTTCCCCTCTGGTCCATGGTCTCCATGGCGTGGGAGGGGCGAGAGCCCCTCCGAGATTGGATCTGTCTCTCTGTCTCTCTCTGTTTCTGCGTTTTCTGATTCTGCCCTTTCACCGTTTCTTAAATTCCTGGAGATCCGTAACTCCGATTGGGCTGAATTTTGGACACGGTCTCTATCTGGATATTAGTTTTCTTGCAGCGAAATAAGGGCACCAACCGCCTTATGGGGTGGCCACGAGGGCCCAGGGCGCGCCTGACCCCCTGGGGCGTGCCCCCTGCCTCGTGCCCCACTCGGGCATCGTATCGCGATGATTCCACTTTCGAAAATTCACATATATTCCAGAAAAAATCTCCGTCAGTTTTTATCCCGTTTGGGCTCCGTTTGATATGGATTTTCTGCGAAACAAAAAACATGCAACAAATAGGAACTGGCACTGGGCACTAGATCAATATGTTAGTCCAAAAAAATAGTATAAAAAGTTGCCAAAAGTATATGAAAGTTGTATAATATTGGCATGGAACAATAAAAAATTATAGATACGACGGAAACGTATCAGCATCCCTAAGCTTAATTCTTGCTCGTCCTCGAGTAGGTAAATGATAAAAAAGATAATTTTTGATGTGGAACGCTACCTAGCATAATCTTGATCATGTCATCTAATCATGGCATGAATATTAAGACACGAGTGATTCAAAGCAATAGTCTATCATGTGACATTAAGACAATAATACTTCAAGCATACTAATAAAGCAATCATGTCTTTTCAAAATAACATGGCCAAAGAAAGTTATCCCTACAAAATCATATGGTCTGGCTGTGCTCCATCTTCACCACACAAAGTATTTAAATCTTGCACAACCCCGGTTTTAGCCAAGCAATTGTTTCATACTTTAGTATTCTCAAACTTTTTCAACTTTCACGCAATACATGAGCGTGAGCCATGGATATAGCACTATAGGTGGAATATAATATGATGGTGGAGGTTGTGTGGAGAAGACAAAAAGGAAGAAAGTCCCACACCGACGCGGCTAATCAATGGGCTATGGAGATGCCCATCAATTGATGTCAATGTGAGGAGTAGGGATTGCCATGCAAGAGATGCACTAAGAGCTATAAGTGTATGAAAGCTCAAACTGGAAACTAAGTGGGTGTGCATCCAACTTGCTTGCTCATGAAGACCTCGGGCATTTGAGGAAGCCCATCATCGGAATATACAAGCCAAGTTCTATAATGAAAATTCCCACTAGTATATGTAAGTGATAACTCAAGAGACTGTCTATATGAAGAACATGGTGCTACTCTGAAGCACAAGTGTGGTAAAAGGATAGTAACATTGCCCCTTCTCTCTTTTTCTCTCATTTTTTCTCATTATTTTATTTTTTTATTTTTTGGTGGGCTTCTTTGGCCTCTTTTATTTTTTGTAAAGTCCGGACTCTAATCCTGACTTGTGGGGGAATCATAGTCTCCATCATCCTTTCCTCACTAGGGCAATGCTCTAATAATGATGATCATCACACTTTTATTTACTTACAACTCAATATGAACTTGATATCTCGAACAAAGATATGACTCTATATGAATGCCTCTGGCGGTGTACCAGGATATGCAATGATCTAGCGTAGCAATGACATCAAAAAACGGACATGCCATGAAAACATCATGCTAGCTATCTTACGATCATGCAAAGGTATATGACAATGAATGCTCAAGTCATGTATATGATGATGATGGAAGTTGCATGGCAATATATCTCGGAATGGCTATGGAAATGCCATAATAGGTAGGTATGGTGGCTGTTTTGAGGAAGATATAAGGAGGCTTATGTGATAGAGCGATCGTATCACGGGTTTTGGATGGACCGGCGAAGTTTGCACCAACTCTCGAGGTGAGAAAGGGCAATGCACGGTACCGAAGAGGCTAGCAATGATGGAAGGGTGAGAGTGCGTATAATCCATGGAATCAACATTAGTCATAAAGACCTCACATACTTATTGCAAAAATTTAGAAGCTATCGAAAGCAAGTATTAGACGCATGCTCCTCGGGGAAGGGTTGGTAGGAGTTAACCATCGTGCGATCCCGACCTCCACACAAAGGATGACAATCAAAAAATAAATCATGCTCCGAATTCATCACATAACGGTTCACCATACGTGCATGCTTCGGGAATCACCAACCTCAACACAAGTATTTCTACAATCCACAACTACCCACTAGCATGACTCTAATATGTAACATCCCAAATTTTCAATTTGGAATGTTATACATAGATCATTCATGCATATCATATTTTATTGCAATTCGTTTCGCGATCCTCGAAATCCTAAGCAACTCAAGGACCCTCGGAGAGAGTTGGGGATTTCATTCTTTTCATATTTGAATTTTATCAAATATTGAAACGAGGATTTTGATTTTAATTATTTTTCTCCCTGAAAATATTTCATATTAAAATATATGAGAGGAGATAATATGACTTCTCCAAAATAATTGAAGTACTGGAGGAAAAATATTAAAATCAAATATTTGATTTTATTCGGAATATATTGCTATTTTATTTGCATTAGAAAAATTACACGTTTTCCAGAATTTCATTTTAGGGCCAAGAAAATGTTCATCACGTTCTAAATATTTTATTTAGAAGGTGAAAATTTATTTTGGCATTTTTAGATTTTTATTTCATTTTCTAGGATTTATTTAAGTTCCGGCAAAATTATTAGAAAAATCTCCAGGCCAGATCGGGCGAAGCCCAGTAGAGCCCTGCTAGCTCACACGGCTGCGTCTCCTTCCAGAGACCGGAGGCCGCCGCCCGACCCCGAGTCCGCCGGACTCCTCCCGCGCCGCCTGCCCCTCCCCAAGCAAGCCCCCTTCTTAAATACCCCACCGGACCCCCACCACCACCAACCCCGCCGCCCGCGTCGCCCGCCAGTTGTCGCCTTAGCCCTAGCCACCATGCGCCATTGCCATTACCGCCACAAGACCCAGCCACCGAGCTCCACCTCGCCGGAGCCGCCCCACCTCGCCGGAGCCTCGCCGTAGGTAAACGCCGCCACCGCCGCAGTTCGGTTTTATTCTAAAACCATCGGGTTTTTTTAAAAAACCCTAGTTCGTTTTTTTTTCAGATCGGTTCGCCGGTTTTTCTCGGTTTAGTTATTTTGCGGACGTTCGTCCGTAAGTTCATTTTAATGAAGGTTTTCGCTCGTTAGGTACAGACAACGAACGCTCGTTTGTTAGCCTGTTCGTCAGTTTTCTTTTTCTCGGATTTTCCGCGATTATTTTCGATCGCGATCTCTGATCCGATTTTCGTTTAAGTTTATCTTTTCGCTCGTTTATCGGGATCTGTCGATTCAAGCGCCTAGATCTTCGTCTCGAAACCCTCTTTCTGTTTAATCAACTTGAACAAGATTTTGGTACTGTAAAATTTGACTTTAGTTCAGATTAGTAAACGAATCTTGTCTCTTCGCAGTTTGAGTTTGTTGCTCCGTTTGATTTGATTCTTTTTGCACACCGGAGTTCTTAAGTTGAACTTTTTGGTCAATTCTTCTTATTTTAGTTTTGCCCGTGCATCTTTGCTTGATTGCTTATTTATGTTATTTTTTGTTTGCGATTGAATTCCCTGAGTGCGAAGCGTGCTACAGCGAGTCCCTAGGTTTTGCGGATCGTCAGCAAGGCAAATAACACAATGATCATACTCCTTCCATACCCAGTTTTTATGCATTAGTTTCAATCCTCAAACACTGCATGATTAGGATGTGAATTAACTTGTGGGTATTGGGAAGTAGTTGATGAGGTAGAACCTATTGACATGTTATATTCGAACCATGGGAGTTACTTCTACGTATTGCTTATATTGTTATGCTATGCTCGTAGACGTGGATTGGGTTTGAGTGTATCCATGACAGATGTGAGATTGTTAATTAATGGTTCAACTTAAGGTGGCAACTTTAATACACATCTGGGTGGATTGCTTGTCGGGCACCTGGAGAATCCAGTGTTGTCCTAGGATATCCCGGAGTACCCGTGTGATCATCCTAAGGTCCGCCACCCAGGCAAAAAGGGAACTGAGATATTTTCATTCTAGGAACTTCCGTGTGCAGCCACAAGCTATTATGGGCTCTAGCATAGTTGAGTAAGTTGCATGAGCTCTTGAAGAGGTGGATCAGCAGGTAGAGGGATGTAGGTTTCAGATGGTCTGCCCGAGTAAAGAGTTAATGTTTACGAAGATCGTGTCTCGGCCATCCGCTTCTCAAACACCTTGTAGTGCGAGAAATCCAACGGAGGAGATCGAGTCTTGTGGGGAAAATTGCGCAAACCTCTGCAGAGTGTACAATCTAATCATGGTTAGCCGTGTCCCCAGTTATGGACAATCTTGATTATCTAGTACTTGGAGTATCATAAGTATCTCATCACTTTAATTTAATATTGTTGGGTTGATAATTACTTTAATTGGGATTGAGTTGGAGGAACCTTCTCAATGATGTTTCAACTACCATGATAGTAAAATAAAACTTATTCCTTTGTTGTAGGAAAAAATTGGCTTTTTGCAAAACTATAACCATAGAGCTTTCCACCAGCCAAATATGCATGTAGTGATAGCATTTACTCTGTTTTTGCTCTACTGTGTTATATTGCCAGCATATTCATGTGCTGACCCGTTTTCGGGCTGCAACGTATTATGTTGCAGACTTTTCAGACGAGGAGTAAGGTTCGTTAGGTCGTTGCCATGCAGCTCAGCTATGCCGTTGGAGTTGATGGACTCAGTTTATCTTCCAAGCCTTCCGCTGTTATCATATTAGATGGTCTTAAGCCATATTTATTGTAATAAGTTCTCTTTTGAGACATTCGATGTAATAAGTGTGTGATTGCTACTCTGTTATAAATCCTTCAAGTCTTCTGCGTATCAAGATTACCGATCCGGGATGACACCAAACACGAGACTTGACCGTTTGAGGTCGGGTCGCTACAAGATGGTATCAGAGCACACGCTGAGTGTAGGACACGACCACGAAGATAAGCCATCGGTCACTCTTCTCTACTCATTTCTGACTCCTCTCCATTTTCTACTCCTTAGGATGGCGGAGTTGAAGAACAAGTTTGCACAACCGGATGAAGACACACCCTTTTGGACGCCACTCGAAGGAAGTCACTAGGTACCTGAACATCGGAATACCAAGCTTCACCAGGACGTACGACCCGACCTCAAACGCTGGATGATTCAAGTTCAAGTTCCAGGAAGGACGTTCTCGCCGACCACTAAGCCCATAGAATTTTCTTTCGAAGCACCCACCTGGAGCCTAGGCAAGAGCATGGCAGCCCACATTACCATGGGACGCATTGGAGAAGTCTACAACAAGGATCTTAAGGACACTATCTATCAGATATGTGGGCGCCGAGATGAGCAATGGGAGATGATCAGCACCTAGAAGGACAGGTCCATTGCAGCTTTTATCCATGAGTTAAACTAGCACATTCGATGCCAGGAGAATCAGATGTGCGCAGACATGATAGATTTGAAGAAGGCGAAGACTAGGATCATTGAGCTGGAAGAAGAACTCAAGTCTACACGCGATGGATATGAGGAGGAAATTGCAACACTATTGGAGACGAATGACGACCTGATAAAGAAGATCGGAGTATTCATGGGAGATCCCGCGCCGGGAGGAGAGGACGATGATTCCACTTGCCCGGAGAACTACATCATCATCGACGACACCGACTCCGACCCCAGTGATGATGACTTTGAAGACGAAGCTGGAGCAGACATCATGGAGTCCTCTACCGATCAAAATTTCTAGATGACCACCAAATGATAGTAGTATTCCCCCCCCCCCCCATGTATATAGTAGTAGTTGAGCACTTCTACGATAGTTCTAGACCGCTTGTATACCCTTGCTTGATTGATTGAGTGAAATGATTGTGTTTGTCCCATGTGCATATGGGTAGTGCTTTCTCACTAGACCCCTTTTCTATTCTAGTCCCTCCCCTCTAAACCCGCCAGATGCCTCCGAGACGTGACACCGGATTTTCCTTCCCGCCAGAGCTTACTCAGTCGAGCAGCAGAATGCCTTGATGCAACTGTTAGTCTAGAACCAAGGTAACAACAACAACAACAACAACCCGCCTCCAGTTGACAACTTAGCTCGCTTTCTGAGGTTGCAGCCGCCGGTGTTTTCCAGTAGCATCGAGCCTATAGTTGCAGATGATTGGCTACGTTGTATTGGAAGGGAGTTGACCACCGCAGGTTGCACAGAAGCTGAGAAGGTGCGCTTTGCCGCACATCAATTGGATGGACCAGTAGCCTCATGGTGGGAGAATTATATGGCCACTTTCCCCATAGCCAACGTCACTTGGGATCAGTTTCAGCAAGCTTTCCGCACAGCCGACGTCTCAACTGGAGCTATGAATATGAAGAAGCGTGAGTTTCGCAACTTACGCTAGGGGACCCGTACTGTGGCTCAGTACGTGGATGAGTTTAGCAAGTTATCTCGCTATGCCCCTAATGATGTGGCCACGGATGCCGTGAAGCAGGAGAAGTTTATGGAAGGGCTGAATGACGAGATGAGCATGCAGTTGATGGTGGCAACATTCAACAACTACCAGGAGTTGGTAGATAAGGCTCTTATGATTGAAGAGAAGCAGCAGTAAATTGAGAGCCGTAAGAGGAAGTATGGGCAAGGGAGGTATAACTCAGGAGCTCAGCAAAAGCCTCGCCTAATCCCGAACTCGGGAGGACTTGTTCATAACCATGGAGGTCATAACCATACCGGAGGAAGTTTGCATAACCACAATGGTTCTAAGAACGGGACTGGAACAAAACAAACAACAATCAGAACCGCCCCAATCCAGCCACACCCGCCAAGAGAGAGCTAAGTCACATTACTTGCATTAAGTGCAGGAAGACTGGACACTATGCCACGGAGTGCCCTGAAGCGAAGAATGGAAATGACAATGGGAGTGCTGGGAAGAATCCCAATCCATTCAACAAAGGACAAGTGAACCACGTTAACGTGGAGGAGGTTGAAGAGCAGCCAGACGCGGTTATAGGTAAGTTTTTGGTTAAGTCTTTTACCGCCCTTGTTCTTTTTGATACTGGTGCATCGCATTCATACATATCAAGGGGATTCATGGATAAGTTTAAACTACCAACCCAAACCCTTAGGACCCCTGTGTTAGTGAGTTCACCTGGAGTAGAGTATATGGCTAGTCGATGGTGCGACCAGATACCCTTAACCATTGGTAGCCATGTTTTTCCGTCCGACCTAATAATCTTGGAGTCACAAGGATTGGATGTGATATTAGGCATGGACTGGATGTCAAAGTATGGAGGAAGCATTGACTGTGCTAGTAAGTCGATTTATCTCACCACTCCGGATGGAAAAAGAATTAAGTATGTATCTAGGCATGCGCCTAGGAGGAGCCAAGTAAATACCCTCACGGGAGTTGTTCAGGAGGAAGTGCCTGTAGTGAAGGATTACCCGGATGTTTTTCCAGAGGAATTACCAGGCATGCCACCGGATCGAGACATCGAGTTTTTGATAGAGCTATTGCCAGGTACAGGGCCAATATCAAAGAGACCCTATCGGATGCCCGCAAATGATCTGGAGGAGATTAAGAAGCAGATCAAGGAGTTATTGGAGAAAGGTTACATTCGACGGAGTTCATCACCATGGGGAGCCCTAGTGCTTTTGGTTGAGAAGAAGGATAAGTCTCTAAGAATGGTTGTTGATTATCGTGCGTTAAATGAGGTGACGAGCAAGAACAAATACCCACTGCCGATGATCAATGATTTGTTTGACCAACTGCAAGGAGCTAAAGTGTTTCCAAATATCGATCTGCGATCAGGATATCACCACTTGAAGATTTGAGAAAAGGATATACCAAAGACAGCATTCACCACACTGTACGGGTTGTATGAATATACGGTCATGTCATTTGGACTGAATAACGCCCCTGCCTACTTCATGAGCATGATGAAAAAAGTGTTCATGGAATATTTGGTTAAGTTTGTTGTGGTGTTCATTGATGATATAATGGTATACTCGAAGAATGAGGAGGAGCACGAAGAGCATTTGCATTTAGTTCTCGAGAAACTCAGGGAACATCAGTTGTATGCCAAGTTCAGCAAATGCGAGTTTTGGTTGAAGGAAGTTAGATTCCTTGGACATGTTATATTAGGAGAAGGTATAGCGGTAGACCCCACCAAGGTTCAGTCAGTCACTGAATGGTTGGCACCCACTTCAGTTAGCGAGATCCGCAGTTTTCTTGGACTCGCGGGATACTACCGAAGATTCATTGAGAATTTTTCCAAGATTGCGAAGCCAATGACGGAGTTATTGAAGAAGGATACCAAGTTTAAATGGACGGGAGAATGTGAGGCGAGTTTTCAGGAGTTAAAGAAACGTTTGACTACAGCCCCAGTGCTGATTCTGCCGGATATACGCAAGGATTTCCATGTGTATTGTGACGCTTCTCGCCTAGGACTTGGAAGTGTGCTTATGCAGGACGGAAGAGTTGTTTCGTATGCCTCACGACAACTAAAACCACACGAATTGAATTATGCCACGCATGATTTGGAGTTAGCAGCAGTAGTGCATGCGCTCAAGACTTGGAGACATTACCTTATTGGAAACCGTTGTGATGTGTACACGGATCATAAGAGTTTGAAGTACATTTTCACACAGAAGGAGCTGAACCTTAGGCAGAGGAGATGGTTGGAGCTTATAAAGGATTATGACATGAAGCTTCACTATCATCCAGGCAAGGCCAAGGTCGTAGCAGACGCTTTGAGTCTGAAGAGTTATGCTAACACCCTAGTGAGCACGGGATTGCCAAAGGAGTTAGCAGAGGATCTCAGGGAACTTCGATTGGAGATTGTTCCTAGAGGTTTTGTTGCAACAATGGAGGTTCAGTCTACATTGTTAGGAAAGATTCGAGAAGCTCAGAAGGATGACAAAGAGATTGCCGAGATAAAAGAGAGAATGAGCAAAGGAAAGGCCAAAGGTTTTCGTGAGGATAAGCACGATACCTTATGGTTTGAGGACTGTGTTTATGTGCCCAACAACACAGAGATCAGGAAGTTAATACTTTAGGAGGCTCATGACTCACCATACTCGATACATCCCGGAAACACCAAGATGTATTTGGATCTGAAGGAACGTTTCTGGTGGACAGGTATGAAGAAGGATATTGCCGAGTATGTAGCCGTATGTGATGTATGTCAGAGAGTGAAGGCAGAACATCAAAAGCCAGCAGGTTTGTTACAGCCGATGCCGATACCCGAATGGAAGTGGGATAAACTTGGCATGGATTTTATCACCGGATTGCCCAGGACCAAAGTAGGATATGATTCTATGTGGGTAGTAGTTGATCGCTTAACCAAAGTAGCTCACTTTATCCCAGTGACAACAACTTATACAAGTGCGAAGTTGGCCAAGATATATATGACCAGGATCGTATGTATGCATGGAGTTCCGAGGACCATCGTATCAGATAGAGGAACACAGTTTACCTCAAAGTTTTGGCATCAGCTACACCAGACTTTGGGAACGAGATTGGAGTTCAGTACAACATTTCACCCGCAGACGGATGGACAGACCGAGAGAGTCAACCAGATTCTGGAGGACATGTTGAGGGCCTGTGCGCTAGATTATGGATCTAGTTGGGATGAAGATTTGCCCTACGCGGAGTTCTCATACAACAATAGCTACCAAGCCAGTTTGAAGATGGCACCGTTCGAAGCCCTGTATGGACGAAGGTGCAGAACACCATTGATGTGAGATGAAGTTGGAGACCGACAGTTGTTTGGACCAGACTTGATCAAGGAGTCTGAAGAGAAAGTTAAGTTGATCTGAGATAGACTGAAGGTAGCTCAGTCCAAGCAGAAGAGTTATGCAGATTCAAAACGCAGGGAGGTAACCTATGAAATTGGAGATAGAGCATATCTGCGAGTATCACCCTTGCGAGGAGTGAAACGTTTTAGAGTTAAGGGAAAGTTAGCCCCAAGATTTGTATGACGTATCGTGTTTTGGAACGTATGGGAGAAGTTGCCTACAAGTTGGAGTTACCTGAAGGACTGTCAGGAGTTCATGATGTATTTCATGTTTCACAGCTGAAGAAGTGTCATGCTGAGATGGCCGATATACCGTTAAGAGATACAGTGCCTCTAGAAGCAATTCAGATGGATAATGATCTAACCTATGAGGAGGAGCCAGTCAGGATTCTTGAATTTGCCAGCCGAGTCACTCGCATCAAGGCTATCAAGTTTTGCAAAGTTCAGTGGAGCCACCATACCGAGGATGAAGCCACCTGGGAACGAGAGGATGATTTTCGCAAAGACCACCCACACGTATATTCTAGCCAACCCGAATCTCGAGGGCGAGATTCATCTTAAGGGGGTAGGGTTGTAACATCCCAAATTTTCAATTTGGAATGTTATACATAGATCATTCATGCATATCATATTTTATTGCATTTCATTTCGCGATCCTCGAAATCCTAAGCAACTCAAGGACCCTCGGAGAGATTTGGGGATTTCATTGTTTTCATATTTGAATTTTATCAAATATTGAAACGAGGATTTTGATTTTAATTATTTTTCTCCCCGAAAATATTTCATATTAAAATATATGAGAGGAGATAATATGACTTCTCCAAAACAATTGAAGTATTGGAGGAAAAATATTAAAATCAAATATTTGATTTTATTCGGATTTTATTGCTATTTTATTTGCATTAGAAAAATTGCACGTTTTTCAAAATTTCATTTAGGGCCAAGAAAATGTTCATATCATTCTAAATATTTTATTTAGACGGTGAAATTTTGTTTTGGCATTTTTAGATTTTTATTTTATTTTCTAGGATTTTTTAAGTTCCGGCGAAATTATTTAAAAAATCTCCAAAGACCCGACCGGGTCAAGCTCACCGAGCCGCCCACTAGCCTCAAGGCCATTGCCTCCTTCCAGGGACCGGAGGCCACCGCCGACCTCGAGTCCGCCGGACTCCTCCCGAGCCGCCCCCCACCCCCAAGAAAGCCCTCCTTAAATACCCCGCCCGGACCCCACCACCACCAACCCCGCTGCCTCGCCTCGCCCAGCAGCCGCCGCCACACTCTAGCTACATTGCCGCCCTTTGCCATGCTGTTGCCGTCATTGCTTCCGCCCTTCACCGCCTCAGACCTCCGCCACAGCTCCACCTCGCCGGAGCCGCCCCACCTCGCCGGAGCCTCGCCGGAGGTATACGCCGCCACCGCTGCCGTTCGGTTTTATTCTAAAACCGTCGGTTTTTTTAAAAACCCTAGTTCGTTTTTTTTTCAGATTAGTTCGCCGGTTTTCTCGGTTTAGTTATTTTGCGGACGTTCGTTCGTATGTTCGTTTTAATGAACGGTTTTCGCTCGTTAGGTACAGACAACGAACGCTCGTACATTAGCCTGTTCGTCAGTTTTCTTTTTCTCGGATTTTCCGCGATTATTTTCGATCGTGATCTCTGATCCGATTTTCATTTCAGTTTATCTTTTCGCTCGTTTATCGGAATCAGGCGATTCAAGCGCCTAGATCTTCGTCTCGAAACCCTCTTTCTGTTTAATCAAATTGAACAAGATTTTGGTAATGTAAAATTGGACTTTAGTTCAGATTAGTAAATGAATCTTGTTTCCTTCATAGTTTGAGTTTCGTTGCTCCGTTTGATTTGATTCTTTTTGCAAACCGGAGTTCTTAAGTTGAACTTTCTGGTCAATTCTTCTTATTTGAGTTTTGCCCACGCATGTTTGCTTGATTGCTTATGTACGCTATTGTTTGTTTGCGCAAGAATTCCTGGAGTGCGAAGCGTGCTACTACGAGTCACTAGGTTTTGGGGATTGTCAGCAAGGCAAGTAACACATTGATCATACTCCTTCCATACCCAGTTTTTATGCATTAGTTTCAATCTCAAACACTGCATGATTAGGATGTGAATTGACTTGTGGGTATTGGGAAGTAGTTGATGAGGTAGAACCTATTGCCCTGTTATATTCAAACCTTGGGAGTTACTTCTACGTATTGCTTATATTGCTATGCTATGCTCGTAGACATGGACTGGGTTTGAGTGTATCCATGACAGAAGTGAGATTGTTAATTAATGGTTCAACTTAAGGTGGCAACTTAATTACACATCTGGGTGGATTGCTTATCGGGCACCTGGAGAATCCAGTGTTGTCCTAGGATATCCTAGAGTACCCGTGTGATCATCCTAAGGTCCGCCACCCAGGCTCAAAGGGAACTGAGATATTTTCATGCTAGAAACTTCCGTGTGCAGCCACAAGCTATTATGGGCTCTAGCATAGTTGAGTAAGTTGCATGAGCTCTTGAAGAGGTGGATCAGCGGTAGAGGGATGTAGGTTTCAGATGGTCTGCCCGGAGTAAAGAGTTAATGTTTCGAAGATCGTGTCTCGGTCATCCGTTTCTCAAACACCTTGTAGTGCGAGAAATCCAACGGAGGAGATCGAGTCTTGTGGGGAGAAGTGCGCAAACCTCTGCAAAGTGTACAATCTAATCATGGTTAGCTGTGTCCCGGTTATGGACAATCTTGAGTATCTAGTACTTGGAGTATCATAAGTATCTCATCACTTTAATTTAATATTGTTGGGTTGATAATTACTTTAATTGGGATTGAGTTGGAGGAACCTTCTCAATGATGTTTCAACTACCATGATAGTTAAATAAAACTTATTCCTTTGTTGTAGGGAAAAATTGGCTTTTCGCAAAACTATAACCATAGAGATTTCCACCAGCCAAATATGCATGTAGTAATAGCATTTACTCTGTTTTTGTTTCATCAGGTTATATTGCCAAGATATTCCATGTGCTGACCTGCTTTCAGCTGCAATGTATTATGTTGCGCACTTTTCGAACGAGGAGTAAGGTTCGTTAGGTCGCTGCGTGCAGCTCAGCTATGCCGCTGGAGTTGATGGACTCACTTTATCTTCCAAGCCTTCCACTGTTATCGTATTACATGGCCTTAAGCCATATTTATTGTAATAAGTTCTCTTTTGAGACATTCGATGTAATAAGTGTGTGATTGCTACTCTGTTATAAATCCTTCGAGTATTGTGTGTGTCAGCATTACCGATCCAGGGATGACACTGAAGCACAGAGACTTGACCGTTTGAGGTCGGGTCTCTTCATAATATCACCACCTTTATATCACAAAACTATTGCAAGGAATCAAACATATCATATTTAGTGATCTACAAGTTTTATGTAGGATTTTATGACTAACCATGTGAATGACCAATTCCTGTCATCTCTCTAAATAGATATAAGTGAAGCAAGAGAGTTTAATTCTTTCTACAAAAGATATGCCCACGCTCTAAAAAATATAAGTGAAGCAAAAGAGCATTCTACAAATGGCGGTTTTCTATTTGAAGAGAAACCGGCAGTCCATACTTCAAATGATATAAGTGAAGCACATGAAGCATTCTATAAAGCCATACTCAAAAGATATAAGTGAAGTGCAAATTGCATTCTACAAATAAACTGATAACCCACAAGTATAGGGGATCGCAACAGCTTTCAAGGGTAGAGTATTCAACCCAAATTTATTGATTTGACACAAGGGGAGCCAAAGAATATTCTTGAGTATTAGCAGTTGAGTTGTCAATTCAACCACACCTGGATAACTTAGTATCTGCAACAAGGTGTTTAGTAGCAAAAGTGGTATGATAATAATAGTAACGGTAGCAAAAGTAAAGATAAATGTTTTTGGGTTTTTGTAGTAGTTGTAACAGTAGCAACGGAAAAGTAAATAAGCGAAGAACAATATATAAAAAGCTCGTAGGCAATGGTTCAGTGATGGATAATTATGCCGGATGTGATTCCTCATGCAATAGTTATAACATAGGGTGATATAGAACTAGCTCCAATTCATCAATGTAATGTAGGCATGTATTCCGTAAATAGTCATACGTGCTTATGGAAAAGAACTTGTATGACATCTTTTGTCCTACCCTCCCGTGGCAGCGGGTCCTAGCGAAACTAAGGGATATTAAGGCCTCCTTTTAATATAGAACCGGAACAAAGCATTAGCACATAGTGAATACATGAACTCCTCAAACTACGGTCATCACCGAGAAGTATCCCGATTATTGTCACTTCGGGGTTGTCGGATCATAACACATAATAGGTGACTATAGACTTGCAAGATAGGATCAAGAACACACTTATATTCATGAAAACATAATAGGTTCAGATCTGAAATCATGGCACTCAGGCCCTAGTGACAAGCATTAAGCATAGCAAAGTCATAGCAACATCAATCTCAGAACATAGTGGATACTAGGGATCAAACCCTAACAAAACTAACTTGATTACATGGTGAATCTCATCCAACCCATCACCGTCCAGCAAGCCTACGATGGAATTACTCACGCACGGCGGTCAGCATCATGAAATTGGTGATGGAGGATGGTTGATGATGACGACGGCGATGAATCCCCCTCTCCGGAGCCCCGAACGGACTCCAGATCAGCCCTCCCGAGAGAGATCAGGGCTTGGCGGCGGCTCCGTGTCGTGAAACGCGATGAAACTTTCTCTCTGATTTTTTTCTCCCCGAGACGGAATATATGGAGTTGGAGTTGAGGTCGGAGGAGGTCCAGGGGGCCCACGAGATAGGGGCGCGCCATAGGGGGGCGCGCCCCCCTGTCTCGTGGACAGGCCCTGGGCCCCCTAGTGTATTTCTTTCGCCCAATAATTCATATAAATTCCAAAAAGTGCCTCCGTGGATTTCCAGGACATTCCGAGAACTTTTCTTTTCTACACATAAAACAACATCATGGTAGTTCTGTTGAAAACAGCGTCAGCCCGGGTTAGTTTCATTCAAATCATGCAAGTTAGAGTCCAAAACAAGGGCAAAAGTGTTCGGAAAAGTAGATATGTTGCAGACGTATCAACTCCCCAAGCTTAAACCTTTGCTTGTCCTCAAGCAATTCAGTTGATAAACTGAATGTGATAAAGAAAAACTTTTACAAACTCTGTTTGCTCTTGTTGTTGTAAACATGAAAAGCCAGCATTCAAGTTTCAGAAAATATTATGAACTAACCATACTCACAATAACACAAAGGTCTCACAATTACTCATATCAATAACATAATCAGCTAACGAGCCATAATAATAAAACTCGGATGTCAACACTTTCTCAAAATAATCATAACATGATATAACAAAATGGTATCTCGCTAGCCCTTTCTCGAGACCAAGAAAACATAAATGCAGAGCACCTTTAAAGATCAAGGACTGACTAAACATTGAAATTCATGGTAAAGAGATCCACCAAGTCATACCCAATATAAACCAATAGTAATGAATGCAAATGACAGTGTGCTCTCCAGCGGGTGCTTTTTAATAAGAAGGGTGATGACTCAACATAAAAGTAAATAGATAGGCCCTTCGCAGAGGGAAGAAGATATTTGTAGAGGTGCCAGAGCTCGATTTTAAAAAAGAGATTGAATAACATTTTGAGCGGCATACTTTCGTTGTCAACGCAAAAACTATGAGATGGTTGTATCTTCCATACTACATGCATTACAGGCAGTTCCCAAACAGAATGGTAAAGGTTTATACTCCCCCAACCACCAACAAGCATCAATCCATGGCTTGCTCGAAACGAAGAGTGCCTCCAACATACAACAGCCCTGGGGGAGTTTTGTTTAATTATTTTTATTTGCTTTGATCTTTTTGGATCATGGGATGAGCATCTCGCCACTGCCCTTTCTCGTGAATGAGGAGCAGAGTCCACTCCTCTTGAGAATAACCCACCTAGCATGGAAGATATAGGCAGCCCTAGTTGAAACATGAGCTGCTCGAGCATACAAAACCGAATTTCATTTGAAGGTTTGGAGTTTGGCACATACAAATTTACTTGGAACGGCATGTAGATACCGCATATAGGAAGGTATAGTGGACTCATATGGAACAACTTTAGGGTTTAAGGAGTTTGGATGCACAAGCAGTATTCCCGCTTAGTACAGGTGAAGGCTAGCAAAAGACTGGGAAGCGACCAACTAAGAGAGCGACAACAGTCATAAGCATGCATTAAAATTAATTCACACCAACTACAAGCATGAGTAGGATATAATCTACCATGAACATAAATATCATGAAGGCTATGTTGATTTGATTCAACTACATGTGTGAACATGTGCCAAGTCGAGTCACTCAATTCATTCAAAGGAGGATACCATCCCATCATACCACATCATAATCATTCTAATAGCATGTTGGCACGCAAGGTAAACCATTATAACTCATAGCTAATCAAGCATGGCACAAGCAACTATAATCTCTAAATGTCATTGCAAATATGTTTACTCATAGCTAATCTTCCATGGCATCAACAGGGCACACAAGTGATATTATTTGTCGTCGTTGTAAGGGACGAGGCCATTACGCGGGAGAATGCAAATCTCAGCTTGTGATGATTGCTACTGAGGATGGTGGGTATGAGTCCGCTAGTGACTATGATGAGGAGACTTTGGCTCTTATTACACGTGAAGAACACGATGGAGATGATTCTGAAAATGAGACGCAATGCATGGCTCCTGAAGACGCTGACAGGTATGAATTTTTAGTTGCTCAACATGTTGTGAGTATGCAGGTCACACAAGCAGAGCAAAATCAGAGGCATAATTTGTTCCATACAAAGGGAGTTGTGAAGGAACGTTCTGTTCATGTCATCATAGATGGAGGGAGTTGCAACAACTTGGCTAGCATGGAGATGGTGGAGAAGCTATCTCTCACCACAAGACTACATCCAAATGGTTCAACAACAGCGGCACGGTTAAGGTAACACGTACTGTTCGTGTGCATTTTAGTATCTCTACATATGATGATTGTGTTGATTGTGATGTGGTACCTATGCAAGCATGTTCCTTATTACTTGGTAGACCATGGCAATTTGATAAAAATTCTGTACACCATGGTAGAAACAATCAGTATACTCTTGTTCATAAGGATAAACATATTACTTTGCTTCCTATGTCTCCTGATTCCATTTTGAAAGATGATATTAATAGAGCTAATAAAGCAAAACAGGAGAAAAATAAGAGTGAAAATCAGATTGTGGCAAAAGAATTTGAGCAACAAATGAAGCCTGATAATACGCCATCTACTGTTGCTTCTGAAATTAAATTGAAAAGTGCATGTTTACTTGCCACTAAATCTGATATTGAGGATCTAGATTGCAGCAAATCTGTTTGCTATGCTTTTGTGTGCAAAGAGGCATTATTTTCATTCGAGGATGTGAATTCCTATTTGCCTTCTGCTGTCACTAACATTTTGCAGGAGTTTGCTGACGTCTTTCCACAAGACGTGCCACCGGGATTACCACGTATTCGACTGATTGAGCATCAGATTGACTTAATTCCCGGTGCTTCGCTGCCAAACCGTGCGCCATACCGTACCAATCCAGAGGAGACGAAGGAGATTATGCGTCAAGTACAGGAGCTTCTTGACAAAGGTTATATACGCGAATCTCTTAGTCCTTGTGATGTTCCTATTATACTAGTGCCAAAAAAGGATCGTACGCCGCGTATGTGTGTTGATTGTAGAGGCATTAATAATATTACTATTCGTTATCGTCATCCTATTCCTAGGCTAGATGATATGCTTGATGAATTGAGTGACTCTACAATATTCTCCAAAGTTGATTTGCGTAGTGGATACCATCAAATTCGTATGAAATTGGGAGATGAATGGAAAACAACATTTAAACTAAGTTTGGTTTATATGAGTGGTTAGTCATGCCTTTTGGGTTAACTAATGCACCTAGTACTTTCATGATACTAAAGAACGAAGTTTTACGTGCTTTCATTGGATGATTTGTGGTAGTCTATTTTGATGATATACTTGTCGGTGTACTAGAGTAGGGGTACCCTAGTATCCCGAACTTCGCACGGACAGACATAAAGACCTCATGGCGAGGCTGACCGATGATCGCCAAGATCTCGGTGGCTCCTCCGGAGCCATTCAATAACAAAGTAATCAAGGCCCCGCAAGAGGAGCTTGTCGGAAGGCCACTCAGGTAGCCGAGGAAATAAGGCCCGGCAAGAGGAGCTTGCCGGAAGGCTTGGTGAGCGATAAGCTCCCGAGCACGACAAGAACCTTGCCGCGGCAAGGTACTCGCCGCGGCAAATGACCTCTCTTCATCTCCGCTCCAGCTCACCCGCCAACGTGTCACCACGGGGCTCTCCCAAGCACGCGTGTCGACGGGCTGTGCAGCCAGCGGGGAGCAGCGATAAGCGGCGCTGAAAAGCTACCATCGTGGCAAACGGAGGCGCACTTGAC
The DNA here is from genome assembly GCA_021605205.1 of Aegilops longissima. NCBI lineage: Eukaryota > Viridiplantae > Streptophyta > Magnoliopsida > Poales > Poaceae > Aegilops > Aegilops longissima. Next base: position 251,037,117 of record CM038680.1, read on the forward strand.
GGTCCTCGTTACCTTCGTTTCAGCGATCGAGACGGGCATTGATGACCCTTGTCCCTTGCCGTCGAGTTAGGTATAGATTATCAGTACCTTCGCATAAAGCGTGTACCAACCTATGTTTTCACTATCTTACCCTTCCTACTTGCCACATGTGGCGACCCTTGTGCCTATAAAAGGAGGCCCAAGTGCAACGAGAAAGGGTTCGGTTCAGCTCCACTTAGTTCATCCAACTCACACACACACTCGAGCTAGGTTTTGTAGCCCTCATTACTCCCTAGCAAGAACACAATATAATCCACAAAGCAGCAGAGGAGTGTTATCTCTCCGAGAGCTCCGGGCTGGGTAAATCTGCTCGTGTGCATCGCCTTGATCCGCTCTTTGTGCAATCTCCGCCCCCTCCGAACCACAAGGGACCCAGGTCCCATAGGTGTTCGTGGGCCACGATCAGCTTCCCGACATCTTTGGCGCGCCCGTAGGGCGTCGAGGCTGTGTGAACCCGATCCGCGGTCACACGAGAAACTTCATCAACATCTTCGTCAACATGGCGCCAAGAAGAAGTCTTGGCAGCAGCAGAGCCGCCCGCTGTCGAACCCACCACCACCGGAGCTGTCGTGGTGGGGAAACGCAAGCGGAGGAACCGGCGTCGTCGAGAGAGCCCACAAAGCCGCCAGGTCCAAGGACAAGGCAGCGTAGGCGTCGGCGTCCGAGTCCGCACCGCGTCCTTCTCAGGAGGCGGGGGACCGACAGCGTCATGATGCTCGCGGCACCATACGCTCGTTGGATCAAGGCCAAGCTGGAGGATCCCGAGGCCCTCGAGACCCGCATGCACCTCAGCATGCCGGTACGAGTGGAGTACGGTCGCTTGGGCAGGATACTGCTCCTCCTAACTTGGTTAGGAGTCCGAGCACATCCCGTTCCTCGCTACGTACGCCATTGCCACCCACCACACCAGCAGAAGCCTTGGCAAGAGCACAGCTACTTCTAGACTACCCTCCAACGGCCGACAAGGTCGACGAATGGAGGACCACAATCCAGAGCCTCATCGGCTTTGCCAACGGCGACGTTCTGCGGCAACCAAGCGCCTCTCAGCCGCGGCAAGGCGACGAGGCACGAGCCGATGGCGACGAGACTTGCGGGGGTGCAGCCACCGTGCACTCCCCTTCCCGAAGGCCAAGATCGCCGACTCGCCGGATCCACCTCGACAGCGACTCCACAGCGTCGTCGGATCCGCGAGCTCGTCGCGACCAGCGCCAAGTTCTTCGAGAACGGCAAGAAGAAGACGCCGAACCCGTGTCGAAGCGCCAAGAGAAGCGCCATTAATCCGACCAGCGTGCTGGGCCTATCGTTGATATGCACGCGCCCGAGGGAACCAGCGACTTGCCGTCTGCGTAGGTTGCCCTGCGTTCACTCGTGAGCTGCGGCAAGTCCGTGGCCCGACAAGAAAAAGTTCAAACCAGATGTGCCGGAGAAGTATGATGGCAGGACACACCCATCGGAGTTCCTCAAGATCTACACCATCGCGGTGCAGGCTGCGGGGGCGAGACGACAAGATCCTCGCCAACTAATTTCCCTCGGTGCTCAAGCCAAACGCCGATCTTGGCTCATGCACTTGCCGGATGGCTCTATTTCTTCTTGGCAGATTTGTGCCACCAGTTTGTTGGCGCCTTCACGGCGCCACAAGCCTCATGGCCGTGAGAGTGACCTCCACCTGCTTGACCGAAGGGGGAGAGTCCCCGCAAGTTCATCCAGAGATTCATCGAGTGCACTACAACATCCCAGACGCCCACCCCGCCAAGGTGATCGGTGCATTTCATCGTAATGTACGAAACCGCAGGATGAGGGAGGAGATGGCGATGTGCCAAGTGAAAGACGCCGGCGAGCTCTACGCCCGGCCGACAAGTGTGCACGCTGCTGAAGAAGGAAGAAGACTCCCATGAGAGAATGTGGGAGCAGAATCGACAAGTGAGGGATCGCCCGCAAGGAAGAGCCGCGCGAAACAATGTAAAGAAGAAAACCAGAAGTACTAGTTGTCGAGCAGTCCGCAGCGGAGGTGGCGCCAAGAAGGCTAAGGCTGGCGGCTCCGGCAAGGAGGTTGCCGCTGATGCCGACCGCCAAGCTGTGGCGGCCGACAAGCCCGACAGCCCAACAAGCAAGATCAGAAGATCCACCGCACTAAGGGCCACGATCTCCGAGCTGCAAGAAAGTCGAGCAGCTTGTTGAGCTACGTAAAGCTGAATACGAGCGGCGAGACAAGGAGAAGGCCCTGAAGATGCAGGTGCAGCAAGTAAGAAGAGACCCGCCGGGAGGACGCCATGCAAGGCCAAGCAGCGGCAAGGTGACAGACCTCCCGCGCCGCGACAAGGAAGAAGACGAAGACGAAGATGACGAGGGCATGGAAGACGGCGAAGCCGACGAGCAGGAGTTCCGAAGGCAACGGAGGTCCTTTGCGTTGACGGTGGTGCGTCTCGCATACCTCGCACCGCCAACTCAAGCAATGGATGCGTGAGGTCAATGCGCGTAACCATCCATAGAGTCACGCAAACCTCTCAAGTGGTCCAAAGACGCCCATCATCTTTGACATTCAGGATCACCCCGATCGCATCATCTGCGGTCGGTGCTTGCCGATGTTGGTCTCACCAACCATCCGCAACCTCAAGGTCACAAAGATGTTGGTTGACGGCGGGTTGCCTGAATTTGATCTCCTCTCGCAGACTTCGTAAACTTCAAATCCTCGACAATGAGCTCAAAGAAACCGGCACTTTCCAAGGAATCAACCCAGAAGGAGCAAGCCCAAAGGGAAGATCACGCTGCCGATAACATTCGGCAGCGAGCTCAACTTCGTAATCGAGAGGTCACGCTTGACGCTGCCGATTTCCCATTGCCCTACAATGGCATACTTGGCCGCCCAAAGACTCGCCAAGTTCATGGCCGCCTCTCATTATGCTTACAACCTACTCAAGATGCCCGACCCGATAAGCGCCATTTCTGTCCATGGCGACAAGAAGGATGCGCTTATCTGCGCCGACAAGATTTACCGGACGCAGCAGCCGCAATGATAGCGAACCACTTGTCACCAAGCTCCCGGGGAAGAAGAAGACCACCAAGTCCGCAAGAGCTCTGTTGTTCACTCCGGCAAGCGCACCTCTTCGGAGTGCTGCGCTACCGCCGAGGACGCACCATCGAGCTCCACCGCAAGTGCAAGAAGACGATGGCAGCTCCGCCAAGACCAAGAAGGTGCCCGCCAAGGAGGACGGCACCGGTGGTACCTTCATCATCGCCACGCTTGATCCTAAATAGGAAGGCGAGCTCGTTGCTTTCCTACGGGCGAATGTCGATGTGTTTGCATGGCAACCATCGACATCCCCGTGTTCCTGGAAAGTAATTGAGCACCACCTAGCTGTCTGTCCTCACGCTGCGCCCATCAAGCAACAAGTTAGGAAACAGCAAAGGAGCGCCAAGAGTTCATAGCGTAAGAAATCAAGAAATTGGAAGCAGCAGGCTTGTCGAGGAGTCCTCCATCCCACATGGTTGGCCAATCCGTAGTTGTATCGCAAGGCTAATGGGAAATGGAGACTTTGTATTGACTTCACCGATGTTAATAAAGCTTGTCCCAAAGACCCATTTCCCTTGCCGCCAGATCGACCAGATTGTTGACTCCACGGCTGGATGTGATCTGCTTTCATTTCTTGATGCATATTCAGGATATCATCAGATCTTCATGGCAGAAGAGGATGAAGAGAAAACCGCATTCATTACACCATGTGGCACGTACTGCTTCATACGGATGCCTTTCGGTTTAAAGAATGCCGGTTCAACCTTTGCAAGAGTAGTCCATGATGCCTTTGAGCCACAGATACACCGAAATGTAGAAGCCTACATGGATGACATAGTGGTCAAGAGCAAGGACAAAGCAACTCTGATTCAGGATTTGGATGAAACATTTGCAAATTTGCGCAAGATCAACCTCAAGCTCAACCCCGAGAAGTGCGTGTTTGGAGTCCCTTCCGGCAAGCTTCTCGGGTTCTTTGTGTCTCAACGGGGAATTGAAGCCAATCCCGACAAGATCAAAGCCATTGAGCAGATTGAAGCACCAAAGCGCCAAGGATGTCGGAAGGCTTGCCGTTGCGTGGCTGCTCTCAAGAGGTTCATCTCTAAGTCTGCTGAGCGCTACGCCATTTTTCAAGATTTTGAAGAAGGCAGGTCCAATGAAATGGACTCCGGAGGCTGCGCCGCAGACTTGAAGAGATACCTGTCCTCCACTCCAATACTTGTCGCACCTAGGCCACAAGAGAAGTTGCTGCTGTATATAGCGGCAACCAATCAAGTGGTTAGTGCTGCGTTAGTAGCAGAGAGGGAGGCAGATGATGAGCCGGCAACCGAGGCAGACGCATCCAGCGACAAGCAAGGGCTTCGCCACAAGCTCGGGTCCCGATAAGGACAGATCAGCCTGAGGTTGCGATAAGACACAGAAGAAGATGGTGCAGCGCCCATTTTACTTTGTCAGTTCCCTTCTACAAGGGGCTAGGTCAAGGTACTCTAGCGTGCAAAAGTTGCTTTTCGGCCTCCTCATGGCCTCGAGAAAGCTGCGCCATTACTTCCAAGCACATGAGATAATAGTTGTCACTCGCTTTCCGTTGAAAAGGATATTACAAAATCCAGAAGCAACAGGCAGAATTGTCGAGTGGGCACTGGAACTGTCAAGCTTTGGCCTCAAGTTTGAAAGCACTTCAACTATTCAAAGTAGAGCATTGGCAGAATTCATAGCTGAGTGGACGCCAACGCAAGATGAAGAAATTCCAGAGACGAGCATCCCCGTCAAAGAGGCAAATAAAGAGTGGCTGATGTACTTTGATGGTGCTTTCTCGTTGCAAGGCGCCGGTGCCGGCGTGCTGCTTATCGCACCCACCGGAGAGCACCTCAAGTACATAGTCCAGATGCACTTTCCCAAGGAACAAGCAACAAACAATACTGCAGAGTATGAAGGTTTGCTTGCCGGTCTCAGGATTGCGGTAGACCTTGGGATCAAGAAGCTCATTGTCAGGGGGGACTCGCAACTTGTCGTCCGCCAAGTAAATAAAGATTATCAGAGTCCGTTGATGGAAGCCTACGTCGATGAAGTGAGGAAGCTAGAAGAGCACTTTGAAGGCCTGCAAATGGAACACGTTCCAAGAGCTCAGAATGATATAGCTGATGGCCTCTCCAAATGTGCCGCACTTAAGTTACCTGTGGAACCAGGAATTTTTGTGCTCAAGCTGACTCAGCCAACCGTAACACCGTCAACAGGACAGAGCAAGAAGAGAAAATTGGTTTCCGGCGACTACTTTCCGGCAGAGCTCCCTGGAGCCGCCGCCAAGAAGGTCCCTAAAATCAATACAAATATCACCGAGGAGCAGTTCGCTCCGACAAACCCCGTGGTTTGTCTCGCTGAAGCAGACGCCCCGACAAGCTTTGCTCCGCAGCTTGCCGGGATCATCAAGCTCCGCAGAACCACGTGTTCTGCCGTGGAAGCTAATGTTCCCATAGTGGTAGATGAGCCTTTGGTCCTTGTTGTCGAGCCACAGTGCTCCAAAGATGGGCGCAGCAAATCGCCCATTTCCTTCGACAGAGAACTTCCCAAGAGCAAGAAGAAGCGGAAAAGTAGCCCGGCAGTCAAGTATGTACCAGTTTGTTGACAACATCCTGCATGTAAGAAGACTCAACGGAGTGAAATTGAAGTGCATTTGCCGGAAGATGGACAAAAGCTGTTGGCAGAGATACATGGAGGCATATGTGGTCACCACATTGGCGAAGAGCACTTGCCGCAAAGCTTCCGGCAAGGTTTCTTCTCGCCGTAAGCCCTCCAGATGCAATCGCACAAGTAATCAAGTGTGAAGCGCCAGCCCATTCCAAACAGATACACCAACCAGCTCAAGCTCTCCGCATAATCCCTTTATCCCGGCCCTTTTCGGTCCTGGGGCTCGACATCCTCGCCCCTTCCCCGAGTTGTCGGGGCTTTGAGTACTTGTACGCTGTAATCGACAAGTTCACAAAGTGGCCGGAAGTGGAACCAGTGAGGAAGGTGACAAGACAACAAGCATCAAGTTCTTCAGTCAATTGTTTGACGCTTTGGGATTCCTAACCGGATCATCACCGACAATGGCACACAGTTCACGAGCCGCACCTTCATGCAAGACGCCCAAGATCTTGGCGCCAAGATCTGCTTTGCTTCGTTGTTCATCCGAGAAGCAATGGTCAAGGAGAGAGCAAACGCTGAAGTGCTGCGGGACTCAAGACCAAAACTTTCGACTGTGCTGCACAAGTGCGGAAGAAATCGATCGAGGAGCTGCCGTAGTTCTTTGGTCGATCAGACGACGCCAAATCGAGCCACCGCCGCACACCTTTCGCTCTAGTCTATGGAGCAGAGGCAGTTCTCCACACGGAACTCAGTACGGGTCACCACGAGTGCTCGCTATGATGAGTTTGAGCAAGAGCAGCTGCGACAAGATGACGCTACTGCTCCTCGAGGAAGATCGCCTTCAGCTGTTGTACGAGCTGCTCGTTATCGCAAGCTTTGCGCCGCTACCATAGCCGCAGTTAACGCCGAAGCTTCAAGGAAGGCGACCTTGTTCTTCGCGCGCTCAATCCGCCAAGAATTCCAACAAGTTGACGCCAAAGTGGAAGGCCCTTATCGGGTGAAACGAAGTCACTAGGCCCGCGCTGTCCGCTTTGAGACCAAGATGGCGCCCGTGAGCAATTCTGGAATATAGAGCATCTTCGCAAGTTTTACCTATAAGGCGCGATTGCGGGACCTGCTCCGCAACCACTCTTTTGTACAAGTCTTGCCGCTGTTGCATGTAATCCTTTGTACAAAGCCGCGCAGACCCGCATCAAGAAGCCTATGTGTTGCGCACAACTTGTCAATACATGCTCTCATAATTTTATATGCATGTGTTTACTAACATTTTGTGCAGCATCCACACCCGGTAAGCGATAACGAGCCACTAGGCTCCATAACTTTATTTTCTCTTCTTTCTTCTCAAACAAGAAGAAGGTTCATCCACCCACAAGTTAACCGGGGGGAAGGGGAAGATAATGGTGTGGGCCGCCAAGCATTGCTCGAGGAACTGTCGCCTTGCCGGGAAAAGGACAACAGAGAAGCTAAGTTGCTAAGTTTAAACGACCAGTTTTAAATTTTTAAGTTATCTTCCTCGAACGATAGTACTTTGTATGGAAAACCTGTGCGCGGAGGAACCGACTCGCGACTAGCTTGCGCACTTACTTTGTTTCGAGTCCGCTCAACAACTTAAGTGTGCTGCAACTAGTTGCGATAAGGTTGCTTGTCGGAGGCGGCATCGCCAAAGAGGTGCTGAAGTTCCGCACTTTCGGCGCCATGGCAAAGATGTTCAGACCGACAAGTTCCCTAAAAGCGAGGGTAAAAACATACAAGGAAGGAATCGAGTAAAGGAAATAACATTGCATTCGATTGCCTAAGATAGTGTATATTACATAATAACTTGTCGCGATCTAATAGATTCTTCACCTAAACATGATCTGCAGCGACAAGGGAAAGATAAGCTTACGCGGCCTAATCCACGCGGTCGCCATCGAGCCTCTTGACTCCGCCACCCTGTCCACAATGGTGCGATAAGGGCCTTGAGCGCTTCAACGCTCATGGATGGAGGCAGGGACTTGAGGACTTTGGTGAAGTCGACGCCTGGGTTGCGGAAGGCCACCTTCATCAATACCTTCCGAGAGCCCCGCGCAGACTTGGCGCGACTCCTCCGCCACCTGCTTTGGGATCTCCTCCCGAGCCGCTTGAGACCCACAAGACGCCTTTGAAGAATAGGCTGAGCTTGACGCTGGGTTGGAGGTTCTCGCCGGTGGAGTACCCAAGATCCGCTATCCCCAACTCCATCAGCTCATTATGGATGCCGCGGCAAGGTCCACAAGACCTTCTCGTCCAAAGGCATTATGCTATCTCGGAGATTGTTCTGGGCGGTCACAGCATTCGACAGCAACTCCTCGGTGGCCTTGATCTTTTCCAACAGGCCCGTTTCCCACTCCTTGGCGCCATTCAATGTCTCCATCAGGGTGGTCAGCTTCAGCTCTAGATCCGCCTTGACGTCCTTGGCGGCATCGATCTCCTTGATCTTTTCAGCGAAGCAACCTTGCAGCTCGTCGAGGGTGTAGGCGCCCTTCTCGCCAAGGCTTCAACTCGGTGACCTCCTCGGCGCTCTTCTCGAGGGTGGACTCCAGCTGAGCCACCCTCGCCTCCAGCCTCCTTCTTGGCGGCCTCGGCAGCCATGCGCAAGCATCCTTTGCCTCCCAAGTGGCCCGCTAATCGCTTGCTCGCAGACGGCGAGATCTTCCTCATAGCTGTCGAGGTTGATCTTCCGCTGCGCCACCACCTTCCCGCTGAGAGCTTCTCACGGCAAGCCTCTGCTGCTCCTCGACCTCGCCCTTCTCCAAGATGAAGGCCGTGCGCTCCTCGCAAAGCTGCTCCCGCGCCTCGCTATATCCCGAGAGTCTCTTTGTTGGCGCGCCGGAGCTCTTCCGCTTTCTCCAAGTCTGCTCCGCCCTCGCGACAAGCGCCTCCTGACTCCAGCTTGGCTTGCTCGGGCGCGGTAGAGCGACAAGAACCTCCTTAGCAGCTGCTCCTCCTCAGCTCACCGCTGCTGCTGCTCGGGCATCAACCAGCGACAGCCCATGGAGGCAAGCAGTTCCGCATCGAAGGTCTCCCTTCGCCGGTGCCTGGAGCTTGATGCCCATGGGAGCTTAATAAAGACACCTCACCGCCTTCGTAGGCGCCGGACTGGGCTCTTCGAGTCCGTGCGGCATCGGTAGCGGGAGGATCGGCGGTCGGTGCAGCGCGACGCCTCCTGCGCCTCAGGGCTCGCTGCGACGCCAGATTCCTCCCAGCCCTGCCAAGAGCCTTGGCGGCCTCGCCGGCGGGCCTGCTGGCCAGCCTCCTCCTCCATGTTGGCGGCGTCGACATTTTCGCCATGAAAGCGCCCTCCTCGCCGGGTAGCTTCAGCCCCATCGGATCTCCGGCAGATGGATCTGATGGTCAAGAAGAAAGCACGAGTCAAGCGAATGTTCAAAGAGAAGAACAGAAGAAAAGAACCCAAGGGAAATTCTCAAACAAGAAGATTACCTGCAGAGGGTCTGCTGCCGCGGTCTCCACCACGGGAGGGTTGTCGGCGCTGCCTCTTGCCGGAGAAGATCCCTTGTAGGAGAGGCCTCCTTGCCGGAGAGCGCCCCCTTGGCGGAGAATTCTCCTTGGTGGCGAGTTGAAACGAGCAGAATTTCGGGTGACCTCGAGCTTCTCGATGAGGCTGGACCTCGGGAGTAGCCTCCGGTGCTTCCTGATGTGGCTGCTCTGCTCCTACAAGAATCAACAAACCAGATATCAAGGACGGAGAAGCACCCAAGCACACCCAACCACTAAAAAGTAAACCAAACACTTACTGGGGCTGTCTTTGGGGCTGCTCTGTTGAAGGGTTGCTTGATCCGGAAAGGGAGTCCTCGGACGTGCCCCTGCTGCCACAGGGAGTCATCCGAGACGACACCACCGGAGTCTTGGCCCTCTTCGACGCCTATCTGAGCTAGCGTCCCAAGGAGAAGGTTCAGAGGAAATCAATCAGATATAAGATAAAGCAATAAATTGAAGATTACAAGTAGCAACGACAAGATCTTACTCTTCCTCTTCTTCCTCGAGCTGAGGCGAGAGATCAAACTCCGCTCGGCGCGACGGATTGGGGGAGAAGATTCCCTGACGCTTGGCGGGTGCAGGGACCGCGACTCAGAAGACCCAGCGCCCGTCGCCGTGGCGGAATGAGGCGCCCCAAGGCAACAAAGGCTTGCCGCGGTGGAGCGCTAAGGCGGCGAGGCGGCTGTTGGACCGTATGCCCCCGCCACTTCTCCAGCCTTTACGGAGGCGCCTCCTTGGCGGGCAGCGGGCTCCCGCGGCAAGCTACTTGACGGCGGAGGAGAGGCGCCGGCAGGCTCGCTCGGCTCGCTGACGGGCTCGGTCTGCTCCTCCTCGGCGATTTAACTCTTCTCGGTCGGCAAGGCTTGCCGCCTCGGCCGCCTCCGCCTCGACAAGAAACCCAAATATGCCGCGGCAGCAGCTCGCAGCCTCCTCCAACCTCGTATGGCGCGCCGCCATCTCCCGATGGTGTCGCGGGTGAGCCACCTCGCTCGTCGGCGCGGATCGGCACTTCAACCAAGTTGTCGAAGAACTGTTGCACGACGTCGCCGGCGGGCTCTGCTAAGTTGGAACGATTCCATGGGAATCGCATAACGGCATTATCGCTGGATGGATGTCGCTGTCAGCGACGAGTTGTTGCACAAGGCACAACTCCCCTCGGCAACATGCACCACCCGGGGTTATCCACTTCAGGCTTGAACAACTCCCGCAGCATGCCGTCAAGCTCCAAGGTAGTAAAATTCCAATTCAAACCCGGGTGCAGCCTCATGATGTCTGCCGCGTTCTGGAATTCCCAAGCAGGCCTCCCTCTCTCCTGCAAGGGCGCAATGTGGCGACGAAGGAAGTCCACGCCAACTGCTCCTACAGTAAGCCCTGCTTGCCGGAGACGCAAAATCCTAGTCACGGCAATCTTCAACTTGTCGTCCTCCGGCGCCAAGTTGCTCCAATCGCTGCCGCGAACTATGGGGGTCTGCATGCGCAGGCGGTGAAAGGCTGTGGCTCCTCCTATAAGATCCAACACCGGCCAGCTCTCCACTCCTCCCACTTGCTGCGCAACTCTCCGCCAAGATACGCTTCCTTCTTGCTGATCCTAGAGGTCCATGCAATTCCTCCCACAAGCGGCTCTCTCTCTCTCTGCTGGGTGAGAAGTAGTGGCGGAAGAGTGCGACATTTGGATGGACCCCACAAAGTTCTCGCAGAGGTGTGCGAAAACGCCATGGTGAGGATGGCGTTGGGGGTGAAGTCAAGGAGGCGGAGGCCATATGTGTTCATGACATCGCAGAAGAATTAAAAAGGCGGCAGAGCCCTTGCAGGGAAGAAAATCGCGAAAAAGGGGTACCCGATGGAGACCTTACGGACGTGGCGGCGGAGATCACCCTCGCTGCGGAGTGCGCAGCGCCGCCGTCGAAGAGATAGTACAGCTCCTGCAGCTCCTTCCCGCTCAGTGGGGTCAAGAGGCCCGCCTCTCCGCAGCGCCATGAGCCGCTGCCCGGCCGATTTCACGCCTTTTCCCTTGTCGGACTTCGAGCCATAGGGGAGGTGGTGGAGGAGGTCGACGGCGCAGGGCACCGTGGCAATGGAGGGGCGGCGCGCTCTCTTTGGGCTCGAGAAGGAAGGGAAAGCGACGGGGTTTTCGATGTGACAACGAGGGTAGTGGGCGCCCGCCTGCTCCCCTCGCTTATAAAGGGGGGAAGGGACGGGCGGTCCGATTTTTCCCATTAAAAAAGCCCCACGATCTCCCCACGACGCCACGCCCAAAGGCGTGACATTCGTGGGAGACGTGGTGGGTCCAAGGCGAATAACGGCGTAATCAAGACCACGCTGCGTGCCCGTGCAGACGCTTTTGGGCCCGCCCAACAGAGCTCGGCGCCGTGTGTGGCCCAGTTCGGGGCTCGCCGGTGTACTAGAGTAGGGTACCCTAGTATCCCGAACTCGTGCACGGACAGTTACAGACTCAGCAGGCTGACCGATGATCGCCAAGATCCTCACTGCTCCTCCGGAGCCATTCAATAACAAAGTAATCAAGGCCCCGCAAGAGGAGCTTGTCGGGAAGGCCACCAGTATGCCAAGGAAATAAGGCCCGGCAAGAGGAGCTTGCCGGAAGGCTTGGTGAGCGATAAGCTCCGAGCCGACAGAACCTTGCCGCTGCAAGGTACTCGCCATGCAAATGACCTCTCTTCATCTCCGCTCCAGCTCACTCCGCCAACGTGTCACCACGGGCTCTCCCAAGCACGCTGCGTCGACGGGCTGTGCAGCCAGCGGGGAGCAGCGATAAGCGGCCCCGACAAGCTATCATCGTGGCAAACGGAGGCGCACTTGACGGTCCCTCATTACCTCGTTTCAGCGATCGAGACGGGCATTGATGACCCTTGTCCCTTGCCGCCGAGTTAGGTATAGATTATCGTACACCGCATAAAGCGTGTACCAACCTATGTTTTCACTATCTTACCCTTCCCTACTTGCCACATGTGGCGACCCCTTGTGCCTATAAAAGGAGGCCCAAGTGCAACGTAGAAAGGGTTCGGTTCAGCTCCAGCTTAGTTCATCCAACTCACACACACACTCGAGCTAGGTTTTGTAGCCCTCATTACTCCCTAGCAAGAACACAATATAATCCACAAAGCAGCAGAGGAGGTTATCTCCCGAGAGCTCCGGTTGGGTAAATCTGCTCGTGCATCGCCTTGATCCGCTTCTTTGTGCAATCTCCGCCTCCGAACCCCAAGGGACCCAGGTCCCATAGGTGTTCGTGGGCCACGATCAGCTTCCCCGACAATACTGATTTATAGAAAATCTTTGGAAGAACATTTGGAACATTTACGTGTTGTTTTTATTACTCTACGTGATGCACGTTTGTTTGGTAACCTTGGGAAGTGCACCTTTTGCACCGACCGAGTATCTTTTCTTGGCTATGTTGTTACTCCACTGGGAATTGAAGCTATTGAGAGTTGGCCGCAGCCCAAAACGGTCACACAAGTGAGGAGTTTTCTTGGACTCGCTGGTTTCTATAGACGTTTTGTGAGAGATTTCAGCACCATTGCTGCACCTCTCAATGATCTTACAAAGAAGGATGTGCCTTTTGTTTGGGGTACTGCACAGGAAGAAGCCTTCACGGTATTGAAAGATAAGTTGACACATGCTCCTTTACTCCAACTTCCTGATTTTAATAAGACTTTTGAGCTTGAATGTGATGCTAGTGGAATTGGATTAGGAGGTGTGTTATTACAAGATGGCAAACCTATTGCATACTTTTCTAAAAAATTGAGTGGGCCTAGTCTGAACTATTCTACTTATGATAAAGAATTATATGGTCTTGTTCGGACCTTAGAAACATGGCAACATTATTTATGGCCCAAAGAATTTGTTATACATTCTGATCATGAATCTTTGAAACATATTAAAAGTCAAACAAAACTGAACCGTAGACATGCTAAATGGGTTGAATTCATTAATACTTTCCCTTATGTCATTAAACACAAGAAGGGTAAATAAAATGTTATTGCTGATGCATTGTCTCGTCGTTATACTATGCTTTCACAACTTGAATTTAAAATATTTGGTTTGGAGACCATCAAAGATCAATATGTGCATGATGCTGAATTTAAAGATGTATTGCAGAATTGTAAGGAAGGGAGAACATGGAACAAGTTCGTCGTTAACGATGGATTTGTGTTTCGTGCTAACAAGCTATGCATTCCAGCTAGCTCCATTCATCTTTTGTTGTTGCAGGAGGTGCATGGAGGAGGATTAATGGGACACTTTGGCATGAAGAAGATGGAGGATATACTAGCAACACATTTCTTTTGGCCAAAGATGAGACGAGATGTTGAGCGTTTTGTTGCTTGCTGCACTACATGTCAAAAAGCTAAGTCACGACTCAATCCTCATGGTTTATATATGCCTTTGCCTGTACCTAGTGTTCCATGGGAGGATATATCTATGGACTTTGTTTTAGGGTTACCTCGAACAAAGAAGGGGAGGGATAGCATATTTGTTGTCGTGGATAGGTTCTTAAAAATGGCACACTTTATACCATGTCATAAAAGCGATGATGCTATTAATGTTGCTGATCTATTCTTTCATGAAATTATTCGCTTGCATGATGTGCCAAATACTATTGTTTCAGATCGTGATACTAAATTTCTTAGCCACTTCTGGAGATGTTTATGGGCAAAATTGGGGACTAAACTGCTTTTTAATACTACATGTCACCCCCAAACTGATGGACAAACTAAAGTAGTCAATAGAACATTGTCTACTATGCTTAGGGCTGTTTTGAAGAATAACAAGAAAATGTGGGAAGAATGCTTGCCTCATATTGAATTTGCTTATAATCGTTCATTGCATTCTGCTACTAAGATGTGCCCTTTTGAAACTGTGTATGGTTTCCTTCCTCGTGCACCTATTGATTTATTACCTCTTCCATCTTTGGAGAAGGTTAATTTTGATGCTAAACAACGTGCTGAATTGATCTTAAAAATGCATGAGTTAACTAAGGAAAACATTGAGCGTATGAATGCTAAATATAAACTTGCTGGAGATAAGGGTAGAAAACATATTGTGTTTGCACCTGGAGATCTTATTTGGTTACATTTGCGTAAGGATAGATTTCTTGATTTGCGCAAATCAAAGCTAATGCCGCATGTTGATGGTCCTTTTAAGGTGTTAGAGACAATAAATGATAATGCATATAAACTTGAGATGCCTGTAGATTTTGGGGTTAGTCCCACTTTTAACATTGCAGATTTGAAGCCTTATTTCGGTGAGGATGATGAGCTTCCGTCTAGGACGACTTTATTTAAAGAAGGGGAGGATGATGAGGACATCAATACCATTGTTACACCCACAGCCCCTGCTACTATACATACTGGACTAATTACTAGAGCTCGCGCACGCCAATTAAATTAACAGGTACTTTCGTTTCTTGGTAATGATTCTAATGTTCATGAGAATATGATGCTGCCTAAATTGGATACATTTGTTTTGCTTAAGAATGAAGGGCCTAGCTTGGAGAAGGATGAACATTGGAGCAAGAACAAGCATGGAGTTGATGGCATGCGCAAGGGAAACAAGAACGGAGTTTTCGGTGATGATTTCAGGATTTTGAAGCCACCATAATGAGTGCATGAAGCCTTGGACAAAATATACCAGATGCCACTTCATAAATTTCGTCCAGAGGCTATTCTAGGTGTTGCATCACCTTATTATTGGGCCAGGCCCATGTAATTTCGAAATACTTGAATATAGGCTGTTTTTAGAGTCCGTATGTGTGCGGAAACAAGAGTTAGGGTTGGTTTCGGACCCCTCTTCCAAGGGCCACGAAATTCCCCCCTCTTCCTCCATATATACAGCCCTTAGAGCATCGTTTAGACTTTGGGTTTTGTTTAGATTAAAGTTCGCCATAACTGCAACTTCGCGTATTTTGTTTGTGTTCAACGACCAGACAAAGGCGCCACAGAACCCCACCTAGATCAATAAAGCTTTCCTCTTATATTCGCAATATCCAGATCGCAATCTTAGTTTCTTGCTTGTTCTTTGTTTGCCTGCAGGAAACAGACCTTCGTGGTCAGGTTGATCGTGCTACGGCGTGGTCAATAACCTCTCGGAGTTGGTTTAGCGATTGCTAAGGCACGACGTCCTCGCACGCTCGCAGTCGGATCGTCAAAGTCGACTTCCTCCAAAATGATAGCCACCATCTCATCGAAAGACGGGACACATTTGCCTCTATCAGAGTGTCAAACCCAACGAGGAGCTAAAGGTAGAACAAATATTCCTTGAAGTTCTATCGACCACCGATACAACTCTACGCACGCTTGACGTTCGCTTTACCTAGAACAAGTATAAAACTAGAAGTACTTTGTAGGTGCAGCGGGATAGGTTTGCAATAATATAAAGAGCACGTAAATAAAAGCTAGGGTCTGTTTAGATAAAGACACAACTAAATTAGTTTAGTAAAGAGCTTTTTGTCACGAGAAAGTTATTTGTCCCTAGGCAATCGATAACTAGACCGGTAATCATTATTGCAATTTTATTTGAGGGAGAGGCATAAGCTAACATACTTTCTCTTCTTGGATCATATGCACTTATGATTGGAACTCAAGCAAGCATCCGCAACTAAGATAATTAAGGTAAAACCCAACCATAGCATTAAAGTATCAAATCATCTTTATTCCCATACTCCATGACTCACTTATCCGTGTTTGTGTTTCAGTCGCTCATGCACCGCAGACAATAAGCAAACCATGAACATATTGCAAACCCTACAGCGGGGATCCCTCACGCTTGAGCGACACGGAGAGGACAGCACCAATAATAAAACATGCAACTCAAACCAATCACGATCATCAATTAACCCATAGCACAAAATGGCTCTACTCAAACATCATAGGATAGCCATACATCATTGGGAAATAATATATAGCGTTGAGCACCATGTTTAAGTAGAGACTATAGCGGGTAAAAGAAGGGTTACACCGCTGCATAGAGGGGGGGAAGAGTTGGTGATGACGGCGGTGAAGTTGTTGGTGTAGATTGCGGTGACGATGATGGCCCCGGCTGCACTCCGGTGCCACCGGAAGTGAGGGGGAGAGAGCCCCCTCATTCTTCTTCTTCCTTGACCTTCTCCCTAGATGGGAGAAGGGTTTCCCCTTTGGTCCATGGTCTCCATGGCATGGGAGGGGTGAGAGCCCCTCCGAGATTGGATTTGTCTCTCTGTCTCTCTTTGTTTCTGCATTTTCTGATTCTGCCCTTCCACCGTTTCTTAAATTCCCGGAGATCCGTAACTCCGATTGGGCTGAATATTGGACACGATCTCTATCCTTATATTAGATTTCTTGCGGCGAAAGAAGGGCTCCAACCGCCTTACGGGGTGCCCACGAGGGCCCAGGGCGCGCCTGACCCCCCTGGGGCGCGCCCCCTGCCTCGTGGCCCCCTCGGGCATCGTATCGCGATGATTCCACTTCCCAAAATTCACATATATTCCAAAAAAATCTCCGTCAGTTTCTATCCCGTTTGGACTCCGTTTGATATGGATTTTCTACGAAACAAAAAACATGCAACAAACAGGAACTGGCATTGGGGACTGGATCAATATGTTAGCCCCAAAAATAGTATAAAAAGTTGCAAAAAGTATATGAAAGTTGTATAATATTGGCATGGAACGATCAAAAATTATAGATACGACGGAGACGTATCACGGTGGAAAAGTGGTTTCGTGGTTCCCCCTCATGTTTTTAGGGTATAAGAGTATATGTAGGCGGAAGAAGTACGTAGGTGGAGCTACGAGCGGCCCACGAGGGTGGGGGGCGCGCCTACCCCCCTGTGCGCACCCTCCTGCCTCGTGGCACCCTCGTGGCGTTCCAGACTTCAACTCCAAGTCTTCTGGTTTGCTTTCGGTCCAAGAAAGATCATCGTGAAGGTTTCATTCCGTTTGGGTTCCGTTTGATATTCCTTTTCTGCGAAACACTAAAATAGGCAAAAAAACAGAAACTGGCAATGGGCCTCCGGTTAATAGGTTAGTCCCAAAAATAATATAAAAGAGCATATTAAAGCCATTAAACATCCAAAAGAGATAATATAATAGCGTGGAACAATAAAAAATTATAGATACGTTGGAGACGTATCAAGCATCCCCAAGCTTAATTCCTGCTCGTCCTCGAGTAGGTAAATGATAAAAACATAATTTTTGATGTGAAATGCTACCTAACATAATTATCAATGTAATTTTCTTTATTGTGGAATGAATGTTCAGATCCGAAAGATTCAAGACAAAAGTTTAATATTGACATAAAAATAATAATACTTCAAGCATACTAACAAAGTAATCATGTCTTCTCAAAATAACATGGCCAAAGAAAGTTCATCCCTACAAAATCATATAGTTTGTCTATGCTCCATCTTCGTCACACAAAATGCTCAAATCATGCACAACCCTGATGACAAGCCAAGCAATTGTTTCAAACTTTAGTATTCTCAAACTTTTTCAACTTTCACGCAATACAAGAGCGCGAGCAATGGACATAGCACTATAGGTGAAATAGAACGGTGGTTGTGGAGAAGACAAAAGGAGGAAGATGGTCTCACATCAACTAGGCATATCAATGGGCTATGGAGATGGCCTTCAATAGATATCTGAGTGAGTAGGAATTTCCATGCAATGGATGCACTAGAGCTATAAATATATGAAAGCTCAACAAAAGAAACTAAGTGGGTGTGCATCCAACTTGCTTGCTCAGGAAGTCCTAGGGCATTTTGAGGATGCCCATCGTTGGAATATAAAAGCCAAGTTATGTAATGAAAATTCCCACTAGTAAATGAAAGTGACAAAATAAGAGACTCTCTATAATGAAGATCACGGTACTACTTTGAAGCACAAGTGTGGAAAAAAGGATAGTAGCATTGTCCCTTCTCTCTTTTTCTCATTTTTTTGGGCCTTCTCTTTTTTTGTCCTTTCTCTCTCTTTTTATATTTTTTATATATTTATTTCATCACATGGGACAATGCTCTAATAATAAAGATCATCACACTTCTATTTACTTACAACTCAAAAATTACAACTCGATACTAGAACAAAATATGACTATATGCATGCTGTAACGCCCGGATAATCATGCTACAGTAATCTCACGTTAATGATGGCACGTCACCTCTATCACTGTAATTAATCTCGGGTTCATTCAAAACCGTTTCAAATTTAAATCCTAAATAAGTCAAATGACAAAAGTTTTCAAACATTAAAATAAAAATGTTCGGTAGATGCCATATTTTGCATCGGTAGTTATGGTGAAGTGAACACATTTTTATAAAATGCCTAAATACGTTTAAATGAATTAAAACAGAAAAGAAAATAAATAAAAGAAAGAAAATACAAAAGAAAACAGAACAAACAAAAAAACAAAAGGAGGAGAAGCCCCCCCTGCTGGACCGCGGCCCAGCTAGCCATCGGGCCAACCAGGCCGGCTCAGGTCGGCCCCCACTCCTCTCCCTTATCCACTCCTCCCCCCAACCCCCACCCGACTCCCCCCGCTCCCCAAAATATCTCTCCCTCTCCTCGATTGGATCGGGATCGAGGGAGGAGACCACCTCGCCGCGCCCGGAGCTTCGCCCGCTTCCCGCGGACTACCTCCCGCTCCGCTCTTCCCCATCGTCCTCCTCGACCTTCCCGAGCCCGCTGCCCGTTGCCTACTCCCCCTAGTGAGCCCCCGACCCTTCTCTCTCCCCTCGCTCGCTCACATCGCGCGTGCCCGCCGTCCGTCGGGCTCACGCACCCCGCCCCGCCCAGACGCACCGCACGCTGCCACACCTGGCCCCCGCCCGGCCGCGCGCCCCCTCACGCCTGGGCCTCGTCCTGCTTCTCCCCGACCACGCGGTCCAGCCTCCGGTGCCCGCGGGCCGCCGCCCTCTCCCCGTCTGCCGCCAGACCAAGCGCCGCCGCCCGTCGTCGCTGCCCTCCACCAACGCCTCAACCCCGGCCTCCTCTCCCTCCGACGCTGGCCCCGTGCTCCCCGCCTCGGCCATGCGCCCGCCACCACTGTCGCCCTCTCGCCCTCCCGGCCTCGTGCCACCTGCCCCGCTCTCCGGCATCGATGCCGCCGTCGCTCGCTCCGCCCGCTGCCTGTTCGGCCGGCCAGCGTGCGCCTCACCGCCGGAGCTCGCACCGGCCCCCATTGCCCGGCATGCTACGGCCTCGAACACGGGCGCCACACCAGCGCCCGCACCAGCAGCCGATTAGCCCCATGGGCCATCGACAACAGGTCCGCCCCAGAATGTTAAGAAAAAAAAAGAGAATTAAAACTAAAAATAATAAATAGAAATATAAATGATTTAATAAAATTAATTATTAATTAATTAATTATCTAATGAATTAATTAAGTTAATTAATCCGGTTTAATTAATTTAATTAACTAGTTAGGTTAATTAAGTAGTAATTAAATTAACTAATCTGTAATTAACCTAAACAGAGAATGACAGGTGGGTCCCACCGGACCCACACGTCAGTTGACCAGGTCAATGGTCAGCGTTGACTCTTGACATCACTCGATGTAATGCTGATGTCATCATTTACTATTCGGATAATGTTGGATTTAAATAATTAATTAAATTCCGAAATTAATAAAATCTTTAGAAAATCATATCTTTTAATCCGTAACTTCGGATTAAAATATTTTCAACATGAAAGTTGCTCGAGAGCGGCGAGGCGATTCCGGATCGCAACCCGTTTGTCCGCCACACCCCCTAACCTATGGAACTCGCAACTTTCCCCTCGGCTCCTCTGCTTGCGAAACGCGAAACACCGGAATACTTTCTGGATGTTTCCCCCTTCACCAGTATCACCACATACCGCGTTAGAGCACGCCTAGCATCACGCTTTGCTTTGTCATGCATCGTCATGCATCTGTTTGCTTAAATATTCATTGTTTCTCCCCTCTTCTTCCGCTGAGACACCGAGACCGACTTTGCTGCCCGGTTCGACTACGGAGTTGACGACCCCTCTCTCTTGCCCGAGCAACCAGGCAAGCCCCCTTGATCACGGATATCGCCTATTCTACTCTATACTGCTTGCATTAGAGTAGTGTAGCATATTGCTGCTTTCGTTATACCTATCTGATGCATAGCCCGTCCTTGCTACTCATTGTTACCTTTACGCAATCCTACTTGCTTAGTATAGGCTGCTAAATTTCCATCTGTGGCCCTACATTCTTGTCCGTCCTGCTATGCTATACTATCGGGCTGTGGTCACTCGGGAGGTGATCACAGTATATACTATATACTTTATACATGATACATGTGGTGCTTAAAGTCGGTCGGCGAGGAGTACCCGCAGTGATTCACGGATTGGGGGCTGAAAGGACCTTTGTCCCGACGGTCCTCTGGAGGGATCTTTGTGGCGGAGCGACAGGGCAGGTTGAGACCGCCTAGGAGAGAGGTGGGCCTGGCCCTATTCGGCGTTCGCGGATACTTAACATGCTTAACGAGTTCTTGGTATTTGATCTGAGTCTGGCCATTTGGTCTATACGCACTAACCATCTACGTGGGAGTAGTTATGGGTATCCCGACGTCGTGGTATCAGCCGAAGCCTTCGTGGCGTCGTGGCCGATCGAGCGGAGCGCTACGGATTGGACCGCGTAACGTGACTTCCTTTGTAATGGAGGTTGCTAGGTCTGCTTCCGGCGCGTTATAGCGTCGTGTGTGCTATGGGCGATGGGCCCGCACCCACATGCACTTAGGTTTAGACCGGCGTCTTGGCCTCTCTGTTGTGCCTAGGTGGGGCTGCGGCGTGTTGATCTTCAGCGGCGGGCATGACCGAGAAAGTGTGTCCGCCAAATGGGATCAAGCGTGTTGGGTTATGTGGTGCACCCTGCAGGAAGTTAATCTATTGAATAGCCGTGATCTTGATAGCAGGGCGACTTGGAGTTGTACCTTGACCTTATGACAAGTAGAACCGGATACTTAATAAAACACACCCTTCCAAGTGCGGATACAACCCGGTGATCGCTCTCTAACAGGCGGCGAGGAGGATCGCCGGTTAGGATTATGTTATACGATGCTACTTGGAGGACTTGATCTACTCTCTTCTACATGTCAGCAAGGCGGAGGCTGCGAGCGTAGTCTTCGACGGGATCAGCTATCCCCTCTTATTACGGCATTCTGCGATTCGGTCCATCGATATGGCCCTTTACACATATATCCATGCATATGTAGTGTAGCTCCTTGCTTGTGAGTACTTTGGATGAGTACTCATGGTTGCCTTGTTCCCCTTTTCCCCTTTCTTTACCGGTTCTGCGACGGCAGAGCGATGGAGCCAGGGCGAACACCACCGTCGTTGGCGACTACTACCTTTGGAGGTGCCTACTACTACGTGCAGCCCGCGGACGGACGACCGGGAGTAGTTAGGAGGATCCCGAGCAGGAGGCCTGCGCCTCTTTGATCTGTATCCCCATTTGTGCTAGCCTTCTTAAGGCAAACTTGTTTAACTTATGTCGTACTCAGATATTGTTGCTTCGTGACTTCGTCTATGATCGAGCACTTGTATTCGAGCCCTCGAGGCCCCTGGCTTGTATTATGATGCTTGTATGACTTATTTATGTTTTAGAGTTGTGTTGTGATATCTTCCGTGAGTCCACGATCTTGATCGTACACATTTGCGTGCATGATTAGTGTACGATTGAATCGAAGCGTCTGAGATTGGTATCGAGCCATTGCTGTAGAATCCCCTTCCACTCTCCTTGGCCGAAGTCGAGTCTAGACATTGCAAAAAAAATTACGAACTTGGCTGTGTGCCTTACGGGCCCACGTCGCCATCGGGTGGTACTAGGATCTTTTACTCCTCGACCTTTACTCTAGGACTCTGAACTCTCTTCTACTCGGGTTAAACGAATTTACTAACTAACACTAGGATCCCGTGACCACATTCACCCCAAAGTTGGATAAAGCCATAGTTATTCCTTGGAATTGTATTTTGATCAATTCCACACTGTCATTTGACTCCTTTGAAACATCTTTGTTTTCAGATGGAACCCAAGAGGCGGGTCGTGGGCCACCGGCGGCCATTGGTGCCTCGGGATCACTGCGGTGCTAGCGGAGATGATGACCTATCGGGTTATCGCTGCACCTGAGTACACCGTCTTTGAGGAGTACCGGGACTTTAACCAGAGCGATGCGAGCCATCGTCCACCTCTACTCTCGGAGTATGACTCCACTCTTGTCTTGCACACCGCACATGGTGTTGGGGTGACTATCGATATGGCAGTCCACGATGCTGCTTATGCTGCTCGACCGTCTTCGTGGAGAGTATCGGAGTTGGACACCTCCCCTTGTGCACATTGCTATCGCATCGATGTTGGTGAGGAGGTTACTACTGCCGCCTACTCCACTGTCACCCGAGAGCCCTCTACCATCGAACTTTGTTCGCATCGCGATGGGCTGGATCGAGCTAACGAGCTCTTCGCCACGAGTTGTACACCACCCGTCGGCACCTTCACCGTGCTCGGCGCTGTTGCACCCTTTGTGCGATCCAGAGAGCTGCGGCGTTCTGCGATCTACCCAGCCAGACCGTGATGCCCGGGTGTCGGTTGGCGGAGGTGGGAGGCTACTCTCCGCACTTGGTCCTCTTCGCCACTTGGGCGTCGGGTTACGCACGAGTATCTGCGGCCCCCAGTCAGCGGCGTGGAGGACTATCCGCTGCCACACTACCAGCTTTAGGCTCTGACTACCTCTGCGATGCCGCGTGGGACTGATGTAGGCTTGCTTGTTAGTGTTAGATGCATTCGTCATGAGCCTGCGTGCCGCCTATGATGTCTTAGTCTATGTCTTGAAATCTACATGCGAACTCTATGCATGACCCCTTTTGTAAGATATGCCGACTACTATGTACTTTCTATCGTGCTGCTTTCATTATGCATGTTTCATCATGAATGATTCTTGTCCTTTGCATAATTTCTCAAATGCTGAACTACCCCTGTTATATTAGCAGGATGGTTAGACCAGCTGGTCGTGGTCGTGGTGGCAACGTCCCACCACCGCCTAAGTACATGGCTGGTATGATCCAACAGCTTGAGATGAATCGCCAGTTCATGGAAAACATGATGGCTCAGTTTCCTCGCCCCAATATGAACCAGCAGCCAAACACAACAACTCTGCAGGATTTCATACGCCTCAACCCAAGTGTGTACCGCAGCTCAACCCAGCCGTTGGATGCTGATGGCTGGCTCCATGACATCACCTATGATATGGAGTCTGCTGATGTAGCCCCTGCCAGCTATGTCACTTTTGCTTCCTTCTTCCTGAAGGGACCCGCAGCTCAATGGTGGGACAGCCACGCGCGTACTACGCCATTGGAACAATCATCACTGGCGGACTTCCAAGCTGCTTTCCGTGCCGCTTCATCCCTCAAGGAGTCATGGACGGAAGAAGCGTGAGTTCCATAACCTCACCCAAGGCAACAAGACTGTTGAAGCTTATCGGCGAGAGTTCTTGGACTTGTCTCGCTATCTTGAAGAGGACATTGCAAGCGATGCCGCAGACAAGAGAAGTTCGTGACGGCCTTCAAGCGACATCAAGCTCGCACTTCTAGTGCACGACTTTGCTGATTTTGCCACCTTGGTGAACAAAGCTATCAATGTCGAAACTGGTGCAGGAATACGAGCTCTAACAGCGCAACCGTGCACGGGCTCATCTTGGGCCCATCCTCGCATAAGCGCAAGATATGGATTCCCAACAGCATGTACCAGCCGAATGCACCTGCCCCAAGGCAGACCTATGCTGCACCTCGTCGCCTACTCCTCCAACTAGGTAGCCAAGGCTTCCAGCTCCACCACCGGAGCTCCTGTTCCCCTCCCAATAATGGTCATGCTACAAGTGTGGTCAACCAGGTCACCTTGCGAAACTGCTATCGAATCGAACCAAAATCAATCGGCCCTTCCATGGCGGCCGTGGAAGCAACCAGCCCGCAACAACAATGCCAAGTCTTATGGTCGTGTTCATGCCAACCACGTTGATCTCAGCGAAGCTCAAGACCAGCCTGCTCTTTGTGATGGGTACACTCCTCGTTAATTCATCTTGGCATCTGTTTAATTCGATTCGGGAGCATCGCATTCATTCATATCAGCGAGTTTGCATTCATGCATGGCATTAAATATGAAGAGATGAACACTGCGCTAGTAGTGCACACTCCGGGGTCAATGTCAAACCTCTATGATTAGCCACGACGTTCCGTTGAAATCGAAGAATGGAATTCCTTGTCTCTCCTATCGTTACGAAGTCTGTAGCATTGATCTCATTCAGGAATGAATTGGTTAAAGGCGCATCGGCTTCCATAGTTTGCGCCACTAAGACCGTCCATCTGCTACACCCTTCTGATGAAATAATAAGCTACAATGCTCATCTGGTTCAGAATGCCGAGGCAAGGCTCTATGCATTGAATGCATTGAACACCGCACCACTCGAGGGCATTGATAACATTCCTGTCGTTCGCGACTTCCAGGACGTCTTTCCTGAAGAACTTCCAGGGATTCCCCCTGCTAGAGCTGTCGAATTCGTCATCGACTTGAAACCAGGCACCACTCCTATAGCCAAGCGACCCTACAAGATGCCACCGCATGAACTCCTTGAGCTTAAGGAGGAAATCGACAAATCTCTTCGCAGTGGTTTCATTCACCCAAGTTGCTCTCCTTGGGGAGCACCTTCTCTCTTTGTCAAGAAGAAGGATGGGACAAACCGATTGGTCCAAGACTACCGTCCTATAAACCAAGCTACCATTCAGAATAAGTATCCTCTTCCTCGGATCAATGATCTGTATGATCAGCTGGCTGGTTCGTCAGTGTTCTCTAAACTCGACTTGAGGTTGGGTTACCACCAGATCCGTGTTCGTGAGGAGGATATCCCCAAGACCGCATTCGTGACTCGTTATGGTTCATACGAGTACACCGTCATGTCTTTCGGCAACCAATGCTCCAGCCACCTTCTCTCGTGATGAACTATATATTCATGGATTACCTCGACAAGTTAAATGCGTGGTTTATCTGGAAGATATCTGGTATTTTCAAGAACGAAGAAGAGCATGCTGAACAACTTCGTCTTGTGCTTTGGAAAAGCTACGAGAGCATCAACTTTATGCCAAGTTCTCCAAATGTGAATTCTGGCTTCCCGAAGTGACCTATCTCGGGCATGTCATCTCTAAGGATGGTATTGCCGTCAACCCTGAACGAGTTCAGGCTATTCTTGATTGGACTCCTCCGAAGAATGTCAAGCAAGTCAGAAGTTTTCTCGGTCTACCAGCTATTGCCGTCGATTAATGAGAACTTCTCCAAGATTGCCGAGCCTCGACTAACCTATTGCATAAGGGCGTCAAGTTCAATGGGCGAGATAAATGTCGGGAAAGTTTCCGGGCACTCAAAGACAAGTTGACTTCTGCCCGATTACTAGCTCCACGATACTAAGGACTTCGTCATTTCTTTGCGGCGCTTCCGTAAAGAGATTAGGCTGTGTCCTAATGCAGGGGCGCAAAGTGATTGCCTATGCCTCTCGACAATTCGCCCTCACGAAGAGAACTACCCAGTTCACGACCTCGAACTTCTTTTGTCATTCATGCGCTAAAACAGTGGCGACATTACCTTCTCGTGTCGTTGCGAGATCTTCACCGACCACCAAAGTCTGAAGTATCTGTTCACTCAGCCAGACCTGAACCTCCGTCGGCGAGAGATGGATGGAGATTGTTGCAGACTTTGACTTGGGTATTTCCTATATACCAGGCAAGGCTAATGTTATGGCTGATGCCTTGAGCATAAGTCTTCTGCAACCACCTCCAGTTCACAAGGTTCAGCCCTCACTTGTTGAAGAATTCAGAAGCTGAACCTCCATATTGTTCCTCCGGTGCACTCGCTCCCCTCCTCTGGAGTTCCATAAGATGAATCTCCGTGTTGTTTCCCGGGTTCCTCTTTACCACTGGCTGTCGAACCGATCCGTGAGCTCCATCAAGACAATACAGGGATATGACTCTGAAGTCCACAAGATTAAGCGCGACCTCAAAGAAGGAAAGCCCTCATTCTTCACTATTGCTGATGATGGCGCCTTGTACTTCAAAGGCCGCCTAGTGGTGACGTGTAAGAAGGAAAACCTGAATATGACTCAGAAAGTTATGAAGGAAGCTCATGATACGCCTCTATGTATCCATCCTGGCAGTACAAAGATGTGCCAAGACATCCGTCAGAGATTTTGGTGGTCTAATATGAAGCAAGACATTGCTGGCTATGTTGCTGAGTGTGACGTTTGTCGTCGTATCAAAGCAGAGCATCAAAGGCCTGCTGGAACTCTGCAACCTATCTCTATCCTGAATGGAAATGGGACCATGTTGAAATGGACTTCGTCACTGGATTTCCCAAGTCGCAGAAAGGTAATGATGCTATTCTTGTCGTCATTGACCGACTTTCAAAAGTTGCACATTTTACGGCGGTCAAAAAGCGATCCTTTGCTAGTCAGCTTGCAACTCTCTATATGTCGAGAATTGTTTCACTTCACGGTATTCCACTGGTTATCAGCTCGGACCGTGGCAGCTTATTCACTTCAAGATTACGGGCAAGTTTCCAGAAGCTATGGGGACTCACTTATCTTTCGATCTGCGTTTCATCCATGATCACAAGGGCAAGTTGAGCGTGTCAACCAAGTTCTCGAAGACATGCTTGAGCTTGTGTTATTTCCTTGACAAGAAATGGGAGGAATCTCTCGTATGCTGAGTTCTCTTATAATAATAGCTATCAAGCTAGTCGAAGATGGCCCCCTTGAAGTGTTATATGGGCGAAAGTGCGAACCCCTCGAACTGGTCGAAAGCGGGAGCGTCCACTCTTCCGTCCGGATATTATCCAACAACATGCGAAGAACAAGTCCGCATTATTCGCGAGAATCTCAAGACTGCTCGATCCGTCAAAAGAGTAATTATGACCGTCATCATAAAGACATGGTCTATCAACTTTGGCGAAAAGGCCTATCTTCGCGTTACACCAATGAAGGGTGCTCACCGCTTCGGGATCAAGGGCAAGCTAGCTCCTCGCTATATTGGCCCATTCACTATTACGGAAAGGCGTGGAAAAGTGGCATATCAAGCTGGAGCTTCCGTCGAACCTTTCTCGGAGTTCACGATGTGTTCCACGTGTCACAACCGGACGCTGCTTCAAGGACCCAATCCGGCAGTGGACCATGAAGTGCTCGAATTGCAACAGGACCTCTCCTATAAAGAGCATCCGGTCCGCATTCTCGACCAAGCTGAACGCCGCACACGTCAGAAGGCAATCAAGTTCCTCAAAGTCCAGTGGTCGCACCATTATGAAGATGAAGCCACTTGGGAGCGAGAGGATCGTCTGCTGAAGAATACCCAGCTGTTTCCTTCTACCTCCTAAATCTCGGGGCGAGATTTCTTGTAATGGAGGAGATTTATAGCGCCGGATAATCATGCTACAGGTAATCTCACGTTAATGATGGCACGTCACCTCATCCTTGTAATTAATCTCGGGTTCATTCAAAACCGTTTCAAATTTAAATCCTAAATAAGTCAAGCGACAAAAGTTTTCAAATATTAAAATAAAAATGTTAGGTAGATGCCATATTTTGCATCGGTAATTATGGTGAAGTGAACACATTTTTATAAAATGCCTAAATCGTTTAAATGAATTAAAACAGAAAAGAAAATAAATAAAAGAAAGAAAATACAAAAGAAGAACAAACAAAAAAAAAACAAAAGGCGGAAAGACCCCCTATTGGACATGGCCCAGGTGGCCATCGACCAACCAGGCCGGCCAGTCGGCCCCCTCCTCTCCTTATCCTCCTCCCCAACCCCCCACCGACCTCCCCCGCTCCCAAAAATATCTCCCTCTCTCCCGGAAGACCCCCCTGCTTGGACATGGCCCAGTGGCCATCGGACCAACCAGGCCGGCCAGTCGGCCCCCACCTCTCCCTTATCCACTCCTCCCCAACCCCCACCAACCTCCCCCCCCTCCCCAAAATATCTCTCCCTCTCTCCCGATTGGATCGGGATCGAGGAGAGACCACCTCGCCGGCGCCGGGCCGCCGCTTCTACCGCGGACTACCTCCCGCTCGGCGCTCTTCCCCATCGTCCTCCTCGACCTTCCCGAGCCCGCTGCCCGTTGCCCTACTCCCCTAGTGAGCCCCGACCCTTCTCTCTCCCCTCGCTCGCTCACCACGCCGTGCCATGCTGTCCGGGCTCCGCACGCCCGCTTCCCGGGCGCCACGCGCTCATCGCATGCCCAGCCACATGGCCTCAGACCCCTTGACCCAACCGGCAGCGCCACCTCACGCAGGCCTCGTCCAGTTCTCCCCGACCAGCAGCAGTCCAGCCTCCGGCGCCCATGATCGCCGCGCCTCTCCCCGTCGCCGTCCGTCGCCGCCCGAGGACCCGCGCCGCCGCCCGTCGTCGCCGGCCCTCCACCGAAATGCCTCCAACCCTGGCCTCCTCTCCCTCCGGCGACGCTGGCCCGTGCTCCCCGCCTCGGCCACGCGCCACAGCCTGCACTCGCCCTCTCGCCCTCGGCATCGTGCCGCCCGGCCCGCTCTCGGCATCGATGCCGCCGTCGCTCGGCTCCGCCTCGCTGCCTGGCCGCCCGGCCGTGTGACCTCGGCAGCGGGCTCTACACCCAGCTCCCCATTGCCGGGCATGCTACGACCTCGAACGGGCACCACCACGGCCGCCCACCCAGCAGGCCGATTAGCCCCATGGGCCACTGACCACAGGGTCCCGCCCCCAGAACGTTAAGAAAAAAAAAGAGAATTAAAACTAAAAATAATAAATAGAAATAAAAATGATTTAATAAAATTAATTATTAATTAATTAATTATCTAATGAATTAATTAAGTTAATTAATCTAGTTTAATTAATTTAATTAACTAGTTAGGTTAATTAAATAGTAATTAAATTAACTAATCTGTAATTAACCTAAGCAGAGAATGGCAGGTGGGTCCCACTGGACCCACGTCGAGTTGACCAGTCAATGGTCAACGTTGACTCTGACATCACTCGATGTCATCTTGACATCATCATTTACTATTATGGATAATGTTGGATTTAAATAATTAATTAAATTCCGAAATTAATAAAATCTTTAGAAAATCATATCTTTTAATCCGTAACTTCGGTTAAAATATTTTCAACATGAAAGTTGCTCGAGCGGCGAGGCGATTCGGATCGCAACCCGTTCGTCCGCCACACACCCCTAACCTATCGAACTCGCAACTTTCCCCTCGGCTCCTCTGCTCAAAACGCGAAACACCGAATACTTTCCGGATGTTTCCCCTTCACCGGTATCACCACATACGCGTTAGGGCAAGCCTAGCATCACGCTTTGCTTTGTCATGCATCGTCATGCATCTGTTTGTAAATATTCATTATTTCTCCCCCTCTTCTTAGCTGACACCGAGACCGACGCTGCTGCTGCCCGGTTCGACTACGGAGTTGGCGACCCCTCTCTCTTGCCGAGCAACCAGCAAGCCCCCCCTTGATCACGGATATCGCCTATTCTACTCTATCTGCTTGCATTAGAGTAGTGTAGCATATTCTTGCTTTCCGTTATACCTATCGATGCATAGCCTGTCCTTGCTACTCTTTTGTTACCTTTACACGCAATCCTACTTGCTTAGTATAGGCTGCTAGAATTTCCATCGTGGCCCTACATTCTTGTCCGTCTCATTGCTATACTATCGGGCCGTGGTCACTCGGGAGGTGATCACGGTATATACTATATACTTTATACATGATACATGTGGTTCTTAAAGTCGAATTAAACTCGAGGAGTACCATGAGTGATTCACGGATTGCGGGCTGAAAGGACCTTTGTCCCGACGGCCCTCTGGAGGGATCTTTGTGGCGGAGCGACAGGGCAGGTTGAGACCGCCTAGGAGAGAGGTGGGCCTGGCCCTGTTCGGCGTTCACGGATACTTAACACGCTTAACAAGTTCTTGGTATTTGATCTGAGTCTGGCCATTTGGTCTATACGCACTAACCATCTACGTGGGAGTAGTTATGGGTATCCCGACGTCGTGGTATCAGCCGAAGCCTTTGTGACGACAATGGCGGCGGCGCGCGACCGGATTGGACCGCGTAACGTGACTTCCTTTGTAATGGAGGTTGCTAGGTCGCTTCGGCCGCGTTATAGCGTGTAGGTGTGCTATGGGCGATGGGCCCGGACCCTGTGGCGCTTAGGTTTAGACCGGCGTCTGGCCTCTCTTGTGCCTAGGTGGGGCTGCGGCGTGTTGATCTTCAGCGGCGGGCATGACCCAGAAAGTGTGTCCGGCCAAATGGGATCAAGCGTGTTGGGTTATGTGGTACACCCTGCGGGGAAGTTAATCTATTGAATAGCCGTGATCTTGATGTAAGGGACGACTTGGAGTTGTACCTTGACCTTATGACAAGTAGAACCGGATACTTAATAAAACACACCCTTCCAAGTGCGGATACAACCGGTGATTGCTCTCTAACGAGGCTGACGAGGAGGATCGCGGGTAGGATTATGCTATACGATGCTACTTGGAGGACTTGATTTACTCTCTTCTACATGCTGCAAGGCGGAGGCTGCGAGCGTAGTCTTGACGAGGATTAGCTATCCCCTCTTATTACGGCATTCTGCGATTCAGTCCATTGATATGGCCCTTTACACATATATCCATGCATATGTAGTGTAGCTCCTTGCTTGCAGTACTTTGGATGAGTACTCACGGTTGCCTTGTTCCCCTTTTCCCCTTTCTTTACCCGGTTCTTTGTGACGGACGATGGAGCCAGGAGCGACGCCACCGTCGTTGGCGACTACTACTGGAGGTGCCTACTACTACGTGCAGCCCAGCGGACGACGACCGGGAGTAGTTAGGAGGATCGAGGCGGGAGGCCTGCGCCTCTTCGATCTGTATCCCGGTTTGTGCTAGCCTTCTTAAGGCAAACTTGTTTAACTTATGTACGTACTCAGATATTGTTGCTTCCGCTGACTTCGTCTATGATCGAGCACTTGTATTCGAGCCCTCGAGGCCCCTGGCTTGTATTATGATGCTTGTATGACTTATTTATGTTTTAGAGTTGTGTTGTGATATCTTCCCGTGAGTCCCTGATCTTGATCGTACACATTTGCGTGCATGATTAGTGTACGATTGAATCGGGGGCGTCACACATGCCTCCGGCGGTGTACCGGGATGTGCAATGAATCAAGAGTGACATGTATGAAATATTATGAAAGGTGGCTTGGCCACAACTACGATATGACCTACGTGATCATGCAAGGCTATATGACAATGATGGAAAGTGTCATAATAAACGGAACGGTGGAAAGTTGCATGGAAATATATCTCGGAATGGCTATGGAAATGCCATAATAGGTAGGTATGGTGGCTATTTTGAGGAAGGTAAATGGTGGGTTTATGGTACCGGCGAAAGTTGCGCGGTACTAGAGAGGCTAGCAATGGTGGATGGGTGAGAGTGCGTATAATCCATGGAATCAACATTAGTCATAAAGAACTCACATACTTATTGAAAAAATCTACAAGTCATCAAAAACCAAGCACTACGCGCATGCTCCTAGGGGGATAGATTGGTAGGAAAAGACCATCGCTCGTCCCCGACCGCCACTCATAAGGAAGACAATCAAAGAAACACCTCATGCTTCAAATTTGTTACACAACGGTTACCATACGTGCATGCAACGGGACTTGCAACCCTCAACACAAGTATTTCTCAAATTCACAATTAATTCACTAGCATGACTCTAATATCACCATCCTCATGTCTCAGAACAATCATCAAGCATCAAACTTCTCATAGCATTCAACACACTTTATATGAAAGTTTTTATTATACCCATCTTGGATGGCCATCATATTAGGACTAGTTTTATAACCAAAGCAAATTACCATGCTGTTTTAAAAGTATCTAAAAATAATATAATTTAATCATGAGAGATCAATAATTTATATAAAATAAAACGACCACCGTGCACTAAAAAGATATAAATGAAGCACTAGAGAAAAATTATCTAGCTCAAAAGATATAAGTGAAGCACATAGAGTATTCTAATAAATTCCGATTCATGCGTGTCTCTCCCAAAAGGTGTGTACAGCAAGGATGATTGTGGTAAACTAAAAAGCAAGTACTCAAATCATACAAGAGGCTCCAAGCAAAACACATATCATGTGGTGAATAAAAATATAGCATCAAGTAAAGTTACCGATAGACGAAGACGAAAGAGGGGATGCCTTCCGGGGCATCCCCAAGCTTAGGCTTTTGGTTGTCCTTTAATTTTACCTTGGGGTGCCTTGGCATCCCCTAGCTTAGGCTCTTGCCACTCCTTATTCCAGAATCCATCAAATCTTTACCCAAAAACTTGAAAACTTCACAACACAAAACTAAACAGAAAATCTCATGAGCTCCGTTAGTATAAGAAAATAAACCACCACTTTAATGTAATATAATGAACTCATTCTTTATTTATATTGGTGTTAAACCTACTGAATTCCGACTTATCTATGGTTCATACCCCCGATACTACTCATAGATTCATCAAAATAAGCAAACAACACACAAAAAATAGAATCTGTCAAAACAGAATAGTCTGTAGCAATCTCACTAAATCGAATACTTCTGGAACTCCACAAATTCTGAAATAAATTGGTGGACGTGAGGAATTTTTCTATTAATCATCTGCAAAAATAATCAACCTAAAAGCACTCTCCAGTTAAAAAGGGCAGCTAATCTCGTGAGTGCTAAAGTTTCTGTTTTTTACAGCAAGATCGCAAAGACTTCACCCAAGTCTTCCCAAAGGTTGTACTTGGCACAAACACTAATTAAAACATAAAAAATCATCTAAACAGAGGCTATATGAATTATTTATTACTAAACAAGAACAAAAAGTAGAAAACAAAAATAAAATTGGGTTGCCTCGCAACAAGCGCTATCGTTTAACGGCCCTAGCTAGGCATAAAAGCAAGCATAGATCTAGGTATTGCCAACTTCTCCCTTTTGGTGATAAAGAGAAAATTTCTTATCTAAAGCACTTATATTTCTATTTTGTTAGATACGTGGCCATTAATGGTAGAAGAAAGATTAAGAACACTACAAAAATTTGCATCTAAACTAGCCTTCATCTCTTTGATAATTTCATTCTAATAAAAACACAAAAGAGAGGTAGATTCAACCTTCTCACTCATGGGGTGCCCAAATATAGCTTTCATATTTTCATAGGTATCGATGGCATCCCCCTCAAGAAAACCTTCTTCAAAAATAGAATCCAAAACTTGCTTTAAAGAAGAAGGTAAGCCAACATAAAAAATTCTTAAGTAATCTCAATTTGATATTGGGGCACATAGCTGGCTCGGATCCTTAATAGCCTATCCTAAACATCTTTCAAAGATTCATCAAGCAAATAGCGAAAAATTCCAGGATCATCTTCATCGAAATTATTAAAACTTTCATTGACAATCCCGGTAGGTCTTTCCATAGCATCATTATTTATGAGCTTAGAAAGGACAGAGGGACTATCCGAAGTATTAGAACCCGGGAGAAAACCCTTAGCCCCTTTTGGTATGGCCATGGCGAGAAAAAGCAAAGGTTTTTGAAAATCGAATTAGAAGTGGGGGAGAGGAAAGTGAGAGGCGAATGGCAAATAATGTAATACAAGGGAGAAGAGTTTATGATGGGTACTTGATATGTCTTGACTTGGCGTAGATCTCCCCGGCAACGGTGCCAGAAATCCTTCTTGCTAACTCTTGAGCATGCGTTGGTTTTCCCTCGAAGAGGAAAGGGTGATGCAGCAAAGTAGCATATGTATTTCCCTCAGTTTTTGAGAACCAAGGTATCAATCCAGTAGGAGACAATGCGCAAGTCACCTAGTACCTGCACAAACAATCAAGAACGTTGCAACCAACGCGATAAAGGGGTTGTCAATCCCTTCACGGCCACTCGCAAAAGTGAGATCTAATAAAGATAGTAAAGTAAATATTTTTGGTATTTTTGTTGTATAGATTGGAAAGTAAAGATTGCAAAATAGTAAATGAGATGCGATGTAAATAAAAGAGTTGCAATATAATAAGAAAGAGACCCGGGGGCCATAGGTTTCACTAGTGGCTTCTCTCAAGATAGCATGTATTACGGTGGGTGAACAAATTACTGCCGAGCAATTGATATAAAAGCGCATAGTTATGAAGTTATCTAAGGAAATGATCATGAATATAGGCATCACGTCCGTGTCAAGTAGACCGAAACGATACTGCATCTACTACTATTACTCCACACATCGACCGCTATCCAGCATGCATCTAGAGTATTAAGTTCATAAGAACATAGTAACGCATTAGGCAAGATGACATGATGTAGAGGGATAAAGTCAAACAATATAATATAAACCCCATCTTTTTATCCTCGATGGCAACAATACAATCGTGCCTTGCTGCCCCTCATCCTTTGGGAAAGGACAACGCAAGATTGAAACCAAAGCTAAGCACTTCTCTCATTGCAAGAAAGATCAATCTAGTAGGCCAAACTAAACCGATAATTCGAAGAGACTTGCAAAGATATCAAATCAAGCATATAGGAATTCAGAGAAGAACCAAATAATATTCATAGATAATCAAGTTCATAAATCCACAATTCATCGGATCTCGGAAAACACACCGCAAAAGAGTATTACATCGAATAGATCTCCAAGAACATCGAGGAGAACTTTGTATTGAGAATCAAAGAGAGGGAATAAGCCATATAGCTAATAACTATGGACCCGAAGGTTTGTGGTAGACTACTCACGCTTCATCGGAGAGGCTATGGTGTTGATGTAGAAGCCCTCCATGATCGATTCCCCCTCCGGCAGATCGCTGGAAAAGGCCCCAAGATGGGATCTCATGGGTACAGAAGGTTGCGGCAGTGGAAAAATGGTTTCGTGGCTATTAGGGTGTAACATCCCAAATTTTCAATTTGGAATGTTATACATTAGGTCATCATGCATATCATATTTTCTTGCATTTTTCCGATCCTAGAAAATTTCACGCAACTCAAGGACCCTCGGAGAGAGTTGGAGATTTCATTATTTTCATATTTGGGATTTCTCAAATTTTGAAAAATAGGATCATTTGGATTTATTTATTTATCTTCAAAAGTTTTTCCGATAAAAAAAATTAAGAGAGGGAATAATATGACTTTCCCAACATTTAGGAAAATGAAGATTTAATAAATAAATCAAATTTTGGTTTTTCAAAGTTTATTTGCTTTAGGGAAAAAAAATGAGAATTTTAAAAATATGCATTTTTGCCCCATTTTAAAGTTCATTTTGTTCGACTCATTTTTAAGAGTCGGGGAAAATTAATTTTATTTAATTTGGAGTTTGTTTGGTTTTACTTTTAAATCGTTTCGTTTTATTAAAAAAAGCGTGCCAAGCGCCAAACCGGCCCAGCCGCCCCTCCCGCGCTTCCCGCTCGGGAGAGTCCGCCGCCCGCCGCCCGGCCGAGTCCGGCTCGGCCACGACCCGCCGCCGTGCCCCCTCCCCAAGGCACACCCTCCTATTTATCTGGGACCCCCCTCTCCTCATCACCCGCCGCCCCGCCCTCAACCCGAGCCGCCGCCGTCGCCCCGACCCGCCGACCCGCCGCCACCCGCCGTCCGCCGCCGACCCGCGCCGGAGCCGGAGCCCGGCGACTTCATGGAGAGTAGCCACGCGCGCGCGCCACCCCGGTCGGTTTTATTCAAAAACCGATCCGGTTTTCTTCGTTGTTCGTTTTTTAAAAAACCTAGATTGGTTTATTTTTCGGTTTTATTATTTAGTGAGCGTTCACCGACCCATTCGTTTTAATGAGCGTGTTCGTCGGTTAGTTTACTGTTAACGAGCGTCCGTTTGGTTAACCGTTCGTCGTTTTTCTTTTAATCGGATTTAATCCGTTATTTTCGGTTTGATTTCGATCCAATCTTCAAATCAGTTTATTTTCTCGCTTCGTTTATGGGAATCAGGTGATTCAAGCGCCTGGAGTTTCGTTTCGAAACCGCCGTTCCGACTAACCTACTTAAACAAAGTTTTGCTACTATAATTTTTGACCAAGTTTTAAATTGCTAAAACCGAGTCGATCTCTCTCGACTTTCGACCTTCGATGCTTTATTTGATTCGATTCTTTTTGCAACCAGGGTTCTTAAGTTGAACTCTCGGTTAGATCTTTTATTCGAGATTTCCTGTGCATTAGCTGAGTACTTATTGTATGCTTGTTGTTTATGCTGCGTTAGATCACCGGAGTCGCCGCTTGTTACTTGAATCTCTAGGTCTCATGGATCATCGACAAGGCAAGTAACACTTGATCATATCTTTTCTACTACCCAGTTTTATTGCATTAGATCAAACCCTCAAACACTTGCATGTTTAGGATCAACTTAAACTGTGGGATGGGAAGTAGATTGAGATAGTACCTATTACTGTTTTACTTATGAAACCTTGGGAGTTACTTCTCGTTTGCTTATTATGCCATGCTATGCTAGTAGGCGTGGATTGGGTGAGTGAATATCCATGACAGATGTGAGATTGTTAATTAATGGTTTATCTAAGGTGGCAACCTAAACACACATCTGGGTGGATTGAGGCACTGGTTTCTATCGAGGACTTGCTGTATTTCTTGGACCGCCACCCGGCTCTAAGGGATCATGAGATTATTTAAACTAGAAACTTCCGTGTGCAGCCACAAGCCAATATGGGCTCTGGCATAGTTGAGTAAGTTGTGCAAACTCTTACGGGTAGGCTAGCTGATGTAGGGGATGTAGGTTGGTGCGGTCTACCCACATGTAAGGTGCTAGTGCTTACGAAGATTGTGTCTTGGTCATCCGTTTCTCAAACACCATGTAGTCACGAGAACCAAGCGGAGGCGATCGAGTCTTGTGGGGAAAAGTCATAAACCTCTGCGAGTGTATAAACTAATCATGATTAGCCGTGTCCCCGGTTATGGACGTTTTGAGTATCTAGTACTTGAATATCATGTGAATCTCAACATGTTACTTCTAATAAATGTTATTGGGTTTTTGATGAGTACTTTTTAATTGGGATTGAGGATGCTGTCAACCATTCTCAATGTTTAACAACCATCATGATAGTTAAACAAAATTATTCCTTTGTTGTAGGGAAAAACTGGCTTTATGCAAAAAATGTAACCGTAGAGCTTTACCACCAGCCATATATGCATGTAGTATAGGCTTATTCCTTCATTACTCTCTATGTGTTACATTGCCAGCATATTCCATGTGCTGACCCGTTTTCGGACTGCAACTTTCATGTTGCAGACTTTTCAGACGACGAGTAAGGTGTTAGGTCGTGGTTCTATACTCAGTGATGCCGATGGAGTTGATGGACTCACTTATCTTCCAAGCCTTCGCTGTCATTATTAGATAGCCTTAAGCCATATTATTGTAATAAGTTCCCTTGTGGACAACGTTGTATTAAGTGTGTGATTGCTACTCTGCTATAAATCCTTGAAGTATTGTGTGGTGTCGGCATTCTTGATCCGAGGATGACACACGAGCACGAGACTTGATCCATTCGGGTCCGGTCGCTCTGAGAGATGGTATCGAGCACCGCGTTGTATGAGGACACGACCGCTAAGTTAAAGCCATAGATCACTACTCTCTTCCCATTTTCTAACTCCTCATCTTTTCTACTCTTTAGGATGACGGACCGAAGATCAAATCGCTCAACCAGATGAAGGCACACCTTTTGGATTTCACTTGAAGGAAGTCACCAAATACCGAACATTGGACTACCAAGTTTCACGGGACTTTCAGCGCCACTCTGCAAGAAGAGGGCTGGAAAATTCAAGCTCACGTTCGGGAAGGACATTCGCTCCAATCACCAAGCCTATAGATAGTGTTTTGATTGCACCAACTTGGAGTGCAGGAAAGAGCATGGCAGCTCATATCACCATGGGACGCATTGGAGAAGTTTATCAAGAAGACCTCAAGGACACTATCTACCAGATTTGCGGACACCGAGATGAACAATGGGACATAGTCAACACCAAGAAGGATAGATCCATTGCAGCTTTCATCCAGGAGTTAAACCAGCACATTCGACGCCAGGAGAACCAGATGTGCAATGATATGCTGGAGTTGCAGAATGCAAAGGGAAGGATCATCGAACTTGAAGAAGAGCTAAAGACTACACGCAAGGACTACATGGACGAGATCGTAGCTCTAGCGAGACACAATAACGATCTTAAGTATGAGATCGAAGAACTCAAGAAGAAATTGGCGCTCAAGAATGAAGACAAACACGTCGGCTGT
The DNA here is from genome assembly GCA_021605205.1 of Aegilops longissima. Taxonomy (NCBI): domain Eukaryota; kingdom Viridiplantae; phylum Streptophyta; class Magnoliopsida; order Poales; family Poaceae; genus Aegilops; species Aegilops longissima. The sequence goes on from CM038680.1 coordinate 251,075,573, forward strand.
CCAAGCAACTACATCATCATCGACGACACCGATTCGGATCCAAGTGAACCCGACTTTGAAGACGAAGCTGGAGCAGACATCATGGAGTCTTCCACCGGTTCAAATTAGTAGAAGTCCCCCCACATATTAGTAGTATTACCTCCATGTAAACATTGTAGTACACGCACTTTTGCGATAGTTAGATCGTTGTAAGCCCTTTGTTTGATTGAATGAAGTGATTTTGTGTGCTTTTGCTCATGTGCATTTGGGTAGTGATTCTCCTTAGACCCCTTTCTACTCTTAATTTCTCGTCTTTTCTAAACCCATCAGATGCCCCCGAGACGCGACACCGGGTTTGTTTTCCCGCCAGAGATCACCCAATTGATTCAGCAGCAAAACACCTTGATTCAAACATTGGTGCAGAACCAGGGCAACAACAACCCACCACCACCACCACCACCCGCGGATCACTTGACTCGTTTCCTTAGACTGAATCCGCCGGTGTATTCCAGTAGCACCGAGCCGATTGTAGCAGATGATTGGCTCCGCAAGATAGGAAGGAGTTGACCACTGCGGGGATGCTGATGGAGAAAGAGTGAAGTTTGCTGCACACCACTTGAAGGACCCGCAGCAGCATGGTGGGAGAATTTTACAGCCACTTACCCCGTAGACACTGTCACATGGGATCAGTTTCAGCAAGCTTTTCGCACTGCCCATGTTTCAGCAGGAGCCATGGCCATGAAGAAGCGTGAGTTTAGCAACTTACGCCAAGGAGGAAGGACTATTGGCGATATGTGGATGATTTTAGTAAGTTAGCACGCTATGCCCCGGATAGCGTTACTCTGACGCTGCTAAATAGGAGAAGTTTCTAGAAGGACTGAATGATGAGTTCAGCATGCCGTTAATGGTAGCAAGTTTCAACAACTACCAGGAGTTGGTAGACCGAGCCCTCATGATTGAAGGAAAGCAGCAGCAAATTGAGAACCGCAAGAGGAAGTATGGACAGGGGAAGTATAATTCTGGAGCCCAGCAGAAGCCTCGTTATACCCCTAAATCTGGAATTCAGTTTCAGCATACCCATGGAGGAGGTAATTCGCATAACCATAATGGCACCAAGAATGGAAACGGGAATGGAGGAAGCAATGGACAGAACCGCACCAACCCGTCAACACCATCCAAGGTAGACCTGAGTCACATTACTTGCTTTAAGTGCCGCAAGACTGGGCATTATGCAAATGACTGTCCAGAAGGCCAGAACGGAAATGGCAATGGAAGCTCGGGAAAGAAGCCCAACCCTTTCAGCAGGGGACAGGTGAACCACATTGATGTGGAGGAGGTTGAAGATCAGCCCGATCACGATGTCGGTAAGTTTTGATTAAGTCAATTACTGCAGTTGTTCTTTTCGATCTTTGGTGCATCGCATTCATACATATCAAGGGGATTTGTGGATAAGTACAAATTACCGACCCAAGCCCTTAGGTCACCCATGCTAGTAACCTCACCCGGAGCAGAATACATGGCTAGTAAATGGTGTGATCGACTGCCATTGAGGATTGGACACTATGTTTTCCCCTCAGACCTAATAGTTCTGGAATCCCAAGGATTGGATGTAATATTAGGAATGGATTGGTTATCGAAGTACGGAGGGAACATAGATTGCCCCACAAAGTCAATTTTGCTCACCACCCCAGAAGGAAGAAGGATCAAATGCGTTATCTCGACACGGCGAGAGGAGAAGCATAAGTAAATTGCTTATCGGGGTGGTGCGGGAAGAAGTACCGATGGTAAAGGATTTTCCTGATGTATTTCCGGAAGAGTTGCCAGGAATGCCACCGGATAGAGACATTGAGTTTTTGATTGAGCTGTTACCAGGAACAGGACCAATATCAAAGCGACCATACAGGATGCCCGCACAGGATTTGGCGGAAATCAAGAAGCAGATTAAGGAATTGTTGGACAAAGGTTTTATTCGCCCAAGTTCTTCACCTTGGGGATCACTGTAACATCCCAAATTTTCCAATTTGGAATGTTATACATTAGGTCATCATGCATATCATATTTTCTCGCATTTTTCCGATCCTAGGAAATTTCACGCAACTCAAGGACCCTCGGAGAGAGTTGGAAGTTTCAATATTTTTCATATTTGGGATTTCTCAAATTTTGAAAATAGGATCATTTGGATTTATTTAATTATCTTCATAAAGTTTTCCTATAAAAAAATTTAAGAGAGGGAATAATATGACTTTCCCAACATTTAGGAAAAATGAAGATATTATAAATAAATCAAATTTGGCTTTTGAAAGATTTATTTTGCTTAGGCAAAAATGAGCATTTTAAAAATATATGCATATTGCCCGTTTTTAAGGTTCATTTTGTTCGACTCATTTTTAGGAGTCGGGGAAAATTATTTTTATTAAAATCGGAGTTCGTTTGGTATTTTTTTAATTCGTTTGGTTTAAAAAAAAAAATTGGCTACAGGCGAGGCCCAGGCTGCCCAGCCCGCCCGCCCGGCCCTCCTCCTCTCTCCCTCAAGCCGCGCCCGCTTGAAGGACGTCCCGCCGCCGCCACCCACCCGGGAGTCCGGCTCCGACCCAGCGCCCGCCCCTTCCCAAGCCGCCCTCGCCCCCCCTCCTTAAAACCCGCGCCCCCTTCTCTCCTCACCCCTCCCGCCACCGCGCCCGACCAGGACCCCTTGCCCATTGCCGCCGAGGACGCCGCCCGATCCCGCCGTCGCCGCCCTCGTCGCCGGAGCACCCGCGGACCCCGAGCCCCGGGACCTCGCCGACGAAGAGCCACCGGAGGTAGCCGCCGCCCCGCCCCGCCGATCCGGTTTTCTCAGAAAAACCCGATCCGGTTTTTTTAGATATTCGGTTTTTTTTAAAAACCCTAGATGGTTTTATTTTTTTTCGGTTTTCTTATTTAACGAACGTTCACCGAACCGTTCATTTTAATGAACGTGTTCGTTGGATTAGTTCTGTTAACGAGCGTCCGTTATTTAATCCGTTCGTCGTTTTCTTTTAATCGGATTTAATCCGTTATTTTTGATTCGATTTCGATCCGATTTTCAAATCTGTTTTATTTCTTGCTCGTTTATCGAATCAGGTGATTCAAGCGCTGGAGTTTAAGAATGAAACCGCCGTTCCGACTAACCTACTTTCACAAAGTTTTGCTACTATAAAATTTTGACCTAGTTTCAGATTGCAAAACCGAGTCGTTCTCTCTCGAGTTTCGACTTTCGATGCTTTATTTGATTCGATTCTTTTGCAACCAGGGTTCTTAAGTTGAACTTTCTGGTTAGATCTTTTATTCGAGATTTCTCCGTGCATTAGATGAGTACTTATTGTATGCTTGTTGTTTGTCTGCGTTAGATCACCGGTCGCGCCGCTTGTTACTTGAATCTCTAGGTCTCGCGGATCATCGACAAGGCAAGTAACACTTGATCATACCTTTCTCATACCCAGTTTTATGCATTAGATCAAACCCTCAAACACTTGCATGTTTAGGATCAAATTAAATTGTGGGTTTGGGAAGTAGATTGAGGTAGTACCTATTACCTGTTTACTTATGAAACCTTGGGAGTTACTTCTCGTTTGCTTATGCCATGCTATGCTAGTAGGCGTGGATTGGGTGAGTGAATATCCATGACAGATGTGAGATTGTTAATTAATGGTTTATCTAAGGTGGCAACCTAAACACACATCTGGGTGGATTGAGGCACTGGTTTCCATCAGACTTGCTGTATTTCTTGGACCGCCACCCGTGCTCTAAGGGATCATAAGATTATTCAAACTAGAAACTTCCGTGTGCAGCCACAAGCCAATTATGGGCTCTGGCATAGTTGACTAAGTCGTGCGAACTCTTACGGGTAGGCTAGCTGATGTAGGGGATGTAGGTTGGTACGGTCTACCCACATGTAAGGTGCTAGCGCTTCTGAAAGACTATGTCTCGGTCATCCGTTTCTCAAACACCATGTAGTCACGAGAACCAAGCGGAGGCGATCGAGTCTTGTGGGGAAAAGTCATAAACCTCTGCAGAGTGTATAAACTAATCATGATTAGCCGTGTCCCCTGTTATGGACAATTTGAGTATCTGTAATTGAATATCATGTGAATCTCAACATGTTACTTCTAAATAAAAGTTATTGGGTTTTGATGAGTACTTTTAATTGGGATTGAGGATGCTGTCAACCATTCTCAATGTTTAACAACCACCATGATAGTTAAATAAAATTATTCCTTTGGTGTAGGGAAAAATCAGCTTTATGCAAATGTAACCGTAGAGCCTTACCACCAGCCATATATGCATGTAGTATAGGCTTATTCCTTCATTGCTCTTTATGTGTTACATTGCCAGCATATTCCATGTGCTGACCCGTTTTCGGGCTGCAACTTTCACGTTGCAGACTTTTCAGACGACGAGTAAGGTGTTAGGTCGTGGTTCTATACTCAGTGATGCCGATGGAGTTGATGGACTCACTTATCTTCCAAGCCTTCCGCTGTTATTATTAGATGGCCTTAAGCCATATTATTGTATTAAGTTCCCTTGTGGACAACGATGTAATAAGTGTGTGATTGCTACTCTGCTATAAATCCTTGAAATCTTGTGTGGTGTCGGCATTCTTGATCCGAGGATGACACCGAGCACGAGAGACTTGATCCATTCGGTCTGGTCGCTCTGAGAGAATGGTATCGAGCACACGCTGATCGTAGGACACGACCACTAAGTTAAAGCCATAGATCACTACTCTCTTCCCATTTTCTAACTCCTCACCTTTTCTACTCTCTTTAGGATGACGGACGCGAAGATCAAGTACACCCAACCGAATGAAGGCACACCTTTTGGATTTCACTTGAAGGAAGTTACCAAGTACACGAACATTGGATTACCAAGCTTCACCGGACTTTCAACGCCACTCTGCTCAAGAGGAGCGCTGAAGATTCACGCTCACGTTCGGGAAGGACATTCACCCCAATCACCAAGCCTATAGATAGTGTTTTCATTGCACCAACTTGGAGTGCAGGAAAGAGCATGGCAGCTCACATCACCATGGGGCGCATTGGAGAAGTTTATCAAGAAGACCTCAAGGACACCATCTACCAGATTTGCGGACGCCGAGATGACAAGCGGGACGTCGTCGGCACCAAGAAGGATAGATCCATTGCAGCTTTCATCCAGAGTTAAATCAGCACATTCGACGCCAGAGAACCAAATGTGCAATGATATGTTGGAGTTGCGTAAGACAAATGGAAGGATCATCGAACTGGAAGAAGAACTAAAGACTACACGCAAGGACTACATGGGCGAGATCGTAGCTCGGCAAGACACAATAACGATCTTAAGTACGAGATCGAAGAACTCAAGAAGAAGTTGGCGCTCAGAATGAAGACCAAGATGTCGAATACCCAAGCGACTACATCAACATCGACGACACCGATTCGGATCCAAGTGAACCCGACTTTGAAGACGAAGCTGGAGCAGACATCATGGAGTCTTCCACCGGTTCAAATTAGTAGAAGTCCCCCACATATTAGTAGTATTTCCCTCCATGTAAACATTATAGTACACGCACTTTTGCGATAGTTAGATCGTTGTAAGCCCTTGTTTGATTGAATGAAGTGATTTTGTGTGCATTTGCTCATGTGCATTTGGGTAGTGATTCCCCTTAGACCTCATTCTATTCTACATTCCTCTTCTTTTCTAAACCCATCAGATGCCTCCGAGACGCGACCCCGGATTCGTTTTCCCTCCAGAGATCACCCAATTGATCCAAAGCGAATACCTGATTCAAACATTGGTGCGAACCAGAACAACAACAACAACAACAACAACAACAACAACAACAACCCACCGCCACCACCACCACTGCGGATCATCGACTCGTTTCCTTAGACTGAACCCGCCGTGTATTCCAAAGAGCACCGAGCCGATTGTAGCAGATGACCGGCTCCGCAAGATAGGAAGGAGCTGACCACTGCAGGATGCACAGATGGTGAAAGAGTGAAGTTTGCAGCACATCAGCTTGAAGGACCCGCAGCGGCATGGTGGGAGAATTTTACAGCCACTTACCCGTGAGACACCGCCACATGGGACCAGTTTGACAAGCTTTCAGACTTGCCCATGTTTCAGCAGGAGCCATGGCCATGAAGAAGCGTGAGTTTCGCAACTTACGCCAAGGAGGAAGGACTGTTGGCGAGACGTGGATGACTTTAGTAAATTAGCATGTTATGCCCCGGATAGCGTTACTACGATGCAGCTAAACAGGAGAAGTTTCTAGAAGGACTGAATGATGAGTTCAGCATGCCGTTGATGGTAGCAAGTTTCAACAACTACCAGGAGTTAGTAGACCGAGCCCTCATGATTGAAGGAAAGCAGCAGCAAATTGAGAACCGCAAGAGGAAGTATGGACAAGGGAAGTATAACTCTGGATCCCAGCAGAAGCCTCGTTATACCCCTAAATCAGGAATTCAGTTTCAGCATACCCATGGAGGAGGTAATTCGCACAACCATAATGGCACCAAGAATGGGAGCGGAATGGAGGAAGCAATGGACAGAACCGCACCAACCCGTCAACACCATCCAAGGTAGACTGAGTCACATTACTTGCTTTAAGTGCCGCAAGATGGGCATTATGCAAATGACTCGCCCGTAGGCGAATGGAAATGGCAATGGAAGCTCGGAAAGAAGCCAAACCCTTTCAACAGGGGACGGGTGAACCACATTGATGTGGAGGAGGTTGAAGATCAGCCCGATCAAGAATCGGTAAGTTTTGGTTAAGTCATTTACTGCGGTTGTTCTTTTCGATCTTGGTGCATCGCATTCATACATATCAAGGGATTTGTGGATAAGTACAAGTTACCGACTCAAGCCCTTAGGTCACCCATGCTAGTAACCTCACCCGAGCAGAGTACATGGCTAGTAAATGGTGTGATCGATCGCCACTAAGGATTGGACACTATGTTTTCCCTCGGACCTAATAGTTCGGAATCCCAAGGATTGGATGTGATATTAGGAATGGATTGGTTATCAAAGTATGGAGGAAACATAGATTGTACCACAAGGTCAATTTTGCTCACCACACCGAAGGAAGAAGGATTAAGTATGTATCACGGCACGAGCCGAGGAGAGCACAAGTTAATTGCTTATCGAGAGTGGTACAGAAGAAGTACCGAGTGGTGAAGGATTATCTGATGTATTTCGGAAGAATTGCCAGGAATGCCACCGGATAGAGACATTGAGTTTTTGATCGAGCTGTTGCCAGGAACAGGCCCGATATCGAAGCGACCGTACAGGATGCCCGCAAAGGATTTGGCGGAAATCAAGAAGCAGATTAAGGAACTATTGGATAAAGGTTTTATTCGCCCAAGTTCTTCACCTTGGGGATCACCCGTATTGTTAGTGGAGAAGAAGGATGGATCTTTGAGAATGGTTGTTGATTATCGTGGATTGAATGAAGTAACAATCAAGAACAAGTACCCACTACCTATGATAAATGATCTGTTTGATCGCTTGCAAGGAGCCAAAGTGTTTTCCAAGATCGACTTGCGATCAGGGTACCATCAGTTGAAGATTCGGGAGCAAGACATACCCAAGACAGCATTTACCACGAGATATGGACTATATGAGTATACCGTTATGTCATTTGGATGACTAACGCACCAGCCTATTTCATGAACCTGATGAACAAAGTGTTTATGGAGTTTTGGATAAATTAAATCGTGGTGTTCATTGATGACATTTTGATTTTCTCGAAGAATGAAGAGGAACACAAGGAACATTTGCGATTGGTTTTGGAGAAACCGAGGAACACCAGTTGTATGCCAAGTTCAGCAAATGTGAGTTTTGGCTAAAGAAGTTGGATTTCTCGGACATGTTATATCCGGAGAAGGGATAGCAGTTGACCCCACAAAAGTTGAGACCGTAACCAAATGGGAAGCACCAACGACAGTTGGAGAGATTCGAGTTTCCTTGGACTCGCAGGATACTACCAAGATTCATTGAGAATTTCTCAAGGATTGCAAAGCCTATGACAGAATTGTTGAAAAAGGAAAACAAATTCATATGGACCGAGGACTGTGAGGCAAGTTTTCAGGAGTTGAAGAAAAGATTGGTTACCTCACCAGTTTTGATATTGCCAGATCAGACTAAGGATTATGAGGTGTATTGCGACGCTTCACGTCGAGGACTTGGAGCCGTGCTTATGCAGGAAGGAAGAGTTGTTTCGTATGCTTCACGACAACTTAAGCCCCATGAGTTGAATTATGCCACTCATGATTTGGAGTTAGCAGCCGTTGTGCATGCCTTGAAGACGTGGAGACATTTTCTCATTGGAAATCATTGTGAAGTATATACGGATCACAAGAGTTTGAAGTACATCTTCACACAGAAGAAATTGAATCTCAGACAAAGGAGATGGTTAGAGTTAATCAAGGATTATGATATGAGATTGCATTATCACCCCGGAAAGGCTAATGTCGTAGCAGACGCATTGAGCCGTAAGAGCCACGTCAATACCCTAATGATGGGAGGAATACCCAATGAGTTAGCCGAGGACCTTCGAGAACTATGTTTGGAAATAGTTCCGAGAGGCTATGTAGCAGCATTGGAGATTCAATCGACAATCGATGGACAAAATCGAGAAGCCCAAAAGGCGGATAAGGAAGTTGCCTCTATAAAGGAGAAAATGAGCAAAGGAAAAGCTAAAGGATTTCGTGAGGATGAGCACGATACCCTATGGTTTGAAGACCGTGTTTATGTGCCCAATGACCCGTAGATCGGGAAGTTGATTTTACAAGAAGCCCATGATTCACCCTATTCGATTCACCGGAAATACCAAGATGTATTTGGATTTGAAGAATATTTTCGGTGGACCGGAATGAAGAAGGATATTGCGGAGTATGTAGCAATTGCAACGTATGTCGAAAAGTAAAGGCAGAGCATCAGAAGCCAGCAGGATTGTTACAACCGTTGCCGATACCCGAATGGAAGTGGGATAAACTAGGCATGGATTTCATCACAGGTTTGCCAAAGACTCGTTCAGGTTATGACTCGATTTGGGTCATAGTCGACCGTTTGACCAAGGTAGCTCATTTCATTCCAGTCAAGACTACCTATAGCAGTGCTAAGTTGGCAAAGATATACATGACCAGAATTGTGTGTTTACACGGAGTTCCGAGGAGCATCGTATCGGATAGAGGAACCCAGTTTACCTCGAAATTTTGGAACCGGTTACACGAAACATTGGGAACCAGATTGAATTGATGACAGCTTTCCACCCACAGACCGATGGAAAGACCGAGAGAGTCAATCAGATTTTGGAGGACATCTTTGAGAGCTTGTGCACTAGATTATGGATCTAGTTGGGATGATAATTTGCCGTATGCAGAATTTTCCTACAACAACAGTTACCAAACCAGCTTAAAGATGGCACCTTCGAGGCTGTATGGAAGAAGGTGCAGGACTCGTTGTCATGGGACTAAACCGAGATCGTCGCTTGTTTGGACCAGATTTGATTAAGGAGTCGAGCGAAGGTTAAGTTGATTGAGACGAGATGTGCTCAAGGTAGCCCACCTGCACGTAAGAGCTATGCCGATTCAAAGCGCCAGCGATTGAGTATGAAGTTGGAGACAGAGTATATCTTAGAGTATCCCGCTTGAGGAGTTAAGCGTTTTGGAGTGAAAGGAAAGTTAGCACCCGTTTAGTTGGACCATATAAGATTTTGCAATGCATGGGAGAAGTTGCGTATAAGTTGGAATTGCGGAAGGACTGTCGGAGTTCATGATGTATTCCATGTTTCTCGATTGAAGAAATGTCACTCCGAGATAGCAGAGGTACCGTTAAGAGACACAAGCCACTTGAAGCAATTCAGTTGAAGGATGACTTGACATATGAGGAAAAACCGGTTAAGATTCTCGATTATGCCAAGCAGAGTTACCCGCAGAAGGTTATCAAGTTTTGCAAAGTTCATTGGAGCCACCACACCGAGGATGAAGCCACACAGGAAAGAGAGGAAGTTTTGCTTAAGGACCACCTCACCTATTTTCTAGCCAACCCGAATCTCGAGGGCGAGATTCATCTTAAGGGGGTAGGTTTGTAACATCCCAAATTTTCAATTTGGAATGTTATACATTAGGTCATCATGCATATCATATTTTCTCGCATTTTTCCGATCCTAGGAAATTTCACGCAACTCAAGGACCCTCGGAGAGAGTTGGAAGTTTCAATATTTTCATATTTGGGATTTCTCAAATTTTGAAAATAGGATCATTTGGATTTATTTAATTATCTTCATAAAGTTTTCCTATAAAAAAATTTAAGAGAGGGAATAATATGACTTTCCCAACATTTAGGAAAAATGAAGATATTATAAATAAATCAAATTTGGCTTTTGAAAGATTTATTTTGCTTAGGCAAAAATGAGCATTTTAAAAATATATGCATATTGCCCGTTTTTAAGGTTCATTTTGTTCGACTCATTTTTAGGAGTCGGGGAAAATTATATTTATTAGTTCGTTTGGTATTTTTTTAATTCGTTTGGTTTTAAAAAAAAAAGGCTGGCCGAGGCCCAGCCAGCCCAGCCTTGCCCAAATGCCCACCTCCATCTCTCCTCACAAGACGCTCACCCGAAGGCGTCCCACCGCCAAGACGCCACCCGCCGCCTTGAGTCCGGCTCCGACCCGCCCACTGCCCCTTCCCCAAGCCGCCCTCGCCCCCCCCTCCTTAAAACCCGCGCCCCCCTTCTCTCCTCACCCCGCCGCCACCGCAAGCTCCCGACCGAGCCCGCCCGCCGCCGATCCCCGTCGCCGCCCCTCGTCGCCGGAGCACCCGCGGACCCGCCGCCCCGAGCCCACGGACCTCGCCCGACGAAGAGCCACCGGAGGTAGCCGCCGCCCCGCCCCGCCGATCCGGTTTTCTCAGAAAAACCGATCCGGTTTTTTTTAGATATTCGGTTTTTTTTCAAAACCCTAGATGGTTTTATGTTTTTTTTTCGGTTTTCTTATTTAACGAACGTTCACCGAACCGTTCGTTTCAATGAACGTGTTCGTTGGATTAGTTCTGTTAACGAACGTCTGTTATTTAATCCGTTCGTCGTTTTCTTTTAAATCGGATTTAATCTGTTATTTTTCAGATTCGATTTCCGATCCGATTTTCAAATCTGTTTTATTTCTTGCTCGTTTATCGGAATCAGTGATTCAAGCTCTGGAGTTTCAGAACGAAACCGCCGTTCGACTAACCTACTTTCACAAAGTTTTGCTACTATAAAATTTTGACCTAGTTTCAGATTGCAAAACCGAGTCGTTCTCTCTCGAGTTTCGACTTTCGATGCTTTATTTGATTCGATTCTTTTGCAACCAGGGTTCTTAAGTTGAACTTTCTGGTTAGATCTTTTATTCGAGATTTCTCCGCATTAGATGAGTACTTATTGTATGCTTGTTGTTTGTCTGCGTGTTAGATCACCGGAGTGCGCCGCTTGTTACTTGAATCTCTAGGTCTCATGGATCATCGACAAGGCAAGTAACACTTTGATCATACCCTTCTCATACCCAGTTTTATGCATTAGATCAAACCCTCAAACACTTGCATGTTTAGGATCAAATTAAATTGTGGGTTTGGGAAGTAGATTGAGGTAGTACCTATTACTGCTTACTTATGAAACCTTGGGAGTTACTTCTCGCTTGCTTATGCCATGCTATGCTAGTAGACGTGGATTGGGTGAGTGAATATCCATGACAGATGTGAGATTGTTAATTAATGGTTTATCTAAGGTGGCAACCTAAACACACATCTGGGTGGATTGAGGCACCTGGTTTCCATCAGACTTGCTGTATTTCTTCTGGACCGCCACCCGTGCTCTAAGGGATCATAAGATTATTCAAACTAGAAACTTCCGTGTGCAGCCACAAGCCAATTATGGGCTCTGCATAGTTGACTAAGTCGTGCGAACTCTTACGGGTAGGCTAGCTGATGTAGGGGATGTAGGTTGGTACGGTCTACCCACATGTAAGGTGCTAGTGCTTCGAAAGACTATGTCTCGGTCATCCGTTTCTCAAACACCATGTAGTCACGAGAACCAAGCGGAGGCGATCGAGTCTTGTGGGGAAAAGTCATAAACCTCTGCAGAGTGTATAAACTAATCATGATTAGCCGTGTCCCGGTTATGGACAATTTGAGTATCTGGTAATTGAATATCATGTGAATCTCAACATGTTACTTCTAAATAAAAGTTATTGGGTTTTGATGAGTACTTTTAATTGGGATTGAGGATGCTTGTCAACCATTCTCAATGTTTAACAACCACCATGATAGTTAAATAAAATTATTCCTTTGGTGTAGGGAAAATCAGCTTTATGCAAATGTAACAGTGAGAGCCTTACCACCAGCCATATATGCATGTAGTATAGGCTTATTCCTTCATTGCTCTTTATGTGTTACATTGCCAAGATATTCCATGTGTTGACCCGTTTTGGCTGCAACTTTCACGTTGCAGACTTTTCGAACGACAGTAAGGTGTTAGGTCGTGGTTCTATACTCGGTGATGCCGATGGAGTTGATGGACTCACTTATCTTCCAAGCCTTCGCTGTTATTATTAGATGGCCTTAAGCCATATTATTGTATTAAGTTCCCTTGTGGACAACGATGTAATAAGTGTGTGATTGCTACTCGCTATAAATCCTTCAAGCATCTTGTGTGGTGTCAAGATTCTCGATCCAGGATGACATCGAGCACGAGACTTGATCCATTCGGGTCTGGTCGCTACAATCACCCGTACTGTTAGTGGAGAAGAAAGATGGATCCCTAAGAATGGTTGTTGATTATCGTGGATTAAATGAAGTAACCATCAAGAACAAGTACCCACTACCAATGATAAATGATCTGTTTGATCGCTTGCAAGGAGCTAAAGTGTTTTCCAAGATCGATTTGCGATCAGGGTACCATCAGTTGAAGATTCGGGAGCAGGACATACCCAAGACAGCGTTTACCACGAGATATGGACTGTATGAGTATACCGTTATGTCATTTGGACTGACTAACGCACCAGCCTATTTCATGAACCTGATGAACAAAGTGTTTATGGAGTTTTTGGATAAGTTCGTCGTGGTGTTCATTGATGACATTTTGATTTTCTCGAAGGATGAAGAGGAACACAAGGAACATTTGCGATTCTTTTAGGAGAAACTGAGGGAACACCAATTATATGCCAAGTTCAGCAAGTGTGAGTTTTGGCTAAAAGAAGTTGGATTTCTTGGACATGTTATATCCGGAGAAGGAATAGTAGTTGACCCCACGAAGGTTGAGACCGTAACCAAATGGGAAGCACCAACGACAGTTGGAGAGATTCGGAGTTTCCTTGGACTCGCAGGATACTACCGAAGATTCATTGAGAATTTCTCAAGGATTGCAAAGCCTATGACAGAATTGTTGAAGAAGGATAACAAATTTATATGGATTGAGGACTGCGAGGCAAGTTTTCAGAGTTGAAGAAAAGATTGGTTACCTCACCAAAGTTAATATTGCGGATCGGACCAAGGATTATGAGGTGTATTGCGGCGCTTCACGCCGAGGACTTGGAGCAGTGCTTATGCAGGAAGGAAGAGTTGTTTCAGTATGCTTCACGACAACTTAAGCCTCACGAGTTAAATTATGCCACACATGATTTGGAGTTGGCAGCCGTTGTGCATGCTTTGAAGACATGGAGACATTTTCTCATTGGAAATCATTGTGAAGTATACACGATCATAAGAGTTTGAAGTACATCTTCACACGTATGAATTAAATCTCGATGAGGAGATGGTTAGAGCTTATCAAGGATTATGATATGAGATTGCATTATCACCCGGAAAGGCTAACGTTGTAGCGAGATTTATTGAGTCGTAAGAGCCACGTCAATACCCTAATGATGGGAGGAATACCAAATGAGTTAGTCGAGGACCTTCGAGAGCTATGTTTGGAAATAGTTCCGAGAGGCTATGTAGCAGCATTGGAGATTCAGTCAACACTAATGGACAAAATCAGAGAAGCCCAAAAGGCAGATAAGGAAGTTGCCTCTATAAAGGAGAAAATGAGCAAAGGAAAAGCTAAAGGATTTCGTGAGTAGGAGCACGATACCCTATGGTTTTAGGACCGTGTTTATGTACCAAATAACCCGGAGATCAGGAAGTTGATTTTGCAAGAAGCCCATGATTCACCCTATTCGATTCACCCAGGAAATACCAAGATGTATTTGGATTTGAAGAATACTTTCGGTGGACCGGAATGAAGAAGGATATTGCGGAGTATGTAGCAGTTTGCGATGTATGTCGAGAGTAAAGGCGAACATCGAAGCCAGCGAGGATTGTTACAACCATTGCCGATACCGAATGGAAGTGGGATAAATTAGGCATGGATTTCATCACAGGTTTGCCAAAGACTCGCTCAGGATATGACTCGATATGGGTTATAGTCGATCGTTTAACGAAGGTAGCTCATTTCATTCCAAATCAAGACTACCTATAGCAAAGGCTAAGTTGGCAAAGATATACATGACCAGAATTGTGTGTTTACACGAATTCGAGGAGCATCGTGTCGATAGAGGAACCCAAATTACCTCGAAATTTTGGAACCAGTTACACGAAACATTGGGAACCCGATTGAATTCAAGACAGCTTTCCACCCACAGACCGATGGATGCACCGAGAGAGTCAATCAGATTTTGGAGGATATGCTTTGAGAGCTTGTGCACTAGATTATGGATCTAGTTGGGATGATAATTTGCCGTATGCAGAATTTTCTTATAACAACAGTTTCCAAACCAGCTTGAAGATGGCACCTTTCGAGGCTCAGATGGAAGGAGATGCAGGACACCGTTGTCATGGGACTAAACCGAGATCGTCAATTGTTTGGACCAGATTTGATTAAGGAGTCTCGAGCGTAAGGTTAAACTGATTCGAGACAGGCTCAAGGTAGCCCAGTCCGCATGTAAGAGCTATGCAGATTCAAAGCGCAAAGCGATTGAATATGAAGTTGGAGATAGAGTATATCTTAGAGTATCCCCGCTTCGAGGAGTTAAGCGTTTTGGAGTTAAAGGAAAATTAGCACCACATTTTGTTGGACCGTATAAGATTTTGCAACGCATGGGGAAGTTGCTTATAAGCTGGAATTGCGGAAGGACTGTCGAGGAGTTCATGATGTATTCCACGTTTCTCAACTCAAGAAATGTCACTCCGAGATAGCAGAGATACCGTTAAGAGACACAAAGGCCTCTGGAAGCAATTCAGTTGAAGGATGACTTAACATATGAGGAAAAACCAGTCAAGATTCTAGATTATGCCAGCAGAGTTACTCGCACAAGGTTATCAAGTTTTGCAAGGTTCAAGTGGATCCACCACATCAAGATGAAGCCACACAGGAAAGAGAGGAAGTTTTGCTCAAGGACTACCCTCACCTATTTTCTAGTTAACCCGAATCTCGAGGGCTAGATTCATCTTAAGGGGTAGGTTTGTAACATCCCAAATTTTCAATTTGGAATGTTATACATTAGGTCATCATGCACATCATATTTTCTTGCATTTTCCGATCCTAGAAAATTTCACGCAACTCAAGGACCCTCGGAGAGAGTTGGAGATTTCATTATTTTCATATTTGGGATTTCTCAAATTTTGAAAAATAGGATCATTTGGATTTATTTATTTATCTTCAAAAGTTTTTCCGATAAAAAATTAAGAGAGGGAATAATATGACTTTCCCAACATTTAGGAAAATGAAGATTTAATAAATAAATCAAATTTTGTTTTTCAAAGTTTATTTGCTTTAGGGAAAAAATGAGTATTTTAAAATATGCATTTTGCCCGCTTTTAAAGTTCATTTTGTTCGACTCATTTTTAAGAGTCGGGAAAATAAATTTATTTAATTTGGAGTTTGTTTGGTTTTACTTTTAAATCGTTTCGTTTTATTTAAAAAGCGCAGCAGCGCCCGCTTTGGGCCAAAGGCCCACCGCCCCCTCCTCGCGCTTCCCGCTCGGGAGAGTCCCGCCGCCGCCGCCAGCTGGCGAGTCCGGCTCGGCCACGACCCCACGCCGTGCCCCCCTCCCCAAGGCACACCCTCCTATTTATACCGACCCCCTCCTCATCACCCAGCCAGCCGCCGCCCTCAACCCGAGCCGCCGCCTTGCCAAGGACGCCGCCGCCGCCTGCCGTCGCCCCCTCCGCCACCACACCGACCACCCCCGACCCGACGCCGAGCCGGAGCCCTTGCCGGCGACTCGCCGGAGGTAGCCACCGCGCCGCGCCACCCCGGTCCGGTTTTATTCCAAAAACCGATCCGGTTTTTCTTTCGTTGTTCGGTTTTAAAAAAAAAACCTTGATTGGTTTATTTTTTTCGGTTCTATTATTTAGTGAACGTTCACCGACCCGTTCATTTTAATGAACGTGTTCGTCGGTTAGTTTCTGTTAACGAACGTCCGTTTGGTTAACCGTTCGTCGTTTTTCTTTTAATCGGATTTAATCCGTTATTTTCCGAATTTGATTTCCGATCCAATCTTCAAATCAGTTTATTTTCTCGCTCGTTTATCGGAATCAGGTGATTCAAGCGCCTGGAGTTTCATTTCGAAACCGCCGTTCCGACTAACCTACTTAAACAAAGTTTTGCTACTGTAATTTTTGACCAAGTTTTAAATTGCTAAAACCGAGTCGATCTCTCTCGACTTTCTACCTTCGATGCTTTATTTGATTCGATTCTTTTTGCAACCAGGGTTCTTAAGTTGAACTCTCTGGTTAGATCTTTTATTCGAGATTTCCCTGTGCATTAGATGAGTACTTATTGTATGCTTGTTGTTTGTCTGCGTTAGATCACCCGGAGTGCGCCGCTTGTTACTTCGAATCTCTAGGTCTCGCGGATCATCAGCAAGGCAAGTAACACTTGATCATATCTTTTCTACTACCCAGTTTTATTGCATTAGATCAAACCCTCAAACACTTGCATGTTTAGGATCAACTTAAACTGTGGGATGGGAAGTAGATTGAGGTAGTACCTATTACCTGTTTTACTTATGAAACCTTGGGAGTTACTTCTCGCTTGCTTATTATGCCATGCTATGCTAGTAGACGTGGATTGGGTGAGTGAATATCCATGACAGATGTGAGATTTTTAATTAATGGTTTATCGAAGGTGGCAACCTAAACACACATCTGGGTGGATTGAGGCACCTGGTTTCTATCAGACTTGCTGTATTTCTTCGGACCGCCACCCGTGCTCTAAGGGATCATGAGATTATTTAAACTAGAAACTTCCGTGTGCAGCCACAAGCCAATATGGGCTCTGCATAGTTGAGTAAGTTGTGCGAACTCTTACGGGTAGGCTAGCTGATGTACGGGATGTAGGTTGGTACGGTCTACCCACATGTAAGGTGCTAGTGCTTCTGAAAGATTGTGTCTCGGTCATCCGTTTCTCAAACACCATGTAGTGCGAGAACCAAGCGGAGGCGATCGAGTCTTGTGGGGAAAAGTGCGCAAACCTCTGCAGAGTGTATAAACTAATCATGATTAGCCGTGTCCCGGTTATGGACGTTTTGAGTATCTAGTACTTGAATATCATGTGAATCTCAACATGTTACTTCTAATAAATGTTATTGGGTTTTGATGAGTACTTTTTAATTGGGATTGAGGATGCTGTCAACCATTCTCAATGTTTAACAACCACCATGATAGTTAAATAAAATTATTCCTTTGTTGTAGGGAAAAACTAGCTTTATGCAAAAATGTAACCGTAGAGCTTTACCACCAGCCATATATGCATGTAGTATAGGCTTATTCCTTCATTACTCTCTATGTGTTACATTGCCAGCATATTCCATGTGCTAACCTGTTTTGGGCTGCAACTTTCATGTTGCGACTTTTCGATTTACAGTAAGGTGTTAGGTCGTGGTTCTATACTCGATGATGCCAATGGAGTTGATGGACTCACTTATCTTCCAAGCCTTCCGCTGTTATTATTAGATGGCCTTAAGCCATATTATTGTAATAAGTTCCCTTGTGGACAACGTTGTATTAAGTGTGTGATTGCTACTCTGCTATAAATCCTTCGAAGTACTGTGTGGTGTCAGCATTACTGATCCAGGGATGACACCTGAGCACAGAGACTTGATCCATTCGGGTCCGGTCGCTACATAGGGGCCCACGAGGGTGGCGATGCACCTACCCCCCTGGGCACGCCCTCCTTCCTCGTGGCCGCCTTGTGGCATTCCAGACTTCAACTCCAAGTCTTGTAGTTTGCTTTCAGTCCAAGAAAGATCATCGCGAAGGTTTCACTCCATTTGGATTCCCTTTGATATACCTTTTCTGCGAAACACTAAAATAGGCAAAAAAAAACAGAAACTGGCACTAGGCCTCTGGTTAATAGGTTAGTCCCAAAAATAATATAAAAGAGCATATTAAAGCCCATTAAACATCCAAAACAGATAATATAATAGCATGGAACAATGTAAAAATATAGATACGTTGGATAAGTATCAAGCATCCCCAAGCTTAATTCCTGCTCGTCCTTGAGTAGCTAAATGATAAAAAACAGAATTTTTGATGTGGAATGCTACCTAACATAATTATCAATGTAATTTTCTTTATTGTGGCATGAATGTTCAGATCCGAAAGATTCAAGACAAAAGTTTAATATTGACATAAAAATAATAATACTTCAAGAATACTAACAAAGTAATCATGTCTTCTCAAAATAACATGGCCAAAGAAAGTTCATCCCTACAAAATCATATAGTTTGGCTATGCTCCATCTTCGTCACACAAAATGCTCAAATCATGCACAACCCCGATGACAATCCAAGCAATTATTTCATACTTTAGTATTCTCAAACTTTTTCAACTTTCACGCAATAAATGAGCGCGAGCCATGGACATAGCACTATAGGTGAAATAGAATGGTGGTTGTGGAGAAGACAAAAAGGAGGAAGATGGTCTCACATCAACTAGGCGTATAAATGGGCTATGGAGATGCCCATCAATAGATATCAATGTGAGTGAGTAGGGATTGCCATGCAACGGATGCACTAGAACTATAAATATATGAAAGCTCAACAAAAGAAACTAAGTGGGTGTGCATCCAACTTGCTTGCTCACGAAGACCTAGGGCATTTTTAGGAGGCCCATCGTTGGAATATACAAGCAAGTTCTATAATAAAAAATTCCCACTAGTAAATGAAAGTGACAAAATAAGAGACTCTCTATAATGAAGATCATGGTGCTACTTTGAAGCACAAGTGTGGAAAAAATGGTAGTAGCATTGTCCCTTCTCTCTTTTTCTCTCATTTTTTGGGCCTTCTCTTTTTTTTGGCCTTTCTCTTTTTTTTAATATATTTATTTCCTCACATGGGACAATGCTCTAATAATGAAGATCATCACACTTCTATTTACTTACAACTCAAAAATTACAACTCGATACTAGAACAAAATATGACTCTATATGCATACCTCCAGCGGTGTACTGGGATGTGCAATGAATCAAGAGTGACATGTATGAAATATTATGAAAGGTGGCTTTGCCACAAATACGATATCAACTATGATCATGCATGGCTATATGACAATGATGGAACATCTCATAATAAATGGAACGGTCGAAAGTTGCATGGCAATATATCTCAGAATGGCTATGGAAATGCCATAATAGGTAGGTATAGTGGCTGTTTTGAGGAAGGTAAATGGTGGGTTTATGGTACCGGCGAAAGTTGCGTGGTACTAGAGAGGATAGCAATGGTGGAAGGGTGAGAGTGCGTATGATCCATGGACTCAACATTAGTCATAAAGAACTCACATACTTATTGCAAAAATCTACAAGTCATCAAAAACCAAGCACTACGCGCATGCTCCTAGGGGGATAGATTGGTAGGAAAAGACCATCGCTCGTCCCCGACCGCCACTCATAAGGAAGACAATCAAAGAAACACATCATGCTTCAAATTTGTTACACAACGGTTACCATACGTGCATGCTACGGGACTTGCAACCCTCAACACAAGTATTTCTCAAATTCACAATTAATTCACTAGCATGACTCTAATATCACCATCCTCATGTCTCAAAACAATCATCAAGCATCAAACTTCTCATAGCGTTCAACACACTTATATGAAAGTTTTTATTATACCCATCTTGGATGCCCATCATATTAGGACTAGTTTTATAACCAAGGAAAATTACCATGATGTTTTAAAAGTCTCTCAAAATAATATAAGTGAAGCATGCAGAGGCGGGAGTTTTTGGGCAGCGAGCTAGTGTGCTTGACACGCCGGCTGTGGACTGTAGCCGATGCACCTTCTCGCGTAAGCCATAGGCGTACTATACACCGACGGTGCTCCAGGATATTTTGTACTGCATCTCACACGGTTGGTCACAATAAACTATGTGGGATCTACTTGATTTTTCAACTTGATTTGAATTACATAATGGGGTCACAGCAGCAATGGACGGTGTTTGAATTGCTAGACCTTTTATCTGCAATGAACATGCAACTATATGTGTGTCATAAAAGAATTGGAATTATTCAGGGTTCGTTTGGACATTTTACACATTAAATTGGTTTTCTAGCCATTTTAGGTGCACAATTCAAAATTAAACTACATGCACATGCTCCAGTGCACCAACATGGGTTGTAAAATCGTATATGTGTCCATGGGTTTATGCTTATGTCCCATGCAAGAAATGGGGATGAATTTCGAACACCACGACTGTTGGGGAACGTAGCAAGCAATTTCAAAAAATTTCCTACGATCACGCAAGATCTATCTAGGAGATGCATAGCAACGAGAGGGGGACAGTGTGTCCACGTACACTCATGGACCGAAAGCGGAATCATTGGGTTAACGCGGTTGATGTAGTTGAACGTCTTCACGATCCAACCGATCCAAGTACCGAACGTACGGCACCTCCGTGTTCAGCACACGTTCAACTCGATGACATCCCTCAAACTCTTGATCCAGTAGAGGGTCGAGGGAGAGTTCCGTTAGCATGACGGTGTGGTGAAAGTGATGGTGATGTGATCCACGCAGGGCTTCTCCTAAGCACTACGACGCTATGACCGGAGGAGTCACTACAAAAAAATACACTTCCGTGATGATACGTGTTTGTCACAGTAGGTCGCGTTTTTTGTCATGCATGTACATCCATGACAAATTTATGACAGAATCAAGATAGTCATACCTGTGCTGTCGTAGAAGTGTTCCATGACATTACCAAAATTATCATCACGGAAGTGTCCACTTCCATGACGATAAATCGCGCGTCACATAAGTGCTTTCATCAAGGGTGACCGACACGTGGCATCCACCATAACAGAACGCCGTTAGGCTATTGGGTCGGATTTTGGATCCGATAACCCGTTAACAGCCCCGACCAATGGGAAATTTCCACTTGTAAAATTCTGATTGGCCGTCAGTGGGCCAGATGTCGCCCGTCCGTTGGAGGAGACATACCTATGGTATGTCGGTACTTGGCTGGGCCCAACAAAGGCCCATATAGGTTAAAAAGGCCGGCTCAGTCAAAGGCCCGTAGAGCTTAATCAGGTACTAGTGTGCCAGCCCAATAACGGCCTGCTTAATAAAGGCCCATTTACAGCCCGAAACCAGATCTGGCCCGTTAATTGTTCGCCCAATATTTGGGCCATTTACGGCCCGAAGCCAGATCTGGCCCGTTAATTGTTCGCCGAATATTCGGGCCCAACTACAGCCCAGTGACTTTCGGCCTGTTAGAGGCCTGATGTAGACATGGGCCCATTTCAGCCCGGTGTGACTTTCGGCCTGGGAATGGCCCGTGCTGCCCGTGGGCCATATATGGTCCGACGGGACATCGGGCCCACTAACGGCCCGTGCTAAAGGTGGCAACAGTTAAGCCCAACATGACTTTGGGCCTGTTAAAGGCCTGTCTCGTAATTCAGCCCGTTGGTGCCTGTACTAAGATTTCAGCCTCTTAAAGGCCCATGATATCAATGGGCCAACTAAGGCCCGATATATGTTTCGGCCTGGTAACGGCCTGTGAGCTAACTGGGCCCATAACGGCCCGGTGTACATTTCGGCCTGCTGAAGGCCCGTCAACGACTAGTGAAAATTGAGGCCCAACATGCATTTTGGCCTGCTAAAGGCCCGTGGTTTCATCTCGGCCATAACATGCCAGTACAATATTCAGCTTGTTAATGGCCCAACGCTACCTGGGCTAAACTAAGCGCTGGGTCGACAAAAGGCCTAACTAAAATATAGGTCGCTGTAAGTTTGGGCCTGGCGCAATGTCTGAAGGCCCCAATCATTCGGGCCCAAGAAAGACGCATGCCTGCCCAATTGTGGCCCGCTAAAAACCTGGCCCGTTATCGAATGTTTCGGCCCGGTCGACTACATCTGATTTTTTTTCAGATAGCGAATGATGGTAGTAACTAGTAGGAATTAAGAACAAACCTACTCTATACAATAAAGAAATTACGACATAGTAACTAAGAATAAACCTACACTATACAATAAAGGATTTAAGGTATATTACATCCACTGGGCATCGAAGTTCGCCACCAGTGATCATAAAGCGCAACGAAGAAGCAGATTACAAAAACTGGGCACCATTGTAGCGTAACAAAATAATACTGAATCGAGACCACTTCCAAGACAGTTCGAGAAAGGTTAGCCTTGCAGGGAAACTGCTGCGCAAGCTGCTGAGCAAGGCTGTGAGACCGGCCTAGCATGTCGGTCATAGCTTCCTGGTGTAGCTGTTTAGCGATGAGGTTCTCATTGGTGTTCTGCGCAATCTTTCTTAGAGATAGGACTTCAAGTCGAAGTTGAGTTGCAGAATGCCTTTCTGCTAGAACTTGGGAATGAAGAAGTCGAACTGATTCGCATAACGAATTCGTGAGCTTGTCTCGATCGTTAGTCTCAAGTAACTTGAACACTGCATCAAGACAAGACTTTGGGGTTGTCTCGCTATCTTCAAGATGTTTTGCCTTCTTTGCTGCAATATATGTTGGGTTTGTCTCACGTCTTCAAAGAAACTTGTGCATGCCATCGTGCATATCACCCTGAAACAAAGCGAGAGATGACAGGTTTTGCACGTGTATAAACAAAGATGATAACTGTTTTGTCAATTCTATCCAATTTAAAATTAGAAAATAAAGAGTAAGTTCAAAATATCAATAGCATAATTTGGCATTGTTCATAATGCGGGGAGCTTCACCACACTACTGGATTACCATGTCAACATGACAAGCATAGATGAAGGGCAAAGAAAATCATTGTATCTATTTTGGATAATGTGCATGGCATGTTGTTCATATCATCAGCCACATCAGTAAGATCAAATAGGAGATGACAAGGTGCAAACGTGGGCTGCTTCACCACACACTGGATTATAGATCCACAAAACCAAGCATACATATAGGGAGCATTAAGTAATGTGCATGGTATGAATAAGAAATTTGGTTTTACAAGTAAAACTTAGAACTTACGGTTCTCACGAACATGCATTTTGGTAGAAACAGCAAACTAAACAGCGGTAAACGATAGGGAATATGAGCAAATTAAATAGCAGTTGAGGATAAAGGCTTTAGAAGGACTGACTTACATTAACAGTTAACACCGGCTTTATAATGCCCTTCTCCATGTCAAGGGAAGGATAACTCAAGAATTTCAGCAAAGAATCTTCTTCATAAGCATTGCCTGTACTCTACATTTTATAGAGAGTAATTATAGATATGATAATACTGGAGGGATAGAGGATAATGAAGATAAGATGCAGATTGATGCTACATAATCAACTACCAATCCTCGAAGTACAAAGCATAGACAAAATGTAATTGACAAGAGCAATGGGCTACACTTCAGACGGCATTGTCTCATGTATTCTACTTGTTGGTAAGATTAAATATACATCGATCTTTTTAGTAAATGGTGGGAGAGGGAGATAAGATGCGAATGCTACAAAATGAACTAATCCCTCTTCCCATAATACAAGAGTGTTTTGAACACTGTTGTACTGCATAAAACGTTCTTATATTATGGGACGAAGGAGTAGCTGTTAATGTAAGTACAGTGATAGACCATGTTCAGTCCTTACAAGAGGACTGCAGAGCTAAACCTCTTCAAAAGCATTGGGTTGATTCTAAATTTGTGTAAGAGTCCATACGGATCTTATAATGTCCACCAAATGGACGATTACGAGGCTAACATGTGCAGTGATGCAACATAATCAAACAACTATGAAAGTAAGTATGGTCATACAGGGCAAGAGGTACTCACAAGAGCAATGCAGTGTGCAGTATAGTTGCGAGATTCTGTGGTCCCTTGAGAATGAATGTTCTTCTGCTAATAGTTTTCATACAAGTGAGACATTAAGGCAAATGCAGAAATGTAGTTCAAATTGTTATGTGATATCATAGACAGTACCTTACGCTGCAGCCAAGACCAATGTGTAACAAGATTATTCCAGTCACCGTCGGATAAATGTAGCACCGGAGACTTTACAGAAATTTTGTTCAGAGGCTTGCCATCGAAGTGCGCTTGCCTCAGGTAGGAACGATACTTCATCAACGAGTGCTTGAAAAGCGCAACCAACTCTTGCTCGTCATCACAATCCAGTTTGCTCCTCGCCTATTTAAAAGAATGAAATCTTGTGCATTCTATCAATAGAAACATATGCAGTAATGACCATGAATAACATTAGTACATTACTTACACGTAAGTTGCGGAGGAATACTGGAAATTGTTATGTGTCTGCTGTATAATCTTTCCATGAAGGAAAGATGCACACAAAGTTCTTGTCAACAACATAAGCTTCGTCTTCTAAACTGGGAAGAAATGGAACAGGGGTCCTATTTGCTGCAATTGGGGCTCACTCTGGTTCGAAAAGGGATTTGGCAATTGGATTTGGTGTACTCTTTGCTGGAATGGGTGTTTTGCGTCGTACAGCTGGTGCTATGTCAACTGGCATAATCATATTGTTTGCTGCGCTTGGGGTCTGCTGAGTTGGGGCATCGTAAATGACCAAAGTAGTAGGGCTAGAGTCTGCTAGAGTTGGGGTATTTTGTGGGTCGTGATATTGCAACTACACCTAATGGGCTATTTGATTTATCAAAGCCACTACCTTTTCCAAATACTTTGCTTGTGCTCCTCCATGATCAGCAATCGCCTCTTCCTTTTGAACGTCGATACACAAGAACAACATTTGAATGGATAAATATGGTATGATGACAGATGGAATATGTACTGAAAATGGATAGGCAGGGCGTATTCACATACACGATGTGTAAACTAAGCTAATGACAATTCAACAAAGTAGAAGCAATGCAAAGCATCAGTTGCAAGATATGTGCAAGCAATGTAACCTTGGAAAGTTAGAGCAAGTACCTTGATGGGTGAGTAAGATAGGGCATCTTCCTCTGACTCCTCCACTAGGGAGCTACATTGACTTAGGTCTCCCTATAGCTCAGAATCACTGTTAGGATCATATTCTGAGCATGAATCTGTAGGTGGAGAGCGTTGGCATTGCATTGCATCCAAACTTGATTTCAGTCCCTTAATGCCAAGTTTGACAACCATGGCATTGTTCTTCTTTATTCTTTTCATGCGCGCAAGCTCATAATCATTATGATGCTGTTCAGAATCTGAGATTCATGAAAACATAAAAAGTAGTCAGATTATCTACGGAATGCATTGCGGATTCAACTCGGAGAGTGTCTCCCTATAAACCCCTGCATATGCAAAGTTCACCTCCCCAACCATGCCGACTGAACGCATACGTAAATACAAACCCTTATGTCTCTATAACAGCAGGCACACATTTCAAAACTCAAGTAGGAACATTAGAATCATATGAAATTCAGTATTTGAACAAATAAACTAAGCAATTATGAGTGGCGAATGTTTAGCTTCAAGGGTGGAGTGTTGGTAGTGCCTAATACATCTAAACCATTAAGTGTAGGTAGCACTGAGCACACAACAAACCCTAATGACAAGATTTCCTAATGAGTAATGAATCAATTAGAGAAATGGGTGATGAGGAGTGGCTGCTGAGTGTTGAGGACGATCTCGTGATAAATCGGGTTGGCTTGGTGGGTGCAGACGCTGAGCCCCGAACGGGCTGGGAAGGTAGGCACGTGGCGCGCCCGGGCAGCGGTGACGCTGTTGGGCGAGCGGCTCCTGGCCTCCTGTTAGTCCGGCGTCTCCTCCTAGAGTCATGCCATCCGGGGACGGCAAGTTGCCGGCGAGGCAAGCGGCTGGGGGCGAGTAAAGATCGGAGCCAAGCAGAGCAGTAGCAGGGGAATCGGGCCTGGGACGACCCAAAATCCTAGGGTGGGCCGACCCACCGTGGGCACCCTGTAGAGATACACACCCGAGCGGCGAACATGCATTTTCAAAACTACTTTAGGAACATTTAGTTGAACAATTAAACAACTCTGTTTTAATAATATCAGATTCATATTTGAACATCTAAGCTTGTTTAGCTTGATGTGTGGAGCATGTTATTATGACAGAAGCACGATTCGATCAGATAGTGATCATAAAAGGGGAAACTCTAAGCATATTTTTTAGCAAAAGAGGGTTTCCTCCGATTTCTATTAAAGAAATCACCACGGAACCAACATGATCAATTAAACCCTAAGCATGATCAATTAAACCAGATATGGCTGTGCCATGGCAGATTTGAAGTCGCAAACCGAGAAATGATATTTAGCATCCATTGTTTGCTTCAACTAAGAACTAAATTCTAAGAGCTGAAAAGAAAGTAGAGTAACCAAGTTAAGATCTATTTTCTGGTTGAGATCAAAAAGTTGAGGAGATATGAAGTACCACCTCTCTTGCGGCACTGTGTAGGCATCGGGGGTGCGATGGCTGTCGGTGGCGTTGAAGCAAATCTGCGACGGTAGACGGGTGCATCGGGGGATAAGTCCCGTTGCGGTGGAAGAGAAGGTCGTGTGAGCGGCCTCGGCAAAGAGGACGACGGCGCCGATGAAGCAAGAGGACGTGATGCAAGGCTATTGGTCCGTTGCGGTGGATGAGAAACGTCCATCTCTAGCAGTGGACGAGCGGTCTTGGTAGGCGCCGGTATGGTGGAGGACGGTGGCGATGGCGATGGATGTGGTGGAGGACGACGGCGATGGATGGGGTGGCAGACGGAGGCTAGTGTGGGGATGGGGTGTTCTAGCGCGGACGGTGTATGAATGGGAAAATGGAGGGAGAGGTATGGGGAACCATGTTTTTGGGACGCGCCTGTCTGAAATATGGGAAAGTTACAAACTTAGCCCCCGTTTAAAATTTGGACGTCTCGTCGGTTGGGGATAGGACGGTAATCTCAAGATCTCGCCAATATTTGCCCAGCGATTTCGGCGAGGAGAGGTGTTTGCGCCATGGTTGGCGCCCATGGTGTATGAACGGGTTGATGTGTAGGGCGGTTGTGTCACGCCCGAGTGAAGTTACAAACCTGCCCTATTGAAAATATTTGCCGACATCGATTTCGGCCGAGTCGAGTTTGTTTTGCCGCCCACCGTGTATGAATGAGGAATGGAGGGAGAAACAAAGGTCTTTCGGACGATCTTGAATCAAATGTGTTTTGCCGCCCATGTGTCACGCCCACCGTGTCGGAACGGGCTCAAAGGCGGTCGTGTCACGTCTAATTGAAGTTACTAACCTACCCCTATTTAGAGCAAAGGAAATCGGGCCGATGGATTGTCCGTAATGGGTAGACAGTAATTTCCATCTCCCAAACACTTGGCTTCGGGCAGCCGACGGGAGTGGACATTTTGCTGCTTCTTTCAATTTTGGGACAATAAGCATCCATGTTTACCCTCGGCAACTAAATTCAATCCATTTTGTATTCCTATATGAATCTTTATAAATCATTCTATGTGTTTTATATGTCTTCAAAAGGATGACAAAGATGTATTCCATCATCATATATGAATATGGGTTACAAATGCCGATACTCAAATTCAGAAACTAGTATCCAGTTTAAGGTGAATTCGAATATTTGGAACACTTCATGTCCAACTCAAATGTCACACGCAGCATAATGTGTACTCCCATTTAGATATGTACACAAGCGATATATCAATGATTCAAATACCGAGTCAATCAACCAAGAATGTACAGAACTAATGATATATAAACACTTATAGAGTATATGGATCAATAATATCAACTAACATACATAAGCTAGGCCGTTGTACTTTTTTTGGCTACAACAAGATCCTTTTTTAGCCAACATCTTGGCCCTTTCCGATGCGTGCCACTTATGGTCCATCTATACTACTACTATTGCTGAATGCACATTCAGCCCGATTGGCATATTTGTAGGTCTGGCACAACAATCCAAATGAAATGTCTCCGAGTCTTATCAATTAATACAGACTTGTGCTCAAATAAAATTACAAACCAAAAAACAATAAAAAAACAATTATTACATGAGCTCTAAAACAAATGGTTTGATTGATTACATGAACAGACAACACAAAGGTTATTCAACTATGGAAAGAACATTTCACCTATGATTTACCAAGTAGGAATTTAATTTCCTTTTTTCCTTCAGGACCTTAACAATCTGATCAGTCTCAGCTTGCTTCATTTTGAAATCCACCAAATATTTAATGGTTGTCTTGAGTACTGCTTGTGATTGTGCTGTTTGCTTCCTCAACATGCCAACTTCATCTCTAAGTGCAGAAGCAGAATCTCTTTCTACCACTACTTTAGCCTCTAGAGCATCAGCAGTTGGCAATTCATAATCCATGATTGGGCCGGTGCCACTGCTGTGGGATGATGCAACGTCCATGGGGACCTCGCTCTTTGATCTTGGGCTAACCTGTTTTGCCATTAAAGTTCTGATTGTATTCAGAAAAGTTGAAGTTAGCAAAACATCTCAACTGGGAGTTATAACAGCAAACCAGTTAAACAAACAAGGAATTAAAGAGTTTCAATTGGATGCTCAAAAGTACTAGTTATTAACATCATTGTAACCCGTTGTTGCAGCAGCAAAGCAGCTTAAACAAACAAGTAGATATTTAAGTTAAGGCAAACAGTAATTCTTAACAAGAAGTATCAAACACATAGATAGGCGCAGTCTACAATATGATTAACAAGCTGTGCCATTATGTAATCAGTAGCAAACTAAATTAAGCCAAGCAACATAATTGAACAATTTTGCAATAAGTGGCTAACTAAAATTCCAAGAAGGTGTAGCTGAACTTACGCTAGTTCTTTGTACAGGCACACTCCAACTTCTTTTTCGCTTACAAGGTTGTACAAAGGAGTCCATGGCATCAATTGCTTGGATATGCAGTCCCAATACTTCTTTCTTCCCACACCGCATGGGTAAGTCGAATGGTTACTCTGTAAGATGGTGCGCCCTTGATATGTTATATGAGGATTTGTAGTCGACTAGTTGTAGCCAAAACATCACAATCGGCTTTTATCAGATATTTCATGTGATTACTTTTGGCATATCGAGATCTAAGCAATCTACAATAGGATGAAAAGACGGCATCCTTCACATTATTGGCGAACTCAGTTCATAGAAACAAGCAATTCAACCATTCTGGGTAAATCAAAAGCGCCTCGAATATTTTCACTATCCAATCATACACGCAAAAGGGGCGACGCCACCATAGGGGCTGGTATAGGCGGCCGCCTCGTGTGGCTGGAAAGTGTGCACCTAGTTTGAGTCGTCCAGTGTTGGCCCACGCTATTTTTGTTCGTCCCTAACGCACGAGCAGTGCAATGTAAAAATGAAGAAAATGTTTCAATTTGATGGGACAATAACATAAGTGCAAGGCAGGCCCTATAGCAGGCTCATGGCCCAAACGAAGCGCCCCCATATCGATCGACAAGAGGAAAAATCCCAATTCATTCGCTCCAGCCTCCAGCTTGGTTCGCTCCTAACCTAGCCGCCACCGGACAGACCGACACAACATTTCCTCGCTACTCGTTGGAGGGCAGTCGCCGGGCTTCAAGCGAACGGAAGGACAAGAAGATGAAGATCCAACCACGGTGTAGCTGCGTGGGAGGTAGCGGCGTAGCACGGCATGGCATCGAGCTTGCGAAACGGAAAGTCGCAGCTTGCAAGAGTAGCATGCGCAACGAAAGGTACATCACATCCCTGATTATATCTAATTCAACTCTTCAATTTCTGGCCAATAGTTAAACTCGACGGTGTTGTAAAACTACTTGTATGTAGGGAATCTATGAGAAAATGAAACCAATTTCTAGTTATTTTATAACTCCCCAATAAATACTGAATCGATGAATCTGATGTATCTAATCAAGTTTCCGTGCAAATATACAAGCTCATGTTGTTCTTGAGCCTCAAGTGTCTAATGAATGATCGCTAATGAAGGACTTGATGCAAACATTTTACATGCTCCTGGTGATGAACATATAGTGTCTAATGAGGGATCTAATGCAGGAATTTTGCAAGCTCATTGAATGATTTAGTGTCTAATGATGGTATACTATGTTGAGAGAGACAGAGATTTGCAGGCATTGATGACAAGCATATTATAGTACATTTTCATAGCTTGAGGAAACGTCGAGGCCATCTACCAGAAAGTCCCCATATCATGACAACATAGCATAAATACTTTTCTAATCCGTTGTTTGAAACTATTGGCATACTTGTGCAGGATAGATATATTGATATGCAGTTTGCGCACTGGTTATACATTCAATTACACTTCGATATTTTCAGCCAGAGAACGAATAATTCAAGCAGGTACAGACCATGTTTGTAGTCCTTGTACACCATGTTGCATTTTGTGTATTTTGGTGCTTGCATCATTTAGTGTTTATAATCTGAACTACTTTGGATCATTAGCTGGTTTTTGAAGTGCATGTAGCTTCACATTTCTCAAGTTATGTTGATTTCCGGAGTGCAAGTGCCTTCGTATTTTTTAAGTTAAATGTTCGCCCCTGGTAACTTGAATTCGTGGATCAGCCACTGCACACAAATCATACACGAATGCCAAGACTGAATCAAATGAAATGCAGGGGACTTACGCTAGCTCGTTGTACTGGCTCATCGCAGCTCTGCTTGCGCTTGGGATGTTCCATGTACAAGTCCATGTTACCACTTGCTTGGATGTGCAGGCCTTGTGCTCCTTGCATCCCCTTTGCATTTTTGACACAGCGAATGGTTGATCAAATAAGAGGAATCGACCTTGATGTTGTACCGGAGGATGATACTTACAAGGTTATACTGTGTGCGGGATGTGTACCAGATCCCGTAGTCCCGCCATGCTTCGCTAAAAAATGTATTTGCTTGTTTCAGATGATATCTCCAGAAGAAATAAGAGTTAAAGTCAGAGTTGCATAGGCGTGTAAGCTAAGAGAGCAGTGAAAGGATATCCAAACATCATCGGAACAGTGCACAAGGGAGTGATGTGTGGATACCTAGTTCGAGCCGGCGTTTGGGCATGCTCGTCTAGCTAGAGTGCGGGTCACTTCAGAGCCGTTGAGGGTGATGCGCAGGCGTTGGCTGGCCGCGCACGGATGCAAGTCTTGAGTGGCAGCAGAGCGCTACGATGCGGTGGACGAGACCGTTGGTGAAGTCCCAACGGCCTCGGGGGGCGGAGGTGCGACGATGTGCTAGGTGAAGTAGCCCCGGTGAGTTGGAAGACGGCGTCGGTAAAGCGCACCTGATGCGGTGGAACTCGGTGTCTGTGAGGCACGTCGGTTGCGGCGGCCGACGTTGGACGAGGGCGTAGATGAGGTAGCTCCGGTGCAGTGGTGAAGCGCGACCGTCGTCTTCGTCGTCATCGTCCGGCACAGAGGTGGGGAACGGTGGGGAAAGAGATGAGACGAGGGGCGATTCAAGGGATGGCGGCGAATTAGGGATCTGAGCAATCTGGGCGCGGAAGGGGACGGTGGAGAAGAGAGATTTTGCAGGGCTGGAATTGGGGCCGCCAGATATTTCAATCCGAAACGTGGAAACGCGAACTTATATTATCGTCGTCCTTTTTTTGGGGGGAGGGGGGTGGGTAGCTGGGTGTTACGCGTCCATCCGACACATGCGACCACCCCGACAGGACTATGCTTCGGTGCCTTAAGGCACCTGCCTTTGTGTCCATGACATGTGGGCCCAACAGGTGGTTGGCCCACATGTCAGTCACCCAAGGGCAGTTGCCTTTAAGGCACCGAAGCAGCGTCCACCCCGACACGACCTTGGTCTGCCTGGTGCACCTACATTAGAGAATGCAAACGAATCTTCTTTCATTTGCAAACGAATCTATATGTATTACCATGCCCGTATTTTCCTTGCAATAATTAGTCATTCAAAACGAGATACTCCATCCGTTCACTTTTGTAAGTCATTTTAGACAACTTAAAATGAACTGTTTTGCACATTGTCTGAAATGTCTTCAAGGTCATATAAAAGTGAACAGAGGGAGTACTATAAATTAATTAATGAGGAGTTATTTGAAAAAAATCGAAACGGTACCCACGCTAACGTGGATTAGAGTGTGTCACATAATTAGTTATTTGAATTAGAGTGTGTGTCACGTAGTTAGTTATTTGAATTAGAGTGTGTGTCACGTAGCGATCTCCAATTCTAACGTGGATTTCGCATTTCACTGTATCCATGCTACTTTTTTAATACAAATTCATATGTATATGATGAACACCATGGTAGTGAGAAAACTTTTGGATGGATTCAAACATATGACCTACAAAATAGCACAACAAATTGAGCCAATGTCAACTTTTCGAAACTTAGTATGGCACGAATTCGAAATAATTACTCGTATGCCTAGTCCTCGGTTCAAATCTTACAATGTACACCGAATTGAAACATCGATATTAAGTAGTCTCATACTATGTACATTCAAATGTTGTTTTAGCCCCACCCCCCCACGCACAAACGCTACATACTTCTGATCGGTCAATCTTCCTCTCCTAACCACCTTAGCAAGCTATCGGTTTCCAACACACGTTCATTCTTTCTCTCCATGTTTCGATCTCTAAGTCTCTCAACTACACAACCCATTTTTTCAATCCTGTTACCAAATGTATTTACCTCACACACGCGCCATTGCATCCCATGCCGAGCTCTCTCCCCCCCCCCCCTCTCCCTCTCACCCTCTCGCGCTAAATACATGCATTGCCTATCTAGCCCCCCCAACCTCTCGTGCGCACGAACGCACGTTGTATATCTAGGTCACTCCATCGAGACTGTCTCACTCTTTCTTTCGCACGGCGGGCCACACTCGCTCAATCTAACTCTCTTTATCTAAGTCTCGTTTAACCTCGTTTTCTTTCACACACAAATGATATATCTCCCTGTTCGGGCCTCGATTGACACACTCTATACTCTCTCACGTAGATTGTCTATCTAGGTCAGTCCATCCAAGCCACCGCCACTCTTTCGACCTCATGGTGGGCCACGCTCACTCAATCTCTCTCTCTCTCTCTCTCTCACACACACACACACACACACTCTCTCTCTCTCTCTCTCTCTCTCTCTCTCTCTCTCTCCGTATGTCTCGATTTACCTCGCTCTTTCTCGGACAAAAACGGTATATCACCATGTTTGAGCCCAGTTCGACCTATTCACATTGTATTGTAACGACCAAACCTCGAAGGATTTGAGTCTCTGTGCTTACCGTGCTAGTCCCTGGATCGAACTCGCTAGCACACACAGTATAGATGAATACCAGAATAGCAAGTGCATCATTTATTACAACGTTGATCCAGAATATATAAAATAAAACAATCTGCATAGCACTTGGCTAGCTTTATTCAATCAAACAGCGGAAAGTAGCGTAAAATAACGATGAGTCCCATCATAGCCCATCGGCGATGCCGAGTGCGATCACGACCCTAATGGTACCTTACTCTTCGTCTCAATATCCTGCAACATGAGACGTTGCATCCATATAGGTCAATACTTGGAATGTATTGGCAAGTTACACAGAGTAATAATAAAGCAGACCTACATGTATATGCATAGTACAACAAAGGAAGGCTTGGGGGTTTATTTTGCAGAAAGCTGATTTTATCCTAATAACTACCTAATAGTCAATTTTATTATTTAGTTCTTTTATTACTACAATTAAATACACAAGGTTGAGTTGGCAAAATCAACTCCAACCTAACCTTTATTAAGTTGCCCACAAATACTATTAAGTGTCACATCTGTCAAGATCATCCAACAACTGTAATGGCATAGTGGCTCAAATTTACCCATAACCGGGGGCACGGCTAATCATGATTAGTTTTAATACTCTGCAGAGTTTTGTACGCTTTACCCAATCGGACCCAATCCAAGATTGAGACAAAGTCTTTGTAAGAGGTTCCCTTAACCACCGACGGCCACATCCCACCTACATAAGCTACATCTGCCGACACTGTCTGGGCAAGGGTTCCAACAACTGATCAACATCTATGTCAGCTTTTCTATTTGAATGGAACCAAAGCTCTCCGCTTTCTAGATACGAAAAAAAACGAATCCTTTTGTAGCTCATCATTTATTGGCAAAGATCGCCAGAGCCCATATAGCCAGTGGCCGCACATGGAAGCTACTAGTCACTAAGTCTGTCTGATCTTTTTGAACCTGGGCGGCAATCCACTTACATTATTAAGTTACTAAGGATGTTCTTGAAACCACCCTTCAATACCAATTCCGCCCAGAGGTTAATTAAGTCATTAATTACTACTCAATTTGTTATATTTATAATCCACACATATGCTCAATGAATACATGAACCACCCCCGTCTACAAAGCATAACAACTACAACTATCACGGTTTGAGAAAGACGGGAAGATAGCTCAACAGCATAGCTAAAAATATAACAATCCTATAATGCATAAAGTTATAGTGTGATATATACTACAATGCATAGAAAACAATAGGTAAAGGATGATCAACATGTAACTTGCCTTGGTTCTGGTTCAGAAAGTCACACTCCTGACAATAGCTCGCGTCGCACTCCGGAGAATCTACACGTTTCACACAATTCAACAAATCAATAACCGGAACACGAAAAGAACCAAAACAAAACCAACAGCAAGAAAAACATTCTAAAAACTCAACAACAGCAGCTTAACAGCACCTAAATTTCACTATGGTCACAAGGCAAAAATAATCACTCGATTCCGATAAACGGTTTGAAAGTTACGACCTCCGGAAGATTTAATTTGAATTTGAACGAATTCAAATTTAAACAGTGCAAACATGAGAAATTTTGGTACTGTCATGAAGGGCTGATTTTTGTGAGTGCATAGGAAAAAGAATTACCTAATTTGGGGTATACAGAATAAAAGCTATAGCTATTTGAAGTTAGAGTTGAAATCTGGAAAGAAAAACAAAAACAACAGAAATCTCCCCGCACAGCTCACGTTCATCGTGGAAACTCGTGCTTGTCCTGTAGTGAAGTGCCAAGTGGCGGCATCCGATTGGCCAGGCGTGTGTGCTCACCCAAAACAGAGGAAAATGACGGCAGTCTCGGGCGTTGGCGGCGGCGCTCCTCCGGTGGGTCTCCGGCGAAGGCGAGGTGACGGACGGGTGCAGAGGTGAGTGGAGGAGGCGGTGGTGGTGTCGTACGGCGGCGAGGTGGACTGTGCCGGCGGCGGTGAAGACCTGAACGCAGCGGCTCCGGCGGTGGTGGTCGAGCCTGCCTCTCCCTCTGCTGCGCTTATGGCCACGAAGGAGTCAGCGAGAGCGGCTTCGAGGGGGAAAGCGAAGGGTGCAGGGGGAGCTGCTGTGGGTGATCTTACGGCGGCGCAAACTTCCGGCGAACGGCGACGGACTTCGAGCTCCTCCGGCGAGATCCGTTTCTCCCTAGCTCACGCGTGCGGCAACAGGAGACGGGGAAAAGGGGCTGCGGGGGTTCGTCGGGGTCTTGGGCACGCGCCAGATGTCTCGGGCGTGCACGGTGCGACTCGGGTTCGCCCCGGGTGTGCGTGCGGTGCGTGCGTGTTCGACTAGGGGAAGAAGAAAGCGGCGCGGGGCCCACGGACAGTGGCTGGAGGCGAGGTGGATCGGGCGCCGGTGACGCTGCTGCGTACCGCTTCGCGGGAAGTGGGATGCGGCGGCGGGAGCTGAGCCGAGCAGTGGTGTGGGCAAGACTCTTTGGGCCGGGTAGGGCGGGCCGGGCAGCTGGTCAGCCGGCTCACGCTTTTTTTTAAACACAGCAGCAGAAAACAAAATAAATAAAATAACATACACAATATAAAATCTAAATAAAAATACCTAGACACACAGTAAAAATAGACCTACAGCTATAAACTACAGGAACACTAGTTCCAACACTAATGCAATTTTCGAAAATAGTTTTTATGCAAAGGGCCACACAAAACAGCAACAAAACACTCAAATAATATATTTTGAAGATTGCAAAAATTACCAGAACATATCAGATGAACTGGAAATAATATTCTACACATTATGAACATTTTTAAAAACAGGGGAGAAGTCATGTTATCTCCACTCCAATAAATTGCCTTTTGTTGCATAATGATTTGAATATTTCAGGAAAGCAAATAATGCAATAAACATATGATATGCATGTGAATAATCTATTAACATCCTAATTTAGGAAAATTGGGATGTTACATGTATACTCTCTCACGCACATCGTCTATCTAGGTCACTCTCTCCAATCCGTCTCACTCTTTCGATCGCACGGCGACCCTATGTGATCGGTTGACCTTGCTTCCTCCCACGCACAAAATATATCTACACGTTTGTGGCTGGATCATCTCTCAAGCTCTATCTTACAGCCCTCACCCTTACCAAAAGCTCAATCGTACAATATCTCTCCGGAGCATATATATTTGTTCAGTGAATGTCGGACCACACTCATTTTGTCTCTCTATCTATATGTCTCTCGATTGACCTCGCTTTCTCATACCGTATCTTCCACGCGTTGAAGCTACTACCTCTCCACCCTCGCAAAGCCGGGCTATTTACATTGCGAGGGGCACTCCAACCTTGGATTAATTTATGAGGCATTTATTCCGGTCGGTTTATATTATATTTTCGTAGCATTCGCCCACAACTACTCCAAATGCCGCTGCAACCCACGCAACTCCCCTAGTTGATTTCCTCCTGCTCGGTCATCGCTCTCCCGCACGCCCTTTCTCGCCTTCAACGCCGCACCATGGTATTATTGAAAAACTATGTTGTTCTCTTTAATTATTATAAATAAGCTACAAAACTACACACCGATAGTCCACTTGGAATGGAACAAATTTCACCCACAAATTAAAGTGCTACAAACTACACACACGAGGGGCCCACATGTCATGAAACAAATTTGGACCCATATACAAATTAAAAATAAAGGACGAGGATCGAACATGCGACCGGCCTTCAAGTCGCACGTCAATAGGCAACATACGTAGAATAGCAATGTTTGTTGTACCCCCTTTGTTCACATAATGTTTTTATATTACCACAGCCTAATTAATGGATAACATGTAGTATTATTTTTAGTACTATTCGCCTTCACTTACTGGTGGGTTCCATGTCTCTCTCTCCTCCACTTCCGCGTTTAGACGCACGGGCAAACAGGAAGAACTCGCGGGCTATGTTGCCGCTGACCATATCTGGACGCGCTCACAAGTCACGGCACCAGCCACATACTAGCAGCACTAGTCGGTGGTACGCGCAATGCACGTTAATTTGGAAGTATATTAAGTGCCTGCGGATATTAACTACTAGGATATTATTTGCGTGTTGTCATGTGATTAGCACTATTTTTGGCATGAAATTAACTGCACGCTAAACGTGTTGAGCGCTTGACATTGAAGCAGTCTAGGTCGTTGGATGATAAGGAGTACATGTGGCTTGATGAAGTTTTATATTTAATTTGATACAGTTCTAGCAGAACATTCAATCGATCAAACCATACATTTCGTTCAGTCTGACTCCGACTTTCAATTATACGACGATCGATATAAAATAAACGGAAATGATGAAAGTTTGGATTTTAATCATGGCAATCCGAATGTTTTTCATGGCAAATTTAGATTACGCGGCGGCGGCGGCGGCGTCTCGCGGTGGGAAGCGGCTCCTCATGCGTGCTTTCAGGTGTCGCCGGCCACCGACCGACGACGGCGGCGGCGTCTTCGCGCCGTTGTTGGCGTTCTCGACGCTGGCCTAGCTTCAAGGAAGACCAAAATGTTCGACTTCGAGCGAGTCAACTGGCGGGAGGAGGCGATCGCGCGCAGCAAGGAAGCGGTCGACGGCGGCCATCCATGCCGCCGAGGGGGCATCGACACCCACGCGGGACAAAGCGCCGCCAACGGCGCGGGCGGAGACATTCGTGTGCACGGCACCGCACGGGCGCCAAGACGCCAAGATATCGCCAGCAGCGCATGCACCGGCAGTGCACGGCACCGCACGGGCGCAGCGCTGATGCATGCGCTAGCAGGTGCATGGGCGCGGAAGTCGGCGGGACCTCGTGGAACCCTGTGGCATCAAGCTCAGCGACAATGTGCGGCTCCCAGCCCATCAATGCCACGGGGATGGGCGCTGGCGCAGTCGGGGCGACGTGAGCCAGAACGGGCGCGGGGAAAGGCGCGGCGTCTTCCCGCAAGGCCAGTTCAAGCTCGTCCCAAAGCGCCTTATGTTCTTGAGACTCGGTTGGGTGTCTTCTCATGAAACCGAACACTAAGGGCAGACCATCGTGATGCGGCATGGCGACGCTTAGGTCGCTAGTTGGAGGTAGACGACAGGAGAATCGGAGAGGAAGAGAGAGGATTGTAGCGATACCGGGTAGTGCGGGGTTGATTTTAAACTGCGGCGCCGACGGCATTAAAAGTGGGAGCAGTTGGGACGACGGTGGGCGGCGGAGCCTGGTCAAAGGGCTCGCCTCCCGGTGAGTCTGCACACAGCGGTTTGCTCGCACGCCTCCCTGACAGCCGGCGCAGCGGTCTGCTCGCACGCCTCCCATCGACTCAGACGCTTGCTGGGACGACACCTGCCGATGAGAAGCGGGGACTCGTGGCGGCACGTAAACGCCCATGGTTTCAATAGTGAAAGCGTTCGCCTTAATGTGACAGGGCTTTGTTCCAAAATACCTTGGCTCTTCATTTGTGCAACTTGTCATAAGCAGCTTGTCTCGAATTGAAGAAAAAACTTACGAAGTAATATTTGTGCCATATCACATGACCATGCTCAGTTTCAAGAATTTATGCTAACTTTTGGATTTTCTGAAATTTAAGATCCAGGATTCGAAACAATATCATAACCTGCATCATG
This sequence comes from Aegilops longissima, assembly GCA_021605205.1. Taxonomy (NCBI): domain Eukaryota; kingdom Viridiplantae; phylum Streptophyta; class Magnoliopsida; order Poales; family Poaceae; genus Aegilops; species Aegilops longissima. The sequence continues at coordinate 251,114,748 of CM038680.1, forward strand.
CAATAAATTTTCAAGCCGTACATCTGTCCTGTTGTATTTCTTAAGAAAGGATTTGGTCAAACATTTTGCTTAGTTAGACCTCCTTTTCGGTTTATAGGGCTCAATTCAAAAATCTCACCAACCAAGGTAAATGGTGAGTGGTGGAACAATTGTTGTAGTTTGCAAAACCACTCAATTAATGCGCTTGTTTTCCTCAAAAATTGTGTTTACGAATGCATTAATTGCAATGCATGCATAAAGTACATGCATTGGACAATTTTCTCTTAATACTTGCATGTAATGATTTATTGCACCTTGAAATCTGAACATGTGATAGGGAACAACCAAATTGAGACTTATAAAATGGGAAAACTAAAATTTTGAGATAAGCCCTATAAACCGGAAAGGAGGGAGTAAAAGGATAATCCTCCGCATCAAAGGCATTGCCTCGATATATTAACTCAAGTACTAGGCACGAACAAACGGGCTCAATTCTGTGCTCATCCTGGTGTAGTAGTAGTAGTACTCCCTCCTTTCCGGTTTATAAGGCTTATCTCAAATTTTTCGTTTTCCCGATTTAAAGGGCTCATCTCCAACTCCTATTGAGATTACGAGGCGCATTAAATCTTTGCATGCAATAATTCAAAAGGAACTCACCAATGCATGCAATGTTCCTACTCATCTAGTGGCCAAGCATGCATGCAGTGTAATTAATCCACATTAATGCATTAGTTTAATTTGGGTAGTTTTATAAAGTACGAGATATATTCCTCCATTCATCATCTGCCTTGATAGATGAGATTTCAGATTTGAGCCCTATAAGCCAAAAAGGAGGGAGTACTAGGCAATGCAGTTGACGGGTGACCTTGACGAGCGGCGACCGAGGGAATTGAACCGTGCTCGGCACGGTAGGTAACGTTGTCTAGTTACTAAAGCATCCCTCCATTGTTCATCGGTAGTCATTATGGACCGGGGACATGAGGGAAATTTCCTAGGGCTGGAATTCTGGCCGCCAGATATTTCGACTTGAAACGCTGAGGCTCGACTGGTTGGGGTTGCCTAATGTGCGTACCACGCACGCCACCAAAGGACACGAGCCCGTTTTTTTAGGATCAACACGAGCCAAGGTTTGGCTGGTACGCCTTTGGGTCCTACCATTTGAGAATACGAAAGGAACCTTTTAAATTGCCGAACGAATCTATGTGTATTACAATACCCGTATTTTCCTTGCAAATACTAATCTCAACGTGGTAATTGATTTATGACGAGTTGTTGAATTAGAGTGAATTTGTGATATAGTGATCTCAACGTGGATTTCACATTTCATGGTATCCCTAGTAAGTTTTCCAATGCAAATTCAAATTTAAAAGATGAACAATATGGAGGTGAGAAAACTTTGTATGTATCAAGCATATGACCACACACACACACACACACATACACACACACATCTAACACAACAACAATCCAATAAGTATAGTGCATCTATTTTTCCAACCCATGCATGTATGACACGAGCTCAAAAATACTTTCTATTCCTAAATATTAGTCTTTTAGAGAGTTCAACAAGTGACTACATACGGAGCAAAATGAGTGAATCTAGACTCTAAAATATGTCTATATACGCCCATATGTGCCAGTCCATTTGAAGCCTCTAAAAGACTAATATTTAGGAATGAAGGAGTAAATGTAAGACATCCATGGTCCTCATTTCAATATTTAAAATGAACATGAAACTGAAACATGAATATTAAGTCTAGTACTACAGACATGCAAATGTTGTGTTTAGGCGGAGCTATGATTGTCGGGGTCAACCCTCGACCTTAGATAAAATTGTGGAGCTCTGCTTAGGGTTGTTTAGATTATATTTGTCCCCACCTCCCAACCACCGATTGGTTGTGCACCCCACCCTCCTCCCCGGAGAATATCATGCCCCATACCTTAGATGCTATATGCCGATACGAGTTGCTTGGAGCTTGTAGATCCGACATATAGCAGCTCACATGATGTGTCTTAATTTTTTGCAGAAACCTTGATGAGTTTGAGAATTGCACACAATTTGTACAAAAACTACTTAGATGCCCTTTGATCCCATATCCACGACTCGAAGTCAGATCACCGTAGCATCTAAGATGAAGGAGGACATCATATTCTCCTATATGTAAGAATATCATGTGCTACCACACCTTAGATGCTTTGGTGATACAAGCTCTTCTGAGGCATTGATTTGTGACCCAACACCTCCTCGGTGGTTCAATGGTTTTTTGCGTAAAAGCCCCAAAAGAGTTCGGCCACCGCTTATAAGCACAAAGACTGCTCAGATGCCATTGATCTCAGATCAAACAACCTCCAAGCTCAGATCACCAGAGCATCCAAGCTGCGATAGCACCTTATGTTTTCTCACACGGAGAGTATGAGGTGCTCCCGCACCATAGATTCTATGATGATACGAGTTCACTGAGATCTAACGGCCCACAATTGGAGGTTTGAATTTTTTGCAATATACGGCTGATAGAGTTTGGGAAATGCACAGAAAGTACAAGTACTATGCATGTGACATCTAATCACTGATCATACGACCTAGATGCTCATATCACCGTAGCGGGTAATTAAGCTACGGGAGCACCTAATATGAGCACCGGAGCCGTTGATCAAGATGCAGCGGCACACACAAGGCCTGAATGTTTTATTTGCAAAAAACTTTGGAGAGTTTGGAAATTGCGATAATTACAAAGACTACTCCCAAGCCATTGGATCTCACTTCCAACGTGTAAAACTCGATCACCATAGTATCTAAGCTGCGGGTGGATGTGATATTCTATGCAGCTGTCATTTTTGTTCGTAAACTTGCAAAATACGTGTAACTCGTGCCGTTACTTGTCTAACCGCGCAAAGTGTTTGTTCAAAAGAACCATCCTGCACTGAAACATCGGAACAACACACGGGGGTCCCACTTGTCATTAATAAAATTTGGACCTAAAACTAACAAATCTGAAAGACGAGATTCGAACTGGCAACCTGGACTACAAAGCGTAAGTCGATAGCCTGAAAAAACGAACGGTTGTTGGCTTTGTCCCATAACTTGATTTTATACAGTACTTGCGTTGAGTAGTGTACAGGGAGTGCCTCGTCAATACGTGCATGACCGTTGTCTCACTTACGGGTGGGTCCCAGGTCTGCGATCTCAATCTCTCTTCTCTCCATCGTCTAATCTTTGCACAGGCACACACGAAGAGCGGCGCTAGCTTGCCGTGGTGTTATTACAACTAAAAAAAGCTTGGAAAATAGAAGAATCGCCTAGAACAAGAGACGTTGTGGCTGGTCGAGACGGAGCTAACCGTGCCACGTTTGCATGATGAAGCTGTGTGGCTAGTGGAGTGTTTTCGGCCGACTGGCTGGGTCCCGAGGTCGAACCATAGGTACTACGTCTGATACAGTATATTTTTACACGCACATTTTTCCTCCGTGCCGAGACGTGGCACACCCTATCGCGCGGTTTCGGGGTCCTCCCGGGTGGTGCACGCATATATTCTTCCTGACGTGGGATGCCCTGCCGTGCGTTTTCTGGGTCCTCCTCGGTCGTAGCGCCGAAGCAAGTAAATGAGTCGTCAAATCACGAAAGACCACCTTTCCCGCCAAGTACATCAGTGAAGCACGGTGGCTAGCTAGTTGGGCTAGTTCGACCGATTAGCTAGGCCGCCGCCACATTTGTTTTTTCACCCCTATTTTATCTACTTGCCGGTAGGTAAATTTAAATATCCACCGCGGCGTTGCTATGGTGTTTGGGTGTGGCAGGATTTTTAAATTTTTGATTGACGGGAGTAGGCGTGACAGGATTTTTAATGTTTTGATTGACGGGAGCAGGCGCGGTAGCAATTAGTCACGATGACTCCGCCTGTAAAAACCCACTGCTCCCTGATGTGAGAAGTCGTCGACTAGTGTTTTACCGTGGTGAAAACCAAAAGATTCCCCGCTCCTCGGCTGGCTCCCTCCGCCTTCCCGTATATTGCATTGCCTTTCAGCCGTTTCGCCCCCTTTGCTTCCTCTCCCCATTGCTTCTACCTAGTGCCATGGCGGCGCAGCAGATCACGGAGTCCGAGGTGAGGCGCCTAACACAGGAGCTCCATGCCAAGGATGCGGAGCTCAGGGCCAAGGACGTGGAGCTCCGTGAGCTCAAGGAGGAGAGGAGTAGTGCCATGCTCCTCCGCTATATGTGGGAGTTCACGAAGCTTCGAAAGCGGCAGGCGTCCACTACAAAGATGCTCGAGGCGTCGGCGGCGTTGCTGCAGAAAGCGGGAGATACGATAGGCCATCAGGGGAGCCGGCTGGAGCTCGAGCGGGCCGATCGTGACGAGGTCCAGGATCGCCTCAGCCACTTGGTGAACGAAGTTGCCACGCACGTGTTGCAACTGCGTGATGCCTACCGTCGTGCCAGCGCGACGATGCCGGCCGTCAGGCTAAACCCGTTCGACCACCCAGTCGACTTCAACGAGCTGCGGCTTCCTGACCTGGTCTCCTTCTTCACCTATATCTTCGAGGAGCTGAGCCGTCTCCGCGTGATGGTGGGGGTGAGCTGGACAAGGAGGGGTTGCACGCTGCCATCGCCATTGTCGGGCGAATCCTTTCAGGGCTCCGTCACCGGAATCCATTCATGCCATTGGACGACGTCTTTTACGAGCTAGCTCCCGTCGACCGGGAGCGGGCTCTGCGGGCGGTTGCACCCTGCATCACCAACGTCGTGCGCCTCGAGAAGCAAAGGGACTTTGGTGGTGTTTAGGCGCCCTCTGCATGGGCATGTCCATGTCTCGGCGCAACATGACCATTGGATCAAACTCAGACGGTGCAGATCAGTCAATGTAGCACAAAGCGTGTGGGTGTGTTTGGTTGCATTCTCATCTCAATATATTTGTTTCCTCTTCGTGTATTTTTGTCAACCTACTAGTGTGGACTCATGCACCCTTCATGCACTCTGCCAAACACCCAAAAGTGGGTCGAGAAGGGAACTTTTGCTCCCATCCCGTGCACCCTTCATACACCTTGTCTAACACTATAGGATGTGCTTCATATGGTTCATGTTTCGTGGAGTACTGTAGCATCGTACTCTCCGTGTGCTGTGGACCTAGTTCTGTTAACATTGATCTCACCGTTCATTCTCGACCGGACAGTCGAAAAAGCGGTACTATGTTACATATCGGAGTAGTTGACATGCGCACAACATCATTTGTTATTGTCATATCTTACTACACTAGCAACAAGATTGTGTAGTACTACTGAGTATGAACCACTGCACATGCCTAGTAGTAGGAGCACTGTGTATGTTCAAGTGGCTGCCGTGTTCCACACTCCTCCGTCGTAAGAGTGGAAACGCTTGTTGTAATAATTTTTTTCTTCAGAATGAAAAACAGTGGACACGCTCTACCGTGCGGATCCTCCTCCATCCATGCACTAAATTACTCACTTTTGCCGACGCGTGGGACAGCCAGCACCTGGGTCCACCAGCCATGCACTAAATTACTCCGTAGTAGAGTGACGGTAGACTACCCCGATCGAACCGCTGTAGTAATGCCCAATGAGCTGTCAAATCACAAAACCCCCTCCTTTCCAGCAGTAAGTTGGACAGATGAAGCAACCATCATTTCACTCTTCTCTCTCGGCTTCCTCTCTTGAAGAAAACCCCCACTCGCTTCGCTTCTCCCTCATCTCATTCCTCCTTTCACTCTTCTCTCTCAGCTTCCTCTCTTGTATGGACGCCGGAGCACCAGCCGACGTGATGTCTATGGCTCTGGCCAAAACCGTCGAGGCTCATGGTACGAAGAAGCGCAAGCACCCCGCCAAGACTACAACAGACAAGCTCAAAGCCATTGCCTTGTCCAAGCCCCCCTCTCCGGGATCCCTCATTAAGCAAGTCCAGGTAATGTCTCTTGTTGAGGATCTTTTTCTCGATCTTGATTGTGTTTTTTCATCTTACACGCAGTACTAGTACTGGTAGTACAACTTTCTGGGTGATCTTGCATGTGATTTTTGTGTGCCAAATGACGGTTCTAAATTCCTCTTTTGACCAAAACATGCGAGAGGTTGACATTGATTTCTTATAGATTACTTTCAACTACTCCCTCTATCCCAAATTTCTTGTTTTAGATTTGTCTAGATACGGATGTATCTAATTCTAAAATGTGACTTGATACATCCGTATCTAGACAAATCTAAGACAAGAATTTTGGGACGGAGGGAGTACTTTATGAACATCAATGCTACCTTTTAAGAGGGTATATTTTCCTCAGTACTTTATGAACATCAATGCTACCTGCTGCTCTCATGCCTTTGAAGACATGTTCTAGTGTCTTTGTTCACTCATTTATGTGCATATATGTAGTCATATATGGAGTATAATATCGAAAATCATCTTATATTTCTGAATGGAGGTAGTAATGAAATATGGTTTCTGTTTGAATTAGAACCAGGTCCGCGGTGGAGATGAAGTTCTCAAAGTCATGTCGTGTGAACTGGAAGACCTGATGATGAATTCTACTGCTGAACTATCCAGATGATGTGTCCTTGTCGCCACGTGTCCTGAACTAGTGTTTTCCTGTAGCATTGTTGTCAAGCGTGTTCTCGAGGCTGTACTTGACCACAACAATTTCCTGGTTGTGCCTTCGATTATGAAGGGTGTGGTTCTTGTAAAGCTTCCCAACAAATCTGATGCGGCCTGTCTTCATCATCTTGTTTATGAGTGGAAAGACCACGTTGTTAGGTTCTCCAAGGTTGACAAGATGGTGATGGTGCATGTAGACATCTCACACGAATTCCCTGGCCTAGTCAGTTATGCGGGGTTCATCCCGTAGGTCGGTGGCAAGAAATAGTCTGCAGAGTTTAGTTAGTGCAACTTTGCTTCGCTGTAGTAAGTACTATTGTTCAGTACTTGATTTGTGTTTGTGAACCCTGTATTGTTTATTAGTACTGCCACTTTTGGTGTGTGGTTAGTCCTGAGAACGGTCTATGTTAATGTCTGTCCACTCAATTCACCTGTACATTTTGAAGTATCCAGATCATATTTTTGTGAGGACGGTTTATCAATTATGGTTACACTCCAATATCTGTATGCATTGCAGGGTTTATCGCACCCACCAGGATTTCCAGTCCCATGGATGTTCGGTCCATACGATTTGTCACGACCTTTGACTGTCCTGCTTGGGAGTAGGCGGGGCCCCGCATGCCACGCGTAGTTGGACGATCAATCTTCTGCTTAGTACTTCAACATAGTGATTTCCTGGTAAGGATTCACTCGTGTCACATCAAGTAAATCTTATTGATTTACCGTCTAAATCTTATTGATTTAATGTCATGTTTTCTTTCTTTTCCTGCAATTTTACGATGCAGGTTTTGCCATGTGACATTCATCACGAATAAACCGCTTGGTTTGCTCTCACGATGGCTATTTTTGCAGGTTTCACTTCTTATGTCATGTCAAGAATGAAGGCACTGCCCATCACTTATATTATCGGAAAAATTGATCACCTGTTGTCTGAATACAAGCTGAATCCCTATGATGAACTGCAGTTTGGTTTAACAAAACGCCACAATTAGTCCTTCTCACGCTTAAAAGAAATGAAGAAAAAACTGGATCACGGCCACGGATCCTAGTCAAGTTAGAAAGCTGATCATAGCAGTAGCAGACACGATCGCCATTGTCTCGCACAGATCGAGCACCGACAGCTGCTCTAGCATCGACAATGCAGCAGCTCACCGATCCAAATGAGGATTGGGCACCGACCGCGTCCGGATCAGTCCCGATCTACCGAGGATTGGGCATCGACACCGCACCAGCTCTACAAGGAGCACCATCTCCGCAGCAAAGCAGCGGCTTCGCACCTGCACCAACACTTGCACTTGCAGATTTGGTCCGCCCGCAGCTTGCACCGCAACAGACCGGGCTGCAGTTCAGACTTCATATACCAAAGTCCTTACACAAACCGACATGTCCACCTTCTTGGTAAGCATTGGCCGCCCAAGTGCTTCGCTCTTTTTTCTTTCCATGTTGTTTCACATGATTCACTGTGTTGATCTAACTGTTTGGGTATGTCTTCTTGTTTGCAAACAGAGAATTCCTAGAGCAACGAGGGAGTCGTTCAACTATCCAGCGCATCATGCCAAGTTTCTCTTACCATGCGCAGCCTTGGTGTGAATGAACCTGCTCAATATACCGTAAGTACAAAGGATGGTCGCATGATGATTGATGCTAAAGGATGGTCAAGGTTCAAATCTAAATCATATCTTGCGGTAGGGGATGATGTCAAAATCGAACTTTCTCAGCAAGGAGAGCTGGTCCAAATCAACTTTGAAATTCTTCAGTAGCAGCACGCAACTGCCGAACTGATCTATCCTCCGAGAGATTTTGATGTAATAATCTGGCATGGTGAAACAAGTGTCCTGTGTGTATAAGTAGTACGACAATATTATTTATCACATGGTATATCGTTGATAGAATTGCAACTCTGATTGCTGGTTAGGAACTGTCGTTCCATTTCATTCCAACAGCTGCCGTGCTTTATTCAATTTTGTGTATTCGCCTTGCGACATCATCTATAACCAGCGCAGTACCGATCGCTTGCAATATGAAAAGCGCTGAGGTAGAACACATGGGCCCCCAAACATGCAGGGTCGGCCTGCGGCCCAAAGTCCAGAACCTTGAGCCTATCTGAGTAAAAATATAAATAATCTAAGTATTATATTCTCAGCTGAACCCCCATAAAAAAAGTTGAACCCCCATAATGCCCGTGCGTTGCAGAGGGAGTATATTTCTCGGCAAGGTGAGCCTATGATATAAAAGATTTGTATATTTCTTTGCAGAGGGAGTATCTCTTTGTCAAAATATATATTTATGTGTAACTAGTTACTCCTGTCTTTCTACTTCCTTTCGCTGATATGTGGAGCAACCGGCAACGGGGTCCACGTGCCATATGCACAAATTAGAGTGCACAACTTCACGGTAGACACACCCCGGTCGTAATGCCGCAGTAATGCCCAATGAGCCGTCAAATCCCAACCCCCTCCCCTTTCCAGCTTTAGCAGTAAGCTGGACGGACGAAGCGGGCCTGAATCCCCTTCTCCCTCATCTGCTTGTTCAGAGAAAACCCCCGCTCGGCGATTGCATAGGGTTTTCTCATGGAGAACCAGGTACGAATTCTTCATCCATCCCCGATAAATCCAAGTCCCTTGGTCGCAGGTAATCCTAGGATGGCAGCCGCCATTGCTGATGCATTTTTTCTTCGCATCAATCTAGTGTGTTTCAGCTTGCAAAGGCCCAAAGTGCGAGTACCCTACAGATTTCTGCGCCAAGTAGACGCCACACTTGTTCCTTCTCATCCTACCACAACATTTTGAAATGCGCAAGATGTTCCTAGAATCCTCTTCTCTATCCGGGAGGGTGGGTTTTTTTTAACATGCCGTGTTGTCATATTATTTTTCCTGCAGTATTATTTGCTCGCCGTAACACATGTACTCAAGATGCTCGGCCTTGCCATAACTGAATACACTAGTTTAATGGTCACAGTGAAGACAAGCCATGGATATTACTTCCGAGTTGGGTTCATGAGCCAAGAAGATTGCTGCTTTTTTTATGGCTGAACTTGGATAAACTTTCTCAAGTGTTACGGACTGAAAGTTGGCGCATGAATGTTGATGGAAATAGCAGAACCTGCTCTCATCTTCACTGCGATCTTCCACCCCGACGTCGTTCCAATTGTTCATCCATGTTAGTTTTGTATCTAGTTCTTGCTTGTTTCCTCGATTACTTGTTAATCCACCTATTCCGTCTAACTAATCACAATTTAACTTGAGAAGTAGCAACAAATCTCTCACGAAGATGCTACTTCTAACTAATATTTTCTTATAATTGGTGGCACGTGTAGGTTTTTTCAGAGTTAAGCAGTCTGCTCGTTTGTTACTCTGTAATAACTCAGCTGTTACTAATGGCACTGAAGTAGACTGGATTGACATCCACAAGTTCCTACACTTTATTGATCGTCTTGAGGTCCTTGTGGGGCGTTTCAATGGTGGAAGGCCACGGGATATGTGTGCCATCGCTGCACTCGCTGAACAGGTCCAACTGTGTCGAGAAACTTATGGTACGAGCTGTTTTCTCGTTATATATGTTGTTCATAAACTATTGCTTATTCACAGTTTTACAGCTGTGATCTTCTTGAAACAGAACTGCCGAGTTCTATTGTTCCTATACGCTTGCTCTCGACCATGGTCGGGTCGACTTGGCGCTTGGTCACAACATGATGTTTATGTTGACCTACTCAATTTCCCGTGGAGGTGAAAAGATACTTATTCGTGGGTGGTCTCAGATAATGAAGGCCCGTCTGTCTTGGAGAATAGGACAGAAGATTATGTTCATGCTTTTCCATGGCTCTAAAGCGAATATCCTGTTTATTGACTGGGAGATGAAGCCGCTTTCAGAAGGTTGTGGATGCGCGGGGTGGCGCCTGGGCCTTGGCGGCCTCACCCTTGGTTAACAGTAGGCAAAGTAGCATTGTTCGAGGCGTGCTTTGTACGGTTGAACCTGTATAAGTACTCATACTGCTTTCAGCTTTGGTTGTTAAGTGCCCCTACTGGTTTCAGTTAAGGTTGTTAAGTACTCCTGCTGCTTTTACAGTCTGTCGTGTTTCTTCGCCCTGTCTTCGCCCGGCCGCCAAACCCAAACCAGCGCCAAGGGGCCGCCTCGCTTCCGCCTCCCACGGTCTGGCTGCGCCAACAAGACGATCGCCGCCCCACCGCCTCCTAAATCGTTAACGCCGACGTCCTCCGGCGCTTTGGCGCTTCAAGGGCGCCGCCTCTCGCGTTGTCAACATGGTCAACAAACAACAGGAATCGATGTAATACGTGGAGAGGATGACAGTAGGGGCCACAACGTCAGCGTATGGAAAAATAAAATGCTTCCTCCTAGTGTTTTCCTGACATCTGGGACCCACGACATTGTGAGCATATATAGTCAATAGACAAGAGAATAGCACAAGATCGGCTGACACCTGCGACGTAGCTACTCGAGCAGTATTTTTTTTGTTTGGTATTGTTGAGACGGAGCAGGGTTTGAACTGGGCTATGGCCGGTCTAGCCCAGGCTTATATTTTATGTTCACCATGTGACCAGCGCAGCTATTTTTTCTTTGTGAAAATGAGTCCAGTTTATTTCTTCTGAAGAATACCCAATCCAGGCCTACTTATTTTTCTACGCCCTGATGGGCTGCAACTCTTTCAAGACGCCTGCAAATCTTGAAAGTAATATGAAATGGGTTGTAAATATAAAAACAGATGACAAATTGGCAATTACTTTATAATTTCTGATTTTTTTACATTTTCAGATTCCTATTTCACTGGGCATTAACCTAATTCAAATATATCTTCAAAGTACTTTAAATCTGGCTCGACATTTCGGTATTAAAAATAGTTTGGAACCCACAGAAATATGCGAAATTGGCCCTGGCCAACCAAAAAAAGACTGCAATAAATTGCATAAGAAGTTGCCATGAGCTATATATAAATTATTAAAAAAAGAGGGAGTGGTCTGACTTGTGGGCCTGTTTAGTTGACGCATATGCAAGATTTTTTTAGTTATTATATACTACGTCAACAAACGATTCTAGCAGATGTAACCGTTGGATGTCAATCCAACGGCCGTCGTGTTTCTTCAATCTCTGATCTTCTTGCTCCAGCCGCCAAAGCAGCGCCAAGGGACCGCCGCTTCCGCCTCCCTGTGGCGGGTCAGCTGCCGCCACAGAGCCTCAGCCCCCTACTACTCCCACCGCTGGCTGTGGCATCCTCTACTCACCCACACCCTCGTTATTCTCATGGGCGACGGCAGCCTCACACCGCAGCCGAACCGGTGAACCTCGTACTCCACTCCGCACGGGCTTCCACCGCCGCGTCTTCCCGGCTCGCGTCGTCCCTTCCTAGGCCTCGCCGTCGCCCACCGCCGTGGTGCTCTCGGCGGGCGTGGTCAATGTGGTCAACGACCGACTTCCATCTAAGAGTAGTGTACGGGAGAGGCCGACACCTGGTCCACGGCAGCCGCAAGGAAGTGCCTCCTTATTACGCTGAAGATAATTATTCCTCCACCGACAGCTGGGACCCACCGGACGGGCCACCAGATTTCGCGAAAAAACGCTTCCCGATCGCTGGGACCCACAGTGTCGGGCCACCGATTTCGCTAAAAACGCCTCACCGTCGGCTCGACCCACCGGAAGTGCCTCGTTATTAGGCATAAAAGGAATACCCCACGCTAGCTGGGACCAACCTTGGTGGAGGCTGACTTAGGGCCTACTAAGTTGACAGGACGGAGGCCTTTGTCAACTTTAGTCAATATATGAACGATTCTAGCTCCAAAGGACCGTGACGATGTCCATCCAATGGTCAGAGTGCTTCTTCAACCTCTGGTCTTCTTGCTCCAGCCGCCCAAAGCAGCGCCGGTCGTGTCAGCCGCTTCCCGACGCCTGTGGGTCGGCTGTGATGCCGCTGGAGGCCTCACCGCCTCTACTACTCCCACCGCTGGCCAGGCCATCCCTCTATGCACCCACACCCCCTATTATTCTGCGGCGACGGCAGCCTCACACCGCAGTCGGACGAGTGAACCCTCATACTCTACGTGTGGGCATCCACTGCCGCGTCTTCCCCGGCTCTGCGTCGTCCCCTTCCTATGCCTCGCCGTCGCCCGCCACCCTGGTGCTCTCGGTGCGGCGTGGTCAAGGTGGTCAAGGAATGGCTTCCATCGGACGTGGACTATACGTGGAGAGGCTGACAGCTGGGTCCACGGCCGCAGCAAGGAAGTGCCTCCTTATTACGCGCAAAATAATTATTCCTCCAACTGACAGCGGGGACCCATCGGACGGGCCACCGTATTTCACGAAAAAAACGCTTCCTCGCTCCGCCGGGACCCACCAGCTACATCTTCGCACGCAAGGAAGTGCGCCCGAGTAAAAACCCAAAACGATTCGCCCCGATCGCTGGGACCCGCCACCACATCTTCGCAAGCAAGGAAGTGCCCGGCGGTCGGACCCACCTGGTCGAAGCGCACGAAGCGCTTTCATTCTGGTCGCGAACGTACGCGTACATACCGGTCGCTGTAGAGGCGCCGACGCAGTCGTAGTAGAGGCGCCGCACGTAGCATGTACATGTACGCATAACGGCCAGGGTGCAAGAAATAAATACGCCACGTATGTGTACATACGGGCGGGTCTCGAACGCCTACTCGGCAGATATATACGGCGAGGGCTCGTACATGGCTGGGTCGGAACGGAGAAACAAAGGTCGCTGCCGTGTTCATGGGGAGCCAAACCAGCTGGGTCGGAACGGAATGCGTGGTCGTGTTCATCGGGAGGGTTTGGATGGAACAGCGATGGAAACAAGGCCTGGCGTACCGCACAACGGAGGAAACGGCCTTGTGTTCGACCGGCCACGTACGAAACAGGATCCTGTTCATCGGGAGGGGTGTGGCGTACCGGAAAACGGAGGAAACAGACCTCCTACGGTCGAAACGGGGATCCTGTTGATCGGGAGGGGTGTGGCGTACCGCAAAATGGAGGAAATGGACCTCCTACGGTCGAAACGGGGGTCCTGTTGATCGGGAGGGTGTGGCGATCGCAAAACGGACTAAACGGACTTGTGTTGGAGCGCTAGGTCAAACGGGGTCCTGTTCACCGGAGGTGTGGCGCATCGCAAAACGAAACTCCACGGATACTGCTCATCTCCACCGCCGACCTCCTCCAGCCTCCACGGGCTACCGCTGACCTCCTCCAGCCTCCACAGCTCCTGCTCATCCAGCCTCCACCGCCGCTACTCCACCGCCATCGCTCAACCACCCTCCACGGGCACCCCTCCACCGCTCACTGCTCATCTAGCCTCCACACCACGGGTCATGTTCATACACCCTCCACGGCCACCCCTCCATCGCTCTACTGTTCATCCATCCCTCCACACCACGGGTCCTGTTCATCCGAGGCAACGCCATCGCCACTGCTCACCCAACCCCCCGCAACACTCATCGTACATCCAATCGATCGGCTTCAGCTTAGCAGCAGCAGCGAAGGAATTGCTCCATCGGGTTCAGCTAACAGCCATCGATCGATCGCCGGGTTCAAGAACGCGTAGCCTCCAAAGGCAATCGCCGGGTTCAGTTAGAGCCCAACGCCGCTCAGTTCGATTAGAGCCAACGCCGCATACACGCCAGCGACGACGAGAGAAACGTGCATCGCTCGGCCCCCGATGTCACAACCCTAGAACTTGGTTGCAGATAGTGGCGTTGCATCCATGCATCATGTCTAAAGTTATGTGAATTTGAAATGGGGATTGACTCAAACCCTAGCACCTAAGAGGAATTCAATAGGTTCAACTAAAATATTTTTAGTGAACCCAAAATGGCTTTCAAAAATGTTCATCATTTTTGGAAAATGCTGGAAACAGTAACCAGAGATGATGCACATTTTTCCCATGACATTTTGGATTTTTGAAATAACACATATTGTATTTGAGTTGGAGCAAACATATGTTATATATATTTTTTAATGCTTCAATAATTCTGATATTTTGTGAGGGGCTCTGGAATATTCCTTTTAGTCCCTGCAAAAATTATTGGAAGAAACAAAAATGGTTTAGTGCTTGAACTACATCAAAACAAATTGAAATAAATAGAAAACAGTAATTTAAATAGAAAACAGAGAAGGAGGGAGTACCTGTTACTTACCTGGCCCAGGAGAGAAGCCAGCCCACCAGGCCCACACGCCATCATCTCAACCTCGTACATCGGGCACGAGGGCGTGGGCCACCGTGACGCCGGGCACGCGCCCGAGCCACCTCATGCTTCTGCCGTTCTGAAGCCAGCCCCGAGTGCCACGCACTCCTCTCACTCTCCCCTGTTCTCACCCTCTCCCCTGGATCTCTCTCTCTCACTCACCCGAATGGGTTCGTCGCTGCTCGTTAAAAGACTGTGGCCACCGGCCAGCACTAGACCCATGGACCAGCCCCTGAGCTCCGCCGTGCCACCCTCGTCCTCTCCGTCAGCTCACATGGTCGGAAGAGCTCCAACGCGCCGTCCCCGACCACTTCTTCATCGTTGGCCGCCGCGGATCTCCATCGCCGACTCGCCGCCGTCCGAGCTTCTCGGAGCACGCTGAGGCCACCACTGCACTCCACGTGAGCTCCTGATCATCCTCCCCCTCTCCTCTTTCTCTCTAGCATGTCGTAGCCGCCGCGCCTCTCTCACCCGACAGCGCCGCCGCCAAAGCTCGCCGGGCGATGACGCCCGGTGACCATGTGGTCCCGCATGCGCCCAACATCTCGCCAGATCGCGAGACGCCGAGGCGTTAACCTCAGATCGCTAAGGCCGCTGTGGCCTCGACCTCGAGCTCGCCCGAGCTCCGCCGCCGCCGCTTATGCTCGCTGCCGCCATCTCCGGCGACTCGGGGCTTTCCGATCGCTTCGCTGACGCGGTCGAAGGCCGCTACCTCCTCGGTGGCCTTCGTGCATCCAACCGTCGCCCGCAGCTCAAGTCCGGCGAGTTACCGCCGCAGTTTAGGTCGCCGCCGGCGAAACTCCGGCGAGAGCCGAAGTGGCCCCGTCATTAGCACTAACCACCTCCAGCTTGATCACCCACACACGCTGACAGATGGGCCCCAGCGCCCACTAATTTTGTATTTAGACTAATCCACTAGGCCCATACGTCAGGTTGACTATGCTGATGTGGCCGTTGACCCGACCCCACCTGTCTGTGACTCTAGCCAGCGCTGTGTCACTGACCTACGGGTCCCACTGGTCAGTTTGACCTAGGCCGTCTGTTGACCTGTTGACGTCACTAATACGTCATGCTAACGCAGTAAATATTTTCTGGGATTTAAAATAAATCAAAAATGATTTATTTATTTCATAAAATATCCAAATTTTGAAAAATCATAAAAATTCAACCGTAACTCCAAATGAAACAAATTATATATGAAAAATGATCAGAAAAATCCAACCTTTTCATATGTACTTGTTTCATGCATGTTAGAGCAACCTAACATTTCTGTTTAGATGAAACATGATAATGCATTTATATGAGTTCATAGTTTAGGCTTATATTTGAATCTTTGATTCAAATAAGCTCAAACCACTCTGGTTTTAGTTGCATTAGCCCAACACATAGCATATTGCCATGTCATGATCATGCATCATATTGTTGCATTGCATTGATTGTGTTTCTTCTATGTTTGTCGGTGCTTGTCCCCTCTGAGTAGATGTGGTTCCGATGATGTGATCGATGACACTGATGAAGAGCTATATTATCTTCGGAAGTGCCAGGCAAGCAAAACCCCCTTGTTCATTTTGATAAAATCCCACTCTCTCGCTCCTGCTCTCTTTTACTGCATTAGGACAACAACGATTTAACTGTTACTTGCTGCGGTAGCTGAACCCCTTTATCCTCTCGCATGACCTGTCATTGCCACAAGAATAGATGAAACCCACTAGCATGAGTAGGAGTTGTTTGAGCCCGATGTGCCTACTCATTCATGCTTGTCTCGTCATGCCTACTATTGCTTAGAGTTGTGTCGTGTCGATTCATCGGGATGAATTGGAGGTGTGTGAACATGTCCTACTGTGTGTGAGCTAAGTGTGTGAACACGATTTGGTAAAGGTAGCGGTGAGTGGCCATGTATGAGTACATGGTGGGTTGTCTCATTGAAACCGTCCTCAGGAACTAAGTTCTGTGTTTGTGATCCATGAATAGCTACTACCACACATTAGGATCTTTAATTGACTCTCTCGACTTATTAACCAACTCAATCTCTGTCCAGGAGTTGCAACTAGTTTCTGGTGTTTGTAGGTAGTGTTAGTAGTCTACCAAGTGGCACCTGGTACAGGTGGGCTTGGGACAGACTAGGCACTGTGGCATGGTGTACCAAGTGGCACCCGGATGGTGCGCTTGGGAACCCTGCTCACATTGTTTGGGGCCGTGAGCGACACCCCGGCCAGATCTCCTTGCGGATGGAACCCGAATAGGCGATAAACCTGGACTAGAGACTTGTGTGGTTAGTCAGGTCGTGGTCGACTCCCTCGCCAGGCTTCCGCTTGAAGGTTGTCGAGATACACGACGTGTACATGGTGGTAAGTGGCGAGAGCGTGTGTGAAGAAGTACACCCCTGCAGGGTTAACATCACCTATTCGAATAGCCGTCCCGCGGTAAAGGACTTCTGGGTTGCCTATAACAGTTCATAGACAAGTGAAAGTGGATACTCTAAAATACGCAAGATAAGCGTGAGTGCTATGGATGGCGCTCTCGTGAGGGAGACGGGGCGGATCCATAGTGGTGTATTGATATGGTGAATATGTGGACTCGTAGCGCCACCTCAAAAGAGTTACTTGCAATGTAGTTCAGATAGCCACCGAGTCAAAGCTGGCTTGCTGCAGTTAAACCCCCACCATCCCCTTTGTTGACAATGATGCATATGTAGTTAGTTCTGATGTAAGTCTTGCTGGGTACATTTGTACTCACGTTTGCCTATTTTATGTTTTTGCAGAGAGACTTCCGTCTCACTAGTAATTCCGCGTGGACTTCGACTTTTAGCTTGTTACCTCAGCTACGATCTTGTGCCCTCAGCAGGATCTAGTAGATAGTCAGGCTTCTCAGCCTTTTTCATTTGTAGATGTCTATACTCAGACATGTTAAGCTTCCGCATGTGCTTTGACTTGTATGTTCTCAATGTTGGGTCATGAGACCCATGTTTGTAATATCTCGCCCTCGGAGCCTATTGAATAAATACTCGAGTCGAGAGTTATGTTGTGATGCCATGTTGTATTTACACATATTGAGCATATTGTGTGTATGATTGAAATGCTTGGTATGTGTGGGATCCGACAACCTAGTTGTTTATCCTTGCTAGCCTCTCTTATGGGGAAATGTAGTCTTGTGCTTCCATGAGCCATAGTAGTCCGCTTCAGCCCGGTTCACGAGTCCCGCTAGCCCAAAGACTACCGCTCCGGAACACTTGATCGGCGGGCATGTGATTCACTTCTGCTCGTGGTCTGTCCTTCGGGAAATGTCACGCGGTGGCATCCGGAGTCCTGCCTAGCCTACTACAGCCCGTTTCACCGGAGTCCTGTTAGCCCAGTGCTACAGCCCAGATTCGCATGCTGATGATCGACACGTTCGATGCTGATTCATGTATGCATGTCCCCGTAAGTTAGCGCCACTTTGGGCTCACGACTAGTCATGTCGGCCCGGGTTCCCTGTCATATGGATGCTAGCGACACTGTCATATACGTGAGCCAAAAGGCGCAAACGGTCCCGGGCCATGGTAAGGCGACACCCGTGGGAATACCATGCGTGAGGCCGCAAAGTGATATGATGTGTTACAGGCTAGATCGGTGTGACTTGGAATCGGGGTCGTGACACCCGACCTCCCACCGTAACCGGCAACTCCCCGAAATTTTCCTCCCCCTCGCTTCTACAACGGTTTTTTCTGTCATGGACGACCCAAAGAATGTCATGCAGCTGCGTCTCCGGCCCGCCCAAGACGAAAAGCCCATTTTCTGTCATGATTTTTTGTCATAGAAGTAGGAGCCCACCACATCTATGATGATACCGGTTTTGTCACAATTATCGTCATAGAAGTGTCATATGTATGACATAAAAAAATTTCGTTCGGCCCAAAATGTCACGGATGTGTCTTTTTTTTGTAGTGAGTAAACTGTGGAGGGGGGCGCCGCACACGACTAAGAGAACAATTGATGTGCCTTTGGGGTACCCCCGCCCCCGTATATAAAGGAGGGGAGAGGAGGCCGGTGGCCAGGAGGGGCGCGCCATGGGGGGAGTCCTACTAGGACTCCACTCCTAGTAGGATTCGCACCCCCCCCCCCTTTCCTTTTTTCCACCGGAGGGAAAAGGAAGAAGAGGGAGAGGGAGAGGGAAAGGGGGGCGCCGCCCCCTCCCCTTAGTCTAATTCGGACTGCCATGGGGGGGGGGGCGGCCACCCCTTGTGGCCCTCCTCTCTCTTCACTAAGGCCCACTAAGGGCAATTATTTCCCCCCGGGGGTTCCGGTAACCCCTCGGTACTCCGGTAAAATACCCGAACAACTCAAAACCTTCCGATGTCGTAATACTACCTTCCAATATATGAATCTTTACCTCTCGACAATTTTGAGACTCCTCGTCATGTTCGCGATCTCATCCAGAACTCCAAACAAACTTCGGTCACCAAAACGCATAACTCATAATACAAATCGTCATTGAATGTTAAGCGCGCGGACCCTACGGGTTCGAGAACTATGTAGACATGACCGAGACACATTTCCGATCAATAACTTCTTCGATACATAGTCACATTGCTTGCAAGGCTTATCATGATGTGCATTACCGAGAGGGCCTAGAGCATCTTTGTAATCATCTTTGTAATCACTCTTCGATACTCGGAGTGACAAATCCTAATCTCGATCTATGTCAACCCGACAAACACCTTTGGAGATACCTGTAGAGCATCTTTGTAATCACCCAGTTACGTTGTGAAGTTTGATAGCACACAAGGTATTCCTCCGGTATTCGGGAGTTGCATAATCTCATAGTCAAAGGAATATGTATAAGTCATGAAGTAAGCAATAGCGATAAAACTTAATGATCATTATGCTAAGCTAACGAATGGGTCTTGTCCATCACATCATTCTCCTAATGATGTGATCCCGTTCATCAAATGACAACACATGTCTTTGTTTAGGAAACTTAACCATCTTTGATTAACAAGCTAGTCTAGTAGAGGCTTACTAGGGACACTGTGTTTTGTCTATGTATCCACACATGTATCAAGTTTTTGGTTAATACAATTCTAGCATGAATAATTAACATTTATCATGATATAAGGAAATATAAATAACAACTTTATTGCCTCTAGGACATATTTCCTTCAGTCTCCCACTTTCACTAGAGTCAATGATCTAGTTCACATCGTCATGTGATTTAACACCAATAGTTCACATCTTTATGTGATTAGTTCACATCGCCATGTGACTAACACCCAAAGGGTTTACTAGATTCAATAATCTAGTTCACATCGCTATGTGATTAACACCCAAAGAGTACTAAGGTGTGATCATGTTTTGCTTGTGGGAGAAGTTTAGACAACGGGTCTGCCACATTCAGAGTCGTATGTATTTTGCAAATTTTCTATGTATACAGTGCTCTGCATGGATCTACTCTAGTTAATTGCTCCCACTTTCAATATGTATCCAGATTGAGACTCAGAGTCATCCAGATCTGTGTAAAAGCTTGCATCGATGAAACTCTTTACGACGAACTCTTTATCACCTCCATAACCGAGAAATATTTCCTTAGTTCTCTTAGGTAACTAAGGATAACCTTCACCGCTGTCCAGTGATCCACTCCTGGATTACTATCGTAGCCCCCTTTGCCAAACTCATGGCAAGGTACACAATAGGACTGGTACACAACATAGCATACTTTATAGAACCTATGACTGAAGCATAGGGAATAACTTTCATTCTCTCTCTATCTTCTGCCGTGGTCGGGTTTTGAGTCTTACTCAACTTCATACCTTACAACTCAGGCAAGAACCCCTCTTTGACTGATCCATTTTGAACTCCTTCAAAATCTTATCAAGGTATGTAACTCATCGAAAGTCTTATCAAGCGTCTTGATTTATCTTTATAGATCTTGATTCCTAATATGTAAGTAGCTTCACCGAGGTCTTTCATTGAAAAACTCCTTTTCAAACACTCCTTTATGCTTTCCAGAAAATTCTACAGCATTTCCGATCAACAATATGTCATTCACATATACTTATCAAAAAGGTTGTAGTGCTCCCACTCACTTTCTTGTAAATACAGGCTTCACCGCAAGTCTGTATAAAACTATATGCTTTGATCAACTCATCAAAGCGTATATTCCAACTCCGAGATGCTTGCACGAGTCCATAGATGGATCGCTGGAGCTTGCACACTTTGTTACCACCTTTAGGATTGAGAAAACCTTCTGGTTGCATCATATACAACTCTTCTTTAAGAAATCCATTAATGAATGTAGTTTTGACATCCATTTGCCAGATTTCATAAAATGCGCAATTGCTAACATGATTCGGACAGACTTTAAGCATCGATACGAGTGAGAAAATATCATCGTAGTCAACACCTTGAACTTGTCGAAAAAAATTTGCGACAATTCGAGCTTTGTAGATAGTAACACTACTATCATCGTCCGTCTTCCTCTTGAAGATCCATTTATTCTCAATGGCTTGCCGATCATTGGGCAAGTCAACCAAAGTCCACACTTTGTTCTCATACATGCATCCCATCTCAGATTTCATGGCCTCAAAGCCATTTTGTGGAATCTGGGCTCATCATCGCTTCCTCATAGTTTACAGGTTCGTCATGGTCTAGTAACATGACTTCCAGAATAGGATTACCATACCACTCTGGTGCGGAACATACTCTGGTTGACCTACGAGGTTTGGTAGTAACTTGATCTGAAGTTTCATGATCATCATCATTAACTTCCTCACTAATTGGTGTAGGCATCACTGGAACTGATTTCTGTGATGAACTACTCTCCAACTCGAGAGAAGGTTGTCGACGTCAAAACCAGCGGATCTCGGATAGGGGGTCCTGAACAGTGCGTCTAAGGATGATGGTAACAGGAGACGGGGGACACAATGTTTACCCAGGTTCGGGCCCTCTCTATGGAGGTAATACCCTACTTCCTGCTTGATTGATTTTGATGAATATGAGTATTACAACAGTTGATATACCACGAGATCGTAATGGCTAATCACTAAAAGTCTAGCCTGTATGACCATGGTAATGAGTATCTCCCCTCCGGACTAAGTCCTCCGGTTTATATAGACACCGGGAGGATCTAGGGTTACACAAGGTTGGTTACAGAGAAAGGAATCTACATAATTGATCGCCAAGCTTGCCTTCCATGCCAAGGAGTGTCCCATCCAGACACAGATAGAGTCTTTGGACTTTGTATCTTCATGCCCATCAGTCCGGCCCATGGCTAACAGGCCGGGCGCCCGAGGACCCCTTAGTCCAGGACTCCCTCAGTAGCCCATGAACCCAGCTTCAATGACGAGGAGTCCGGCGCACAGTTTTCTCTTCGGCATTGCAAGGGGGGTTCCCCTTTTAGAATAGTCCACAATGGTCTTCGGACGTAACGAACGTGTCCGGCTCTGCAACATAAGTTTCGTATATTTCCACAGAAGGCATAATAATTTATAAGTCCAATCCACAAGCCACTGTTCGTAGCGTGACACCACGTCACCACCTGGCCATTATTTCGAACCGTTTGTTGGCCTGCCGCCCCGTGTTCTAAGGCATGACTTTATAGGCACGTCTTATCCAAGCTGAGATCGTGTCCCCTTATTAAGGGATTCTTATCAAAATGGACGTGGGTAACCCAACCGTCTCTTGGGTACAACTCCTTGGGAATAGGCAAGTTTTAAGGCCCAGGAGGAGGCTTTCAATACAGCCTTTATAATGGGGTGCAGACCCGTCTCTCTCTTCCAGGCTTGCTTCTTCCTCAGCCTTCGCTACCTCGAGTTCTAACACCCAAGTTTCAATCGCCACAATCCTCATTCATGTTCGGATCCATCCTACAAGGCCGGTGGGTGGCTTCTTCCGTTACGGAGGAGGATATTGCGAAGCTTAGGGAGGCAAGATATCTGACCGCAGAAATCCTCCATCGGCTCCCTGCTGAAGGGCAGGTTATCTCTACCCCCAGATCCGGCGAGAGGGTCGTGTTTGTCTCCCACTTCCTCTGAGGGTTAGGATTCGCCCTTAATCCCTTTGTCCGTGGGCTCATGTTCTATTACGGGCTGGATTTTCACGATCTGCCCCCGAACTCTGTTCTTCTCATCTCGGTGTTCATCGTCACGTGTGAGGCCTTCCTTCGGATCCCTCCACACTTCAGCTTGTGGCTCAAGACCTTCAATGTGAAGCTGCAGGTGATAGAGGGGAAGCTGGCGGAGTGCGGTGGTGCCACAGTGAGCAAGCTTAATAACGCTCTTTGGCTAAAAGGATCCTTCACAGAATCTTTTGACTTATGGCAGCGGGAGTGGTTCTATATCATCGAGCCCCGTGGTTCCAAGCTTGCTCACTGTGGATTAATAAGCCTGCGTTTTGATCCAGACCTCCGATTCATCTCGCATCATGGATTAATAAGGGATTGGACTGGGGATCAGTTGGTGAGGTGCAGACTCTGCAGAGCCACATCCGGAGCCTCCTCGAGAGGGACATTGATCTCATCAACGTTATTCAAGTAATGTTGGTCCATCGGACCTTGCCGTGCCAAAGACGGCCTCTCCGCATGTGGGAGTTTAATCCAGAAGGGCCACAGACACTTCAACACTTCTTCGGCACTACGCACAAAGGGATGTGGAAGTTATTTTTGGGGAAACGAAAATAGTGGCTAGATACCACCGAAGACATCGGCCTTGACTACAACCATCCGGATACCGCGGTAAGTACCTGTCCGCCGAACACCTCCTAGTCAGGTATCCTGTAATAAGTGCAAACCATCTCTTTTCAGGGCTGGATAAAGAAAGTGGAGCGGATTAGGTGTCCGGTCCCCCTTCCCGAAGACTCAGCGGACCCCATGCTAACAAGAATGTTGGCACCGACACCGTTCCAGGCGCCTATGGAGGAGGGCAAAGCGGAGAGCGGGAAGACCACAGGCGGCCTTCACTCCGAAGGTAAATTAGATACCAAGTCCGAAGAAATCGAAGTTTCCTTGCCCAAGACAAAGGTGAAGGAGAAGCAAGCATCCCTTCTCCCCATAGCAAGAAAAGGGCCGCCTCTGAAGGATGGGAGGAAAAGGCTCCTAAGAGAGGGAGAATGCCATCGTTGGGCGGCTTGGGATTGGAAGGCGACATCGTCGCACAGCTCCGCCGTGAGGACAAGCCTTCGACCAAATCGTAAGTGAATCAGGTGGCTTTAAGCACATCCCATTCCTTTCCTGTTACCGAAGTAGGGTGGGTCTATTCTACAACTGATTGTAGAATAATATTCTACAATAGGCAAGCCCCTATATAAGGTAGTTTTGAATCGGAGACCGACCCGACCAGGCAACACCTGCCCGGATCTCGAAAACAGATCCCCCGATCCCGCTGCCACCTCCCCACCATGGATCCCGATTCTCTCTCCCCCCACACAGACCTCTCCCTCCCCATGAGCCATCCCACCCCCACCGCGCACATCTCCCTCCTCGGCGAGCCATCCCACCCCCGCCGCGCACCTCTCCCTCCCCCGGCGAGCCATCCCACCCCGCCGCGCGCACCTCCCTCCCCGGTTAACCACCTTCTTCCCCCGGTGAGGCTGCCCCTGGTTCCCCTCCGGCGGCAAGGACAGAGCAGGAGGCGGCGGTGCTGGGCGCGGACCAGGTGTCGCTGACGGTGCTGCTGGGGGACCTGGCGTTGCCAGCCAATGAGGCACGGTCACGGGCGGAGCGGACGTTCCATGCCCTTCGGCCCCACTCAGACGCCTCTCACAAGGCCACAAGACTGCTGCTCTCTCAAGACACCGCTGGCGCCCATGGCCGTCGTGCTCCTCCGCCGCCTCATCTTCCCGGCTCCAGTGCCTTCGTCTACTCAAGCGCCACCTCGGCCACGCAGTCCTCGCTCCGCCTCCTCCTCCTCCTCGCCGCCTCCTTGAGCCTCTCTAGGTTGTATTATTCTCCTCTCACAAGCGAGAGAT
Organism: Aegilops longissima; assembly: GCA_021605205.1. Taxonomy (NCBI): domain Eukaryota; kingdom Viridiplantae; phylum Streptophyta; class Magnoliopsida; order Poales; family Poaceae; genus Aegilops; species Aegilops longissima. The sequence goes on from CM038680.1 coordinate 251,139,449, forward strand.
TGAATGAAATTTTGACCTGCTGAGTGGAGAATTACGGAAGTACAAGGGTAGCAGTAATGAGAAGTACATACAATATTTAGGTAGAAGTACAGAGCAAGTACAACATGCGAGCGAGGAAGTACTGCTGAGAATTATTCCTGCTAGGGAGGCAGTACCATAGTTACACCGAGAGAAGTACCGAGTAGTTTGAAGTAGCAGATAGGGTGTCCTTTATGCTAATTTGGTACTCATCTTTTGCAGCTGCTACTTGAGCTGTGGAATTAGCAAAGCTTAGGGAAGTGCAAAAGGTTCTCTCAGAGTGAAGAGTAGCGATGTAATATCTTGAAGAAGCAAAGCAGATAAAATGCAAAACTAGCCTTAATAAAATTGTGTAATTGATAAGTACAAACCCTATAAGATCAAGAAGTACTAAAACTGATATTCCCAAGAAGTACAAGATACATGTCAAGGAAACCTGACGATGTAAAATAATTTACTGAGCAATACAAATTAATCATGTTGAGTAATACAAAAATATATTATTGCAGAGCAATACTAAACTCGTATTCTATGGGTGCGGGTTATTACGGTTCCAATGTCGAGCACAAGCACGAGATCCTTCTCCAAATGAGAGGTGCGAGGGTAAAATGTACTTCTCTTCATCGTGGCATTCTGTGGCATTCTTTTTACTCCAAGTGGCGGCGAGGAGATTGAATGAAATTTTGACCTTTGAGTGGAGAATTACGGAAGTACAAAGGTAGCGATAATGGGAAGTACATAAAATATTTAGGTAGAAGTTCGAGCAAGACAACATGCGGCGAGGAAGTACACGCTAGAATTATTCCTGCTAGGGAGGCAGTTCCATAGTTACACCGAGAGAAGTATCGAGTAGTTTGAAGTAGCAATCTGAGGTGTCCTTTATGCTAATTTGGTACTATCTTTGTAGCTGCTACTTGGAGCAAAGGAATTAGCAAGCTTAGGGAAGTGCAAAAGGTTCTCTCAGAGTGAAGAGTAGCAAGATGTAATATCTTGAAGAAGCAATGTAGATAAAAATGCAAAACTAGCCTTAATAAAAATTGTGTAATTCAAGTACAAACCCTATAAGATCAAGAAGTACGAAACTGATATTCCCAAGAAGTACAAGATACACGTCGAAGGAAACTGACTTATGTAAAATAATTTACGAGCAATACAATTTAATCATTTTTAGTAATACAAAAAAAATTATTACAGAGCAGTACAAAACTTGTATTCCACAGAAGTACAAGGCAAAGTTGTGTTCTTTTTAAAAAAATCCAAGCAGTACAATTTATTTATTTCGAGCAGTACAATTATTATTATTATTAATGGGCAGTACGAAACTCATATTCCAAAGAAGTACAAGGTACATGTGGAGGGAATTTGAGTGTGACGCCCAGGTAATTAAACTACATTAACCCTCTACTAAGGATGCCACGTCACCTCGGTTACTGTTGATAAACTCGAGTTAGTTCAAAATGGATTCAAATTTAAATCCAAAATAAGTCAAACGACAAAAGTTTTCAAATATTAAAATAAAAATGTTCGGGCTATGTCAATTATTGCATAAGTAAATATGGTGTAATAAACACAATTTTATAACATGCCTAGCTAACTTAAAATGAAATAAAATAGAATAAAAAAAAGAAATTACAAAAACAGAAAACAAACTAATAAAAAAAATTTAGAATGAGAAACCCCCCCCCTCTAAGCTTCGCCCAAGAGGCCACAGCCCACCGGCTGACCCCCCACCCCCACGAAACCCTAGCCCACGATCCCCACTTGCTCCCCTCCCCCCCACTCTCTCGCTGTTCCCCCCGATCTGGATCAAGATCGGGGCAACGACCCCGCCGCCGCCCTGCCGTCGTTGGTGCCACCTGCGCCGCCTCGTCGCCTCGCCTCATCCCCACCAGCCTCCCCAGGCCTCGTCGACGCTCGTCGTCCCCGCCGGCAACCTCCCCCGACGCCGCCCGGATCAACCGTCGCCGCCAAACTGGACTACCTCGCCGGACTGCCTCCCCGACGCCGTCGTCTCCGTCCTCCGCCCCAAGCCCCGCTGCCCTGCACCCTACTCCCCTGTGAGGCCCTCTCCTCCTCTCTCCTCACGTGCATCGCCACGCGCACCGGCGCCACACGCCCATCTGGGCCGTGCCCTCAGCACGCCACCCAGCGTTAGCGCGCTTAGCGCCACAAGCTCCGCCTTGCTCCTCACGCCGCCGCCCCGGTTCCCCGATGCTCCTCCTCCCCGCACCACCGCATTCGCCCGTCCCTGCTTGCCGCTTCCTCGACGCTGCTCGCCACCGCCGCCCCGCTGACGGGCGCCCTCGCCTCCGCCGCCCACCTCGCTCTCCTCGCCTCCGTCCGCCTCGCCTCCCATAAGTGCGCCTCCTCTCTGAACTTGGCCGCGACCTCCTCCATGGATCCCTCCGCCTGCTGAGCCCCAGCGGTGGCCGCTGGTCATTCCCGTGCCTCCTCCTATTGTCCACGGGCGAGGCCATCAGACGGGCGCCCGCCCGCACCCGCTAAGGCCCAGTGGCCCTATGACAATGGGGCCCCACTCCAAAATGTTTTTTTAGAATAAAAAAAATAAAAATATATATAATTAATTAACTAATAATTAAAATTAATTAATTAAGTTAATTAATCCTACTTAATTAATCTAATTACATGTTAGTCTAACTAAGCAAGAATTAGTTTAACCTAACCATAATTAACTTAATAATAGATGACAGTGGGTCCCATCGACCCATCGTCAAAGTTGACCAAGTCAACTCTGTTGACTGCAGATGTCAGCATGACATCATGCTGATATCATCAATCTGTTTTTTGAATTAATTAAATAATTAATTAAATTCCAGAAATTAATAAAATCTTTAGAAAATCATATATTTTTAATCCGTAACTCGGATTAAAATATTTTCAACATGAAAGTTGCTCAGAACAATGAGACGAACCCGGATAAGCAGCCCGTTCGTCCACCACACACCTCTAACATATCAAACTCGCAACTTTCCCCCTCCGGCTCCTCCGCTCGAAAACGCGAAACGCCGGGGATACTTTCCCGGATGTTTTCCCCCTTCACCGGTATCACCACATACCACGTTAGGGCACGCCTAGCATCACGCTTTGCTTTGTCATGCATCGTCATGCATCCGCTTGCTTAAATATTCATTGTTTCTTCCCCTCTTCTTCCGCTTAGACACCGAGACCGACGCTGCTGCTGCCAAGACGACTACGGAGTTGACGACCCTCTCTCTTGCCGAAGCAACCAGCAAGCCCCCTTTGATCACTGTGATATCACCTACTCTTCTCTATACTGCTTGCATTAGAGTAGTGTAGAATGTTACTTGCTTTTAGTTAATCCTATACCGCTGCATAGCATGTCCTTGCTACTAATGTTGTTACCTTTACCTGCTATCCTATCGCTTAGTATAGGATGCTAGTGTTCCATCAAGGGCCCTACATTCTTGTCCGTCTCGCCATGCTATACTACTCGATGTGATCGCCCGGAGGTGATCATGGGCATATACTATATACTTTACACTATTACATTACTCGTGATACTGTTCGGAGATGGGGGCCGAAAGGACGGTGGCTCCATCCCGGTAGAGGTGGGCCTGGGTTCCCGACGGCCCCGATCGATACTTTTTGTATGGGTTTAGGGCAGGTTGAGACCACCTAGGAGAGAGGTGGGCCTGGCCTGGTCGGCGTCATGGATACTTAACACGCTTAACGAGATCTTGGTATTTGATCCGAGTCCGCCATTTGGTCTATATGCACTAACCATCTACGCGGAGTAGTTATGAGTATCCCGCCGTGGTATCACCAAGCCTTCGTGACGCCAATGATCGAGTGGCGCGCACCGGATTGGAACGTAAGCCCGCTCTTGTATTAAGGGGCTAGTTCGCTTTCGTCACAGACGCAACGTGCAGGTGTGCTATGGGCGATGGGCCCGCACCCTCGTCGGCGCTTAGGTTTAGACCGGCGTCTTGGCATCTCTCACAGTGCCTAGGTGGGGCTGCGACGTGTTGATCTTCCGCGGCCGGGCATGACCCAGAAAGTGTGTCCACCAAATGGGATCAAGCGTGTTGGGTTATGTGGTGCACCCTGCAGGAAGTTAATCTATTCAATAGCCGTGATCTTCGATAATGTGACGACTTGGAGTTGTACCTTGACCTTATGACAACTAGAACCGGATACTTAATAAAACACACCCTTCCAAGTGCCGATACAACCTGGTGGTCGCTCTCCCTCGTGGTTACGAGGAGGGATCGCGGGTAGGATTATTGCTATGCGATGCTACTTGGAGGACTTCATCTACTCTCTTCTACATGTTGTAAGACGGAGGCTGCGAGCGTAGTCTTCGACGTGATTAGTTATCCCCTCTTATTCGGCATTCAGTAGTTCAGTCCACCGATATGGCCCTTTACACATATATCCATGCATATGTAGTGTAGCTCCTTGCTTGCGTAGTACTTTGAATGAGTACTCACGGTTGCCTTGTTCCCCTTTTCCCCTTTCTTTACCCGATTGCTGCAACTGCACGATGGAGCCCAGGAGCGACGCCACCGCCGATGATTTACTACTACACCGGAGGTGCCTACTACTACGTGCAGCCCACCGACGACGACTGGAGTAGTTTAGGAGGATCCTGTGCGGGAGGCTGCGCCTCTTCGATCTGTATCCCGGTTTGTGCTAGCCTTCTTAAGGAAAACTTGTTTAATCAAGTCTCAGACTCAGATTTTGTTGCTTCCGCTTAACTCGCCTATGGTCGAGCATTTGTATTCGAGCCCTCGAGGCCCCCGGCTTGTATTATGATGCTTGTATGACTTATTTTATTTGTAGAGTTGTGTTGTGATATCTTCCGTGAGTCCTCGATCTTGATCGTACACGTTTGCGTGTATGATTAGTGTACGATTGAATCGGGGGCGTCACAAGTTGGTATCAGAGCCGACTGCCTGTAGGAATCCCCCTTCCACACTCCTTGGCCGAAGTCGAGTCTAGACATTACAAAACTTTTACTAACATGGCGGTGTGCCTTACGGGCCCACGTCGCCATTGGGTGGTACTAGGATCTTTTACTCCTCGACCTTTACTCTGTGATTCTGAACTCTCTTCTATTCGGGTTAAACGATTTTGCTAAAAACAAAACTAACTTTAGGTTCTCGCAAGTACTTTCTCCCGGAGAGCCCTCACTTCGATGATCGTCACTGCACTAGAAGATTCCAAAGTTACTCTCGATGTTTTCTCGAGTCTTTGTGCCATCGTGATTTGCGATTTCCTTCCACCGTCAACCCCTATGAAAACTACTTACACTTGCCATTCATAATGATCATCCCCATTGATCTTGTTATTACAAGATACCCAAGTTTTCTATTGTTCCGAGAATACTTTGTGCCTATTACCTAGCAGTTCTTTGCCACATGAATACCCCTTCAAATAAATCCTCGCACTTGTCGAGTATCCGCCATCCTCAGCTTGTTCATGTGTTTCACAACAATCTTCAAAATACTATTCGATCTTCTGAAAATCCTCTGGAGCCTTTGGCTCTTGAAATTCTTGCTTGCTTGCATTATGATTAATCCCATAAGTCTCGTAATCTTAATGACATACCTTGTCATTATCATTTTGAGTCTGTTGATTCAATATGTTGTGAATTCTCGCAATCCTCAAATAGATCCTAGAATTCATCCTTCCGACTCAGACGTCATTTTGAACATGAGCTGGTTCTCGACCAAACTATCTGTCGTCGATTATGCCTCTGGTATATTCAATTGATCCATCCTTGATCGGAACGTCTGCTTCTGATCCTTTGTTTTGGAAATCATAATTCCTTTGCATTTAAGCTATGAATTATTCAGATGCTTCCATAACCTGTTGCATTTGCATTCCTTCCTCTTCTGGTTGTGTATCGATACTCATATCAGATCCTTTGTGGACCATCAAGTCCTTTGTTGGATTGTTATCCCATGTTGTCCTTCACATTTGATCACTTTGTGAGTTCTTCCCCTGATACATAATGCCTTTGTTAAATTGTATCCTCTGCTTTGTCAACCATGCTCTGCTATCGAGCTTGTGTTATTTACTCCTGAAGTTTGTGGTATATATTCCTAAGAGGCCCCGATAGGTTGGACATATGCCTTCTCTAATCTATGTGAACCCGGAAACTACTACGGGTCATACTCTACTAGTGTTATGTCATATAAAATTTCAACACACAACTTCGTTGAGGCGAGAAGTGAATGAAAGGTTATGCATTCAAGGAATGGGAGTCGACCTTGAACTTTGTGTTCATGCCCATGGACGCGATCTATATCCTATCATGGAAGCTTCTTGAAATAATAACTATTCCCTTGGTATAAGTTCATCTTATATCTGGGATTTGATCATTTATGATCGTGGTTTCCGACCATGTTCTCCTTTAAATACCATTTCTCGTGCAAGTTTAAGCACTTGTCTTCTACAGAGTAATACCCCAGCCCAACCTCTACTTTGATTTGTCGTCGAGTATTACCCCCTTGGTATCTCAAGATTATCACGGAACTGCATAACTTCTTATGAGTTCTTCATCAAGTGCTACATTCTCATGGATTCCAATTTTTCACGGACTCTGAGTTATTTAACACTCAAAGACATCGAAAACTGACTCGAGTCCGCATCGCGATTATGAAACTCTTGGTAACCTTCATTACTTACGAGTTTGAACTCAATCACGTCATTCCTAGCCTGTTTGGCTATATCCTTGTCGTGTCGATTTTAACTGTGCTACCTGGCCCTCTTCCCAGAGCATAATTTTTGACGATGAGCTAAGCTTACGTCGATCTTCCTCATCATATCATTTCGCTTTGGACAACAAGCTTGTTTGGAGTTTGTGTCCTACTCGTGGTTCCAATAACCTTCCGCTTCATCATTCGTTTGACTTGATGTCATCGTCGATCAATTACATCTTCGTGAAATCTCTCGACAAATGTGTCGTGATCATCATCAGCATTCCGAGCTCTTCCAGGATATCAATTGAATTTATGATTGCGAAAGACCATTCTTGCCCTCGATGATTAGTGTTGTCCTCGACCACTCTACTGCCTTCCCTCCAACACAAACTTGTTTGTGTTTTGTGTTATACCTTGAGTTCCTTGCTATCCAACAATTGCTCTTCTTTACCTTGGAGTATTACCATCCTTTATGTCAAGAATGTCGTGAGAATTTCACCACCTCTTGAGAATTCTTGGTATTGTGATACTTCTCACCATCACCATTTTTCTTGGTCCCCGTGTTGATTTCAACAAGTGGACGGTGTCGTTTGGATGCTTTCCTTCTAGCAACCCTATTGCTTTGAAGTTAATGGTCGACATTTCATTCTTAGACCATTGGTTATCGAATCACCATTATAACATTGGTCGTGCAACCCAACCCATATTTTGGGCGCACCTTTCCACCAATGTTTAATTGGGTATGTTTTCCTCGAGCATAACTCATTATATCATTTGATCTGACAAATGCTATCTCCATGTTCACATAATTGTGGAAATCCATCTTTTGGAGGTCCCAATGAATTTTCGCTGAGTTCATCAGCCACCTCCCCATCCTCTCCTTGGTTTAATGATGAACTCATGATTCGGAACTTGCTTTCATAGTTTATTTCCCGAGAATCGTGCAACTCCATCATGTCAAATTGAGTTGCACCCTTCCTTCTCAGGCATCACGAGTCTGTGGTATCCTGACACCAATCGGATCTGACCTCGGTCAGATATGATGGTTGGAACATATTTCCAAGAGTTATAACATTGGTATTTATATGGATAGGTAAGGTGATGTCATGCCTAGCACACCTGACCGGAGGACCTATTGGTATCATTTCCTTTTTAGCAAGATTAACCATTCTTCCATGAGGAAATTGTAAGACTTATTCTATAAGTTGTTCCTGATGGATCCTTTGTGTGTATCCAAAGTTCGACCTTTGCTTGAAGACCATGTCAATGCTATCTCGAAGCATGTCTGTGGTACACTGATTTTCAACAAGAACATTTGAAGCCCAATGCTAAATGTTTCTGCTCAATTATCCAAACACCGCTGTATGGGTAATGTCATGAAATTTCTCTCCCCGTCAAGAGTTTTCTACATTATATCCTGTCATGGATATCATGCTCGCTTGTCCTTGGGAAGGATATACCCTTGAAATATGTGTTTAAACACATTTTCCTTTCCATTGTTCTCGCTTAACTGATAATCATATTTGCCTTTCCATTGGTTGGTTTAATGTTTCTTGTGATCTATATGATCTAAGAAGTAATGTTCTCCTGCTTATGTAAACACCTCGGTGTACAATTCTGTCAAGAAGACCTCGTTACCATTGTTGATGACATCCCGTAGCCACCGATGGACGGAACTTTGCCTATTGGTCCGCCTCGCTCAACGAGCAGGAAAATGGTTCTCTTCGTCCCTCGCCCTTGGTACCGATGTTGTTCCTGACATAACCGACAGACTATCCTCTGACTTGCCATGCTTACATGGTCGTGCAAGACGTCACCGCCCTTCCGGCTGTTAATCCACATGGTGGGCCCATAACCCACCGTTCCACAGGATCGAAACCTGACTCTCCTGTACACCCCCTATTCGCAAAGTTATTCCTCCCGCGTGGACTTGTATGTAATTCATGAGCCACCTTCCGATGAGATCATCAATTCTGGCATCGGAAACAATAATTATTCCGTTGCTTGAAACCCCTTTCACCTTCTGACTAGGCATTGAACGATTGCCTGGCTGCCTGAAACTTCTTGTTGGACCTTCCAACTTTACTCTCGATGTGTTCTATTTGTTCAAATCGAGAGGTACTCATATGCTCATTCATGGGTTAATCCCAGGTTATTACCCTTATAGCATTCTGTCGTTTTTGATCTACCCCCTTACCTATTCTTAAATACGATGAAGACCCCGAAGAAAGGATGCCGACTTCATCATAAGGACCTGAATCAGAGAAATGAAGACATCAATGTATTGGACCGGTTCTCTTCGAGAAGAGCAAGCCAGAATGAGAAGACCCGCTAGATTCGTAACCAAACCTTCCCCCCTTTCACTACCTCTTAAATCTCGGGACGAGATTTCTTGTAGTGGAGGAGATTTGTGACGCCCGGGTAATTAAACTACAGTAACCATCTACTAAGGATGCCACGTCACCTCGGTTACTGTTGATAAACTCGAGTTAGTTCAAAAAGGATTCAAATTTAAATCCAAAATAAGTCAAACGACAAAAGTTTTCAAATATTAAAATAAAAATGTTCGGGCTATGTCAATTATTGCATAAGTAAATATGGTGTAATAAACGAAATTTTATAACATGCCTAGATAACTTAAAATGAAATAAAACAGAATAAAAAAAGAAATTACAAAAACAGAAAACAAACTAATAAAAAAATTAGAAAGAGAAACCCCCTTCCACCCTAAGCTTCGCCCAAGAAAGCCACCAGTGCCCACCGCTGACCCCCACCCTGCTTAACCCCCACCCCCACGAAACCCTAGCCCACGATCCCCACTTGCTCCCCTCCCCCGACTCTCTCGATGTTCCCCCCCGATCTGGATCGAGATCGGGGCAACGACCCCGCCGCCGCCCGGAACAACCGCCGGAGCTGCCCCGCCGCCCTGCCGTCGTTGGTGCCACCTGCGCCGCCTCGTCGCCTCGCCTCATCCCCGCCAGCCTCCCGGGCCTCGCCGACGCTGTCGTCCCCGCCAAACCTCCCCGACGCCGCCCGGATCAACTGTCGCCGAACAGACTACCTCGCGGATCGCCTCCCCGACGCCGCTGCCTCCGCCCTCCGCCCCAAGCCCCGCTGCCCTGCACCCTACTCCCCTGTGAGGCCCTCTCCTCCTCTCTCTCGCGTGCAGCGCCACGCACCGGCGCCCACGCTACCATCACGGGCCGTGCCCTCGCGCGCCACCTCCGTCGGCCGGCTTTGGCGCCAGGTAGCTCCGCCCTGCTCCTCACGCCGCCGCCCCGTTCCCCGATGCTCCTCCTCCCGCACCGCCAGATTCGCCCGTCCCTGCTTGCCGCCTCGACGCTGCTCGCCACCGCCGCCGCTTCGCCCGTGACAGCCGCCCTCGCCTCTGCCGCCCCCTCCTCGCCCCATCGCCTCGCCTCCTCCCCAAGTCGCGCCTCCTCTGAACTTGGTCGCGGGCCTCCTCCTGCTCCCTCCACACCGGAGCCCCAGCGGTGGCCGCTGGTCGTTCCCGTGCCTCCTCCTGTTGTCCACGGGCGAGGCCATCAGACGGGCGCCCGCCCGCACCCGCTCGGGCAGTGCTCGCCGCCCGCACCCGCTAAGGCCCAGTGGCCCTATGACAATGGGGCCCCACTCCAAAATGTTTTTTTAAGAATAAAAAAATAAAAATATATAATTAATTAACTAATAATTAAAATTAATTAATGAATTAATTAAGTTAATTAATCCTACTTAATTAATCTAATTACATGTTAGTCTAACTAAGCAATAATTAGTTTAACCTAACCATAATTAACTTAATCATAGATGATGTGGGTCCCATCGACCCATCGGTCAGTTGACCAAGTCAACTCTGTTGATCGCAGATGTCAAGATGACATCATGCTGATATCATTAATCTGTTTTTTGAATTAATTAAATAATTAATTAAATTCCAGAAATTAATAAAATCTTTAGAAAATCATATCTTTTAATCCGTAACTCGGATTAAAATATTTTCAACATGAAAGTTGCTCAGAACGACGAGACGAACCCGGATAAGCAGTCCGTTCGTCCACCACACACCTCTAACATATCAAACTCGCAACTTTCCCCCTCCGGCTCCTCCGCCCGAAAACGCGAAACGCCGGGGATACTTTCCCGGATGTTTCCCCCCTTCACCGGTATCACCACATATCGCGTTAGGGCACGCCTAGCATCACGCTTTGCTTTGTCATGCATCGTCATGCATCTGTTTGCTTAAATATTCATTGTTTCTTCCCCCTCTTCTTTCGCTAGACACCGAGACCGACGCTGTTGTCGCCCGAGACGACTACGGAGTTGACGACCCTCTCTCTTGCGGAGCAACCAGGCAAGCCCCCTTTGATCACCGGATATCGCCTACTCTTCTCTATACTGCTTGCATTAGAGTAGTGTAGCATGTTACCGCTTTCGCTTAATCCTATACCGCTGCATAGCTTGTCCTTGCTACTCTCATTTGTTACCTTTACCGCTATCCTACCGCTTAGTATAGGATGCTAGTGTTCCATCGGTGGCCCTACATTCTTGTCCGTCTGCCATGCTATACTATCGGGTTGTGATCACTCCGGAGGTGATCACGGGCATATACTATATACTTTACACTATTACATTACTCGTGATACTGTTCGGAGATGGGGGCTGAAAGGACGGTGGCTCCATCCCAGTGAGGGGGGCCTGGTTCCCGACGGCCCCGATCGATACTTTTTGGCGGAGCGACAGGCAGGTTGAGACCACCTAGGAGAGAGGTGGGCCTGGCCGGTCGGCGTTCATGGATACTTAACACGCTTAACGAGATCTTGGTATTTGATATGAGTCCGCCATTTGGTCTATACGCACTAACCATCTACGCGGGAGTAGTTATGGGTATCCCGGCGTCGTGGTATCACCAAGCCTTCGTGACGCCAATGATCGAGTGGCTGCTACTGGATTGGAACGTAAGCCTGCTCTTGTATTAAGGGGCTAGTTCTGCTTTCGTCACAGACGCAACATGCAGTGAGCTATGGGCGATGGGCCTGCACTTCGTGTTTTAGGTTTAGACCGCGTGCTGGCCTCTCTGTTGTGCCTAGGTGGGGCTGCGACGTGTTGATCTTCCGCGCCGGGCATGACCCAGAAAGTGTGTCCGCCAAATGGGATCAAGCGTGTTGGGTTATGTGGTGCACCCTCGCAGGAAGTTAATCTATTCAATAGCCGTGATCTTCGTAATGTGACGACTTGGAGTTGTACCTTGACCTGATGACAACTAGAACCGGATACTTAATAAAACACACCCTTCCAAGTGCCAAATACAACCCGGTGGTCGCTCTCTCTCAGGGTTACGAGGAGGGGATCGCCGGGTAGGATTATTGCTATGCGATGCTACTTGGAGGACTTCAGTCTACTCTCTTCTACATGTTGCAAGACGGAGGCTGCCAGAAGCGTAGTCTTCGATAGGATTTGTTATCCCCCTCTTATTCTGGCATTCTGCAGTTCAGTCCACTGATATGGCCCTTTACACATATATCCATGCATATGTAGTGTAGCTCCTTGCTTGCGGGTACTTTGTATGAGTACTCACGGTTGCCTTGTTCCCACTTTTCCCCCTTTCTTTATCCGATTGCTGCAACCAGACGATGGAGCCCAGGAGCCAGACGCCACCGTCGATGATGACTACTACGCCGGAGGTGCCTACTACTACGTGCAGCCCACGACGACGACTGAGTAGTTTAGGAGGATCCTGCAGGAGGCCTGCGCCTCTTCGATCTGTATCCCAGTTTGTGCTAGCCTTCTTAAGGCAAACTTGTTTAACTTAAGTCTGTACTCAGATTTTGTTGCTTCACGACTCGCCTATGATCGAGCATTTGTATTCGAGCCCTCGAGTCCCCGGCTTGTATTATGATGCTTGTATGACTTATTTTATTTGTAGAGTTGTGTTGTGATATCTTCCGTGAGTCCTCGATCTTGATCGTACACGCTTATGCAGTATGATTAGTGTACGATTGAATCGGGGGCGTCACATTGAGTTCTGTGGAAAAAAATTTATTGGCTGTACAAATTAATCACTTTGAGAAGTATAGAAACTTCTTTATTGTCGGGCAGTACGAAACTCATATTCCATAGAAGTACAATACTATGTTTCCTTGTAACATGAAAAATCTTGGTATTTTGAATATTGTTCAAAAACCATGAAGAATTAGAAAATGTTAAAACACAAAAATTTGCCAAATTTCAATACCTTTCCAACGCCATATCATTTGCATCATTCCTAGGTCCAAAGAACATTAATGATCATATTTTAATAGATCTAAAACTTAGTATTTTCAAAATTGTTTCAAAACTATGCATAATTTGAAAAAACTTAAAAAACATTTGTAAATTTCAGTAGCTTTCCAATGGTATATCATTTGCGCTATTCCGAGAAGTGGTTAAAAAATTAATATATAATTAATGTTCGTCTATTTTGAATGAATCTCGGTATTTTCAAAACTTCTCAAAAATTATGTAAAATTTGGAAAACATTAATACACGAAAAAGATGGGAATTTCAGTACCTTTCCAACGCCATATCGTTTGCATCATTTCGCTATCCAAAAATGATCCATGATCATCTTTTAATAAAAACAGATTTTTAGTATTTTCAAAACTGTTCCAAAACTATGCAAAATTTGAAAAAAACTTAAAACATGAAAATGTTTGTAAATTTCAGTAGCTTTTCAATGGTATATAATTTGATACATTCCGATAAGTGGTTAAAGAATTTCATTCAAAACACTTTTCATTCAGCTTGTGATGATTTCTGTTTTTTGAAAATTCATAATAAAAAATAAAAAGTGAAGCAAGTTACAATATATAAGAGTTGAGAATTTTATGTAGCTTTCCAACGGTATATCATTTGCGCAATTCCGATTAACAGTTTAGAATCTATTAGTGAATTACTATGCAAGTACAGAAGAGCAGTACCGACTTTACAAAAAAGAAGTACGGTTGTGTTATGCAGAAGCAGTACTAGATCTTTATTCTGGGCAGTAATGAGATTATTGCAGAATATTATTCTATCATCGATTGTAGAATAGACGGCATGTGTACATACATACATACATACATACATACATACATACATACATATATATATATATATATGTATGTATGTATGTATATGTATATATATATATATATATATATATATATATCTTTGCAGTTTGGCGCACAGTTTTCCTCAACAATCCTCTTCCTCGGGAGATCTTTTCCTAGAGATGATGGAAAGCGAGACGCCTCCCCTAGCCTCCTCGCCCAATATGGCGGACGACTTTGAAGTGTCGTCGTGGAGGGTTTCTCCCGATCAACAAGAAGCGCGAGAGATGAAGAAGACATTACCTGAAGGTGGACCCCCAATCGTCCGGGGTTCGGGGGCCGACAATGAAGGCCCCGGACTATCCGATTTATAGCCGGAGATGATTATGGAGACGAGTAAACAGATTCCTTCAAAGGAAGGCCTTGCTCCTACAGCGTCTTCCGAAGATCCGGCAGCGCCAGATATGTTGAGGGGTATGCTGCAACAATCATCCGTCTTAGAGGAACAGCGTACCTTGATGGGTACGATGGTTGAGTGGATTCTGTCCGCTAAGAGCGGATTGAATGAAGCCTTCGTGAACCTGCTAAGAGGCTTCGACGTTTGTGATGTAATATTTTCAACTGTATTTTATTCGCAAAAATGCACCTATGTATAGATAATAGCCCCTGAGACTCGGGTTGGCTTCCCGTGGGAGGCGATCAGAGGATCAAAAAGATATACTCAGGGAATAATCTGGTTAATAGGAACACAGACTGTTTCTCCCCTGACGACTGCCCGGACTACAGAAGTTTCCGAGCTGCAGCGGAAGCTTGATGTGGCAGGGGATGATATTGCGTTAATCAATAGGTGTCTTGACGAGTCACAAGGTATGTATTTGGAGCAGTCATTACACATACGTGTTTGTAATATAAGCATGACGCTGAAAATTGTATACTGGGATATGCATGGCTGCAGATGGTGCCACCGCAGTTGAAAATCTTTGGGTGGAGCTAGCCCGGGCCAAGGTGCAGGCCCAGTTTAGTAATGCGGCTGCTGAATAGGCATCGGCCGAGTTAAAGGCCGAACAGGCTGCTCGGTGCCAAGACGAGGAGAAAATGTCCGCGATGGCGCTCGAACTAAAAATGCTGCTAGCCGCTGTGAATTCCTCGAGAAGGAGAATAAAGCCAAAATGGCTGATCTTGACAAGGCCTTGCGAGAGGCCAAAGAAGCGCGTTTCCGAATCTATAGCGGCCCGTGAGGAGATCCGACAAGCAGGGGAGATTCCGGCTGGTAAGCCCTTTTTATTACAGACTAAGTTCGGCAACCGAATTATGCTCAGCTTAACCAAGTGTGGAGCTCTCCAGACGTGTTTTTGGACTTGCCGAAGAGCTCTTCCGATGAGGCGTGGTTTTACAAGCGCAAGAGGTATATGTGATGTCTACTACTCAACCTTCTTCTTGTAGACGTTGTTGGGCCTCCAAGTGCAGAGGTTTGTAGGACAGTAGCAAATTTCTCTCAAGTGGATGATCTAAGGTTTATCAATCCGTGGGAGGCGTAGGATGAAGATGGTCTCTCTCAAACAACCCTGCAATCAAATAATAAAGAGTCTCTTGTGTCCCCAACACACCCAATACAATGATAACTTGTATAGGTGCACTAGTTCAGCGAAGAGATGGTGATACAAGTGCAATATGGATGGTAGATATAGGTTTTTGTAATATGAAAATATAAAAACAGCAAGGTAACTAATGATAAAAGTGAGCGAAAACGGCATTGCAATGCATTGAAACAAGGCCTATGGTTCATACTTCCACTAGTGCAAGTTCTCTCAACAATAATAACATAATTGGATCATATAACTATCCCTCAACATGCAACAAAGAGTCACTCCAAAGTCACTAATAGCGGAGAACAAACGAAGAGATTATGGTAGGGTACGAAACCACCTCAAAGTTATTCTTTCCAATCAATCCGTTGGGCTATTCCTATAAGTGTCACAAACAACCCTAGAGTTCATACTAGAATAACACCTTAACACACAAATCAACCAAAACCCTAATGTCACCTAGATACTCCAATGTCACCTCAAGTATCCGTGTGTATGATTATACGATATGCGTCACACAATCTCAGATTCATCTATTCAACCAACACATAGAACCTCAAAGAGTGCCCCAAAGTTTCTACCGGAGAATCAAGACGAAAACGAGTGCCAACCCCTATGCATAAGTTCATGGGCGGAACCCGCAAGTTGATCACCAAAACATACATCAAGTGAATCACGTGATATCCCATTGTCACCATAGATACGCACGGTAAGACATACATCAAGTGTTCTCAGATCATTAAAGACTCAATCTGATAAGATTACTTCAAAGGGAAAACTCAATCCATTACAAGAGAGTAGAGGGGGAGAAGCAACATAAGATCCAACTATAATAGCAAAGCTCGCGATACATCAAGATCGTGCCAAATCAAGAACACGAGAGAGAGAGAGAGAGAGAGAGAGAGAGATCAAACACATAGCTACTGGTACATACCCTCAGCCCCGAGGGTGAACTACTCCCTCCTCGTCATGGAGAGCGCCGGGATGATGAAGATGGCCACCGGTGAGGGTTCCCCCCTCCGGCAGGGTGCCGAAACAGGGTCCCGATTGGGTTTTGGTGGCTACGGAGGCTTGCGGCAGCAGAACTCCCGATCTATTCTCGTCTCTGGAAGTTTTAGGATACGTGGGTATATATGGGTGAAAGGAGTACGTCGGTGGAGCTTTGGGGGGCCCACGAGGCAGGGGGGCGCGCCCTAGGGGGGGCTCCCCCCACCATTGTGGCCACCTCCCTTCTTTCCTGACGTGCACTCCAAGCTTTTCCGGTAGCTTTCCTTCCAAAAATAACTTCTCCAGTTGATTTCATTCCGTTTCAACTCGCTTGATATTCCTTTTTTCAAACACCAAATAGGCAAAAAACAGCAATTCGGCTGGGCCTCTGGTTAATAGGTTAGTCCCAAAATAATATAAAAGTGGAAAATAAAGCCCAATATTGTCCAAAACAGTAGATAATATAGCATGGAGCAATCAAAATTATAGATACGTTGGAGACGATCGCATCCCCAAGCTTAATTCCTGCTCGTCCTCGAGTAGGTAAATGATAAAAAAGATAATTTTTGATGTGGAATGCTAGTTGGCATAATTTCAATGTAATTCCTCTTAATTGTGGTATGAATATTCAGATCCGAAAGATTCAAGACAAAAGTTCATATTGACATAAAAATAATAATACTTCAAGCATACTAACAAAGTAATTATGTCTTCTCAAAATAACATGGCCAAAGAAATTTATCCCTACAAAATCATATAGTCTAGCTATGGTCTATCTTCACCACACAAAGTAGTTAAATCATGCACAACCCCGATGACAAGCCAATCAATTATTTCATACTTTTGACATTTTCAAAACTTTTTCAATCTTCACGCAATACATGAGCGTGAGCCATGGATATAGGACTATATGTGGAATAGAATGGTGGTTGTGGAGAAGACAAAAAGGGAGAAGATAGTCTCACATCAACTAGGCGTATCAACGGGCTATGGAGATGCCCATCAATAGATATCAATGTGAGTGAGTAGGGATTGCCATGCAACGGATGCACTAGAGCTATAAGTATATGAAAGCTCAACAAAAGAAACTAAGTGGGTGTGCATCCAACTCGCTTGCTCACGAAGACCTAGGGAATTTTGAGGAAGCCCATCATTGGAATATACAAGCCAAGTTCTATAATGTAAAATTCCCACTAGTATATGAAATTGACAAAATGAGAGACTCTCTATCATGAAGATCATGGTGCTACTTTGAAGCACAAGTGTGGTAAAAGGATAGTAACATTGTCCCTTCTCTCTTTTTCTCTCATTTTTTTTATTTGGACCTTTTCTCTTTCTTTTTATGGCCACTTTTTTCTTTTCTTTTTTTTCATCCGGAGTCTCATCCCGACTTGTGGGGGAATCATAGTCTCCATCATCCTTTCCTCACTGGGACAATGCTCTAATAATGATGATCATCACACTTTTATTTTCTTACAACTCAACAATTACAACTCGATACTTAGAGCAAAATATGACTCTATATGAATGCCTCCGGTGGTGTACCGGGATGTGCAATGAATCAAGAGTGACATGTATGAAATAATTATGAACAGTGGCTTTGCCACAATTACGATGTCAACTACATGATCATGCTAAGCAATATGACAATGATGGAGCGCGTCATAATAAACGGAACGATGGAAAGTTGCATGGCAATATATCTTGGAATGGCTATGGAAATGCCATGCCGGGTATGTATGGTGGCTGTTTTGAGGAACGTATATGGTGGGTGTATGATACCGGCGAAACGTGCGCGGTATTAGAAAGGCTAGCAATGGTGGAAGGAAGAAAAGTGCGTATAATCCATGGACTCAACATTAGTCATAAAGAACTCATATACTTTTTGAAAAAATCTACAAGTTATCAAAGCAAAGTATTACGCGCATGCTCCTAGGGGGATAGATTGGTAGGAAAAGACCACGCTCGTCCCCGACCGCCACTCATAAGGAAGACAATCAATAAATAAATCATGCTCCGACTTCATCACATAACGGTTCACCATACGTGCATGCTACGGGAATCACAAACTTTAACACAAGTATTTCTCAAATTCAGAACTACTCAACTAGCATGACTCTAATATCACCATCTTCATATCTCAAAACAATTATCAAGCATCAAACTTTTCTTAGTATTCAACGCACTCAAAAGAAAATTTTACAAATCTTGAATACCAAGCATATTAGGATTAAGCAAATTACCATGCTATTTAAGACTCTCAAAATAATCAAAGTGGAGCATGAGAAACCAAAAGTTTATATAAAACAAATCCACCACCGTGCTCTAAAAGATATAAGTGAAGCACTAGAGCAAACGACAAACTACTCCGAAAGATAAAAGTGAAGATCAATGAGTAGTTGAATAATTATGCAACCATGTGAAGAGTCTCCCATTTAATAATTTCAGATCTTGATACTTTATTCAAAAAGAAAGCAAAGCTAAAGAAAATAAAATGACGCTCCAAGCAAAACACATATCATGTGGTGAATAAAAATATAGCTCCAAGCAAAGTTACCGATGAACGAAGACGAAAGAGGGGATGCCTTCCGGGGCATACCCAAGCTTAGGCTCTTGGTTATCCTTGAATATTACCTTGGGGTGCCTTGGGAATCCCCAAGCTTAGGCTCTTGCCACTCTTTATTCCGTAGTGCATCGAATCTTTACCCAAAACTTGAAAACTTCACAACACAAAACTTAACAGAAAACTCGTAAGCTCCGTTAATGAAAGAAAACAAAACACCACTTCAAGGTAATGTAATGAACTCATTCTTTATTTATATTGGTGTTAAACCTACTGTAATCCAACTTCTCTATGGTTTATAAACTATTTTACTAGCAATAGATTCATCAAAATAAGCAAACAACACACGAAAAACAGAACAGTCTGTAGTAATCTGTAACTAATGCAAACTTCTGGGACTCCAAAAATTCCAAAATAAATTGGTGGACCTGAGGAATTTGTCTAGAAATCATATGAAAAAATAATCAACTAAATAGCATGATCATAAAGACTTCACCCAAGTCTTCCCAAAGGTTCTACTTGGCACAAACACTAATTAAAACATAAAACCACATCTAAACAGAAGCTAGATGGATTATTTATTCCTAAACAGAACCAAAAAGCAAGAAACTAAAATAAAATTGGGTTGCCTCCCAACAAGCGCTATCATTTAACGCCCCTAGCTAGGCATGATGATTTCAATGATGCTCACATAAAAGATAAGAATTTAAACATAAAGAGAGCATCATGAAGAATATGACTAGCACATTTAAGTCTAACCCAATTCCTATGCATAGGGATTTTGTGAGCAAACAACTTATGGGAACAATAGTCAACTAGCATAGGAAGGCAAAACAAGCATAACTTTAAAACTTTAAGCACATAGAGAGGAAACTTGATATTATTGCAATTCCTACAAGCATATATTCCTCCCTCATAGTAATTTTCAGTAGCATCATGAATGAATTCAACAATATAACCAGCACCTAAAGCATTCTTTTCATGATCTACAAGCATAGAATTTTTATTACTCTCCACATAAGCAAACTTCTTCTCATGAATAGTAGTGGGAGCAAACTCAACAAAATAACTATCATAATATTGAAAATTAAGATCAAGATGACAAGTTTCATGGTTATCATTATTCTTTAAAGCATACGTGTCATCACAATAATCATCATAGATAGGAGGCATGCTTTCATCATAGTAAATTTGCTCATCAAAGCTTGGGGGACAAAAAATATCATCTTCAACAAACATAGCTTCCCCAAGCTTGTGGCTTTGCATATCATTAGCATCATGGATATTCAAGGAATTCATACTAACAACATTGCAATCATGCTCATCATTCACATATTTTATGCCAAGCATTCTATGTAATTATTCTTCTAGCACTTGAGCAAATTTTCCTTTCCATCATACTCACGAAAGATATTAAAAAGATGAAGCGTATGAGGTAAACTCAATTCCATTTTTTCGTAATTTTCTTTTATAAACTAAACTAGTGCTAAAACAAGAAACAAAAAGATTCGATTGTAAGATTGTAGCAACCCGACCTCAAACAGTCTGATCTCTGTGCTCAGTGTCATCCCTGGATCAGTAATGCTGACACCACACAGTACTCGAAGGATTTATAACAGAGTAGCAATCACACATTTATTACAATTGAATGTCTCAAGAGAGAACTTAATAAAATAAACATGGCTTAAGGCCATCTAATACGATAACAGCGGAAGGCTTGGAAGAATAAGCGAGTCCATCAACTCCAACGGCATCATCGAGTATAGAACCACGACCTAAGCACCTTACTGTCGTTCGAAAAGTCTCGCAACATGAAACGTTGCAGCCCAAAACGGTCAGCACATGGAATATGCTGCAATGTAACACATAGAGAATAATGGAATGATAAGCCTACACTACATGCATATATGGCTGGTGGAAAGCTCTATGGTTACAGTTTTGCATAAAGCCAATTTTTCCCTACTGCAAAGGAATAAATTTATTAACTATCATGGTGGTTAGGAACATTGAGAATGGTTGACAGATTCTCAATCCCAATTAAAACTACTCATTAACAAACCCAACAATATTAATTTAGAAGTAACATGATGAGATTCACATGATATCCGGTACTAGATACTCAAGATGTCCATAACCGGGACACAGCTAACCATGATTAGTTTATACACTCTGCAGAGGTTTATGACTTATCCCCACAAGACTCGATCGCCTCCGTTTGGTTTCTCGCACTACATGGTGTTTGAGAAACGGATGACCGAGACATAGTCTTTCAGAAGCACTAGCACCTTACATGTGGGTAGACCGTACCAACCTACATCCCCTACATCAGCTAGCCTATCCGTAAGAGTTCACACAACTTAATCAACTATGCCAGAGCCCATAATGGCTTGTGGCTGCACACGGAAGTTTCTAGTTTGAATAATCTCATGATCCCTTTGAGCCTGGGTGGCGGTCCGAAGAAATATAGGCAAGTCCTGATAGAAACCAGGTGCCTCAATCCACCCAGATGTGTGTTTAAGTTGCCACCTTAAATAAACCATTAAATAACAATCTCACATCTGTCATGGATACACTCACCCAATCCACGTCTACTAGCATAGCATAGCATAATAAGCAAACGTAGAAGTAACTCCCAAAGGTTTGATAATAAAACAGGTAATAGGTACTACCTCATCTACTTCCCATCCCACAATTTAATTAGATCCTAATCATGCAAGTGTTTGAGAATAGATCTAATGCATAAAAACTGGGTATGAGAAAAGGTATGATCAAAGTGTTACTTGCCTTGTCGATGATCCGTGAAACCTAGAGACTCAAGTAACAAAGCGGCGACTCCGGTATTCTATCGCAGATCAAACAAACAAGCATACAATAAGTACTCATCTAATGCACAAGTAAAACTCGAATAGATCTAACCAGATAGTTCAACTTAAGAACTCCGGTTTGCAAAAAGAATCAAATCAAACGAAGCAACGAAAGTCAAACGGCGGAAGAAAACATCTTCGTTTTACTAATCTGGATCTAAGTCAAATTTTACAGAAGCAAAAACTTGTTTAAGTAGATTATTCGGAAAGAGGGTTTCGAGACGAAACTCAGGGCGCTTGAATCGCCTGATTCCGATAAACGAGCGAAAAGTTATACTAAAACGAAAATCGGATCTGGAATCACGATCAGAAAAATCGCGGATTAAATCCGAGAAAAAGAAAAAACCGACGAACAGATTCGAACGAAAAAGAAAAAAAATAATAAAAAAAAACGAAAAAAAAAACCAAAGAAAACGGATCGGTTTTTTTTAATAAAACCGGCACGGAAATTGAGGCGGCGGCGAACCTCCGAAAACGCGCTGCTCCGGCACGGCGGCGGCGGCGGCGGGCTCGGGCGGCTAGGGTTTGCTCGGGCTCGGGCTCGGGTGGGCTGATGCTCCGGGGCGGCCGCTATTTATATAGCGCCCCGAGCGGAGTCCCGCTCGGGTACGGCCCGAAAGGCGGTTCGTTTTTTTCTAATAAAACATTACGCGCAGAAAAAAAATCAAAAGAAGTACTAAACGGACTCCAAAAATCCTGAAATAAATTTTCCCCGGTTTCTAAAATCAAGCCGGATTTAATGAACATTTATTTGGGGCCTAAATGCAATTTTGAAAAACGCGATTTTTCCTAAATTCAAATAAAAAGGCGAAAAACTCCAAAATAAAATCTTATTTGATTTTATTATTAAATCCTCATTATTTCTTTATTTTGGGATAGTCATTTTATTCCCTCTCTCATATTTTTTTAATAGAAATAATTGAAGATAAAATAATTAAAATCAACGATCCTATTTTCAAAATTTGAGAAAACTCAAATATGAAAATAACGAAAATCCCTAACTCTCCCCGTGGGTCTTTGAGCTGTGTAGAATTTCTAGGATCGAGCAAAATGCAAAGAAAATGCATTGAAAAATATGATATGCAATGATGTTTATGTATAACATTCCAAATTGAAAATTTGGGATGTTACAAACCTACCCTTAAGATGAATCTCAGCCCTCGAGATTCGGGTTGGCTAGAAAATAGGTGAGGTGGTCCTTAAGAAAATCTTCCGCCGCTCCCGTGTGGCTTCATCCTCGGTGTGGTGGCTCCAATTGAACTTTGCAAAACTTAATGACCTTGTTTGCGGGTGACTCACCGCATACTCCAAAATCTTAATCGGTTTCTCCTCGAGGTCAAATCATCATTCAACTGAATTGCTTCCAAGTGTACGGTGTCTCTCGGTGGTATATCGGCCATCTCTGCGTGACACTTCTTCAACCGAGAAACATGAAACACATCATGAACTCCCGACAATCCTTCGGTAATTCCAACTTATACGCAACTTCTCCCATACGCTCCAAAACACGATAAGGTCCTACAAATCGAGGTGCTAACTTTCCTTAACTCCAAAACGCTTAACTCCTCGAAGTGGCGATATCAAGATAAACTCGCTCTCCGACTTCGATTCTGCTTCTTCTTGCGTTTAGAGTCTCGCATAACTTTTCTGCTTTGACTGGGCTACCTTGAGCCTATCGCGAATCAACTTTACTTTTGTTCGCACTCCTTAATCAAATCCGTCCAAACAATCGGCGGTCTCCAACTTCATCCCACAACAACGGGTCCTGCACCTCCTTCCGCATAAGGCTTCGAAGGGCCATCTTCGATCGGTGCAGTAATCGTTGTTGTAAGAAAACTCTGATACGGCAAATTGTCATCCCAACTTGATCCATAATCCAAAGCACAAGCTCTAAGCATATCCTCCAAAATCTGGTTGACTCTCTCGGTTTGTCCATCCGTGCTGTGGATGGAAAGTTGTGCTAAACTCGACCGGTTCCCAAACTTTCGTTTTTGCTTCCGAACTTTGAGGTAAATTGGGTTCCTCTATCGACACGATACTCCTCGTAACTCCATGCAAGCATACAATCCTGGTCATGTATATCTTAGCCAATTTGGCACTCGCTGTAAGTAGTCTTTATCGAATGAAATGAGCTACCTTCACAAGCGGTCGACTATAACCCAAATCGAGTCATAGCTCGAACGATTCTGGGCAATCCCGTGATGAAATCCATACCTAGTTTTTCCCACTTCCATTCGGGTATAGGCAATGGCTGTAATAATCCTGCTGGCTTCGATGTTCGCCTTCACCTTCGACATACATCACAAACTGCTACGTACTCGCAATATCCTTCTTCATTCCGGTCCACCGTAAAGTATTCTTCAAATCCAAATACATCTTGGTATTTCTGGTGAATCGAATATGGTGAATCATGTGCCTCTTGTAGAATCAACTTCACGATCTCCGGGTCATTGGGCACATAAACACGGTCCTCAAACCATAGGGTATCGTGCTCATACTCACGAAATCCTTTAGCCTTTCCTTCGCTCATTCTCTCCTTTATAGAGGTAATCTCTTTATCAGTCTTCTGAGCTTCCCTGATCTTGTCCATCAAAGTTGATTGAATCTCCAATGCTTCTACATAGCCTCTCGGAACTATTTCCAAACATAGCTCTCGAAGATCCTTGGCTAACTCCTTTGGTATTTCTCCCATCATCAATGTGTTGACGTGACTCTTACGGCTCAACGCGTCTGCTACAACATGAGCCTTTCCGGGGTGATAATGCAATCTCATATCATAATCTTTGATGAGTTCCAACCATCTCCTTTGCCTGAGATTCAGCTCCTTCTGCGTGAAAATGTATTTCAAACTCTTGTGATCTGTATACACCTCACAATTATTTCCAATGAGGAAATGTCTCCATGTCTTCAACGCATGTACTACGGCTGCTAACTCCAAATCATGCATAGCATAATTTAACTCATGAGGCTTAAGCTGTCGTGAAGCATACGAAACAACTCTCCCTCCTGCATAAGCACTTGCTCCAAGTCCTCGGCGTGAAGCGTCACAATACACCTCATAATCCTTTATCCGATCCGCGAATTAATCTTGGTGAGGTAACCAAACGTTTCTTCAACTCTTGGAAACTAGCTTCACACTCCTCGGTCCAATTGAACTTGGTATCCTTCTTTAATAATTCTGTCATAGGCTTCAATCCTTGAGAAATTCTCAATGAATCTCCGTAATATCCTTCTAGTCCAAGGAAACTCCGGATCTCTCCAACTGTTGTTGGTGCTTCCCGATTTATTACAAAGGACAACTTTAGTGGGGTCTATCGCTATACCTTCTCCGAATATAACATGTCCAAGAAATCCAACTTCCTTCAACCAAAACTCACACTTGCTGAACTTGGCGTATAACGGACGTTCTCTCGAGCTTCTCGTACCAAACGCAATGCTCCTTATGTTCCTCTTCATTCTTCGAGTAAACCAAAATATCATCAATGAACACCACGATTTAACTTATCCAAAAACTCCATAAACACTTTGTTCATCATGTTCATAAAATAGGCAGGTGCGTTAGTCGGACCAAATGACATAACGGTGTACTCATACAGCCCGTGCACTGTGGTAAAAGCCGTCTTAGGTATATCCTGCTCTCGAATCTTCAACTGGTGGTACCCTGATCGCAAATCGATCTTTGAAAACACCTTAGCTCCATGCACCTGGTCAAACAAGTCATTGATCATCGGTAATGGGTACTTGTTCTTAATGGTCACTTCATTCAATCCTCGATAATCAACAACCATTCTTAATGATCCATCCTTCTTCTCCACTAGCGAGATCGGTGATCCCCAAGGCGAAGAACTTGGGCGAATAAAACCTTTATCCAAGAACTCCCTAATCGCTTCTTAATTTCCTCCAAATCTTGGGCTGGCATCCTATATGGTCTCTTAGATATCGGCCTAGTGCCTGGCAGTAGTTCAATCAGAAACTCAATGTCTCTATCCGTGGCATGCTCGCAACTCTTCCTAAACACGTCCGGGAAATCCCTTACCACTGGTACTTCCTCCTGCACAACTCCTGATAAGGAATTTACATGTGCTCTCCTCGGCTCATGCCGTGATACATACTTGATTCTCCTTCCTTCTGGGGTGGTAAGCAAAATTGACTTACTGGCGCAATCTATGCTCCCTCCATACTTCGACAGCCAATCCATACCAAGAATTACAAATCCCCTTGATATGAATGAATGCGATGCACCAGTATCAAAAAGAACAACTGCAGTAAATGACTTAACCAAAAACTTACCTATTACTGCATCTGGCTGAGCTTCAACCTCCTCCACGGTAACGTGGTTCACTTGTCCTTTATTGAAAGGGTTCGGCTTCTTTCCTGAGCTTCCATTGCCATTTCCATTCTGGCTTTCTAGACATTCGTTTGCATAATGCCCAGTCTTGCGGCACTTAAAGCAAGTTACGTGGCTCAGGTCTACCTTGGATGGTGTTGACGGGTTGGTGCGGTTTTGTCCATTGCTTCCTCCATTCCCGTTCCCATTCTTGGTGCCATTATGGTTATGCGAGCTACCTCCTCCATGGGTATGCTGAAACGGTCCTCCTGTCTTCGGGGTAAAGCGAAGTTTCTGCTGAGCTCCAGAGTTATTCTTCCCCTGTCCATACTTCCTCTTGCGATTTTCAATCTGCTGCTGCTTTCCTTCAATCATAAGTGCACGATCTATCAACTCCTGGTAGTTATTAAAGGTGACTACCATCAACTGCATGCTCAGCTCATCATTCAGTCCTTCTAGAAACTTCTCCTGCTTAGCTGCGTCCGTAGCAACGTCATCTGGGGCATAACGTGCTAGCTTACTGAAATCATCTACATACTGGCCAACTTTCCGTCCTCCTTGGCGTAAGTTGCGAAACTCACGCTTCTTCATGGCCATAGCTCCTGCTGAAACATGGGCAGTACAAAAAGCTTGCTGAAACTGATCCCATGTGACAGTGTCCACAGGGTAAGTGGCTGTAAAATTCTCCCACCATGCTGCTGCGGGTCCTTCAAGCTGATGTGTAGCAAACTTCACCCTTTCTCCATCTGTACATCCTGCAATGGTCAACTCCCTCCCTATCTTATGGAGCCAATCATCTGCAACAATCGGCTCGGTGCTATTGGAAAACATCGGCGGATTTAGCCATAAGAAATGGGTCAAATGGTCAACAGGTGGAGGTGGCGGTGGGTAATTGTTGTTGTTGTTGTTGTTGTTGTTGTTGTTGTTGTTGCCTTGGTTCTGTACCAATGTTTGAATCAAGGCATTCTGCTGCTGAATCAACTGAGTGATCTCTGGCGGGAAAACAAATCCGGGGTCGCGTCTCGGAGGCATCTGAGGGTTTTAAGAAAAGACGAGAATTTAGAATAGAATGACGTCTAGAGAGAAACACTACCCATATGCACATGAGACAAATCACACAATATCACTCCAATCAATTCAAACAAGGGCATACAACGGTCTATCTATCGTTACAAGGTGCTGAAACTAAAACTAATATAACATGGGGGTAATCTACTACTGTTATGGTGGTCAACTAGAAAAACTTCTCCGATGAAGACTCCATGATATCTGCTCCAGCTTCATCTTCGTAATCATCACCACTAGGATCGGAATCGGTGTCGTCGATGATGATGCAGTTCTCTGGACAGGTGCTATCTTCATCTTCTCCTCCGAGTGTTGAATTTCCCATAAGTTCTTCAATCTTCTCCTTAAGATCGCCGTTTTGTCCCACTAGAGCTACAATGTCCTCCATGTAGTCCTTGCGAGTGGCCTTCAGTTCTCCTTCTATTTCAATAATCTTGGCTTTTGCTGTCTTCAGCTCCATCATGTCTGCGCACATCTGGTTCTCCTGGCGTCGAATGTGCTGGTTTAACTCCTGGATGAAAGCTGCAATGGATCGGTACTTCTTAGTGCCAACTACCTCCCATTGTTCATCTCGGCGTCCGCAAATCTGGTAGATAGTATCCTTGAGGTCTTCTTTATAAGCTTCTCCAATGCGCCCCATGGTTATATGGGCTGCCATACTCTTTCCCAGACTCCAAGTTGGTGCATTGAAAACACACTCTATGGGCTCCGTGATTGGCGCAAACGTCCTTCCGGGAACTTGGGCTTGAATCTTCCAGCGCTCCTCTTCGGATAAAATGGAATTGTATGTCCCAGTGAAGCTTGGTAATCCAATGTTAAGGTACCTAGTGACTTCCTTCAGGTGTCGTCCAAAGGGTGTATCTTCATCCGGTGAGTGAACTTGATCCTCGCTTGGTCATCCTAAAAGAGTAGAAAAGATGAGGAGTCGAAATGAGAAGAGAGAGTAGATCTAGGGCTTTAGCTTAATGGTCGTGTCCTCTGGTCGGTGTGTGCTCGATACCATCTCAGTAGCGACCCGACCTCAAATATCGATCTCGTGCTCGGTGTCATCCTGGATCAAGAATGCCGACACCACACAAGACTCAAGGATTTATAACAGAGTAGCAATCACACATTTATTACAATCGAATGTTTCAAGAGAGAACTTAATAAAATAAACATGGCTTAAGGCCATCTAATACGATAACAGTGGAAGGCTTGGAAGAATAAGCGAGTCCATCAACTCCAACGGCATCACTGAGTATAAAACCACGACCTAAGCACCTTACTGTCGTTCGAAAAGTCTGCAACATGAAACGTTGCAGCCCGAAAACGGGTCAGCACATGGAATATGCTGGCAATGTAACACATAGAGAATAATGGAATGATAAGCCTACACTACATGCATATATGGCTGGTGGAAAGCTCTATGGTTACAGTTTTGCATAAAGCCAATTTTTCCCTACTACAAAGGAATAAATTTATTAACTATCATGGTGGTTGTGAAACATTGAGAATGGTTGACAGCATTCTCTATCCCAATTAAAAGTACTAATTAACAAACCCAACAATATTAATTTAGAAGTAACATGATGAGATTCACATGATATCCAGGTACTAGATACTCAAGATGTCCATAACTGGGGACACGGCTAACCATGATTAGTTTATACACTCTCTGAGAGGTTTATGCACTTTTCCCCACAAGACTCGGCGCCTCCGTTTGGTTTCTCGCACTACATGGTGTTTGAGAAACGGATGACCGAGACATAGTCTTTCGAAGCACTAGCACCTTACATGTGGGTAGATCGTACCAACCTACATCCCCTACATCAGCTAGCCTACCCGTAAGAGTTAGCACAACAATCAACTATGCGAGCCCATAATGGCTTGTGGCTGCACACGGAAGTTTCTAGTTTGAATAATCTCATGATCCCTTTGAGCACGGGTGGCGGTCCAAGAAATATAGGCAAGTCTGATAGAAACCAGGTGCCTCAATCCACCCAGGATGTGTGTTTAAGTTGCCACCTTAAATAAACCATTAAATAACAATCTCACATCATCATGGATACACTCACCCAGTCCACGTCTACTAGCATAGCATAGCATAATAAGCAAACGTAGAAGTAACTCCCAAAGGTTTGATAATAAAACAGGTAATAGGTACTACCTCATCTACTTCCCATCCCACAATTTAATTAGATCCTAATCATGCAAGTGTTTGAGAAATAGATCTAATGCATAAAAACTGGGCATGAGAAAAGGTATGATCAAAGTGTTACTTGCCTTGTTGATGATCCGCGAAACCTAGAGACTCGAAGTAACAGGCGGCGCACTCCGGGTATTCTATCGCAGTCAAACAAACAAGCATACAATAAGTACTCATCTAATGCACAAGTAAAACTCGAATAGATCTAACCACATAGTTCAACTTAAGAACTCCGTTTGCAAAAAGAATCAAATCAAACGAAGCAATGAAAGTCAAACGGCGGAAGAAAACAGCTTCGTTTTACTAATCTGGATCTAAGTCAAATTTTACAGAAGCAAAAACTTGTTTAAGTATATTATTCCGAAAGAGGGTTTCGAGACGAAACTCCAGGCGCTTGAATCGCCTGATGCCGATAAACGAGCGAAAAGTTATACTAAAACGAAAATCGGATCTGGAATCGCGATCAGAAAATTCGCGGATTAAATCCGAGAAAAAGAAAATAAACGACGAACAGATTCGAACGGAAAAGAAAACAAATAAAAAAATAAAAAAAATAAAAAAAACCGAAAAAAACCGAAGAAAACCGATCGGTTTTTTAAATAAAACTGGCACGGAAATCGAGGCGGCGGCGAACCACGGAAAACGCTGCTCTCGCTGGCAAAGGCGACAATTGGGCGACTGGAGCTCGGGCGGCTAGGGTTTGCTCGGGCTCGGGCTCGGGTGGGCTGAGTTTCCGGGGCGGCCTCTATTTATATAGCGCCCCCGAGCGGAGTCCCGCTCGGGTACGGCTCGAAAGGCGGTTCGTTTTTTTTAATAAAACATTACGCACATAAGAAAAATCAAAAGAAGTACTAAACGGACTCCAAAAATCCTGAAACAAATTTTCCCCGGTTTCTAAAATCAAGCCGGATTTAATGAACTTTATTTGGGGCCTAAATGCAATTTTGAAAAACGCGCATTTTTCCTAAATTCAAATAAAAAGGCGAAAAACTCCAAAATAAAATCTTATTTGATTTTATTATTAAATCTTCATTATTTCTTTATTTTGGGAAAGTCATTTTATTCCCTCTCTCATATTTTTTTAATAGAAATAATTGAAGATAAAATAATTAAAATCAATGATCCTATTTTCAAAATTTGAGAAAACTCAAATATGAAAATAACGAAAATCCCCAACTCTCCCCGTGGGTCCTTGAGTTGTGTAGAATTTCTAGGATCGAGCAAAATGCAAAGAAAATGCAATGAAAAATATGATATGCAATGATGCTCTATGTATAACATTCCAAATTGAAAATTTGGGATGTTACAAAGATCTAAAGATATACCTTCAAGCACTAACCTCCCCAGCAACGGCGCCAGAAACTGCTTGATGTCTACTACTCAGCCTTCTTCTTGTAGACGTTGTTGGGCCTCCAAGTGCAGAGGTTTGTAGGACAGTAGCAAATTTCCCTCAAGTGGATGACCTAAGGTATATCAATCCGTGGGAGGCGTAGGATGAAGATGGTCTCTCTCAAACAACCCTACAACCAAATAACAAAGATTCTCTTGTGTCCCCAACACACCCAATACAATGATAACTTGTATAGGTGCACTAGTTCAGCGAAGGGATGGTGATACAAGTGCAATATGGATGGTAGATATAGGTTTTTGTAATCTGAAAATATAAAAACAGCAAGGTAACTAATGATAAAAGTGAGCGAAAACGGTATTGCAATGCGTTGAAACAAGGCCTAGGGTTCATACTTTCACTAGTGCAAGTTCTCTCAACAATAATAACATAATTGGATCATAGAACTATCCCTCAACATGCAACAAAGAGTAACTCCAAAGTTACTAATAGCGAAGAACAAACAAAGAGATTATGGTAGAGTACGAAACCACCTCAAAGTTATTCTTTCCAATCAATCCGTTGGGCTATTCCTATAAGTGTCACAAACAACCCTAGAGTTCGTACTAGAATAACACCTTAACACACAAATCAACCAAAACCCTAATGTCACCTAGATACTCCAATGTCACCTCAAGTATCCGTGGGTATGATTATACGATATGCGTCACACAATCTCAGATTCATCTATTCAACCAACACATAGAACCTCAAAGAGTGCCCCAAAGTTTCTACCGGAGAATCAAGACGAAAACGTGTGCCAACCCCTATGCATAAGTTCATGGGCAGAACCCGCAAGTTGATCACCAAAACATACATCAAGTGAATCACGTGATATCCCATTGTCACCACAGATATGCATGGCAAGACATACATCAAGTGTTCTCAAATCATTAAAGACTCAATCCGATAAGATTACTTCAAAGGGAAAACTCAATCCATTGCAAGAGAGTAGAGGGGGAGAAGCAACATAAGATCTAACTATAATAGCAAAGCTCGCGATACATCAAGATCGTGCCAAATCAAGAACACGAGAGAGAGAGATCAAACACATAGCTACCGATACATCTTTATCAGCCCGGGGTGAACTACTCCTCCTCGTCATGGAGAGCGCCGGGATGATGAAGATGGCCACCGGTGAGGGTTCCCCCTCCGGCAGGGTGCCGGAACAGGGTCCCGATTGGGTTTTGGTGGCTACAGAGGCTTGCGGCGGCAGAACTCCCGATCTATTCTCGTCTCTGGAAGTTTTAGGATACGTGGGTATATATGGGTGAAAGGAGTACGTCGGTGGAGCTTCGGGGGCCCCACGAGGCAGGGGCGCGCCCTAGGGGGGGGGCCCCACCCTCGTGGCCACCTCCCTTCTTTCCTGACGTGCACTCCAAGCTTTTCCGGTAGCTTTCCTTCCAAAAATAACTTCTCCAGTTGATTTCATTCCGTTTCGACTCTGTTTGATATTCCTTTTCTTCGAAACACTGAAATTGGCAAAAAATAGCAATTCTGGGTTGGGCCTCCGGTTAATAGGTTAGTCCCAAAAATAATATAAAAGTGGAAAATAAAGCCCAATATTGTCCAAAACAGTAGATAATATAGCATGGAGCAATCAAAAATTATAGATACATTGGAGACGTATCAATATGCAACGGAGAAGCTTTTCTGGTCATAGTTTGGTTCATCAAAACGCCCTCTGCTGCTGAATGAACAGATGTCCCAATGGGCCGAGCTTCATAGGATATCCGGCGCTGCCATGAAGAACGCCATAATCCAGCTGTGGCCGACTAAGCCTATTCCGAATAGCTACTTCGGCTTGGTGCAGCGGCTTGCTGATGCGGTGCCACGTATCGACGCCGTTAAGCGGTCGGCGTGCATTGAAGGTGCACGGATGTCCTTTGCCCGTGTCAAGACATAATGGGGAAGATGAAGGCCATCGATGTGGCAGTGAAGGGTCCACCCAAGGGCAAGGACCATCACGCACCAAAGAATTATTTTGAGGACGTCTTAGAGGCTGCCCGCTTGATAGATGGTCAATGTTCGAAAGGCATAATATTCGAATGAAGTGTTTGCGAATTGTAAAATACAATTGTTATAATTAGTCTATATTTTAGTTTTGCCTAAAGGCTTTTGTTCCTCCTATGCGGCCGTTTGTATATGATCTGAAAGTTTTCCAGTCGTCGGCTTCAGCCCCCTCATAGGAAATACGGGGGTGTTCAGAAAAGCATCTGATCATTCTTGACCCAACGTCTTGGTCCATGAAGGAGGTGTCAATGCGTTGAACGAGGCAATTGGACTATAAGGCGTTAAAACTTTCACTTAGCCATAGGAGTTTTATAGGGGGGACTACGATATAGCCCCTGGTATTTACGCGGCTTATTCTAATACGATGCGTTTACATATTTGACCTGAAAGAGGTCCTTTGTGTGACACGGAGGGAATCGCGAAAGATTCCAATAAGTCATCGAGTGGTTGACCAGCTCTCGCCGCATCATGACAGTCAGTTTTCTTCTTTCTCTACCGAGGTGCTTAACCAGGTTAACCGGAAGCACAATCGCAGTAGTTCTCCCTTTACTACCCTAGCCGATAGAGTGGAACGTAGGGTAGCAAGCACAGGAGCCGGGCAACCCAACTATTGACCCAAGACATGATTCGGAGCTGATGCATATAAGGCCAAACTCGCGATGCCGAAGTACGATATAGAGTTGTTCGGACTTGTCGGCAACTCGTTTGTTCCCATACCGAGCCCCTCGCAAGTTATGCCGAGGTGTATATTTGAAACAACCGTAGGAGCAAAACTCTGTTCTGTAGAAAAGAGTGGATTATTTTTACTGGGATCTAAGTAAAGTGCCAATCGTTTATATAGATAACAAAGCCACACCCTGGCTATTTTACATGCCAAGGGTCGAGGGCTGAGGATAAAGGCACTTTACAGGCTCGAAATACTGAGCGCGGTCTACAAAAAGTTATTTTGGACCTCCTGTCGCACGTCTGCGCCGCCTGTCCTCGGTTAGGGTACTCCTTGATGGAAATAGCCCCCTAGGTGAGTGTATGGACCCGAACTCCGCTAGAGTCCGTTAGATGTTTAGCCTCTGCGTCACATATAGTAAAGGATAATGAAGAAAGAAAGAGTAATTAGAAAAAGGTTACGGGAGTGCTTGCAGGCTCGTCCGTATTGTGCTTCCGCCGATGCCCAGGGTATCTTAAGAGCATAGTTATGTATGCGCGGTACAGATTTCACGGATATATGAGGTGGGCGTCGGAAGCCGAACTGCTATTTCCTGAATTGGTCGATCCTGTTGAATGGAGACCGGTGGCTTAAAGGCCGACAAGGTATGCGGTTTAATAAGACCGCTTTGTACTGAAGTTGCCGCAGTATGATCTTTAGTCCGGAGGGAGTGCTTTTCCTACTCCCTTGTAGAGTTGTGTATCGTGTATACCATGTTCACTATTTTTACTTCGGGGGGAAATTGCTTCTGACCCCCGGTATTTGGTTGGTGAGTCTTTTCGTCGTTGCTATCACTGGGCGGCCTTCTCCCCTTATGTTTAGCGTTGAGCTTGCCGGCCTGCTTGAAGACCCAGCAGCTTCCGTTGGTATGATTAGCTGGTTTATCGATGTGGCCGTGAATCTGGCAGGGTCGATCCAATATCCTGTCTAAATTGGATGGTCCGTCTCTGTTCGCCTTGAATGGCTTTTTCCATTGACCAAGCTTGGGACCGCTGAATCCGGTGTTGACCGCTGTGTCGCGCGTTCTTTCATTATCATTGCGATGTTTGTGCTTGCTGTGTCGTGGCTTGCCATTGCCGTCTCAGATTTCGGAAGTGCCCGGGTCGCTGGCGCTGTTGCTTCTACGAGCGAGCCAGCTGTCTTCTCCCGCGCAAAAGCAGGTCATTAGAGCGGTAAGGGCTGTCATGGATTTTGGTTTTTCTTGACCGAGGTGGCGGGCGAGCCATTCATCCCAGACGTTGTGTCTGAAGGCCGCAAGGGCTTCCGCGTTCGGACAGTCGACGATTTGGTTCTTTTTAACTAAGAACCTAGTCCATAGCTTCCTGGCTGACTCTCCGGGCTACTGGACAATGTGACTTAAGTCATCGGCGTCCGGTGGCCGGACATATGTTACTTGGAAGTTGTCGCGGAAGGCGTCTTCCAAATCTTCCCAGCTAACAATAGAGTTTTCCGGTAGACTGTTTAACCAGTACCGAGCTGGTCCTTTGAGTTTTAGTGGTAGGTATTTGATGGCATGAAGGTCATCTCTGAGGGCCATGTGGATATGGAGGAGGAAGTCCTCGATCCATACCGCGGGATCCGTTGTTCAGTCGTATGATTCGATATTCATGGGTTTAAACCCGTCTGGGAATTCATGCTCCATTACTTCGTCTGTGAAGCAAAGAGGGTGTGCGGCGCCTCTATATTGGGCCACATTGTGACGTACTTCCGATGGAGTCCGTTTGCGGTTTTCGGCCCGGGCATGGCTAGGTTTGTCACGTCCGAATAGGTAGCCATCATCGCGTGTCGAGGCACGTCCTCACGATCCATAGATCGATCTTGTATGTCCTACTCTACTGTCCAGGTCCTGGTGAAGGTCATATGTATAACCCCGAGCTGTTTTATTCCTGCCTTTACGGCAAGGTGGGGCAGTCTGGTGTTCGGCTTGAGTTGCAGTGTTATCCCGACCGCGTAGCGGCCGGTCAGCCGCGTTGCACGATGGTGGTACGGGCTCCAACGCCTCGTCATTTAACTGAGGCAGCAATTTGCGCTTCGGGTAATTTTTGGCTGGGCCACTAAGGCCGTATTCCTCGGCGGTTAGGACTTCGGTCCATCTATCATTGAGCAGGTCTTGGTCAGCTTGAAGCTGCTGCTGCTTCTTTTTCAGGCTCCTTGCAGTGGCTATTAGCCGGCGTTTGAAGCGCTCCTGCTCGAGAGGTTCCTCAGGCACGATGAAATCCTCGTTGCCAAGGCTCTCCTCATCCTCGAAAAGCGTAAGATAATTACTATCCTCCGAGTCTTCGTGTATGGTCTATTCATCGGATCTAACGTGCCCGTCTTCCCGTTCATCCTGTTCGGAGATTGCCCCAATAGGGTCTTCATTATCTTCGGCATTGTCCGGAGTATTGTTTTCTCTGGTACCGGTGTTACGACGTGACTTAGAGCGGCGCGGTTGATGCGGGTGTATGGGCTGTGTCTCTGGAGGTTTATCCTCAACTGGATCCTCTTTTTCATCGTTGTTAGTTTCTTTAGGTGTATCCACCATGTATACGTCGTACCAAGAAGTGTCCGTCCAGCGTCCGATAGACGGCGGGTTTTGTCCCTGCTCCTCATTGGCATCATCGTCCATACCGTAGATGTCTTCGGAGCCATACTCAAGCATGTCTGTTAAGTCCTCGACAGTGGCTACGGAGTGGGTGGCGGGTGGGAAGCACAATTCTCTATCATCAGCCCCTAGTTCGAACCGAACATAGTTCGGTTGTGAGTCCCCCGCCAAGGACAGGTTTTTTTAATGAGTTTAGCACATCACCCAAGGGCGAATGCTGGAAGATGTCTGCGGCGCTGAATTCGAAGATCGATAATCGATCAAGCTCGGCGTCCGGGGACTCACATGGTTTGGAACTTATAGCCGGAAACGAGTCCGAAGTTCCGGTGACACAGATATCGTGTGAGGTTAAGGCTATGTGCGGCTCCAACGCCGCGGAATCTGTAGCCTCCGTGGTGGGGCTGAGCTCCCCGTCCTCGGATGGCGCGGTCTACTCCGGATCTAGAGCCAGAGCACTTACACAAGCTATCTCCTGGATGTGGTCCGATGACAGATTTAAGTCATATTCGTCGGGGCGACAAGGAGCGGTCGCTGTGGTCTCAAATCCCTCGAAGATCAAGTCTCCACGGATGTACGTGACGTAGTTCAAGCTTCCAAATCTGACCTAATGGCCAGGGGCATAGCTATCGATCTACTCTAGATGGTCAAGCGAGTTAACCCGCAGTGCAAAGCCGCCAGACACGAAGATCTATCCGGGGAGGAAGGTTTCTCCTAGGACAGCATCATCGTTGACGATTGAAGGGGCCATCAAAACTTTTGGGGACGGCACAGTGGTACTCTCAATGAAAGCACCAATGTCGGTGTCAAAACTGGCGGATCTCGGGTAGGGGGTCCCGAACTATGTGTCTAAGGATGATGGTAACAGGAGACGGGAGACACAAGGTTTACCCAGGTTCGGGCCCTCTCTATGGAGGTAATACCCTACTTCCTGCTTGATTGATCTTGATGAATATGAGTATTACAAGAGTTAATCTACCACGAGATCGTAATGGCTAAACCCTAAAAGTCTAGCCTGTATGACTATGGTAATTAGTATCTCCCCTCCGGACTAAGTCCTTCGGTTTATATAGACACTGGGAGGATCTAGGGTTACACAAGGCCGGTTATAGAGAAAGGAATCTACATAATTGATCGCCAAGCTTGCCTTCCACGCCAAGGAGAGTCCCATTCGGACACGGATAGAGTCTTCGGTCTTTGTATCTTCACGGCCCATCAGTCCGGCCCATGGCTAACAGGCCGGACGTCTGAGGACCCCTTAGTCCAGGACTCCCTCAAAGGTACAACTACCTCATTAAGTTCTACTTTCCTCCAACTCACTTCTTTCGAGAGAAACTCCTTCTCTAGAAAGGATCCACTCTAAGCAACAAATATCTTGCCTTTGGATCTGTGATAGAAGGTGTACCCAATAGTTTCTTTTGGGTATCCTATGAGAACGCACTTCTCCGATTTGGGTTCGAGCTTATCGGTTTGGATTTTTTTCACATAAGCATTACAACCCCAAACTTTAAGAAAAGTCAGCTTGGGTTTCTTGCCAAACCACAGTTCATACGGTGTCGTCTCAACTGATTTAGATGGTGCCCTATTTAACGTGAATGCAGCTGTCTCTAATGCATAACCCCAAAACGATAGTGGTAAATCGGTAAGGGACATCATAGATCGCACCATATCTAGTAAAGTACGGTTATGACGTTCGGACACACCATTACGCTGTGGTGTTCCAGGAGGCGTGAGTTGTGAAACTACACCACATTGTTTCAAATGAAGACCAAACTCGTAACTCAAATATTCGCCTCCACGATCAGATCGTAGAAACTTTATTTTCTTATTACAATGAGTTTCCACTTCACTCCGAAATTCTTTGAACTTTTCAAATGTTCCAGACTTATGTTTCATTAAGTAGATATACCCATATCTGCTGAAATCATCTGTGAAGGTCAGAAAATAACGATACCCGCCACGAGCCTCAACACTCATGGACCACATACATCAGTATGTATTATTTCCAATAAGTCAGTGGCTCGCTCCATTGTTCCGGAGAATAGAGTCTTAGTCATCTTCCCATGAGGCATGGTTCGCAAGTATCAAGTGATTCATAATCAAGTGATTCCTAAAGCCCATCAGCATGGAGTTTCTTCATGTGCTTTACACCAATATGAACTAAATGGCAGTGCCACAAATAAGTTGCACTATCATTATCAACTTTGCATCTTTTGGCATCAACATTATGAATATGTGTATCATCACGATCGAGATTCAATAAACCATTTATATTGAGTGTATGACCATAGAAGGTTTTATTCATGAAAATAGAACAACAATTATTCTTTGACTTAAATGAATAACTGTATTGCAATAAACATGATCCAATCATATTCATGCTCAACACAAACACCAAATAACATTTATTTTAAGTTCAACACTAATCCTGAAGGTAAAGGGAGTGTGCGATGGTGATCTTATCAACCTTTGAATCACTTCCAACACACATCGTCACCTTGCCCTTAACTAGTCTTTGTTCATTTTGTAACTCCTTTTTCGAGTTACTAGTCTTAGCAACTGGACCGGTATCAAATACCCTAGGGTTACTATGAACACTAGTAAAGTACACATCAATAACATGTATATCAAATATACCTTTGTTCACTTTGCCATCCTTCTTATCCGCCAAGTATCTAGGGCAGTTCCACTTCCAGTGACCATTCCTTTTGCAATAGAAGCACTTAGTTTCAGGTTTAGGTCTATCTTTGGGCTTCTTCACAGGAGTGGAAACTTGCTTGTCATTCTTCTTGAAGTTCCCTTTCTTTTCCTTTGCCCGTTTTTCTTGAAACTAGTGGTCTTGTTAACCATCAACACTTGATGCTATTTCTTGATTTCTACCTCCTCTGATTTCAGCATCGCGAAGAGCTTGGGAATCATTTTCGTCATCCCATGCATATTATAGTTCATCATGAAGTTCTAGTAACTTGGTGATAGTGACTAGAGAACTTTGTCAGTCACTATCTTATCTGGAAGATTAACTCCCACTTGATTCAAGCGATTGTAGTACCTAGACATTCCGAGCACATGCTCACTTGCTGAATTATTCTCCTCCATCTTGTAGGCAAAGTACTTGTCAGAGGTCTCATACCTCTTGACAGGGGCATGAGTCTAAAATACCAATTTCCACTCTTGGAACATCTCATATGCTCTGTGGCGTTTCAAAACATTTTTGAAGTCCTGGTTCTAAGCCATAAAGCATGGTGCACTAAACTATCAAGTAGTCATCACACCGAGCTTGCAAAACATTCATAACTTCTGCAACTGCTCCTGCAACAGGTTCGTCACCTACTGGTGCATCAAGGACATAATTCTTCTGTGTAGCAATGACGATAATCCTCAGGCCATGGACCCAGTTCGCATCATTGCAACTATCATCTTTCAACTTAGTTTTCTCTAGGAACATATCAAAAATAAAACAGGAGAGCTATACGCAAGTATTGATCTACAACATAGATATGCAAATACTATCAAGGACTAAGTTCATGATAAATTAAGGTTCAATTAATCATATTACTTAAGAACTCCCACTTAGATAGACATCCCTCTAGTCATCTAAATGATCACGTGATCCATATCAACTAAACCATATCCGATCATCACGTGAGATGGAGTAGTTTTCAATGGTGAGCATCTCTATCTTGATCATATCTACTATATGATTCACGGTCGACCTTTCGGTCTTAGTGTTCCGAGGCCATATCTGCATATGCTAGGCTCGTCAAGTTTAACCCGAGTATTCTGCACGTGCAAAACTGCTTTGCACCCGTTGTATGTGAACGTAGAGTTTATCACACCCAATCATCACGTGGTGTCTCGGCACGACGAACTGTAGCAACGGTGCATACTCAGGGAGAACACTTGTACCTTGAAATTTAGTGAGGGATCATCTTATAATGCTACCGCCGTACTAAGAAAAATAAAATGCATAAAAGATAAACATCACATGCAATCAAAATATGTGACATGATATGGCCATCATCATCTTGTGCCTTTGATCTCCATCTCCAAAGCATCGTCATGATCTCCATCGTCAACGGCTTGACACCTTGATCTCCATCGTAGTGTCATTGTCGTCTCGCCAACTATTGCTTCTACGACTATCGCTACCGCTTAGTGGTAAAGTAAAGCAATTACATGGCGATTGCATTTCATACAATAAAGAGACAACCATAAGGCTCCTGCCAGTTGCCGATAACTTTAACAAAACATGATCATCTCATACAACAATTTATATCTCATCACGTCTTGACCATATCACATCACAACATGCCCTGCAAAAACAAGTTAGAAGTCCCCTACTTTGTTGTTGCAAGTTTTACGTGGCTGCTACGGGCTTCTATCAAGAACTGTTCTTACCTACGCATCAAAACCACAATGATTTTTCGTCAAGTGTGCTATTTTAACCTTCAACAAGGACCGGCCGTAGTCAATATCGATTCAACTAAAGTTGGAGAAACAGACACCCGCCAGCCACCTGTGTGCTAAAGCACGTCTGTAGAACCGGTCTCGTGAACGTGGTCATGTAATGTTGGTCCGGGCCGCTTCATCCAACAATACCGCCGAATCAAAATAAGACGTTGGTGGTAAGCAGTATGACTATTATCGCCCACAACTCTTTGTGTTCTACTCGTGCATATCATCTACGCATAGAACTGGCTCAGATGCCACTGTTGGGGAACGTAGCAAGCAATTTCAAAAAAATTCCTAAGATCACGCATGATCTATCTAGGATATGCATAGCAACGAGAGGGGGAGAGTGTATCCACGTACCCTCGTAGACTGAAAGCGGAAGAGTTAGGTTAACGTGGTTGATGTAGTTGAACGTCTTCGCGATCCAACCGATCCAAGTACCGAATGTACGACACCTCCGTGTTCAGCACACGTTCAGCTCGATGACGTCCCTCGAACTCTTGATCCAGTAGAGGGTCGAGGGAGAGTTCCGTCAGCACGACGGCGTGGTGACAGTGATGGTGATGTGATACGTCTCCAATGTATCTACTTTTTCTCACGCTTTTCCTCTTGTTTTGGACTCTAATTTGCATGATTTGAATGAAACTAACCCCGGACTGATGTTGTTTTCAGCAGAACTACCATGGTGTTGTTTT
This sequence comes from Aegilops longissima, assembly GCA_021605205.1. Lineage (NCBI taxonomy): Eukaryota > Viridiplantae > Streptophyta > Magnoliopsida > Poales > Poaceae > Aegilops > Aegilops longissima. The sequence goes on from CM038680.1 coordinate 251,180,634, forward strand.
TGTGCAGAAATATAAGTTCTCGGAATGGAACGAAACTTCAGGAGGAATTTTTATACAATAAATGAGAATTTCTGGAGCCAAGACCTACCGTAGAGGGGCCCCTGGGTGGGCACAACCCACCAGGGTGCGCCCCCCTCTCCTGACACGCCCAGGTGGGTTGTACCCACCTGGTGTCCCCGCAGACCTCAACCCTGACACTATAAATTCCTATTTTCAGAGAAAAATCAGGGAGAAAGAATTATCGCGATCCATGAGACGGAGCCGCCGCCATTTGGGGCTCCGGAGAGGGGGATCTTCGTTCTTCGTGATCACCAATCCATCTCCATCGCCAATTCCATGATGCTCCCCACCGAGAGTGAGTAATTCCTTCGTAGGCTCGCTGGTCGGTGAGGAGTTGGATGAGATTCATCATGTAATCGAGTTAGTTTTGTTAGGGCTTGATCCCTAGTATCCTTTATGTTCGTAGATTGATGTTGCTATGACTTTGCTATGCTTAATGCTTTTCACTTTGGGCCCGGGTGCCATGAACTCAGATCTGAACCGTTTGTGAATTCATCATTATATCCATGTTTTAGATCCGATCTTGCAAGTTATAGTCACCTACTACGTGTTATGATCTGACAACCCCAGAGTGACAACAACCGGGCGCACTCTCGATGATGACCGTAGTTTGAGGAGTTCATGTATTCACTATGTGTTATGCTTTGTTCCAGTTCTCTATTAAAAGGAGGCCTTAATATCCCTTAGTTTCCAATATGGACCCCGCTGCCACGGGAGGGTAGGACAAAAGATGTCATGCAAGTTATTTTAATAAAGCACGCATGACTTTTTACGAAATACATGCCTACATTATATCGATGAACTGGAGCTAGTGCCATATCGCCCTAGGTTATAATTGTCACATGATGAATATCATCCAACAAGTCACCTATCCAATTCCTACGAATTTATCTTATATTGTTTGTACTGCGTTACTACTACTATCATCATTGTTACACTTGCTACAAAATTACTGCTATCACTGTTACTGCTACTATTGCTGCTGTCACTTCTATCAAAACTATCGTATTACTGTGCTACTGATTATTTGCTGCAAATAATTAATCTCCAGGTGTTGTTGAATTGACAACTCAGCTGCTAATACCTTCAAAAATTCTTTGGCTCCCCTTGTGTCGAATCTATAAATTTGGGTCGAATACTCTACCCTCGAAAACTGTTGCGATCCCCTATACTTGTGGGTTATCAAGACCTTTTTCTGGTGCCGTTTCCAGGGAGCATAGCTATATTTGTTGAGTCACTTGGGATTGTTATCATATTATCACTATGAAAAATCTAAAGGATCCAAAGACTAAGATATTTCCCTCAAAGTCGAGGGGAGGTAAGGAACTGCCATCCAGTTCTGCTTTAGATTCACCTTCTGTTATGAATAAACTTGCAACACCACCCCATGTTATTAATTCTGATATGTCACAAGTTATTGATGGTGCTACTTCTACTATGAATGATGCTTATGATGATGCTAGTACCTTGCTTTATACTGATGATGTGCCACTTGGTGAGTTTCTTGATGAACAAATTGCTAGAGTTATACAACATGATGTTGTTGAATCTGATGATGAGCTTGAAACTGAAACTCCTGAAACACCTGCTAGAACTAGCCTTCCTAGATATGAATTGCCTAAGGTACTGGAAGGTTATGTTATGAGTGAAGAAACAACTAGAGATATTCTTGCTTGCAATGATAGAGATGATCTAGAGAAATTATTACACAAGTATAAAGAAAAATCTCTGAATGCTAGAATGAAATGTGATCCTAAGTTTGCTACTTTACCTATCTTTATTGATGATAAGTGAGGGAGTCCCGGATTAGGGGGTGTCCGGATAGCTGAACTATACCCTTTGGCCGGACTCCTGGACTATGAAGATACAAGATTGAAGACTCCGTCCCGTGTCCGGATGGGACTTTCCTTGGCGTGGAAGGCAAGCTTGGCAATACGGATATGTAGATCTCCTACCATTGTAACCACCTCTGTGTAACCCTAACTGTCGGTGTCAAAACCGGCGGATCTCGGGTAGGGGGTCCCGAACTGTGCGTCTAGGCGGATGGTAACAGGAGACAAGGGACACGATGTTTTTACCCAGGTTCGGGACCTCTCGATGGAGCTAATACCCTACTCCTGCTTGATTAATATTGATGATATGGGTAGTACAAGAGTAGATCTACCACGAGATGGTAGAGGCTAAACCCTAGAAGCTAGCCTATGGTATGATTGTTGTTCATCCTAGGGACTGAAACCCTCCGGTTTGTATAGACACCGGATAGGTTAGGGTTACACAGAGTCGGTTACAATGGTAGGAGATCTACATATCCGTATCGCCAAGCTTGCCTTCCACGCCAAGGAAAGTCCCATCCCGGACACGGGACGAAGTCTTCAATCTTGTATCCTCATAGTCTTGGAGTCCGCCAAAGATGATAGTTCGCTATCCGGACACCCCTAGTCCCGGACTCCTCAAGAGTCTCCCGAACCAGGCTTCAATGACGATGAGTCCGGGCGCATATTGTCTTCGGCATTGCAAGGCGGGTTCCTCCTCGAATACTTCATAGAAGGTTTTGAACACCGTGATAGTGTCCGGCTCTGCAAAACAAGTTCCACATACCACTGTAGAGAGAATAATTTTTGCATAGATCTGCTGACGTATTCCACGGCATGACATCACACCACGGCCAGGCCTTTATATGAATCGTTTTTTACTGCTCCACCTCAGCGCGTTCAGCGAGGCGGTTTCCCTGGCACATCTTATCAAAGCATAGATCATGCCCCCTTATTCCGGGATTCTCATCAATACGGACGTGGGTAACCCATCCGCGCCATTGATTATGGCGCTTGGGAGATAAGCGAGTTTTACCAGGCTGGTGGGGGACGCGTAGCTTCGTCCGTCCATATAAGGGGATAAGGATGCACCTTTTTCACCTACGCCTTCTTCCTCCTTTGCTCATCCATTTCCGCGCACTCGAGCTCCAGCGCCCAAGTCCGCACACCCCACCTCAACCTTCTCCAACTATGTCCGGAGCGGGAGGCAGGTGGATGGCCTCCTCCGTCACGGAGGGGCACATCACAAGACTGCGGGAGGCCGGATACTTGTCCGGCGACATCGCGTGTCGGCTACCCGACGAGGGGCAGCTCATTCCAACCCCCAGGCCCCATGAGAGGGTGGTGTTTCTCCCCCATTTCCTCCGCGGACTAGGTTTTCCACTTCACCCATTTGTCCGGGGGCTCAGGTTCTACTACGGCCTGGACTTCCACGATCTGGCCCCAAACTTCATCCTCAATATCTCGACGTTTATCGTCAGGTATGCGAAACCTTCCTCTGCATCCAACCCCACTTCGGTTTATGGTTGAAGACCTTTAGCGTCAAGCCGAAGATAGTGGGTGGCCGACAGGCGGAGTGCGGAGGCGCCATGGTTGGCAAGACGGCCAAAGTCCTATGGCTCGAGGGCTCCTTCGTAGAGACAATAAAGGGGTGGCAATCGGGGTGGTTCTATATCATCGAGCCGTGCGACCCCAAATGGGCGGCGGCCCCCCGAGTTCAGATCTGGCTTCCCCACACAGCTCTCATCATGGAAAGAGACGGGCCTGACGTGGGGGAATTCGGACGAGCTATCCGGACTCCAAACATGCGTCCGAAACCTGGTGGACAAGAATCTCAGGCTTGTCAACGTAATCCAGGTGATGCTCATCCATCGGATTCTCCCATGCCAACAACGGGCCTTCAAATTGTGGGAGTTCGATCCGGCACAGCACTCAACTCTAAAAAGGCTCTTCGACACTACGTACGAAGATGCCTGGAAGGTGCTGTTCAAGGGCGCCGAGGCTCCCTCTTCCGCCACTGAAGATCGCGGATACAGCTCGCAGCGTCAAGCTAGCGAGGTAAGTTATTTTACCCTTTACGGGACTCTTTTTTCATAGATTGACTCTATGTGGGATCTAAAATTCCCTAACCTTTGACAGGACTGGCTGAAGACATCCGGACAGATTAACTGTCCGGCTCCCTTGCTAGAAGACCCAGTGGACGCCCGGTTGACGGGGCTGCTGGCTCCGGTACCCCATGTGGTGCCGGAGAAGAAGGCCAAGAAGGAGGCCACGGGAGCTCGAAGGAGCTCCCGCGCCGAGTGCTGTCGATTCGGCAGAATCCTCTCCCGAGAACCGGGAGGAGGAAAAAGCCTCTCCCCGTGAGGAGGAGAGAAAAGGAAGGCCGCCTAACCGGGAGGCCGGAGGGTCAAGAAGGAAGAACCCTTCCTCCGGACTTCTCCACCAACGTCGACAACGACGACGAGGATTGGCCAACGAGGGCCAAGCCCCTGGCGAGATTGTAAGTGTCCGGATACCCATGACTTTTTTATTGCATAGTGTTCTCTAATGTCGAACAATCATGCAGCCCGCCCAAGGGCGAGCTTGCCGCTTCGACGAGCGGGTCCCTGAGTTCGTCGGAAATGAAGAGTACTTCACTTCCGGCTGCCTCCTCAACTCACGCTGCGGACGACGCCGAGGTGAGGCCCCAAGGGGGCCTGGTCAAGAGGAGGTGGTGCAGGAGGCGCCGCAAGGCAACCTCCCGGACTCCAGGCCCGTGGGGGGCGAGACCCCCAGGGGCTCTAAGCCCGACCCTCGTCCGGACTCCATGCCGGAACCTTCAGCGGTTCCGGAGTACGGCAAGCGGTCCCTTCGTAAGAAGGGTAAGACGCCGTGTCCTCCGTCCAACCGGAGGCACCGGATAACTCTTGGGCGCTTAACAGCGCCTCCATCGAGGAGCACCGCCTTTATTATGAGTCGCGGTGATCCGGACGATTCGATCCACCAAGAGCTGGTGACGAAGCATGTACCAGCCTTCTAACAGGCTTTGAGGTAAGTTTAGAATATGTAAAAATATTACCGATAGACAGTAGCCCTGATGCTTAGTTCGGTGTTCGGAAAGAAAAGCCGGACTAAGGATCTAAAAGATATACGCAGGAGTCTAACATAAGTATGTCAATATGGGAATGCAGGTGGGCTGCTCACCTCCGCCAGACCGACTGCAGAGGTCAATGCATTGAAGCGAGCCTCGGCGGTCCGAGAACGAGCTCGGCCAAGCCAAGAAGCAGCTCGAGGACAAGGAAGGTAAGTAATACCTTATTAAAGAAATACCTTATAGAAAGGTTTGGTTGCAAAAATAACAGGAATAACATGGGTACTGCGGGGCCCTGAGCGAGGTGGCGACCACTGAAGGAAGCGATGTCTCGGCCCGGCTCAGCGCCACGGAGGCGCCGAGCGAGAGAAGGGGGAGGCGCAGCTGGCGGAGATACGGCAAGAGCTCCAGGCTCGTGAAAAAACACGAGGGTTTGGAGCGTGACTCGAAGACCCGAGAGTCCGAGCTTGCCTCGGCTATTGAGAGTGCCAAAGCTACTAAGGCCGAGGCCCAAAAAGCCCTCCAAGAAATTGAATCATTAAAGAAGATAGCGGCGGGTAAGGCATTCTTTATGCAAAGCAAGCATGTAAAAGTGAATTACCTATTACTTACCCGGATTCGGAGCTCTCAAGGAGCATTCACAGATCTGCCCCGTAGTGTGTCTGATGCTGCCCCGTTCTACCGCGCCAAGGAGGGGAGCTCGACGGAGAAGGTGTTCTGGTCTCAGTATGCTGAGGCCGAACATCCGGTGCCCCTGAGCGACCAGCTAAAGCAGCTGATCGAGCTCCACAAGGTCGCCGAACAGGCCATGAAGGGCCTCATAGTTCGGCTGTGGCCATTGGAAGCCATGCCTGGGAGCTACTTCCGCTTAGTGTGGCGGCTGGTGGACGTCTGTCCAAGGATTGAAGTCATCGAGCGCTCCATCTGCATTGAAGGTGCCCGTCGGGCCCTTGCCCGTTCTAAAGTGCACTGGGGCAAGCTGGATGCGGAGAAGCTTGTGACGGACGGGCCACCGAAGGGCAAGGAGCATCGCACGCCCGAAATGTACTATGAGGGCCTCCTGAAAGGTGCCCGCCGTATAGCGGATGAGTGCTCCAAAGATGTAATTTTTGAATAGACTCGCATTTGTTATCCTGTACGCTGAAAACTTGTTCATATGCGCTAAGCAACGCTTGTTAAGTTAAAATATTACCTTCTGTGCGGCCGTTTATCAAATTTTGAGAGATGGCAAGTCGTTGGCTTCAGCCCCCATGCCACAGTCTTTGGGGTGTTCGGGATAAACTTGGCGCTCTTGTTCCCATTCTTGGGTCCTGTCGAGGCGGCTCAACGCAACGAACAAAACAACCGGACTTATAATGCTTGAACACTCTCACTTAGCCATAGAATTCTATAATTTTAAATTTCGGTGAAGCCCCTAGTATTCGGAAGACCGAGTTCGGGCGCTATCCACGCCTTGGCGGACAATTCGGTTCCTTGCTCTAAGCGGCATAAGTCTTTAGGGACCCGAAAAACCTCTCGAACAGCGACCGCTCTCGCCCTATCATGACGGTCAGTTTTAGCTTTACATCGAGGTGCTCGACCCAGCTCAAGCTGGGCACAATCGCGATGGTTCTCCTGGTGCTACCTTAGCCGATATAACGGAACGTAAGGTACCAAAACACGGGAGCCAAACCCAACTATTGACCCAGGACATGATTCGGAGCCGTTTCATATAATGCTATAAGTTCGGGGTGCCGCACTTGTGAAAGTGTTCAGACTTATCACACCAAAATTTTGGGGTACTTAAGCCCCTGGTGTATTGGCCGTACCAAAGTGTACGGGTGCAACATGTCATAAAATGAACATATGTATAGATAAAAAATGTAATAATAGGCAAGAGCTATATATTGGTTATTAAAAAGAGACTGCAAATAAAAGCAAAACGATACAAATTGTGCGATAAGCAAGGGATGGGACTATTTAACATGTCCCCCTCCAGGGGTAAGCTGTGGGATGGTATGTAAAACAGGTATAATGCTCGTAGTAGAGACCACCTGAACACTCGACGTAGCTTTCTGCTTCCCTGGCTGTTGCATCGTTAGTTCGGCAATTCTAGTGCTGGACGGGACTTCTGGAAAATGGAGTCCTGAAAGTAAGAAAAAAGAAAAAAGAAAAAAAATGACACAATCGGGAGCCCCTGGTGCGGTCGAGTCGCATTCTTGGTGTGTCGTGGTCGTGCCCCTCCCCTTATGCCCATGGTATCTCCAGAGCGTAGTTATGTACGCGTAATACTGGCTTCGCAATTTCGCGTGGGCTGGGGTTGGGGCCGGATTGCTACGCGTGCTTGAATCGTGACAGGCGGTCTTGATGTAGGTTACTCCGGGCGCGCTTGACAGTGTCCGGACGTTTAGTGGCCGGACTCGAGAATTGTTGCGAGAGGCTGCTTTGAACCTCCGCCGCAAGGGCCGCCGTGTGCTCCTCCGTTCGGAGAGAGCGTTCGGTGTTTCCATTGACCGTGATTACTCCTCGAGGTCCTGACATCTTGAGCTTGAGGTATGCGTAGTGCGGCACCGCATTGAACTTTGCAAATGCGGTTCGTCCGGCGCAAAGGCGTGATAGCCATCGCGAGCGGTACTATGTCGAAGATTAACTCTTCGCTTCGGAAGTTATCCGGGGATCCGAAGACCACTTCAAGTGTAACTGAGCCCGTACAATTGGCCTCTACACCCGGTATGACGCCTTTAAAGGTCGTCCTTGTAGTTTAATCCTTGAGGGGTCTATGCCCATTTTGCGCACTATATCGTGATAAAGCAGGTTCAGGCTGCTACCGCCGTCCATCAGGACTCTAGTGAGGTGAAATCCGTCAATAATTGGGTCAAGAACCAATGCGGCGAAACCGCCGTGACGGATGCTAGTGGGGTGGTCCGTTCGATCAAAGGTGATCGGGCAGGAAGACCATGGGTTGAACTTTGGGGCAACTGGCTCCATCGCGTATACGTCCCTTAGCACACGCTTCCGCTCCCTTTTGGGTATATGGCTTGCGTATATCATGTTCACCATCCGCACTTGTGGGGGGAAACCCTTCTGTCCTCTATTGTTCGACGGCCGGGGCTCTTCCTCGTCATCGCTATGCAGCCCCTTGTCATTGAGCTCGACACTTAGCTTGCCTGCTTGCTTGAACACCCAACAATCCCTGTTGGTGTGATTGGCTGGTTTTTCGGGGGTGCCATGTATTTGGCACAAGCGATCGAGTATTCGGTCCAAGTTGGACGGACCCTGGGTATTTCTTTTGAATGGCTTCTTCCGCTGACCGGGTTTAGAGCCTCTGAATCCGGCATTGACTGCCGTATCTTCAGCATTATCGCCGTTAATGCGGCGCTTGTTCTTGTTGCGACGCGACCTGCCATTGCTGTCCTTGGTATCCGAACTACCAGGGTTTTTGGTCAAGTTGTTACTACGAGCTAGCCAGTTGTCCTCTCCCGCACAAAAGCGGGTCATGAGTGTTGTGAGGGCTGCCATGGATTTCAGCTTTCCCTGTCCTAGGTGCCGGGCTAGCCACTCTTCGCGGATGTTATGTTTGAAGGCTGCAAGGGCCTCTGCATCCGGACAGTCAACGATTTGATTTTTCTTGGTTAGGAACCGTGTCCAGAATTGTCTGGCCGATTCTTATGGCTGCTGAATTATATGGCTAAGGTCATCGGCGTCGGTGGTGCATATATGTGCCTGGAAGTTATCAAGGAATGCGGCTTCCGGTCCTCCCAACAACCAATTGATTCTGGCGGCAAGCTGTTAAGCCAATGCCGAGCTGGTCCTTTAAGCTTGAGGGGGAGGTATTTGATGGCGTGTAGATCATCGCCACGGGCCATGTGGATATGGAGGAGATAGTCCTCGATCCATACCGCAGGATCTGTGGTACCATCGTATGATTCGATGTTTACAGGTTTAAAGCCCTCAGGGATTTGATGATCCATTACTTCATCTGTGAAGCATAGTGGGTGTGCGGCGCCTCTGTATTGGACTATATCATGACGCAGCTCAAATGAACTTTGTCTATTGTGTTCGGCCCGGCCGGAGTTCCTGTATCCGGCGTGACGGTTATCATCACGTGTCGTGGGGCGCCCACGCGATCCGTAGATCGATCTTGTATGTTTTGCCTTATCCTACAATATATCTCGCAAGTCCGGCGCGTTTTCCCGTGCCTTGACACTTTTTGAACGGCGTCGGGGTACGGCTTGAACGGAGGATCTAGAGGCCTCTCTATCGCGGCCACGGGGTGGCCGGTCTGCCATGTCGTACGCTGGTGATTTGGGTGCTTCCTCTGATCGAAGCAACGGCCTACGTTTGGGGTAGATTTTGGAGGGGTGTTCGAGTTCATACTCTTCGGCTGCGAGGACTTCAGTCCATCTGTCAGCTAGCAGGTCTTGGTCAGCTCTAAGTTGTTGCTGCTTTTTCTTGAGGCTGCTTGCCGTGGCCATAAGCCTGCGTTTGAAACGCTCCTGTTCGGCAGGATCCTCAGGTACGACAAATTCGTCGTCGTCGAGGCTTGACTCATCTTCGGAGGGAGGCGCATAATTATTGTCCTCTACCTCTCTTTCTGCCGCACTGTCGTGCGGACTTGCTTCTCCCTCCTCTTGCGCTGAGTCCTGCTGGAGGGGGTTGTCTTCGGCACTGTCCGGGGTGTTATTATCTCCCGTGCCGGAATCACCGTTTTTGCTGTGGCGGGATTTAGAGCGGCGCCGCTGACGTTGGCGCTTGGGTTGTTTCTTGGAGGGGTCATCCTCCGTTGTTCCATCGCCGTTCCCATCTTTTGGGATGTCCACCATGTATATGTCGTATGACGAGGTGGCCTTCTTGTGCCCTATAGGCGCTGGGTCTTGGTCGTCTCTGGCATCGTCGTCCATACCGTCGAAGTCGAGCATGTCGGTTAAATCATCGACAGTGGCTACAAAGTGGGTGGTGGGTGGGCGTTGAATTTCTTCGTCGTCCGCATCCCAACCTTCCTGACCGTAGTCCGGCCAGGGCTCTCCGGATAAAGAGAGAGACTTTAGTGAATTCAGGATGAAGCCAAAGGGCGAGTGTTGAAAGATGTCCGCGGCAGTGAACTCCATGACCGGCGCCCAATCAGATTCGATTGGTAGGGGCACGGAGGGTTCGGAGTCCGGAGAGGAGTCTGGCACCTTGGAGTCACGGTCTTCACAAAGGACAGGGATGGAGTTCGGCTCAATCGCCGCTGAGATCGTAGCCCCCGAGGCGGTGTCCAACTACCCGTCCTCCATTGGGGAATCCGGCTCCGGATTAAGGGTCGGAGCGGGCACTGGTGCGGCCTCCGTGACCTTGTTGGTGGCGAGCTAGATCGTGCCCATCGAGGCAGGTCTGGCGCGCTTGGCTGCGGCTCGAGTCCGTCGAAGATCAAGTCTCCGCGAGTCGGCCGTATAGTTTAAACTTCAAATCTGACCTGATGGCGGGCGTAGCTTCGATCTGCTCCGGATGGCCAGCGAATTGGCCGCAGATGCAAAGCCGCCCGAATCGAAGATCTGTCCGGGGAGAAAAGTCTCACCACGGACTGCGTCGTTCTTGATGATCGAAGGAGCCATCGGGCCTATAGGTGGCGACACGGAGGAACTCTCAATGAAAGCACCAATGTCGGTGTCAAAACCGGCGGATCTCGGTAGGGGGTCCCGAACTGTGCGTCTAGGCGGATGGTAACGAGGAGACAAGGGACACGATGTCTTTACCCGGTTGGGCCCTCTCGATGGAGGTAATACCCTACTCCTGCTTGATTAATATTGATGATATGGGTAGTACAAGAGTAGATCTACCACGAGATCATAGAGGCTAAACCACAGAAGCTAGCCTATGGTATGATTGTTGTTCGTCCTACGGACTAAAACCCTCCGGTTTATATAGACACCGGATAGGTTAGGGTTACACAGAGTCGGTTACAATGGTAGGAGATCTACATATCCGTATCGCCAAGCTTGCCTTCCACGCCAAGGAAAGTCCCATCCGGACACGGGACGAAGTCTTCAATCTTGTATCTTCATTGTCTTGGAGTCCGGCCAAAGATGATAGTTCGGCTATCCGGACACCCCCTAGTCCAGGACTCCCTCACTAACCCTCTCCGGTGCCTATATAAACCGGAGGGTTTTAGTCCGTAGGACGAAGAACAATCATACCATAGGCTAGCTTCTAGGGTTTAGCCTCTCTGATCTCGTGGTAGATCTACTCTTGTACTACCCATATCATCAATATTAATCAAGCAGGAGTAGGGTTTTACCTCCATCGAAAGGGCCCGAACCTGGGTAAAAACATCGTGTCCCTTGTCTCCTGTTACCATCCGCCTAGACGCAAAGTTCTAGACCCCCTACCCGAGATCTGCCGGTTTTGACACCGACATTGATACTTTCATTGAGAGTTCCGCTGTGACGTCGCCATCAGGAAGGATGCCTCATCCTGTCTTTAGAGACGGCGCTGTTGCCAAAGGAGCTTTGGCTATCGGCCAAACTCTCCGGCTAGGCGGTTTTCTTATGACCGCCTGTTCGGCCGCCGCGCCGACGATGAATTCTCGGGTAATCGAAAGCAATCTTCACGTCAACTCGGAACTCGCCGAGCAGTTAGATCCGATGGAGCTCTCTTCTTTAAACGAGCTCTTGGATCGCATCGCCACCCTGGGAGTCGCTACAGACTACGATCAGATTGGGCCTAAACCTGATCCGAATGAGATTAACTCTCCCCAGGTCACCCATCATGTTGCAGTGGTGGAGGAACAATGCGGCAAGCCTTCATCTATCTTAAGGACTAGTTATGTCCGGTTCGATCCTCAAGCGGATACCCGCGAGGGAGGGCGTCACTCAAGACCTGAACCTAAAGTCGCAATGGGGGCTAGATTCATTGGACAACATCCAAGAACCCAAGCTTCCGAGTTCGGAAGCTCCTTGGCCCCTGAGTCTCAGATCGGGAGAGGTTCCGGATTTAATTCCACCCGCCCACCCAAACATAAGCGATCTATCCCAAATTCGCAAGAGCCCGCAGAAAGCAAGACACCATTCTTGGGCGATTCCTCCCGTCATGAACAGGATAAAGGACTGCCGCGAGGAAGACGCAATTTCATTCTTCTGCAATAATTGCACGGACAACGGAATCCTTAATGCCATAAGTCGCCGTGAAATTACACACTTCGCTGACTTGGCGACCATAATGCGAAAATCTTGTCGAAAAGCGCTGAAAACCGAAATAAAATTTTGGGACAATCCGCCCTAAATACAACCACAGTCCGAAATAAAAGGGTGCATTATCGCCAGCCACCGGGTTAAATACCAAAAGCAAAAACCCTCTATAGGGCATGGAACCGTACTGGAGGGATGGCTCAACGGACCCTGTAAAATTCATAGTACGAGGGCGCCACACCAACTCATAGCCTTAGAGCATGTTGGATACTCCGGCGGTGGCCAAAAGTGGCGAAGAGCTTCTTACCCCACCATCCACGAGCACCAGCCGAGGATACCAATGCAGTATTAATAGTCTTGAGACTTTCGCATCAAATAATATGCGCAAACGAACACTCCATAGCCTTGCGAAGTCTACCAAGTAGCAACAATATACCCATGGAGTGACACGGCTATTACCTTTAATGCCAGTGATGAACCTAAATTACGAACAGCCCGAGCACCAGCAGCATTGGTCCTCGGTCCAATAGTGGACGGCTTTCGCCTTACCAAGGTACTAATGGACGGTGGCAGCGGATTGAACCTCATTTATGAGAAACCATTCGAAAAATGGAAATAGACTGGAGCCGCATCGAGCGAAGCAGCACAACCTTTAGAGGAATAATACCCAGTCGGGAAGCGTGCTGCATAGGAAAAATCACACTGGATGTGGTGTTTGGCACGCCGGACAATTATAGGTCCGAGGAGGTCACGTTCCAAGTGGCCCCGTTCAGCAGCGGATACCACGCTCTATTAGGGCGAGAGGCATTCACAATTTTTCAAGCTATACCCCATTACGGGTACATGAAGCCCAACGGAATCATCACTCTTGCTAGTGACCCGGACATAGCACTCCGCGCCGAAAATAAGACAGCCGCACTGGCCCTTGAGGCACTATCCGAAGCCCTAGCGGCCGAGGAACTGACTGCCTGCGATCCACGGTGAACAGGGATGATGTGATACTCGATAAAAGATCCAAGTCCACCTCCTTTAAACCAGCGGACGAAATAGTCAAATTCCAAGTCCATCCAACGGACCCTACAAAAATGGCCTCCATCAGGGCACAATTAAACACTGATGTAGACGCCGCACTACGAGAATTCCTACGCGAAAATTGGGACATTTTTTCCTGGCACCCTTCAGACATGCCAGGAATCTCACGCCGGCTGGCCTAAACATCCTAAAAGGATTCAAGCCAGTCAAACAGGCTCTTCGGCGTTTCTCCGAACCTAAGAGACAAGCCATGGGAGAGGAGCTAGCCAAACTATTGGAGGCCGGATTCATCAGAGATATAAAACATCCGGACTGGCTAGCAAACCTGGTGATGGTACCAAAGAAGGACAAATCCTGGCGCCTATGCGTCGATTTCAAGGACCTCAACAAGGCTTGCCCAAAGGATCCCTTCCCCCTCCCCCGCATCGATCAAATTATCGACGCTACCGCAGGACACAACTCATTGTGTTTCCTCGGCGCATACTCCGGCTACCATCAAATCAAGATGGCAGAGCCTGACCAAGCCGCAACTGCATTTATCACCCCATACAGCCCATTCTGCTTCAACACAATGCCCTTCGGGCTAAAAAACGCCGGTGCAACATATCAGCGCATGATTCAAACATGTCTGGGAAACCAGATCGGCAAAACAGTGGAGGCATACGTAGATGATGTGGTCATCAAAACCAAGCATGTCGAAACTCTAGTAGATGACTTGAGGCTCACATTTGATAATCTCCGAACATATGACATCAAGCTTAACCCGGAAAAATGTGTTTTCGGCGTACCAGCCGGAAAGCTCTTGGGCTTCGTTGTATCCGATAGAGGAATTGAAGCAAACCCAGCCAAGATCTGAGCTATGTCACAATTGGATATCCCAAAGGACCTCAAACAAATACAAAAACTGACTAGATGCGTGGCGGCTCTAAGCCGCTTTATCTCCCGTTTGGGAGAAAAGGCATTACCCCTTTATCGCCTCCTCCGGCGCACCGAACACTTCGAGTGGACGGATGCCGCCACAGCCAGACTCGAAGAAATAAAAGCCATATTGGCAACAAACCCGGTCCTGGCCGCACCCAACATGGGCGAACCAATGCTATTATACATCGCGGCAACTCATCAAGTTGTAAGCGCGGTGCTCGTTGTCGAACGAGAAACGGACGGACACAAGTTCCCCCTTCAAAAACCAGTTTACTTCGTGTCCACTGTCCTCACTCCATGCAAGTCACGGTATCCGCATTATCAAAAGATAGCGTACGCGGCGTTCATGGCATCCCGGAAGCTGCGACACTACTTTCAAGAGTGTTCGATAACAGTAGCCTCCGAAGTACCTCTTAATGACATTATAAACAACCGCGACGCGACGGGCCGGATTGCCAAATGGGCCATTGAGCTCCTCCCGTTCGACATAACCTATAAGCCACGGCGAGCTATTAAGTCACAAGTTTTGGCCGACTTCGTCGCCGAATGGACTGAAGACAAACTCCCTAAAGAGTACGGCACATATTCCAACTGGATCATGCACTTCGACGGCTCCAAAATGTTGGCTGGCCTAGGGGCTGGCGTCGTTCTGACGTCCCCAACAGGAGATACAATTCAATACGCACTCCAGATAATGTATACGGACTCCAACAACGCAGCCGAATACGAGGCCCTTCTACATGGTCTCCGGATGGCAGTTCAAGCCATCTGTATTATGGGAAGGGGAGTCCGGAAATAACAGCCCGGACCCAACCGCACTGCCCGACACCGAACATTCTGACACAATTGGAGGCTCTGCCAACAAAGTAACATCTTCAGCCCACGTAATAATGGCAGTCATTGCCCCGTGGACGGAACCATTCCTAGCCTACCTAACCGGGCAGGAACTCCCCAAGGACCAAAACGAGGCACGCTGCATAGTGCGGCGATCTAAAGCCTATAAAGTCCATGAGGGAGAGCTTTATAAGAAAAGCACCACCGGAGTCCTTCAAAGGTGTATCTCCGAAGAGGAAGGGCGAAATCTTCTGGCTGAAATTCATGCCGGACTCGGCGAAAACCACGCCGCAGCCCGGGCCCTTGTAAGCAAGGCCTTCCGTACAGGATTTTATTGGCCGACGGCCAGGCAGATCTCGGACTTAGTCCAACGATCGTCGGTTGCCAGCTCTTTGCTAATCAAAGCCACATGCCACCCACCGCCTCCAAACTATACCCATCACCGGCCCTTGGCATGCAGGGGCTTGACATGGTTGGACCCCTTAAAGGAGGAACCCACAAGCAAAAATACCTACTGGTCATGGTGGATAAATTCACCAAATGGATAGAGGCCAAGCTCGTTAAGGCGGCGAATCCGGACGGTGATAGACTTCATATCGGGGTCGTACACCGTTCTGGCGTCCCCACAAGATCATCACGATAACGGCACGAACTTCACGGCCGACGAGGTCAAACTCGGTGCAAAAACATGGGCATCAAGCTCGACTATGCTTCAGTCTATCACCCTCAAAATAACGGTCAAGTCAAGCAAACAAATGGTCTAATCATGAGCGGCATCAAACCCAGATTAGTGCGGTCCCTTAAGGAATCTAAAACGCACTGGGTAGAGGAGCTCGACTCCGTACTCTGGGGGCTGCGGACCACGCCGAATTGCACCACAGGATTCACACCATTCTTTATGGTATACGGCGTAGAGGCAGTTCTGCCCTGCGACATAATTCATGACTCACCTCGCATGCGCATGTACGAAGAAAGAGAAGCCAAGCTCGATCGGCAGGACAGTTTGGACACCTTGGAGGAGGAGCGTGACGTGGCAAAAGCCTATTCCGCATTCTATCAATAGCAGGCTCGACGATATCAAAGCAGAGAAGTACGGGCCAATACTTACAATGTTGGCGAGTTAGTTCTACGCCCGCCGGACAAGAAAAAGGACAAACTCAAGCCCAAATGGGAAGGTCCCTTTATCATCGACCAAGTCCTGACAGGTGGAGCGTACCGTCGGCGAGACGCATCGGATAACCGACTCGAGCCGAACCCATGGAACGCAGCCCATCTCCGAAGATTCTACGCCTAGCGCCAGATTCTGAGTTCGTCTCCTTCCTCTGTCTATTTTTTACACATTAGCTGTCTTATATTTCTCTCCTTCTCCCTCCTTTTCTCTTACAGCCTCTAAAGGCTCGTTCGTGCATTGTTCGCACACACTTGACGCGCTATCCGCGCTCATTATACCTGGGGGCTTCTTTAACAGAAGCTTATTTATACGGGCCTCGTGCCCAACACATGTGTCACACTTCTGCATTTACCTTTTATTCACCATTATATGCATCGATATGACTTAAGTTTTGGCCAAGCTGGGTTGCCTGGCTCCTGTGCTTACCCCTACGTTCCCGATTGTTCGGCTAGGCGGTAAAGGGAGCACCTCTGTGATTGTTACTGCCGGGTCAGCCGGATGTGTACCTCAGACTGGGTGAAGCCGAAAGCTAGCGTTCTTAAGGGAATATTCGGTCGGTGAACTAAAGATGATTTCTCACTTATTTATTTATCTGCCCCCAGATGCTTTTCTGCTTTTTTCGTAGTCCGTACATGCACTTTAAGGCATGCCTCCCAAGGAAAGGAACCCCTAACGGAACTATTCTCCCTGGAAGATGTTTCTTACTAACCATGTAATATAACATAACTAGTTCGGCACTTGTCTGTTCAAGCACTAATGACCCCTACGCCTGGTCTCCACGCATGCCCCGGTTCTTATATAACCGCGAGGGTATTCGGACACACTCCAGACTATAGGGTCCCGAGGTTGAAGCGAAAAGGTTCGCCATGACAAATGATCTACAATCCGGCTAGAAGGCATTTCTACATGTCATCTTAAATTACATAGTCAATTTGACTGGGTGTATTCCTCCTCAATACCATCTAACAGGCTGTCTAGTTTATAGTCTTGTTGGGAATACTTTGAGGCCAATTCTACTTGGCCGTACACTAAGCTCACAGGGATCTCCTTCCCATCGGGCCCCACAGGTCCGACCTCGGCCATGTGGTTTGGGTCAGCCTTCGTGTACCGCGTCTTCACCATGGCCCAGGCCTCCCTGGCGCCTTGACGGCAGGCCGATATCTTCCATAATCGGAAGCGCCGCCGCGCTCCCTTAAGCCTCTCTGCAAGCTCTCCAAGGCCTTCGGGCAGGGAGGCAGATGGCCAAAAGGCCTGGGCGACGCCTTTCATCACCTGTCGAACTCGTTCATGCAGTTGTAAGAGCTCGGGAAGAAGGTCACCCGTAGAACCGGGCATTTCCTCTGCAGGACGACCTGTGAGCATACCTACAGACATAACTCTGTTAGTCGACTTCCTCGCCGAACTCTTTTTCAAAGTTCGTTCAAGCACTTACTAAAAATGCTGCGTCGAAGCCGTCGATTCTCCTTCACGAAGTCCGATAGCTGGGCACGAACATCCTTTATTTCCTCGCCCAGCTGGGTGTTGGCATCTTGGAGATTATTCTTCTCCTGCCTCACCCTCGTAAGCATGCGCTCGCCGGCCTTTAACCGGCGCAAGAGTTTTTGCTTGTCCGGATCTACTCTGGCGCCACCTGCAATGATATTGTCAGATTTACACACACGCCGCACTTCACAACATACTTATCTTTCGAATCATATATTACCAGAGGGGGTCTCCTTGGCCTCCCCTGCAGCGGCTAGTGCGGCCTCAAGTTGGGCTTTGCACTCTTCCAGCTCCTGGGACAGTTGGGTATTCTTCTTTGTAAGATCCTGCAACAAATGATCCTTAAATCAGTTATTCTAACTGTTTCAAGTCTCGGGGGCTACTGGCATATATAACCATCAAATTTTCTCACCCGTATGTCTTTCACATACTGCTCCGTGGCTCTGGCTAGACCATTTTGAGCGGCACGGAGGTGCGCATCTCCCAAATTGAAGGCATTCAATTCCTCTTGGGAGAAACATGCATCACGAAGAACTGTCCGACGACGCCTGTGATTCATGGCACTCTCCACCTCGGGATTGGTGGCAGACAGTCTGTCGGCATCCTCTGTCAGAGGAGCGTCCAACGCACGCCTCGTGTTTTCCTCCGCTTCTAGACCTGGCTTTGGAGCCTGGCTGGTGGAGGCGCTCTTTTTCCTGAAGAGAGCACAAACGTTAGTATGCCCTCCGGGAATAAAACCTGGGAATAAGACGGCACGCCATACCGTTGCGCCGGCGTCTCAATCCGGACCGCACTTCTTTTCAGCCTGCTGGGCCTTGCTGCCCCTTGTTGGCTAGCCACCGCAGGCTCGGCCTTCCGCCTCAAGGGCTCCCCACCGCAAAACACCATTGGTATCTGTGATAAAAATAAGCACGGATGGATCATTTTCAAAGTATTTGGACTTCGGTCTCAGTTACCTGCGAGGCTGGAAGTATTCCGGGGTAATCGGCCGTAATGGCGACCAAGGCGTTGTCAATGCTCAGTTGGTGAAATACCCCATCGATCAGCTCCATGGATTTGTCCGGATCCTCTTGGGAGGCCGGATCGAGGGACCGTTCCGGATCCTCGGGTTGTGGAGGAGGGCTGTTTATATCCCTTACGGCCCGGCGCAATTCCTGCGTCGAAATCACAAGATAAGGTACTTAACTATGGGAATATGGAACGGATGGGCAAAAACAAGTGTCCGCTCACCCAGCTTGGAGGATTGTACATAGAAAATCCGCCCTGTGGATTGACGCGGAGGAACTCCTCCTCTTCTCCCTTGTACAATGCGGACAAGGCCTCCGTCAGAGCGGCAACCGATCCCGGCCCCTTACGGCCGTAGCGGGTGGCATCATCCTCCCCGTTGAAATCCCACATGGGGTGGCCTCTATACTGAAGTGGCTGCACCCCCCGCATAATGCATGTGGCCATGACCCCGATCATGGTCAGTCCGGAATTAGCTAACAACCTTATCCGGCTCATTAGGTAAAGGACGTCCTTGTCATTTTCCCTCTGAGGGCTCCGTGGACGCCAGCCTAGGCACTTCTTTAAAGGAGCATTATTGAACTCGGGGAGGCTGATCCGAACAGGGTCCCGCAGGGGGACGTCTTCTATATAAAACCATTCTGAGGGCCAGTCTCCGGATGCCTTCCTTGGGGTTCCGGATTGATATCCGGTCCCGGCGATGCGCCATAATTCGGCTCCGTCCACTTGATATATCGACCCCTCCTGAGAACGGGGCACGAGGCAGAACAACTTCTTCCACAGCGCGAAATGAGCTTCGACGCCCAAGAACAGCTCGCAAAGGGCTACGAAGCCCGCAATACGCAATATGGAGGCAGGCGTAAGGTTGTGCAACTGGAGGCCGTAGAACTCTAGGATCCCCCGGAGTAACGGATGAATTGGAAATCCGAGCCCTCTTATCAGATAAGGGACATGGCATACCCGCTCTCCTTTGGAGGGACTGGGGATGCTCTCCGCTTGCTCTCCGCCATTATAGGTGGCAAGTCCGGCTCGAACTGGGACCATGAAGGCTGGGGGAAGGAATCCCTTGGTTTGGAGCATCACTAGCTCACTGTGCGAAACGGAACATCTCTCCTAACCTCCAGGCTGAGGGCTGGGAGGGCGAGAGGAGGAGCTGCATCGACTGGCCATGGATGGATCTCTGTCGGATGCGCTCCGATGAATGCTCGCGAAGGGAAGATGGTGTGATTCGGATCTAAATCCTCGTCTCTTTTATAGGCAGCTCATTTGCGCAGCTAGGGGGGTAAATGTAAAAACACCCTGGCTTTTCGCATTCGTTCGACACGTGGAAGACGACCCTTATTGGGCTGGAAGCCAAGGAGCGCAATATTCACGAGAAGCCGGACACTATTCAACAGGTACACAGAATTTGGAGAAGAACCCGCCTCGCAATGCCGAAGACAAATCTGCGCGCCGGACTCATCGTCATTGAAGCCTGGTTCGGGGGCTACTGAGGGAGTCCCGGATTAGGGGGTGTCCGGATAGCCGAACTATAACCTTTGGCCGGACTCCTGGACTATGAAGATACAAGATTGAAGACTCCGTCCCGTGTCCGGATGGGACTTTCCTTGGCGTGGAAGGCAAGCTTGGCAATACGGATATGTAGATCTCCTACCATTGTAACCGCCTCTGTGTAACCCTAACCCTCTCCGGTGCCTATAAAAACCGGAGGGTTTTAGTCCGTAGGACGAAGAACAATCATACCGTAGGCTAGCTTCTAGGGTTTAGCCTCTCGGATCTCGTGGTAGATCTACTCTTGTACTACCCATATCATCAATATTAATCAAGCAGGAGTAGGATTTTACCTCCATCGAGAGGGCCCGAACCTGGGTAAAAACATCGTGTCCCTTGTCTCCTGTTACCATCCGCCTAGACGCACAGTTCGGGACCCCCTACCCGAGATCCGTCGGTTTTGACACCGACAATAAGGATTATGAATTCTCTGTCGACCTAGAGTTGATTACTTTGGTTGAATCGGATCCTTTCCATGGTTATGAAACTGAAACTGTTGTGACACATCTTACTAAGTTGAATGACATAGCCACCCTTTTTACTCATGATGAGAAAACTCGCTATTACTTTATTCTCAAATTATTTCCTTTCTCATTAAAGGGTGATGCTAAAGCTTGGTACAATACTCTTGCTCCTGGTTGTGTGTGTAGTCCCAAGGATATGATTTATTACTTCTCTGGAAAATATTTTCCTGCTCATAAGAAACAAGCTGCCTTATAGGAAATATTTAACTGTGCTCAAACTAAAGAAGAGAGTCTCCCACAAGCTTGGGGGAGGCTTTGCCAGTTACTTAATGCTTTGCCTGATCATCCTCTTAAGAAAAAACGAAATACTTGATGTCACATCCCAAAATTCTAAATTTTGGAATGTTATATTAAAAAAATAGTTTGGATTGTTTGTTCGATTATGGTGTGGTTGCTTGTGTGAAATTGAGTGAAATTTTGAAACATTTTGAAAGTTAAATGAGAGGGAATAGAAGGAGTTTCCCAAACTTTCATCTTGCATTTATGATCTCCATGAATTCAAATTCATTTCATCACAAAACCCTGGAGTGATGATATGACTTCTTCCATTTAAATAAATGAAAAGGGTTTTTGAAAATATTTGAATTTCATTTGGAAATATTTCAAACTCAGAAACTTTATGCAACTCAATGATTTTCATGAGAGAAGATAATATGACTTCTTCAAACCATATGAAATATGAGTTGGAAGTTTAAAAGGATCAAATTTAAAGTCCTTTTGAAAATTATTTTCAATCTGGAGTTATTTGGCTTTTATTCAAAATATTTTTTTCAAAAATAAAATATATGGAAAATAGGGTAAAATAATTCCCTACATTAGAAAATTGGAGAGAAATAAATTTGAAATTATTTTGGTATTTTAAAATATTTTTATTTGGGTTTTAAATGAACCAGAAGCACTCTTTGATTTATTTAAATTTTTGTGGAATTTATTTCATGCTAGAAATATTTATGTTATAGAAAAAAAATCTGAAAATTTTGACATATAATATGCCTATATTATATTTTATTTTATTTTATTTTGGTTTTATTTTATTTTATTTTTATTTTTGTATGTACAAAAAAAAAACTTCCCTCCAACTGGGCCGGCCCACCGCCTCGTCTTCAAGCTCGGGACGGAGTCCCGAGCGAGCACGCATCGCCGCCATCATGCCCAACCCGGCCACCCCGCGCCTTGGCCCGTCCTCCATGCCATCTCGCCCCCTCCTCCATAAATAGTGCCGCCGCCACCAGATCTAACCGCACCCGTCACCACGCCGCCGCCACAGACCGTCACCACTGCCGCCGCCCTCTCTCAGCCGCTCCTCCCCGCCCACGCCTGCCGCCTCCGCTTCGCCGTCGAAGCCGCCGCCCGAGCCACTCGTCACCGAGCCCGCTGTTGTCGAAGCCGCCGCGCCGCCGATCCGATCCGCAGCCCGATCCGCGCCGCCGCCGATTTTCTTCTCGAACCGGTATAACCGGCAGAAAAAAACCGACCTGGTTTTTTTTAGTTTTTTGGTTTTTTTAGCCGGTTTATTTTATGAGGTTAGAATAAGTAGCGAACGCTCGCTGTTTATCCCTTCGCAGTGAACGAAATCGTTCGTTTGGTTTTCGTAGTGAACGTTCGTTCGTTAGTTTTTTCTTTTTTTGTTTTAATTTCGGCCAGGGACCTATCCATAAATATTTTTCTTCGTAGATTAGTCCCATATCTTCAAACGATCACAACTTTTTGCTCGTTAGTCAGAATTCAACAAAACCGACGCCCACTTCTTCGTTACGATCTCCTCTATCCAGTTTATCAACTTGAACATGTTTTTGAATGTTTAAAATTTGATTTCAAACAGATTTGAATTTGAACTTTGTTTGATCATAACTCAAGTTTTACAACTCCGATTTAGTTGATTCTTTTTGCAAATCGAAGCTCTTGACCTAAACTTTATGATAAGGCCAAATTCACCCAATTTTGGTACTGTTAGAAATTGTTTTCTATCGCAAGAGTTAATTGCTTGTTTTTGAAGTTTTCCGAGATCTGTTCTTCGATTCTTTTGCATGATTGCTTATGTGTGGTTACTATTTCTTGCTCCCGATAGATTGACCGGAGTGTGACGAGTAGAACTATCAGGAGTTATGAGTGTGAATCATCTTCATCAACTGTACAAGGCAAGTTCTCACTTTGATCATATCCCTTTATTACCCAGTTTTTATGCATTAGTTTCAACCCTCAAGCCACTACAACAAGAACCCCCCTATAACAACACATGATTTGCAACGCCTTAAGTATGTGTTGCCAAGGATCTGCCATAGCCACGCATACATGCGTTCGGAACTCTATACGTTGCTTGTTCTGTGAGCAACAACGAATATTTTGTGCTGCAGGTTGTGCGTTGCCATTTTGATAAATAGAGCAACATTTTATTTATAAGATAATAATATAGATGCACTGTGCAGGTCGCATGTTAGTATTTCTTATATTACATTTTTGAAAAAGAAAAAAAGTGCTCAA
Organism: Aegilops longissima; assembly: GCA_021605205.1. Classification (NCBI taxonomy): domain Eukaryota; kingdom Viridiplantae; phylum Streptophyta; class Magnoliopsida; order Poales; family Poaceae; genus Aegilops; species Aegilops longissima. Next base: position 251,203,721 of record CM038680.1, read on the forward strand.
TGATACTCGAACCAGCCACCTTCCTTTAGAAAGGAGGGAACGAACCAACTCGGATAGGTGCTTCCCGTGTTTTCTGTTCAGGTTTCACCTTAATGACAATGCGTTCCCAGCTAGGCCTTGGAAAGTCGGGGCCCATGAACATGCACACTGGGGCTAGCGAGCCGGGCCGCCCATATTTTTGTACGAATTTTTGAAACAAAAGTTGCTACTTGTACGTGTATGTTTGTCTAAAAAAACTTATACGTGTATGTTCACTTGAAATCCGACAATTTAGAAAATCAGGAATCTATTTATAAAAGAAATATTTAACTAATTCTATTTTACTAGGTCTACAAAATTAAGTAGTGAAAATTGTTATCGTAATTTTGAAGAGTGTTCGCACTTCTTGGAAAATATGGAAATTTTAAAATAAAAATGGGAAAAATCGTTGTGAATTTTAAAATGTCATCATACAATTAAAAAAATGTTTATCATGTATTTGATAAATATTCATCATCTATTTTAAAATTATACATGCTCTGTTTTAGCAATTGTTCATTGTGTTTTCAATAATGCTCCTCATAGATTATCAAAAGTCATAGTGTATTTAAAAATGTTTACTGTGTATTCAAAATTTGTTCATCGTGTATTTAGACAAATGTCCATAAATTTCAAAGGAATTATGTATTTGAGAATAAAGTTGACCGTGTATTTTAAACATGTTTGTGTATTTCAAAATGTTCATCAAGTATTTTACATGTTTAATTTATATTTCAAAAGGTTTATTATGTGTTTAGAAATGTTCATCACATATTTTAAGTTCTTTATTGCGAAGTTAGAAAAAGTTCATCTTATATTTAAAAGTTTTCATATATAAAAAGTATTTAAAATGAAAAGGAAAACATGGGAAAACATATAAAAATACGGGTTCCTTGTTACTGCCTTGGTCCCCTTCCTCTCTTTGGTCCAGTGACCTCGTTGTTAGCTTGAGGAGTGATGACTCTGCCATTTCTCTGTTCTAAGTTCTAGTATCGCATTGCTTTCTCTAGGGTACTGGTTCCTTGGTGACGTTGAGATGGTGGTGATGACAATGGCACATTGAGATAAGGACTTTCTGAACTCTCTTAGGGATGATGCTTGATCTGGCACTGACGAAGAGCCTGTGAGGATATGTATTTGTTTCTTTTCTCTGGATCGTGTTATTTGTTGTGTCAACCAAGGGCAACGGTTGGTTGGCTATTTGTACAACATCTTTGACTTCTTCTACTTTATTTTGCAGCATTGCGTGGTTTTCTCCAACCCTCTGGGTCACTAGGTGAACACTGCAAGCATGTGGTGTGTGGTGTGATTTCTCAGTGGATGTTCCTTTTGTGGTTTATAGATCTCGTTGCTATGGACAAGTGTCTATTGTGTTTTCAGGGCCTTGTATGATAAGGGAGCTTGCGGGTGTCTCTTTTTCGTGCTGTCGATTTAGTGTAATTTTCAAAATGTAGTCTAAATCTTCGTTGGTGGAGTCGTCTGCATTCCATGTCCTGTTCTTCCCCTTGTCTAACGAGATCAACAGTCGTGAGCCCAGGGAAGTGAAGCCGTGCGCGCCGACAGAGGCCCACATGTGACACGAGACATTCCATTTCCTACCCTTTCCAGAGTTCACCATGTGGACATCGCATGTCGAGGCGACGTCCACGATCGACATGGACGGTCCAGCCTTGTGGTCGTTGCAACCCGGTGCGAACGACGCGGAGCTGTCGACGTTCTCGTCCATGATCGCCAGCGTCACCTCCATGTCTGCCATCGCCGTGATCGCATTGCAGTCGACGTGAGCGCTATGTGCGGCCTTGCAGAGCGCACTGTATTGGTCGACGAAGTTTGGGGTCCTCCGCTACCATGCCGCCATGGCCTCTTTCACTCGCAACTCGCCGTTGATTTGGCCCTCCGCCATCTGGTGATGCCTGAGGAGGGCGAGGTTGTAGTGTTTATCCTCATGCGCCAGCCAAAACGCTGACACCGGCGCCGGTTGCTCCTTCGACATGATGACGTTGATGTGTTCCTGCACCTACTCCATGGTGAAGTCGGCATAGACCAGTGCAGGTGCTGGCTCGTCGTTGGACGTCTCCCCCATCATCGGGTCACCATCGCTCACCTCAGGCATCATCGGGTCACCATCTCTCACCTCAGTCAAGCTCATTGGCATGCAGAGCTCTATCCGTCGCACATGAAAGGCCCGACCGCAAGGCGGCCACCTCGTGCTTCTGCTCCGTCGAGAGGCACTCCTACAACGCGCTACAGATCTCGCAGCGGAGGTGGTGCGGAGGAGAAGCGAAAGTGGATGTGGTGTGATGTGGATTGTCCCGTGCGCGATCACATATAACTAGCGGGCAACGAACGGGGGCGTCGAAGTGGGTTTTCCAGTCTCTGTGCCTGTTTAAAGCTGGTAGGCGGGCGGGGGGACAAACTACGTCCGAACACCTTGGTCCGGACGTTTGCAGACATTTTAAGGGTTTGTTTTGGAGATACCCTTAATACGCCTCCCTCTGTTCACAAATATAAGATGTTTTAGATATATTTCAGTATAGATTACGCACGAACTGAAATAAATGAACAACACACCAAAATACGTCTATATAATCGTCGCAAAGAAAATACGTCTATATAAATCTGAATCATAAATAAGTTAGAACTTCAGTGAATGAAGGAAGTATTTAGTTAAACTTGATGAGATGAACAATGTGACGTGGTACATCTAGAATTTTCGAACCAAGCAGATCCGTCAAACTAACAATGCAACGTGGGAACTCATGAGGTGGAAAGGTGGGTTCCAATAGCCAGCTATCCCAACGGAAAAAGACATCGTGCAAAATATAGTGAGCGCACGGCGCGAGATGTTTTGATACGCGTGGCGGGATCTTTGAAATTTCCTGTTACCATATACGGAGAACGAATACTATTAATCTAGCTCTATGAAACCCTAAGCTTCATTCCCTCGAACGCACGACCACAACGCCGCCGGCTCTCTCCTTGCAACCGCCCACTATACTAGAGCCGCCGATCTCATCTGACCCGCCATCGCTTGCGCCTTCACAGCTCTCCTCCCCACCGGATCTAGCCTCTTCGGTGTTTGTCCTCTATCCGGCCAACCCCTCACCGTCGTTGTCTCGCCGCTCGTTTACCTTGCGCCGCCGGACTGCCGGAGACGAAGACGAGCACCGTGGGGAAGTCGGTCGCCACCTATTCCTTCACTGCCTCCGTCGTTCTAATCCACGTCCATCCGTTCTCCTGGATCATGCGACAGCGGTACAGGTTCACGGCGGTGGGCCACCACCGATGCGGGATGACGTCAAGTTCGAGCTCCCTCCACATCGCCTCCTCAATGGTCTCCGGCCAGCAGCACCGCTCATGGCACGTCCGTTCAGCTCAGATATCTCCACCTCGCTGATGCCTCCTCGTAGTCGCTTCGCCTATCTCCCTTCCGGCAGCACCGCCGGCATGGTAAGTCCACCTTAAGGCTGCTGTATCGCTCAACCCTCTACCCCGTCGCCCCCTTCTCTGATTGCTTGTTAACAATTTAACTAATTCACCAATTGAATTGTTAACTGCTGCACATTGATATGCAATTTCCTCATCCATACCTAACCTCATATTGTCGTAGCTTTATGAATCTGCTTAATTGCTAACCAATTACTACTAATAATCATCCCCTGCGGCACTACTGTCCTCTACTCAAGTGGCAACTAATTAGTGCCAATCATACTTGCAGTTCACTTCAACAATGTTACGTCATCTAATCTGCTCTGTTTTCCTTCGCAGGGTACAGGAGGTGTGAGATCCATAATGCTAGCTTCAGCAAAGTCATCCAAATCTGGCAAAGGAACTCATGAGGATATTTTACAAATTACTATCGGTGTTCCACCCCAGTGAGATGACTGAATTCGTGTACGCCCAGGATACTCACCAAGTACTAATAAGTAACAGTAGTACCTCTCCACAAGTTTATGTTGTAGTCTCTAGCTAGTCTGTCTGATTGATTTTTGCGCGTCAAATCCTAGCTAGTGACTAGGCGCATGCATATCTGATTGATTTCTCAATGGTAGATGTAACGTGTCGAAACATTTACTATTCTACGTACTACCCACGAGGGAATTCCCAGTTAGTTTGGTTGATTTCTAAATGTATTCAGGCCCAGTTTAGCATAATTTCAAGTAGTAGCTCTGGATCGCCATACAGAGTTTATAGGTCACAAAACTGCCTAGTTTACTACAGTAACAGCAGTGCATTCTATATACATGACAAACGCACCATAAATACAAGTTATGGAGCATGGGCTATTATCTCCAAAGACAGCAAAAATACCTTGTGACGAGCTAACATAATAAATTACACAATGTGGAGTATAGTGGAAAGGCCAAGGGAAAAGTCAATTAATTTCAGCGAAGACTACGATGATGGCAGACTTCATCGTAGAACTTAATATAATCAACAAATGATTACCTCATTTGCAACAACAATGAATTTGGTGTCCTGACTATGTATGTATGTATTTGAGTTAGACAGAAACTAGACTACCTTTTTGTCATGATGACCATATTCTTAACATATACATCTTGATAAATATTTTGGTTGGTCTTTAGGGTCCCAAGCTGTGGTTTTTGAGGCTGAGGGATGCTTGCTTTGAACAGCCGGATCTTCAAAAATTTGAGCCCTATTTGACAAGCAAATCCCTGATTGTAATGATCTTGGTGGTTTGTGTGAGGAAGATCGTGGCTTCTGTTCTGATTAGTTGATAAGGTGATATCTCAAGCCATTAACTTAATTTATCAGTTTCATTTGGATATGGTTTTCCTATCAGCATACGTAAAATGTCATGATGATCGAATATTATGAAAAGTAGTGTTTTGTTAGGTAATATTTGCATAAGCTACAATCAGGAGAACATGGTTAATACTAATATCTGAATTTTGTTGCAATGGTAGATATTCTTTTGTAACTCATGCTTTCCTCATCCTTACTAATATGTTTACATGGTTGTTGCAAATTCTAGTCCTATTCTTATAATGGGATGATATGCAGCTCATCTTTCAAGAAGTTGGGATGGACAAATGAAGACCAAAACAACCCACCTTCAAGATGCCAGGAGAAAAGGCCTCCAACAAATACAATTTGAGGAGAGCTATATGATTATGTTTAAGAGTCAAGACGACCGTCATCTGTTAATCTATTTCTTAGTTCTGGTGATGCTACATGTTGTATCAGGTTGATATATAGCTTGTGTTATTTTGGCTTATGGGAATGTGAACAATGAACCGTGATGTGGAATTGGCATTAATGTTATAGAGTAATTAATTGTCATGTGATGTGAAAATACCCTGTGTTGGTTAATTCACTTGTGAATGGAAAAAGTAGACTACATGGAATTGAGCTAACTGATAACTATATATAATTTTTTTTCAATAGAAAATAGGAGAGATGGTCACGGCCTATTAAAAATGTGGACTGCTCTACCCGTATTGGGCTTGATGGAAATATTACATATATATGCCCGTTTGGAAAGCCTAAAAGCCTAATCCATATTGGGCTGGAGCCCATTTGGAAAGCCTAACCCATATTGAGAGGGTGGCCAGCAACGTATATGTAGTGTTGTTAGACTATAACAATATACGTTGCTAGATAGCAACGTTTCTAGACGTCGTTTACCAACGGATGTATATACGTTGTTGTAGACCCTTGCAACGCCACCAACGGCAACGCATATTAATCTGTTGGTGTAGACCATCACAACGCTTATACGGACCTAAAACAACGCATTGATGCGTTGCTATATGGGGGTTTCTGTTGTAATGAGCATTGCATGAGTAGGATTTTTTTGATAACATGTGGGTGTGGAAAGTAGTTGTTGAGGTAGGAACCTATTGTCTTTTATCAACCCTGGGATTATACGTTGTGCTCATACTGCTTTGCTATGCTCGTAGATGTGGATTGGTATGTGAGATTCATGAAAGTTGCGAGAGTAATGTTAACTAAGGGAAACTTAAGGTGGCTACTTTAATACACATCTGGGTGGAATGGTTGGGGCACCCTGGAGCACCCAGTGGTTTGCCCAGGCACCTGGAGAACCCAGTGCTTGCCCAAGGGAATCCCGGAGTACCCGTGTGATCACCCTATGGAATGCCACCCAGGCCCAAAGGGATCATAACATTATTCATGCTAGAAACTTCCTTGTGCAGCCACAAGCCATTATGGGCTCTGGCATAGTTGAGTATGTTGTGTGACCTCTTTCAATGGTAGGCTAGTAGATGTAGGGGGATGTAGGTGGTACTGTCTACCCAGAGTAAAGAGTTAACGCTTCGGAAAGACTGTGTCTCGATCATCCGTTTCTCAAACATCATGTAGTGCGAGAAATTCAATGGAGGAGATTGAGTCTTGTGGGGAAAAGTGCGCAAATCTATGCGGAGTGTACAAACTAATCATGATTAGCCGTGTCCCCGGTTATGGATATCTTGAGTCCCTGGTATTTGGATTATCATTTTGATCTCAGCACTCTACTTAATTAATTTGTTGGGTTGATGATTATTAATTTGGGATTGAGTTGGAGGAACCTTCTCAATATTTTCAACAAACTTTGTAGTTAAATAAAATTTATTCCTTTGACGTAGGAAAAAATTGGCTTTATGCAAAAAATTAAACTTAGAGCTTCCACCAGCCAAATATGCATGTAGTGATAGTCATTATTCAGCATTGCTCTATAGTGTGAAATTGCTAGTACATTCAATGTACTGACCTACATGGCTGCAACGTCTCATGTTGCAGGAATCCTACGACGAGTAAGTGATATGTTAGGGATACGATTTCTACACTCAACTTTGTCGTTGGTGTTGATGGGAATCCACAACCTTGTTGTTACTTCCGCTATATGGATTGAGGTAATATTATTTACGTTACTTTATACATGTGATTTACCTCTGTTATAAATCCTCGAGTACTGTGTGTGTCAGCATACCGATCCAGGGATGACACTTAAGCACGGAGACTTGACCATCTGAGGTCGGGTCGCTACAAGATGGTATCAGAGCACATGTTGACTGTAGGATGTGACCCATAGAAACTGGCAATCCCATATGAAGGATTTTCTCTCAAACTTTATTTTTCAAAAAGATCTTTTACCTCTCTTCTGAGCTTATTCAAATATTCCATTTAGTTAGACTATACCCCCTTTCCCCTTTTGACCACGTGAAGATTCGACTGATGAGACCACTTCAAGAAGTACAAGATATCGGACAACTAAGACCACTTCAGAATGAAGAGGATTTTACCGCGCATTATAATACTAGAAACTACAACGGTTAAAGACTCCGAAGACTAGGAGAATTTGATGGCTCTGAAGAATTCCCAGATTGGTATGACCTAAGAAGACTACCCTTATGGAACTTGTGAGACTATTGAAGCTGCCAATACCTGAGATCAAGGTGTGTTGGAGAAAGACCGGAACACGGAGAGTTAAAACTCAAAGTTTTGTCAAGAAAACCCTAAGATAGGAGATATCAATTATGGAATGAAAGCTCATGGCAGTAACATGGGCATAGACACGCTAACCATGGTGTTATTGCCCGCTTATGCTATTGTCACCATGCGGAGTTAAGCGTGCATTTCATCGAGAGGATTTGATGACGAAAGGGCTAATGGAGCACCTATCAGCAAGAGATGAAGTTTTAGTCTTAGCTGGTGTATCACCAGGATCTGGAGTATTACATCAGGAGTTTTAAGATGGACCTGCAAGAAGCCGTATTTGATAAGGTATCATTTCGTGAAGAACTCAGGATCCAGAAGCTGAAAGTAGGCAAGCTGGAGGAGCAAAACCTCGAGATACCGGAGATTCGTCAGGAACTGAAGGATAAGAGGATCATGGTTCATGTCAAGGATGTTGAAACCTAGAAGTTTGGAATGCAGCTCCAGAATACTAAAGGACATCATGAGAGATTTCGCGTCAACAGAGATGATTTGGCAAAATAACTTGAGAAGATCAACGAGCACGATCAGAAGAAGCCATCGGAGACATGAACAAGACTTGAAGAGTTTGGCGACCTTAAAGATTTATTGACCTTTAGAAGACACAACCCCTGTTATATACTTACCTTAGATGTGACATTTGTGAGCTGTCATTTGTTTGATGTTTCTCCGACAGCCACAAATAAAATCTGTCTTTTCAAAACTATTCTTTGTATTGTGTGTATCCCTCTCTATCTCTCTTATCCCACCCCAAAACCCTTGGACCAATAGAGGACGAAGGGAGATAAACTCATATTTTCCAGGACCGATAAGCCAATTGGAGATGGACCGATGGATTTAGAACATGGAAGATCACATGAAGAATTACACTATAGCCGGAGAGGATATGGCCCAGCATGCTATTCAGTGCTTTGAAGGAGGTGCTGCTACTTGGTGGAGGATGTACCAAACCATCAATGGATGGCAAGGAGTAACCACTTGGAAGGAATTTAAGTTGACTCTGCTAAAGTCTCGGCTTGTGTCCCAGAAGTTGTAGCCTTATGGAAATGATATGAAGAAACCTTGTGCATGCAAGCTCTGTGGAGAAATAGGACACAACCATAAAGAACACAAGGATGAATGCCCTAATTGTGAAGAAAGTTACCCAGCCAAAGAATTCTCAACTAGGCAGATTACTTGTTTCTTGTGTGAAGGGACTACCCACTACCCTGCTCAGTGTCACATTTTCCCCATGGTTGGAAGAACCATCCAGCAGAAGAAAGAAGTAATGAAAGGAGCCCTCATGGGAATTTTAGAAGAACCTATGCTGAAGGAAGAGGTGGAGGACACACCCAAAGAAGACCCACTTAAACCCTGCACCAAGTCATGCTATTCATGTGGAGAAGAAGGACACATCTCCCAGAATTGTCTGAATGGGGATCTAGTAGAATACCCGATAGAGGAAGTAGAATATGACTGATGTAGGGCGGAACCCTACGTGGACGATCTTTCACGTTTGGAGTGGGATCCCTCGAAGAACACGATGAACACTGGGAAGAACGGAGAGAAATCACAAGGGGAAACACTCAAGAACAAGTCCAATCACACATCCACTAGACAATCAAACACACAAGATCACAAGGTACATGAACAACAAAGGGAAAGATACAAGGTAAGGTTCATCTCCAAGAGGAGGTCTTGATGATATCCTAGAAGGATCTTCCCGCAAGGGGGTCTTGATGATATCCCGCAGGATCTTCTCACATGGAGGTCTTGAACTCCATGGGAGTGGTAGTCTCTCTCTCTCAAGAGTAGAGGTAGGAGCAAAGCTCACCTAAGAATGAGCTATCATATTTGCTCACCCCAGAAAGCTCACCTAAGCTTGAGCGGTAGTACCGCTTGGAGGGGCGGTAGTACCGCTTGGGTGGCCTTAGCGGTAGTACCGCTTGGAGTGGGCGGTAGTACCGCTCGTTTTGGAGCGGCCAGGTTCTCTTCCTCCTTCTCTTCCATGCTTCCCTCGCGGACGGTGTAGTCGTTCCTTGGCGCTTGCACTCCTCCTCGACATCCGTGAAGCTTCGACAATACTTATGCATGCACACGGGAGAAGTGTCAAGTAGTATACCATCCTCGAAGGGGTCAAGTGAACACGTGTAAAGGAGAAGATTCACCTTTATGTATGAGAAGTAGAGGTTGCACGTGTCACTTGCCAAACGGACTCTTGACATGGTGATGACCGTAGGATGCTCCGCATCATCCCCTCCCCCTTGGGAAAGATCCGACCTCGGATCGAAGACCAAAGCACCATGGGAAAGAGATAGCGTCGCCGTGTTGAAGTGGACGATCACCAAGTACTTGTCATCTTGAAGCTCGAAATGGGCACTCTCCAATGTCGCGCCATCTTGTGATTCCTTCAAAAGGAGTAAATAGAACAAACACTTGGAAAAACAAATGTGGTCAGTGTTAGTGCAAAACCAAGCATTCAAGAGGTGATTCACCAAACAAGTGTTGTCATCAAGCATAGCATAGGGTGTGACAAAGGATTGTGACATGGCATGTAAGCATATCAATCGAGCACAAGCAAAAATATCATGGGAACAAGCATGTAAATGTGAGGTAGAGATGCAAATATGTGTGACAAGAGCACAAGCATCCACCTCAAGGTCATAGCAAGCATGCATAAAGCGCTCGACAAATGGTCGATGGTAGGCATAGGAAGTATTCACAACACCAAATAAAATGAAGTGTCTAAACACATGGGTCAAGTGCAAGACAATCCAAGCATAATGTGCATAGGGTGTAGTGAATATAGTGTGGCACTCAACGCAATAGAAAGAGCAATTATTCATCATGTGTGAGGCCATCAAGTCAAGCATGTAGCAATCAATGGGATATGGCATATGTGAAGAAATGATATTGGTGCAACCAACCATATGATAGTAGCAAGTAGTCCAAGAATTGGATGCAACACACAAGGTATATATATCATGAAGCATGGAAATGTGGCAATCATTGGTGAAAGCAATATCTCGAACATGCGGGCAAATGGTGCAAGCAACACATGAAGTATGATCCACAATATCCAAGCTCAAGAAGGATGTCACCTTGAAAGTGTGTCCTTGTGCATTCTTCATAATGCCGAAGTGGAAGCAAATATGTTGTAGAAGCGAGTCGTGGTAGAATGTATGAGGCTCGCTCTCAAGAGCTCGAATGGTCAACTCACGTGAAGTGGAAGTCGACACAAAGTCCAAGTATCCTACACATGCACAAAACAAAACAAAGAACGTATGCGCATGGTAGATAAACACATCATCCATCATGATGGTTCTCTCTTTTGCACAAAACCATTAGAAGCACAAGTGCATGAATAATAAGATGCAACAATGGCTAAATTCATGGCACTAGGTATATGGTGCAAAGAAGTAAGACAAGCATGCTTCACAAGAATTATGTCAAAATCTCCAAACATATGTGAGAATGCTATGGGGGCAAACTCATGAGCAAGACGAATAGCATGGTTGCACTCAATACATGGAAAATCTAGTATGAGGGAGGCAACATATGGAGATATGTGACAAGAAGCAATAACAATGATGTGCAAAGCATGTAGATGGTTGTCATCAACCGCATGAAATGAGCAAGTATGAATCATTGGTGATGCAACATAAGCAAGCATTGTAATCAAGTCGTGCAAACTAGTGGAGCGAAGATGCAACACACTAGAGTAAATCATGGCAATCATGTCATGTGAGCAAATAATAGGCAAAGAAAATGCACATGACATATCGCAAGCACGAACACAAAGCAAGATCATAGTGTCATCATAGGCATGGGGCACAAAGCAATCATGACAATAACAAACAATATCTCCACCACGCTTGCAAATAGACATACAAGTACTAGAATCAATCATCATGTGTAATGCAAAGCATGGGTCACAAATGCATGGCAAAGGCATAGGAATGGGCATATCATGCAAAGTGAACATGGCAAGATGGGCAAAGGATATATAATGGACAACTACCCATAACCATGTGAGAGCCATGTAAAAGAAATGCGCGAAGTGTTTGCGCGAAGTGAGCGGTGGGAAAGGCAATCCATGGGATCCCAAGTCATCATTGCTCTCTCGAGCTCGTTTTGTCAACTCGTGGGATTGCGAGGTCGACAAGTATTCATGGGTACCTACACAAAAGAGACACAAACCAAAGAAATTGTGCGCGTGGTAAATGTACACATCATCCATCATGATGTGTATGTGTACATGTGAGTTAGCACAAGATAAGCATCGCTCAAAGAAATTTGATGCATGGTATAAGAACATGTCATCCATCATGAAAGAATAGTTATTGTATATGACACGATGGGGACACAAATTGAGAATGCAAGTATATGGCACATCAAAAGCATGTTTCTTCATGGGGAGCATATGGTGCACACAAGTATGGGAATCATACAAAGAATAGGATGGATCAAATTCTCCTAACATGTATGAGGAAACTATGGGGGCCTCCTCATAAGCAATAGCGGACATATCATTTGGAGAAAATGGACAACATCCAAAACAATGCATATCCGAAGCTAGGTGGGCATGGCATGGCATATGAGATAAATGATGCAAAGGGAGCATATCAATATCATCACAAGAAAAACAAATGCCAACAACCATGGGCTTGTCATCTATGCCATATGTGCAAATTGGGTTTATTTTAATGGCATATGCATAGTCACTATGGAGAGATTGCAAATAAGACATATGGTTGATCTCATGCATAGCATATGACAAGTCAAGCGGATTAGCAAACATGATGTGACCTAAAGAATTGTCACAAGAAATCCTATGTAACATAGCATCACAACTAATAGACTCCACATGAGAATCATCATATTCATCATAAATGGGCAAATCATCACATGGGAAAATCATACTAGAATGAAGCATGTCAATAGGGTGATCAACATCATGCAAGCAATCAATGTCAAGAATGTCCACTAGTGGGACTAGAGCATCACCGTCACCTATGTTACCTTTGTCATTCCACTCAAGTGGTGTAGGTGAGGTGGGAAAGACCAAATGGTGGTCATCTTCATCTTGATGGAACCATGTGGGGGGTGCATCATAGTCCACCATGGCCATCGTCTTGTCCAAAGGGAGGACGAAGTCGCCGAGGATCGGCGTCATCATAAATGGGACCTTGCACCAAATGAGAAGACACAATAGAGGTAGAGGTCAAGTTTTTAGAAATGCAAATGGCCTCACTAGACCTATCAACTATCTCACTCTCTCTATGTGGTGGTTCACTCACTCCCTCAAAATAGGTGCACTCAATCTCACATATGGTGGAGTCACTCATGTCACTCAAGTGGTGGGGGTTGTGGCTCTCCTCACATGGGAATTGGGGCAGCTCATCATGTATGGGGCTAGTGGTGAAGTCACTCTCACTCTCAATATGGTGGCACAAGTCACTCAAGTCATCATACGTGCCGTGGTCGAAGTGAAATACTCAACCATCTCATCGTCGTCGCCATGGATGAAGGCCGAAGATGGCACATCATCACTCTCGCCTCCAAAGATGGAAGCATCATCCTTGCTCGCCACCTTGTCCCTTGCCTCCAAAGCTTGGTCCTTGAAGGTCTCCGTAGTCGTACGTGTCTCCGCAACATCTTGAAAAAGAGTCAAGGTAGACTCGGCATCATCAATGCCACAAAGAGGGATGGCGGTGAAGTTGCACTTGGGAGCATCGTCTTGGAGCTTGTCGGGCTTGGACATCGTGGTGGTACTAGCCTCATGCTTGTCGTAGAGCTTGGTCACCGCGAAGTGTGCTTGGGGTGGAGAAGCCTTGGCCTTCATGAATTCTTGTTCCGCCTTGAGAGCACCAATGTAGTAGTCGTCGATGGACTTGAAGTTCTCGAGGAAGATGGTCTTGGAGATGTCATTGTGCAATCCCATCATGAAGTGGAACTTCATTGACATGGGGTCGTCCACGCCGGCTCGTCAGAAGGCAATCTTCATCTCCTTGAAGTGCGCGTCGATGGACTTGGATCCTTGGATGGTGTTCTCCAATTGGCGTCGAAGTTGTTCCGTGTAGGTTGGAGGCACGAACTCTCGCCGCAAAGCTCTCTTCATCTTGGGCCAACTCATCTCGTAGCACTCGAAGGTGTGTGAAGCCACCATGTCGGCGTAGTCGTGGAAGTTTCTTGTGGCGCACTTCACTTGATCTTCGGAGGAACTTGATGTAGCTTGAGGTAGTCGTCCATCAAACGCTCCCACTCGAGGTACTCCTCGGGTTCTTGAGTCCCATAGAAAGGAATCTCGTGGTCGATGTCGAGGTCGTAGTAGCTCGTGGAAGTCGCGGACTTGAGCTTGGGGAGCTTCTCTTGGCGTAGTCTTGGGGTGCTTGTTGGCGAAGATGCGAATATCCGGCGAAGATGCCTTGAAGTCGCTTGGCGAAGATGCCAAGGGAGATGGTGAAGTCGTTGAGCGGTTGTTGGTGTTGAGCTCTTGACCTTCACGTTCTTGTTGATGATGGTGTCGATGCCGATGTGATGTTGCGGAGATGGTCGCTCGGAAGGATGTTCTCTTGAGCGTCTTCTCGAAGATGAGGAAGATCGCTTGTAGGACTTGATGAGGGATTTGATCTCCTCCATTTTAGCTTGCATCTTGGTGTCGTAGTTGTTTTCCATGGCATCGAACTCGTCGTTATTGTTGTAGACCGAAGATGAAATGCCTTGCCTATCCATCACAAGACTCGAGTAGAGGTGAGTAGGAAATGAGATAAACAATACCAAGTTACCTTTTCCCAAAGTTGAGGATGTATCCGTTTCACTCAATGTGAGATGAAAGAATAGTGGAATTGGTACGGACTTGTTCACTCACACCTATCAAGTAAAGCTTATGGTAGAGCTCGGTGAGGATAGTGGCACAAAATTTGATGCAAAATGTTAGCAAGAGTCAATAATGTTGAAAGAGATTCACAAATTGCAAGTGAAACAAGTAGACCAATAGCAATATGTGGCACGGAAACACACACACGGATAGATAAATGGGGTCGTGCAACCAAGGAATGAGCTCAAAATGTGGAATCCACCAAAACGCTCGTGTTGCACAACTCAAGAGAGACGCTAGCACGATTGCTCAATAGGCGGATACGACACTTGTGCACAACCTATAAGATGCAAAATGGATAAACTTTCTATCCCAAGTATGCTATGTATGTATGGTTCCGGTGTTTCTCTCACAATGATCCAAGATGATCAAGTATGATACCATATGATATATTTGGATGCTATGGCTATTGCTTACAAGCTCTTTGCTATTTCTCTTTTGCTTAAAAGCTTATTCTCTTTTTTTTTGTATGTATGGCCACTTTTGCACAATGCACAAACCAAGATAGCTATTGTGTATATGCGGGAACGATATTGTGACACAATGGATGATATGATGATACCAAGATGATATGGTATGTATGCAATGGATGGTGTAATTCTCTAATGTGCACAAGTAACGTTGCGGCAATACTCAAATGGCTAGTCTCGATAGGCAAGTAGCAAAAATGGGCTAGGGTTATCAATGCAATTTGCAAGGGAATATACAATGGTGTCGTCGAGGTTACCGTCCTGCGATGATGAGTGGCGGTGTTCTTGATGTAGATACCAAGATGATGGAGGCTCGTCCCTAAGTAGCCGAAACACCTTAGGAAACGGAAAAACCGCGAACTCAAAATCTCAAATGACAAATGTCAAATGGTGGTAGCGGGAATGTGGTGGTGGTTTGCACTTGGCAATGCGGAAGTGGAATGATGGGCTATACACGTGTCGGAGTTGAAGTTGCCATCCCTAAGTAGCCGAAACACCTTAGGAGACATAAGCCACAACTCAAACAAGCTCAAACAACTACTGGGTTAAGTTGGGTTGTCGGAAGTGTATGGTGGGCAAGCCTATGTGGAAGTGGTGGTGGTGGTTGATGAATAAGCAATCGTCCCTAAGTAGCCGAAACACCTTAGGAGACTCGAATCACTACTCAAGCAACCACTAATGCTATGGGGAACAAAATTGGTTAGGTTGCGGAAGTCGGTGGTGGTTATGCGGAGGATGTGGCGGAAGCCCTAGGCAAAAGCCAAAGTTCACAAAATTTGATGGAGTCAAATGGTGATGGTAGTATTTTTATGGGAAGGGGGGTGTCAATAGCTTCGAAACGAGCTAAAGAACGTCAAAATCGGACTCCGGATGAATTAGTTATGGCCGAAACGGTGAAACGGAAAAACTAAAATTGGGTTGGGCGGTAGTACCGCTTGGGAGGGCGGTAGTACCGCTCGTAAGCGGTAGTTCCGCTTGGAATGGGCGGTAGTACCGCTCGTGTCGGGTTTTTTCGCAAAATCTAGCTCTGGGAGGGGCGGTAGTGCCGCTTGGAAGGGCGGTAGTACCGCTTGAGGTGCTAAGCGGTAGTACCGCTTGGAAGGCGATAGTACCGCTCGTGTCGGATTTTCGCAAATCCGGATAGGGCGCGATTTTGGGGCGGAAATGGGTGATTTCGGGGGCAAAATTTGATGGATTTCGTGGATGGAAGGTGGGGAAACTTGGGGAAATGCTAGATCCACTTGAAACCAAGCAAATCCATGGATCAAAATCAACAAAACAACATCAAAACTAACAAATCACAAAAAAATTTGGGGCTATTTTTGGTGGGGATTTTCGGATTTAGGACGAAAACAACAAAATCAAGCTAGAAAAAGAGGGGTAGGGGCTCCAATAACGTGATCAACGTGGCTCATGATACCATAGATGATGTAGGGCGGAACCCTACGTGGACGATCTTTCACGTTTGGAGTAGGATCCCTCGAAGAACACGGTGAACACTGGGAAGAACGGAGAGAAATCACAAGGGGAAACACTCAAGAACAAGTCCAATCACACATCCACTAGACAATCAAACACACAAGATCACAAGGTACATGAACAACAAAGGGAAAGATACAAGGTAAGGTTCATCTCCAAGAGGAGGTCTTGATGATATCCTAGAAGGATCTTCCCGCAAGGGGGTCTTGATGATATCCCGCAGGATCTTATCACATGGAGGTCTTGAACTCCATGGGAGTGGTAGTCTCTCTCTCTCAAGAGTAGAGGTAGGAGCAAAGCTCACCTAAGAATGAGCTATCATATTTGCTCACCCAGAAAAGGGAGTGGAGGTGGTCTATTTATAGTCTAAGCCACGAAGGGGTAAGTGGGAGAGGATACAAGGTCAAGGCCAGCGGCTGCTCAGCAGGCAGGCGGTAGTACTGGCTCATGGCCGGTAGTACCGCTTGAGCGGTAGTACCGCTTGGAGGGGCGGTAGTACCGCTTGGGTGGCCTTAGCGGTAGTACCGCTTGGAGTGGTCGGTAGTACCGCTCGTTTTGGAGCGGCCAGGTTCTCTTCCTCCTTCTCTTCCATGCTTCCCTCGCGGACGGTGTAGTCGTTCCTTGGCGCTTGCACTCCTCCTCGACATCCGTGAAGCTTCGACAATACTTATGCATGCACACGGGAGAAGTGTCAAGTAGTATACCATCCTCGAAGGGGTCAAGTGAACACGTGTAAAGGAGAAGATTCACCTTTATGTATGAGAAGTAGAGGTTGCACGTGTCACTTGCCAAACGGACTCTTGACATGGTGATGACCGTAGGATGCTCCGCATCAATGACCCACGAGAAATAGAAGCCCTGATTGGAACGGGAAAGTCCAGGAAGAGAAATAGATTGGATTGCAGGAAGGACCTGAGTCATATCACCTGTTTCAGGTGCAAGGAGTCAGGGCACTACTTCAGCGGTTGCCCAAAAAGGAAGCCGAGGACCCAAGGAGGCTATATAATCACAAGGAAACCTCGACACTTGTCAGAAGTAGTATGTTTCCGTTGTAATGAAGTAGGGCACTTTGCTAGGGACTGTCCCAATGAGGATATTCGTGTTAAATAGTGGAGTCTGTGAGAAATATAGTAGAAGTGGAAACAATTCCTTTATACTGAGGTGTTAAGTTGATGCATGTAATAGAAGTGTAGGAGATTATAATGATTTGAGAATCAATAAAGTTAGCATCGTTGGTACTGATTTGGATTTTATAAGTAGTTACTCGATGAAGAAAGATTTTGACCATTTTCGAGGATATGAGAAATATGGTCTATGGATGAATTTGTGCATTCAAAGGGTGGTAGTACCCTGTGAGGACACTGGACCCCTGGAAAAGATAAGGATATTCCACGGAGTGGACTTCGGACAAAATAAGTACGAATTTTATCTCGATATGTGGGGTACCCCAAGAATACGGATGGATGAAGTACTATTGGATATAAAGGAGGTATAATGTTGGTAATATGGAGCAATTGTAACTCTGTGATGAGTTTGATAATCACGTCTTAGTTTGGTACAAATAGAAGGAAGAGAGACAATTGATACGTCCATTTTGCATCATGCTTTTATATCGATATTTATTGCATTATGGGCTGTTATTTCACATTATGTCACAATACTTATGGCTATTCTCTATTATTTTACAAGGTTTACATGAAGAGGGAGAATGCCGGCAGCTGGAATTCTGGGCTGGAAAAGGAGCAAATACTGGAGACCTATTCTGTGCAACTCCAAAAGTCGTGAAACTCCACGGAATATCTTAAAATAAATAAAGAAAAATCTTCACCAAAGATGAAGGCCAGGGGGCCCACACCCTGCTCACGAGGGTGGGGGGCACGCCCCCCCCTCCTGGGGCGCGCCCCCTACCTCGTGGGCCCCCTGGTGGCTCTCCGACGCCCATCTTCTCCTATATGAAGTATTTCGATGAGAAAAAAACATTAAGCAACCTTTCAGGACGAAACTCCGCCGCCACGAGGCAGAACCTTGGCGGAACCAATCTAGGGCGCCGATAGAGCTGTTCTGCCTGGGACACTTCCCTCTGGGAGGGGGAAATCATCGTCATCATCATCACCAACGCTCCTCTCATCAGGAGAGGGCAATCTCCATCAACATCTTCACCAGCACCATCTCATCTCCAAACCCTAGTTCATCTCTTGTATCCAATTCTTGGCTCCAAAGTCCGGGATTGGTGCTAGTAGGTTGCAAGTAGTGTTGATTACTCCTTGTAGTTGATGCTAGTTGGTTTATTTGGTGGAAGATCATATGTTCAGATCCTTTATGCATATTATTACCCCTCTGATTATGAACATGAATATGCTTTGTGAGTAGTTATGTTTGTTCCTGAGGACAAGGGAGAAGTCTTGCTATTAGTTGTGATGTGAATTTGGTATTCGTTCGATATTTTGATGAGTGTATGTTGTCTAGCCTCTAGTGGTGTTATGTGAACGTCGACTACATAACACTTCACCATTATTTGGGCCTAGAGGAAGGCATTGGGAAGTAATAAGTAGATGATGGGTTGCTAGAGTGATGAAGCTTAAACCCTAGTTTATGCGTTGCTTCGTAAGGGCTGATTTGGATCCATATGTTTCATGCTATGGTTAGGTTTACCTTAATACTTTTGTTGTAGTTGCAGATGCTTGCAATAGAGGTTAATCATAAGTGGGATGTTTGTTCAAGTAAGAACAACACCCAAGCACCGGTCCACCCACATATCAAATTATCAAAGTACCGAACGCGAATCATATGAGCGTGATGAAAACTAGCTTGACGATATTCCCATGTGTCCTCGGGAGCATTTTTCCTATTATAAGAGTTTGTCCAGGCTTGTCCTTTGCTACAAAATGGATTGGGCCACCTTGCTGCACTTTATTTACTTTTGTTACTTGTTGCTCATTACAATTTATCTTATCACAAAACTATCTGTTACCACTTATTTCAGTACTTGCAGAGAATACCTTGCTGAAAACCGCTTATCATTTCCTTCTGCTCCTTGTTGGGTTCGACACCTTACTTATCGAAAGGACTACGATAGATCCCCTATACTTGTGGGTCATCAAGACTCTTTTCTGGCGCCGTTGCCGGGGAGTGTAGCGCCTTTGGTAGGTGCAATTTGGTAAGGAAAAATTTATATAGTGTGCTGAATATTACTGTCACTTGTTACTATGGAAAGTAATTCTCTGAGGGGCTTGTTCGAGGTATCTTCACCCCGTCCAGTAGAGCAAAGAGTTGCTCCTCAACCTACTGAACCTATTGAAAATGAAACACCTTTTGAAATTCCTTCGTATGATGGAAAACTGCTAGCTAACACTTTTACGGAGATGGAACAAAGCATCCCGATGAACATCTACTCTATGTGGATGAAGTTTGTGGACTATTTAAGCTTGCAGGTATACCCGATGATGTTGTTAAGAAGAAGGTCTTCCCTTTATCTTTGAAGGGAGACGCATTGACATGGTATAGGCTATGTGATGATACGAGATCGTGGAACTATAAAAGATTGAAATTGGAATTTCATCAAAAGTAGTACCATATGCATCTTGTTCATCGTGATCGCAATTATATATATAATTTTTGGCCTCGCGAAGGAGAAAGCATCGATCAAGCTTGGGGGAGGCTTAAATCAATGTTATATTCATGCCCTAATCATGAGCTCTCAAGAGTGACAATTCTTCAGAATTTTTATGCTCGGCTTTCTGATAACAATCGCACCATGCTCGATACTTCTTGTGTTGGCTCTTTTATGATGAAGACTATTGAATTTAAATGGAATTTATTGGATAGAATTAAACGCAACTCTGAAGATTGGGATCTCGACGAAGGTAAGGAGTCAGGTATGACACCTAAGTTTGATTGTGTTAAATCTTTTATGGATACGGATATTTTCCGTAAGTTTAGCACTAAATATGGACTTGACTCTGAGATAGTAGCTTCTTTCTGTGAATCTTTTGCTACTTATGTTGATCTCCCTAAGGAGAAGTGGTTTAAATATCATCCTTCCATAGAAGTAAAAGTAGCTGCACCTATTAAAGTTGAAGAAAAGACTGTCACTTATAATGATCCTATTGTTTCTACCTCTTATGTTGAGAAACCACCTTTCCCTGTTAGAGTAAAGGATCATGCTAAAGCTTCAACTGTTGTCCGTAAAAGCAATATTAGGACTGATACACCTCCTAAGCAAGTCAAAGTAGAACCTAATATTGCTATTGTTAAAGATCTCTTGTCTGATAATATTGATGGGCATGTTATTCAATTCTGCAGTGAAACTGGTAGAATTGCTAAACCGTGTGCTAAAGATAAACATAGACTTGTGGTAGGCGTGCCTGTTATCTCTGTTAAAAAAGGAGATCATTGTTATCATGGCTTATGTGATATGGGCGCTAGTGCTAGCGTTATACCCATTGACTTATACAAAAAAATTATGCATGATATTGCACCTGTTGAGTTGTAGCGACTCGACCTCAGATGGTCAAGTCTCTGTGCTTCTGTGTCATCCCTGGATCGGTAATGCTGACACACACAGTACTCGAAGGATTTATAACAGAGTAGCAATCACACACTTATTACATCGAATGTCTCAAAAGAGAACTTATTACAATAATATGGCTTAAGGCCATCTAATGCGATAACAGCGGAAGGCTTGGAAGATAAAGTGAGTCCATCAACTCCAACGGCATAACTGAGCTGCACGGCAACGACCTACAATCCTTACTCCTCGTCTGAAAAGTCTGCAACATAATACGTTGCAGCCCAAGAACGGGTCAGCACATGGAATATGCTGGCAATGTAACACATAGAGTAATGAAAGAATAAGCTATACTACATGCATATATGGCTGGTGGAAAGCTCTATGGTTACAGCCATAAAAGCCAATTTTCCCTACATCAAAGGAATAAATTTTACTTCAACTATCATGGTGGTTGAAACATCATTGAGAAGGTATAACCCCAACTCAATCCCAATTAAAGTGATTAACAACCCAACAATATTAATTTAGAGTGATGAGATACATGTGAATACTCAAGTACTAGATACTCAGAATTGTCCATAACCGGGGACACGGCTAACCATGATTAGATTGTACACTCTGCAGAGGTTTATGACTTTTCCCCACAAGACTCGATCGCCTCCGTTGGTTTCTCGCACTGCATGGTGTTTGAGAGACGGATGACCGAGACACAGTCTTTCAGAAACATTAACTCTCTACTCCAGATAGATCATACCAAACCTTCCCAACCCACAAATTAATGACATCCTAATCATGCAATGTTTGAGGGTTGAGCTAATGCATAAAAACTGGGTAGGAAAAGGTATGATCAAGTGTTACTTGCCTTGCTGACGATCCGTGAATCCTAGAGACTCGTAGTAACACGCTTCGCACTCCGGGGATTCTATCGCAAGCAAACAATACATACATAAATAAACAAGCAAAGATGCACAAATGAAACTTCAACTGAAAGGGGGTTGACCAGAGAGTTCAACTTAAGAACTCCGGTTTGCAAAAAGAATCAAACCAAACGGAACAACGAAACTCAAAAGGCGAGAAAAACAAGGTCCGTTTACTAATCTGAACTAGGGTCAAATTTTACAGGGATAAAAACTGGTTTAAGTTGATTATTCGGAAAGAGGGTTTCGAGATGAAACTCCAGGAGCTTGAACCGCCTGATTCCGATAAACGAGCGAAAAGATAAACAGGTTTGAAAAACGGTTCAGAAATCGCGATCAGAATAACCGCGGAATGAATCTGATAAAAGAAAAGCGACGAATCGCTAAGCGAGCGAACGTTCGTTAACGTAACCTAAACAGTGAACGCGTTCGTTAGAACGAACAGACGAGCACGGACGTTAAGCTAAATAAATAAACCGGCGAAATAAACCTTTCTATAAAAAAGCGATCTAGGGTTTTATAAAAAAAAAACGAAGGTTTTCTTAAAAAATAAACCGGCGGCGGGTCGGGTACCTCCGGCGGCGCGTCCGCGGGCGGGCGGCGGCTCAGCGGGTTCGAGGTGGGGCGAAATTCGGCAAGGTGGCGGCTCGGCGAGGGCGGGGCGGCGGCGGCTCGGCGAGGGGCGATCGACGGCTCGATCGGGCTCGGGCTCGGGCTCCGTGGGTTCGAGGTGGGGCGGGTCCGCGAGAGGCGGCGGCGCTCGGCGAGGGGCGGGCGGTGGCTCGGCGAGAGGGGCGGCGAGCGCGGATCGGGCTCAGGCGGCTCGGGGCTCCGGCGGCGGCGGCTCGGGTGGTGGCGGGGTGGTGGTGTGGCGGCGGGGGCGGCGGTATTTATAGGAGGGCGGGGCGGCTCCGGCTTGGGGAAGGGGGCGCCCGGGGTGGAGTCCGGCTCGGACTCGCCCTCGGCGTCCGTGCCACGCACGGCGGCGCTCGGGAGGCGGCGGCGCGAGCAGGCCGGCCTGGCTCGGCTGGGCCTTTGGCCCGGTCGGTATGAGTCCATTTTTTATTTTTTAAAATCATTCCACGATAATAAAAATAAAAAATCCTAGAAAAATAAATAAAATCTAAAAATTCCAAAAAAGTTTTCTCCGTCTAAATAAAATATTTAGAACTAGATGAACTTTTCTTGGCCCCTAAAATGCAATTATTTTAAAGCGTGCAAATTTTTTCTAGGGCGATTAAAATTCCAAATAAAATCAAATAAAAACCAAATAATGATTTTAACATTTTTCCTCCGATATTTCAATTATTTTGGAGAAGTCATATTATCTCCCCTCATTTATTTATTTAAAATGAAATATTTTTTCGGAGAGAAAAATAATTAAATCCAATATCCTCGTCTTTCATTATTTGATAAAATTCAAATATGAAAATCGAAAAATCCCCAACTCTCTCCGAGGGTCCTTGAGTTGCTTAGGATTTTCGAGGATGGTAAACGAGAATGCAATAAAATATGATATGCATGGATGATCTATGTATAACATGCCAAATTGAAAAACTTGGGATGTTACAAACCTACCCCCCGTAAGATGAATCTCGCCCTCGAGATTCGGGTTGGCTAGAAAATAGGTGCGGATGGTCCTTGCGAATATCCTCTTCTCGCTCCCAGGTGGCCTCCTCCTCGGTATGGTGGCTCCACTGAACCTTGCAAAACTTGATCACCTTGTTGCGAGTGACTCGGCTATCAAACTCGAGAATCTTTACTGGCTTCTCCTCATAAGTCAAACTATTATCCAATTGTATCGCCTCCAGGGGCACTGTATCCTTTAATGGTATGTCGGCCATCTCAGCGTGGCACTTCTTCAGTTGTGTTACGTGAAACACATCATGAACTCCTGACAGTCCTTCAGGTAACTCCAGCTTGTAGGCAACTTCTCCCATCCGTTCCAAAATACGATACGGTCCTACAAATCTTGGGGCTAACTTTCCCTTTACTCCAAAACGTTTCACTCCCTCGGGGTGATACTCATGAGATATACTCATCTTCGATTTCATAGGTTACTTCCTTGCGTTACGAATCTGCGTAACTCTTACATCTAGACCGAGCAATCTTTAGCTTGTCCTCGATCAGTTTAACCTTCTCCTCTAAGTCTTTGATCAAATCTGGTCCAAACAACCGACGGTCTCCAACCTCATCCCACATCAATGGTGTTCTACATCTGCGTCCATCTGAGCTTGAGCGGTGCCATCTTCAAACTGGCTCGGTAGTTGTTGTTGTATGAGAATTCGCGTCTGCAAATTTTCATCCCAACTAGATCTGTAATCTAGCGCACAGAGCTCTCAACATGTCCTCCAAAATCTGATTGACTCTCTCATCTCATCCATCCGTCTCATGGGTGGAACGCGTACTAAACTCCAATCTGGTACCCAAAGTCCGGTGTAGTTGATGCCAAAATTTTGAAGTAAACTGTGTTCCTCTATCTGACACGATAGTCCTCGGAACTCCATGCAAACATACGATCCTGGTCATATATATCTTGGCCAACTTGGCACTTGTATAAGTTGTTTTCACTGGAATAAAGTGAGCTACTTTGGTCAACCGATCCACTACTACCCATATTGAATCATATCCTGCTTTGGTTCTGGGTAATCCGGTGATAAAATCCATGCCAAGTTTGTCCCACTTCCGTTCGGGTATTGGCATGGGCTGCAACAGTCCTGCTGGCTTTTGATGCTCTGCCTTCACTCTCTGGCATACATCGCAAACGGCTACATACTCGGCAATATCCTTCTTCATACCAGTCCACCAGAAACGTTCCTTCAAGTCCAAATACATCTTGGTGTTTCCGGGGTGAATCGAGTATGGTGAGTCATGGGCTTCTTGAAGTATTAACTTCCTGATCTCCTAATTGTTGGGCACATAAATCCGGTCCTCAAACCACAAGGTATCATGCTCATCCTCGCGAAAACCTTTGGCTTTTCCTTTGCCCATCTTTTCCTTTATCTCAGCAATCTCTTTATCCTCCTTTTGAGCGTCTCGAATCTTGTCTAGCAAGGTCGACTGAACCTCCATTGTTGCAAGAAAACCTCTTGGAACAAACTCCAAATGAAGTTCCATAACATCCTCTGCTAACTCCTTTGGCAGTCCTCTACCCTCAAGGATATTGGCATAGCTCTTCCGACTCAAAGCGTCTGCTACGACGTTGGCTTTTCCTGGATGGTAGTGTAGCTTCATGTCGTAATCCTTTATAAGTTCTAGCCATCTCCTCTGTCTGAGGTTTAACTCCTTTTGTGTGAAAATGTACTTCAAACTCTTATGATCCGTGTACACATCACAACGGTTTCCCATGAGATAATGTCTCCAGGTCTTCAACGCATGTACTACAGCTGCTAGCTCCAAATCATGCGTGGCATAGTTCAACTCATGAGGCTTCAGTTGTCGTGAGGCATACGAAACAACTTTTCCTTCCTGCATAAGAACACATCCAAGTCCCAAGCGAGAGGCATCACAATACACTTGAAACTCCTTATGTATATCTGGCAATGTCAGCACTGGGGCTGTAGTCAACCGTTTCTTCAACTCTTGGAAGCTTGTCTCACAATCCTCTGTCCATTTGAACTTGGTATCCTTCTTTAGCAATTCTATCATTGGTTTAGCAATCTTGGAAAAATTCTCAATTAATCTCCGATAATATCCTGCCAGTCCAAGGAAACTGCGAATCTCGCTGACTGAAGTGGGTGCCAACCATTCAGTGACAGACTGAATTTTACTGGGATCTACTGCTATACCCTCTCCTGATATAACATGCCCAAGAAATCCAACTTCCTTTAACCAAAACTCGCACTTGCTGAATTTGGCATATAACTGGTGTTCCCTGAGTTATACTTCCCTTGTCCATACTTCCTCTTACGACTCTCAATTTGCTGCTGCTTTCCTTCAATCATTAGGGCCTTATCTACCAACTCCTGGTAGTTGTTGAAAGTTGCCACCATCAGCTGCATACTCATCTCATCATTCAGTCCTTCCATAAACTTCTCTTGCTTCGCGGCATCTGTGGCCACATCATCAGGGGCATAGCGTGATAACTTGCTAAACTCATCCACGTACTGGGCCACAGTACAGTTCCCCTGGCGTAAGTTGTGGAACTCACGCTTCTTTATCTGCATGGCTCCAGTTGAAACATGGGTCGTGCGAAAAGCTTGTTGGAACTGGTCCCAAGTGACATTGGCTATAGGAAAAGTAGCCGTGTAATTCTCCCACCATGCGGCTGCTGGTCCATCCAATTGATGTGCGGCAAAGTGCACTCTTTCAGCATCCGTGCATCCTGCGGTGGTTAACTCCCTTCCAATACGGTGTAACCAGTCATCTGCAACTATTGGCTCGGTGCTACTGGAAAACACCGGCGGTTGTAACCTCAGAAAACGGGCTAAATTGTCCACTGGCGGCGGATTGTTGTTGTTGTTGTTGTTGTTGTTGTTGTTGTTGTTGTTGTTGGCATTGCCCTGGTTCTGAACTAGCAATTGCATCAAGGCATTCTACTGTTGGATCAACTGAGTGAGCTCCGGTGGGAAAGCAAAACCGGGGTCACGTCTCGGAGGCATCTGAGGGTTTAGATGGGAGAGATTAGAAATAGAAAGAGGTCTAGTGAGAAACCACTACCCATATGCACATGAGGCAACACACACATTCATTCAATCAAGCAAGCAAGAGCATACAAAACGATCTAGGACTATCGCATACGTTCTCAACTACTACTAGTTACATGGGGGAAATACTACTAATATTTGGTGGTCATCTAGAAATTTTGATCGGTGGAAGACTCCATGATGTCTGCTCTAGCTTCGTCTTCATAGTCATCATCACTTGGATCTGAGTCGGTGTCGTCGATGATGATGTAGTTGTCTGGACAAGCGGGGTCTTCTTCCTCTTCTTGCTCCTCTTCCTTGGGTGCTGGTCCTCCCATGAAAACTCCAATCTTCTTGACTAGGTCGTCGTTCTTCTCCAGTAGTATCTTGATTTCTTCCTCATATCCATCGCGGGTAGACTTGAGTTCTTCCTCCAATTCGGTGATCTT
This sequence comes from Aegilops longissima, assembly GCA_021605205.1. NCBI lineage: Eukaryota > Viridiplantae > Streptophyta > Magnoliopsida > Poales > Poaceae > Aegilops > Aegilops longissima. The sequence continues at coordinate 251,230,509 of CM038680.1, forward strand.
AGTTTTCGCCTTCTTCAAATCCAGCATGTCAGCGCACATCTGGTTCTCATGACGTCGAATGTGCTGGTTTAGCTCCTGGATGTAGGCTGCAATGGATCTATCCTTCTTGGTGCTAATTACTTCCCATTGCTCGTCTCGGCGCCCACATATTTGGTATATGGTGTCTTTAAGCTCCTTGTTGTAGACTTCTCCAATGCGTCCCATGGTAATGTGAGCTGCCATACTCTTTCCCAAACTCCATGGTGGTGCATTGAAAACACATACTATGGGCTCCGTGCTTGGTGCAAACGTCCTTCCGGGAACTAGAGCTTGAATCTTCCAGCATTCTTCTTACGGTAAGGTGGCGTTATGCGTCCGGTGAAGCTTGGTATTCCAATATTCAGGTACCTAGTGACTTCCTTCAAGTGGCGTCCCAAAGGTGTGTCTTCATCCGGTTGGGCAAACTTGTACTTCATCTCCGTCATCCTAAAGAGTGGAAAAATGGAGAGGTCAGAAATGAGTAGAGAGGAGTGACCTATGGTTTTATCTTAGTGGTCGTGTCCTACACTCAGCGTGTGCTCGATACCATCTTGTAGCGACCCGACCTCGGATGGTCAAGTCTCGTGCTACATGTCATCCTCGGATCGGTAATGCTTGACACACACAAGACTCAAGGATTTATAACAGAGTAGCAATCACACACTTATTACATCGAATGTCTCAAAAGAGAACTTATTACAATAATATGGCTTAACGCCATCTAATGCGATAACAATGAAGGCTTGGAAGATAAAGTGAGTCCATCAACTCCAACGGCATAACTGAGCTGCACGGCAACGACCTACAATCCTTACTCCTCGTCTGAAAAGTCTGCAACATAATACGTTGCAGCCCGAGAACGGGTCAGCACATGGAATATGCTGGCAATGTAAGACATAGAGTAATGAAAGAATAAGCTATATTACATGCATATGTGGCTGGTGGAAAGCTCTATGGTTACTGTTTGCGAAAAGCCAATTTTTCCCTACATCAAAGGAATAAATTTTACTTTAACTATCATGGTGGTTGAAACATCATTCAGAAGGTATAACCCCAACTCAATCCCAATTAAAGTGATTAACAACCCAACAATATTAATTTAGAGTGATGAGATACATGTGAATACTCAAGTACTAGATACTCGAATTGTCCATAACCGGGACACGGCTAACCATGATTAGATTGTACACTCTGCAGAGGTTTGTGCACTTTTCCCCACAAGACTCGATCGCCTCCGTTGGTTTCTCGCACTGCATGGTGTTTGAGAGACGGATGACCGAGACACAGTCTTTCAGAAACATTAACTCTCTACTCCGGATAGACCATACCAAACCTATAAAACCCACTACCTGCTGATCTACCTCTTCGAGAGCTTCACGTAACTTACTCAACTATGCTAGAGCCCATAATAGCTTGTGGCTGCACACGGAAGTTTCTAGCATGAATAATCTCAGTTCCCTTTGAGCCTGGGTGGCGGTCCATAGGAAGATCACACGGGTACCCCGGGATTTCCAAAAAAACAGACAACACTGGGTTCCCCAGGTGCCTCAATCCACCCAGCTGTGATTTTAAGTTGCCACCTTAAAGTAAACCATTAATTAACAATCTCACATCTGTTGTGAGTATCTCTCAAACCCAAACCACGTCTACGAGCATAGCATGGCAATATAAGCATAACGTAGAAGTAACTCCCAAGGGTTTGAAAGTAACAAGGCAATAGGTTCCTACCTCATCATCTACTTCCCAACCCACAAATTAATGACATCCTAATCATGCAATGTTTGAGGGTTGAGCTAATGCATAAAAACTGGGTAGGAAAAGGTATGATCAAGTGTTACTTGCCTTGCTGACGATCCGTGAATCCTAGAGACTCGTAGTAACACGCTTCACACTCCGGGAATTCTATCGCAAGCAAATAATACATACATAAATAAACAAGAAAAGATGCACAAATGAAACTTCAACTGAAAGGGGGTTGACCGGAGAGTTCAACTTAAGAACTCCGGTTTGCAAAAAGAATCAAACCAAACGGAACAACGAAACTCAAACGGCGAGAAAAACAAGGTCCGTTTACTAATCTGAACTAGGGTCAAATTTTACAGGGATAAAAACTGGTTTAAGTTGATTATTCAGAAAGAGGGTTTCGAGATGAAACTCCAGGCGCTTGAATCGCCTGATTCCGATAAACGAGCGAAAAGATAAACAGGTTTGAAAAACGGTTCAAAAATCGCGATCATAATAACCGCGGAATAAATCTGATAAAAGAAAAGCGACGAACTACTAAACAAACGAACGTTCGTTAACAGAACCTAAACAGTGAACGCGTTCGTTAGACCGAACGGACGTTCGCTAAATAAATAAACCGACAAAATAAGCCGTTCTATAAAAAAACGTTCTAGGGTTTTATAAAAAAAACCGAAGGGTTTTCTTAAAAAAAATTAACCGGCGGCGGGGTCGGGTACCTCCGGCGAGGCGCGTCCGGCGGGGCGGGCGGCTCGCGGGTTCGAGGTGGGGCGGCAGGGCGGGCGGCGGCGGCGAGGGGCGGGCGGCGGCGTCTGCCGAGGGGCGGGCGGCGGCTCGGCGAGGGGCAGCGACGGCGGATCGGGCTCGGGCGGCTCGGGCTCGGGCTCCGCGGTTCTGGGTGGGGGGGGTCGGCGCGAGGCGGCGGCTCGGCAAGGCGGCGGCGGCGGTTCGGCGAGAGGGCGGCGACGCGCTGGATCGGGCTCCGGGCGGCTCGGGGCTCAGGGCGGCGCGGCTCGGTGGTGGCGGGTGGTGGTGGGCGGGCGGCGGTATTTATAGGAGGGCGGGCGGCTCCGCTTGGGAAGGGGCGCCGGGGTGGAGTCCGGCTCGGACTCGCCCTCGGCGTCCGTGCCCGACGGCGGCGCTGGGAGGCGGCGGCTGAGCAGGCCGGCTTTGGCTCATTGGGCCTTTGGCCCAGTCGGGCGCGGGTCCATTTTTTATAAATCATTCCGCCGACAATAAATAATAAAAAAAATCCTAGAAAAATAAATAAAAATCTAAAAATTCCAAAACAAGTTTTCTCTGTCTAAATAAAATATTTAGAACTAGATGAACTTTTCTTGGCCCCTAAAATGCAATTTTTTTAAAGCGTGCAATTTTTTACTAGGGCAATTAAAATTCCAAATAAAATCAAATAAAAACCAAAGAATGATTTTAACATTTTCCTCCGATATTTCAATTATTTTGGAGAAGTCATATTATCTCCCCTCATTTATTTATTTAAAATGAAATATTTTCCGGAGAGAAAAATAATAAAATCCAATATCCTCGTCTTTCATTATTTGATAAAATTCAAATATGAAAATCGAAAAATCCCCAACTCTCTCCGAGGGTCCTTGAGTTGCTTAGGATTTTCGAGGATGGTAAACGAGAATGCAATAAAATATGATATGCATGGATGACCTATGTATAACATGCCAAATTGAAAATTTTGGGATGTTACAGAGTTAGAAGATATTGATGTTAAAATTAAACTTGCCAATAGAGATACTATATCTGCAATGGGAATTTTTAGAGATGTTTAAGTTTTGTGTGGGAAAACTAAATATCCCGCTGATTTTCTTGTTCTTGGTTCCCCACAAGATAGCTTTTGTCCCATTATATTTGGTAGACCCTTCTTGAACACTGTTAATGCTAGGATAGATTGCGAAAAGAATATTGTTACTATTGGCTTGGATGATATGGTTCATGAGTTTAATTTCTCTAAATTTAGTAAACAACATCATGAGGAAGAATTGCCTAGTAAGGATGAAATAATCGGTCTTGCTTCTATTGCCGTACCTCCTAGTGATCCTCTAGAACACTATTTGCTAGACCATGAAATGATATGTTCATGAATGAAAGAAGGGAAATAGATGAAGTATTCTTTAAACAGGAACCTATTCTGCAACACAATTTGCCTGTTGAAATTTTAGGGGATCCTCCTCCACCCAAGGGTGATCCCGTGTTTGAGCTTAAACCGTTGCCTGATAATCTTAAATATGCTTATCTTGATGAAAAGAAAATATATCATGTTATTATTAGAGCTAACCTTTCAGAGCATGAAGAAGAAAGATTATTGAAAACTCTGAAGAAGCACCGTGCCGCTATTGGATATACCCTTGATGATCTTAAGGGCATTAGTCCCACTCTATGTCAACATAAAATAAATTTGGAAGCGGATGCCAAACCAGTTCGTGATCCTCAACGATGTTTGAATCCTAAAATGAAAGAAGTGGTAAGAAAAGAAATACTCAAGCTTCTGGAGGCAGGTATAATTTATCTCGTTGTTGATAGTCAGTGGGTAAGTCCTGTCCATTGTGTCCCTAAGAAGGGAGGTATTACTGTTGTCCCTAATGATAAAGATGAATTGATTCCGCAAAGAATTATCACAGGTTATAGGATGGTAATTGATTTCTGCAAATTAAATAAAGCTACTAAGAAAGATCATTACCCCTTTTGCCTTTTATTGCAAATGCTAGAAAGATTATGCAAACATACACATTATTGTTTTCTAGATGGTTATTATGGTTTCTCTCAAATACCTGTGTCAGCTAAAGATCAATCAAAGACTACTTTTACATGCCCTTTTGGTACTTTTGCTTATAGACGTATGCCTTTTGGTTTATGTAATGCACCTGCTACCTTTCAAAGATGCATGATGGCTATATTCTCTGACTTTTGTGAAGAAAATTGTGAGGTTTTCATGGACGACTTTTCCGTCTATGGTTCCTCTTTTGATGATTGCTTGAGCAATCTTGATCGAGTTTTGCAGAGATGTGAAGAAACTAATCTTGTCTTGAATTGGGAAAAGTGCCACTTTATGGTTAATGAAGGTATTGTCTTAGGGCATAAAGTTTCTGAAAGAGGTATTGAAGTTGATAAGTCCAAGGTTGATGCTATTGAAAAGATGCCATGTCCCAAGGACATCAAAGGTATAAGAAGTTTCCTTGGTCACGCCGGATTTTATAGGAGGTTCATTAAGGACTTCTCAAAATTTCTCGCCTCGACTAATTTATTACAAAAGATGTACCATTTGTCTTTGATGATGATTGTGTAGAAGCATTTGAAATACTTAAGAAAGCATTAGTCTCTGCACCTGTTGTTCAGCCACCTGATTGGAATTTACCCTTTGAAATTATGTGTGATGCTAGTGATTATGATGTAGGTGCTATTCTAGGGCAAAGAGTTGATAAGAAATTAAATGTTATCCATTATGCTAGTAAGACTCTAGACAATGCTCAAAGAAATCATGCTACTACCGAAAAGGAACGTTTAGCAGTTGTATTTGCTTGTGATAAATTCAGACCCTATATTGTTGATTCTAAAGTAACTATTCACACTGATCATGCTGCTATTAAATATCTTATGGAAAAGAAAGGTGCAAAACCTAGACTTATTAGATGGGTTATCTTGCTGCAAGAATTTCATTTGCATATTGTTGATAGAAAAGGAGCTGAGAACCCCGTTGCATATAACTTATCTAGGTTAGAGAATGTTCATTATGACCCACTACCTATTGATGATAGCTTTCCTGATGAATAATTAAATGTCATAAGCACTTCTCGTAGCACTCCATGGTATGCTGATTATGCTAATTATATTGTTCCTAAATTTATACCACCTAGCTTCACATACCTACAAAAGAAAAAGTTTTTCTATGATTTGCAACATTACTTTTGGGATGACCCACATCTTTATAAAGAAGGAGTAGATGGTGTTATTAGACGTTGTGTACCTGAGCATGAACAGGAACAGATCCTATGCAAATGTCACTCCGAAGCTTATGGAGGACACCACGCTGGAGACAGAACTGCAGATAAGGTATTGCAATCCGGTTTTTATTGGCCCACTCTCTTCAAGGATGCCCGTAAGTTTGTTTTGTCTTGCGATGAATGTCAAAGAGTTGGTAATATTAGTAGACGTCAAGAAATGCCTATGAATTATTCACTTGTTATTGAACCATTTGATGTGTGGGGCTTTGGTTATATGGGACCTTTTCCTGCCTCTAATGGATATACACATATTTTAGTTGCTGTTGATTACATTACTAAGTGGGTAGAAGCTATTCCAACTAGTAGTGCTGATCATAACACTTCTATTAAAATGCTTAAGGAAGTTATTTTTCCGAGGTTTGGAGTCCCTAGATATTTAATGACTGATGGTGGTTCACACTTTATCGATGGTGCTTTCCGTAAAATGCTTGCTAAATATGACGTTAATCATAGAATCGCATCTCCTTATCACCCGCAGTCTAGTGGTCAAGTAGAATTGAGCAATAGAGAGCTCAAATTAATTTTGCAAAAGACTGTTAATAGGTCTAGAAAGAATTGGTCCAAGAAACTTGATGATGCATTATGGGCCTATAGAACTGCATATAAGAATCCTATGGGTATGTCTCCGTATAACATGGTTTATGGAAAAGCATGTCACTTACCTCTCGAACTAGAACATAAGGCATATTGGGCTATTAAAGAGCTCAACTATGATTTCAAACTTGCCAGTGAGAAGAGGTTATTTGATATTAGCTCACTTGATGAATGGAGAACCCAAGCTTATGAAAATGCCAAGTTATTTAAAGAAAAAGTTAAAAGATGGCATGACAAAAGGATACAAAAGCGTGTGTTTAATGTAGGTGATTATGTATTGCTATACAACTCTCGTTTAAGATTTTTTGCAGGAAAACTTCTCTCTATATGGGAAGGTCCCTACGTTATCGAGGAGGTCTATCGTTTCGGTGCCATAAAAATCAACAACTTCGAGGGCACAAATCCGAAGGTGGTAAACGGTCAAAGGATCAAACATTATATCTCAGGTAATCCCATAAATGTTGAAACCAATATTATTGAAACCGTAACCCCAGAGGAATACATAAAGGACACTTTCCAGACCGTTTCAGACTCCGAAAAGGAATAGGTATGTGGTACGGTAAGTAAACCGACTCCAAAACAATTTTTAAGGCAATATTTCTCTGTTTTGGAATTTTTAGAAAAATAAAAAAATAAGTGGAAGTCCGGGAAGGACACGAGGGTGGTGGGCGCGCCCTAACCCCCTGGGCGTGCCCCCCTACCTCTTGAGCACCTCGTGTGCCCTCCGGACTCCGTTTTCTTGCACGATACGTATTTTGGTCGGTGAAAATTCATTATATATTCTCCCGAAGGTTTTGACTCCCTATCACGCAATTATCCTCTGTTTTTGTTTTGAGCTGTTTTCTGTCAGAGTTGTCAAGGTCAGGCATCATGTCGTCCCCCTCCTCCGACAATGGTGACAAAGATGCTTGGCTAATGAAGATAGAGTTGAAGAGGGAGGAACCCATGGAGATCAACAAGGATGAAAGGATCAAGAAGGCCATGGGGGACCAAGCTCCGGCAGCAGAAGACACTCTCCAACTTGATCACAACTTTCTCACCCCAACTGAAATCGAAGCTTTCAAGATGATTGAGTTAGCTCGTATTCAAAACAAGTATCTCACAAGTGAAAATATTTTGTTGAAGGAGCATATTGTTGCACTCAAGGGCATTATCCGCAAGTTGGAAGACCTCTTACACTCGATGTGCGACTATCCATCACCGCCACCTTCTTCACCAGCAAAGGAGATATAATCACATGGGTATGGGCACTCCCCTTGGCAACTGCCAAGCTTGGGGGAGGTGCCCCGGTATCGTATCACCATCACAACTCCTATCTTTACCGTTTTTCTTAGTTCGATCCTATTAGTAGTATCTTGATCTAGTAGAATAAAGTTTATGGCATGATCTAGTTTTGAGTTTTGCTTTATGATCTCTCTATGTAATAGAGTCCGTGAGCTATATATATATAATAAAGTTTAGTGTTGAGTCAAGGGCTTGATTGTTTTGCCATGATCTTGGGTGAATAAAAGAATAGAAAGAAGAAAAAGAATAAAAAGAAATAAGGAGTTCATATTGATCTTATTGAGAGTAATGACTTCACATAGAAAGAGTATGATGATTAAAAAGTTGTTGGGAGTTGGTAAATATAGCTTTGGTCATCGTTGCAATTAATAGGAAGTAATAAGGAAAGAGAGGTTTCACATATAGATATATTATCATTGACATCTCTTATGATTGGGAGCACTCATTAAAATACAACATGCTAAAGAGTTTATGTTGGACAAGGAAGACAACGTGATGAGTTATGTTTTCTTATATCTGAGATAAAGTATGTTGTCATGGATCCTCTAACATGTTGAGCTTGCCTTTCCCCCTCATGCTAGCCAAATTCTCAGCACCAAGTAGAGATACTACTTGTGCTTCCAAAAACCCTTAAACCAGTTTAGCCATGAGAGTCCACCATATCTACCTATGGATTGAGTAAGATCCTTCAAGTAAGTTGTCATCGGTGCAAAGCAATAAAAATTGCTCTAAATATGTATGATTGATTGGTGTGGGAGAAATAAGCTTTATACGATCTTGTGATATGGAAGAAATAAAAGCGACAGACTGCATAATAAAGGTTCATATCACAAGGGGCAATATAAAGTGACGTTCTTTCACATTGAGATTTTGTGCATCCAACCATAAAAGCGCATGGCAACCTCTGCTTCCCTCTGCGAAGGGCCTATCTTTTATTATTATCCTCTACCTTATGCAAGAGTCACCGTGATCTTCACCTTTCCTTTTTCATTTTATCCTTTGGCAAGCCCAGCATGTTGGAAAGAGCATGATATATATATCTAATTGGATGTAGGGGAGCATGAATTATTATTGTTGACATTACCCTTGAGGTAAAAGGTTGTGGGGCAAAACTATAAGCCTCTATCTTTCTCTGTGTCCGATTAAAACTCCGTAACCACAAGTATTGCGTGAGTGTTAGCAATTATGAAGGACTAAATGATACTTGCTTTTAAGCTCTGACATAGACTCTTTCCGAAGTTATGATAAATTCTGAAGGTTTCTGATTCATACCCTTGCATTGTGAAAAGATCATCACTTGAACATAAGTAATCATATGACAAATTCTATATATGTTGATGTTATGAGAATAATCATGATGCCTTCATGTCCGTATTTTATTTTTTATCGACGCCTCTACCTCTAAACATGAGGACATATTTATTGTTATCGACTTTTCGCTTGAGGACAAGCGAGGTCTAAGCTTGGGGGAGTTGATACGTCCATTTTGCATCATGCTTTTATGTCGATATTTATTGCATTATGGGCTGTTATTTCACATTATGTCACAATACTTATGGCTATTCTCTCTTATTTTACAAGGTTTACATGAAGAGGGAGAACGCCAGCAGCTGGAATTCTGGGCTGGAAAAGGAGCAAATATTGGAGACCTATTCTGTGCAACTCCAAAAATCCTGAAACTCCACGGAATATCTTAAAATAAATAAAGAAAAATCTTCACCAAAGATGAAGGCCAAGGGGCCCACACCCTGCTCACGAGGGTGGGGGGCGCGCCCCCCTACCTCGTGGGCACCCTGGTGGCTCTTCGACGCCCATCTTCTCCTATATGAAGTCTTTCGATGAGAAAAAAACATTAAGCAACCTTTCGGGACGAAACTCCGCCGCCACGAGGCGGAACCTTGGCGGAACCAATCTAGGGCTCCGGCAGAGCTGTTCTGCCGGGGACACTTCCCTCCGGGAAGGGGAAATCATCGTCATCATCATCACCAACACTCCTCTCATCGGGAGAAGGAAATCTCCATCAACATCTTCACCAGCACCATCTCATCTCCAAACCCTAGTTCATCTCTTGTATCCAATTCTTGCCTCCAAAGTCCGGGATTGGTGCTAGTAGGTTGCTAGTAGTGTTGATTACTCCTTGTAGTTGATGCTAGTTGGTATATTTGGTGGAAGATCATATGTTCAGATCCTTTGTGCATATTGTTACCCCTCTGATTATGAACATGAATATGCTTTGTGAGTAGTTACGTTTGTTCCTGAGGACAAGGGAGAAGTTTTGCTATTAGTAGTCATGTGAATTTGGTATTCATTTGATATTTTGATGAGATGTATGTTGTCTAGCCTCTAGTGGTGTTATGTGAACGTCGACTACATAACACTTCACCATTATTTGGGCCTAGAGGAAGGCATTGGGAAGTAATAAGTAGATGATTGGTTGCTAGAGTGACAGAAGCTTAAACCCTAGTTTATGTGTTGCTTCGTAAGGGGCTGATTTGGATCCATATGTTTCATGCTATGGTTAGGTTTACCTTAATACTTTTGTTGTAGTTGCGGATGCTTGCAATAGAGGTTAATCATAAGAGGGATGTTTGTTCAAGTAAGAACAGCACCCAAGCACCGGTCCACCCACATATCAAATTATCAAAGTACCGAATGCGAATCATATGAGCGTGATGAAAACTAGCTTGACGATATTCCCATGTGTCCTTGGCAGCGTTTTTCCTATTATAAGAGTTTGTCCAGGCTTGTCCTTTGCTACAAAAAGGATTGGGCCACCTTGCTGCACTTTATTTACTTTTGTTACTTGTTGCTCGTTACAATTTATCTTATCACAAAACTATCTGTTACCACTTATTTCAGTACTTGCAGAGAATACCTTGCTGAAAACCGCTTATCATTTCCTTCTGCTCCTCGTTGGGTTCGACACTCTTACTTATCGAAAGGACTACGATAGATCCCCTATACTTGTGGGTCATCAACAGTACGATTGGATGGATTTAAGAATGCTAGGAAGCTGGAAGTTAGAATAACGAGCAGTTGCCCCGATGATGAGTTCAAGGTTTACAAGTGATGAGATGGGCCATAACCCACAGGCCCCAGGACCTGCCAAGAAGCAAGCACAGTCTTGCTGAAGGAAAAACCCTGGAAGAGATTACGACCTTACCTACAAATGACCTTATAGGAGCTTACGCAAAACTTGGGAGTTGTGAAGGAACGATAGATGTTTGTTTGGCTTGCAGAATCCATGGATTTATCCGAACTTGGTTCGTCGACAAGAGAAATTATGCAATGCTTGTGAGGATGACCGAGTGTTAGAATGCGAGATTCGCTAAACCATATACTCCCTCCGTCCCGAAATTCATGTCGCAGGCGTAGTACATTTTTTTTTGCATTTTTCTTTGCAGATTAGTCCCTAATCTTCAAATGATCACAACATTTTGCTCGTTAGTCGGAATTCAACGAAACCAACGCCCACTTCTTCGTTATGATCTCCTCTATCCAGTTAATCAACTTGAACATGTTTTTGGAAGTTTAAAATTTGATTTCAAACAGATTTGAATTTGAACTTCGTTTGATCATAACTCGAGTTTTATAACTCCGATTTAGTTGATTCTTTTTGCAAATCGAAGCTCTTGACCTAAAATTTCTGATAAGGCCAAATTCACCCAATTTTGGTACTATTAGAAATTGTTTTCTGTTGCAAGAGTTAATTGCTTGTTTTCGAATTTTTCTGAGATCTTTTCTTCGATTCTTTTGCATGATTGCTTATGTGTATTTACTATTGCTTGCTCCCGATAGACTGACCGGAGTGTGACGAGTAGAACTGTCGGTGTCGAAACCGGCGGATCTCGGGTAGGGGTCCCGAACTGTGCGTCTAGGCGGATGGTAACAGGAGACAAGGGACACGATGTTTTTACCCAGGTTCGGGCCCTCCCGATGGAGGTAAAACCCTACTCTTGCTTGATTAATATTGATCATATGGGTAGTACAAGAGTAGATCTACCACGAGATCAGAGAGGCTAAACCCAAGAAGCTAGCCTATGGTATGATTGTTGTTCGTCCTACGGACTAAAACCCTCCGGTTTATATAGACACCGGAGAGGGCTAGGGTTACACAGAGTCGCCACAATGGGAGGAGATCTACATATCCAGATCGCCAAGCTTGCCTTCCACGCCAAGGAAAGTCCCATCCGGACACGGGACAAAGTCTTCAATCTTGTATCTTCATAGTCCAAGAGTCTGGCCAAAGGTTATAGTCCGGCTATCCGGACACCCCCTAATCCAGGACTCCCTCAGTAGCCCCTGAACCAGGTTTCAATGACGACGAGTCCGGCGCGCAGATTGTCTTCGGCATTGCAAGGCGGGTTCCTCCTCCGAATACTTCATAGAAAATTTTGAACACAAGGATATTGTCCGGCTCTGCAAAATAAGTTCCACATTCCACCGTAGAGAGAATAATATTTACATTAAATCCAACTCGCCGACGATCCCGCAAAGATGACATCACACCGACCAAGCCTTTATTCGGATCATTTTTACCGTCCCACCTCAACAAGACTTAGCGAGGCGGTTTTTGGCACGCCTTGTCAAGCAGAGATCGTGTCCCCTTATTTCGGGATTCTCATCAATACGGCGTGGGTAACCCAACCGTGCCATCAATTACGGCGCTTGGGAGATAAGCGAGTTTTACCAGCTGGTGGGGGCACATAGTTTCGTCCGCCCATATAAGGGATAAGGATCCACCTTTTCATCTACGCCTTCTTCCTCCTTTGCTTATCCATTTTCACAAGACTTTCGAGCTCCGGCGCCCAAGTCCGCACACCCCACCTCAACCTTCTCCAGCCATGTCCAGAAGCGGGAGGCGGGTGGATGGTCTCCTCCGTCATGGAGGGACACATCAAAAAGCTGAGGGAGGCCGGATACTTGTCCGACGACATCGCGCACCGGCTCCCAGAAGAGGGGCAGATCATCCCCGCCCCCAGGCCCCATGAGAGGGTGGTGTTCCTCACACATTTCCTCCGTGGACTAGGCTTCCCACTCCACCCATTTGTCCGGGGGCTCATGTTCTACTACGGCCTGGATTTCCACGAGCTGGCCCTGAACTTCATCCTCAACATCTCAGCGTTCATCGTTGTGTGCGAGGCTGTAACACCCGGATGATTAGGGAACAGTAATCACCCCGGTTATGTTGACTAACCTCTCTTTGATTCGAACCCGTTCTAAAACAAAAATCAAAACTAAAACAAACGATAAAAAGTTTCAAAACAAAATCTAAAATGTTAGGGGTTGTCTAAAATAGCTAACCTAATTATGGTGGGTGCACTAATTTTGTAAAATGCTCGCATTTTAAATAAACTAAAAACAGAAACGAAAAATAATAAAAGAAAAACAAAATAAAAGAGAGGGGAAACCCCTGCCCAGCCAGCCCCCTCCCCACCAGCCCCTCGCCCGCCCAACTCCCCCCGGCCGGCCCATCGCCCACCGCCCTGCCACATACCCCCACCCAGCTGCAAACCCTAGCCGCCCCACCTCCTCCTCTCGCCCCCACTCTCCCTCCGCCTCCTCGCCCGATCTGGATCGAGGGCGGAGAACCCCGACCGAGCCACCCCCGCGCCCTACTGTCTCCGCGGCCCCTTGCCGCTGCGCCCGCCTGGACCTCCCTCCTCCCTCCGTCAGCCCCCAAGCGCGGGCACTGCCCGCTGGTCGGCCTCGCCCTCCCCCCGTCGCTGCCAGCGGCCTCCCCAACCGCCTCCTCGCCGGTCGTCACGGCCTCCACCGAGCCGCCTCCTAGTCCCGACCCCCTGTGAGGCCCTCTCCTCTCTCCTCCCTCCCGAACCGCCCGTCGCCCGGCTCTCGTCGCCGCCCCGACCCCCCCCAGTCACACCGCCCCCCTCGCTCCCTCTCTCTCCCAGACGACGCCAGAGTCCCGTCGCCCGCCTCCGCCTCCGGCCACCACCGAGGCTACGCCCACCCCCCGTTCCTCTCTCTCCCCGTCGACGACGCCTCGGCCGCCGGACGCCACCTCACGGCGCCCTTACCCCCTAAGGCCATGAACCCCCTGCCCCTTCCGACGCCTGGGCCTCCCGTCGCCCGGCTCCACGCCCGCCCCTCGCGCCCGTCGCTCGGCCCCGCCCCAGAGTGCTCGTTCTCCCCGTCCGGGGCCAACCCCCACCTCCGTCGCCTCCGCTGCCTTCGCCGCCGGCAGTCATGCCGTGGGCTGCGGCCCCTGACCACCGACTTGGCCTCGGCGCCCTCGGCCCCGTTGGTCATGGGTTCGGCTTCCCGCCCGCCTACCCATTACGCCTGATCCGTTTGCCCCTTAGGGCCACTTACATGCGGGCCCACGCGCTCAGAACGTTTTATAAAAAAAGAAAAAGGGAATAAAAATAAAATGAAAATAAATTAAACTAATTAACTAATTAATTAATTAATTAATTAATTAAGTAATTACTTAATCTAATTAATTCTGATTAATTAACCTAATCGTTAATTAACTTAATTAAGTAATGTTAATTAAATCGATTAGGTAATTAGTCATTAGTGAATGACATGCGGGACCCACTGTCGTGGTTGACTCACCAACCCTGTTGTATGATGATTGCCAAGATGACATCATGCCGATGTCATAAATGCATTTTCGAAATTAATTAAATACTTAATAAAATTCTAGAAATTAATAAAATCTTTTAAAAATCATATCTTTTAATCCGTAATCCGGATTAAAATATTTTCAACATGAAAGTTGCTCAGAACGACGAGACGAATTCGGATATGCAGTCCGTTCGTCCACCACACACCCCTAACCTATCGAACCTGCAAACTTTCCTCTCCGGTTCATCTGTCTGACAGACGTCCGGAACCGGAAAAACTTCCCGGATGTTTTCCCCCCTAACCAGTACCCCTCTTACCACGTTAGGGCACGCCTAGCATCGCTTCTTGTCATGTCATGCATCGATATGCATCTGTTTACTTTGTATTCATTGTTTCTTCCCCCTCTTCTCTCCGGTAGACTACGAGACCGACGCCGCGGTGGCCGGTTCGACCACGGTGTTGACGACCCTCTCTCTTGCCAGAGCAACCAGTGCAAGCCCCCACCCTTGATCACCAGATATCGCCTACTCTTATCTACACTCGCTTGCATTAGAGTAGTATAGTATGTTACTGTTTTCGATACTCCTATCTTCGCTGCATAGCTCCGTCCTTGTAACTTCGTTGATACCTTATCCGCGGCCGGGCATGACCGAGAAAGTGTGTCCGCCAAATGGGATCAAGCGTCTTTGGGTAAGATGGTGCACCTGCAGGGAAGTTAATCTATTCGGATAGCCGTGATCTTCGATAATGTGACGACTTGGAGTTGTACCTTGAGCTTATGACAACTAGAACCGGATACTTGATAAAACACACCCTTCCAAGTGCCGATACAACCGTGGTCGCTCGCTCGTGGATATGAGCAGGGGATTGCCGGGTAGGATTATTGCTATATGATGTTACTTGGAGGACTTCAGTTTGTCCCCTCCTACCTGTTGCAAGACAGGTGTCCAGAAGCGTAGTCTTCGTTAAGACTAGCTATCCCCCTCTTATTCTGGCTTTCTGCAGTTCAGTCCACTGATATGGCCTTTACACATATACCCATGCATATGTAGTGTAGCTCCTTGCTTGCGAGTACTTTGGATGAGTACTCACGGTTGCCTTGTTCCCCCTTTTCCCCTATCTCTACTCGATTGCTGCAACCAGACTTTGGAGCCCAGGAGCCAGACGCCACCGCCGATGACGACTACTACTCCGGAGGTGCCTACTACTACGTGCAGCCCGCTGACGACGACCAGGAGTGACCTAGGAGGATCCTGTGCAGAGGCCTGCTCCTCTTCGATCTGATCCCAGCTTGTGCTAGCCATCTTATGGCACCTTGTTTAACTTATGTCTCAGACAGATATTGTTGCTTCCGCTGACTCGCCTATGATCGAGCACTTGTATTCGAGCCCTCGAGGCCCCGGCTTGTATTAAGATGCTTGTATGACTTATTTTATTTGTAGAGTTGTGTTGTGATATCTTCCGTGAGTCCTTGATCTTGATCGCATACATTTTGCGTGCATGATTAGTGTACGATTGAATCGAGGGCGCCACAAGTTGGTATCGAGCCGATCGCTGTAGGAATCCCCTTCCACACTCCTTGGCAAGTCGAGTCTAGACATTGCAAAAACTTTTACTAACTTGGCTGTGTGCCTTACGGGCCCAAGTCGCCATCGGGTGGTACTAGGATCTTTTACTCCTCGACCCTTACTCTGGGACTCTGAACTCTCTTCTACTCGGGATAAACGATTTTACTAACTATCACTAGGATCCCGTGATCGCATTCACCCCAAAGTTGGATATATCCTAAGTTGTTTTGGAATTGTATTTGAGCAATTTCCACACCGTCATTTGACTCCTTTGAAACGCCTCTTTGTTTTCGATGGAACCCACGAGGCAGGTCATGCGCCACACGACGGCCATTGGTGCTCGGGATCACCTGCGGTGCTAGCCGAGATGATGACCTATCTGGGTTATCGCTGGCACCCCGAGTACACCGCCTATGAGGAGTACCAGACTATAACCAGGAGCAATGCATCGCCATCGTCCACCTCTACTCTCGGAGTACGAGTCCACTCTTGTCTGCACACCGCACATGGTGTTGGAGTGACTATCGATATGGCAGTCCACGATGCTGCTTATGCTGCTCGACACGCCTTCGTGCGAGTATCGAGAGTTGGACACCTCCCCTTCGTGCACATTGCTATCGCGTCGATGTTGGTGAGGAGGGTTACTACACTTCGCCTACACCATCGTCACCAGAGAGCCTTTCCACCATCGTAACTTTGTTCGCATGTCGATGGGCTGGATCGAGCTAACCGAGCTCTTTCGCCACGAGTTGTACACCACCCGTCGGCAAGACTTTACCGTGCTCGACGCTGATGCACCCCTTTGTCCGATCCAGAGAGCTGCCGCTCTCGCGATCTACCCAGCCAGACCGTGATGCCCGGGGTGTCGGTTGGCGACGTGGAGGCTACTCTCCCGCACTTGGCCCCTTCCTGCCACCGGACGCCGGATTCAGCACCGAGTATCCGCGCCCCTGTGTCACCGACGTGGAGGACTATCCACCGCCGCACTACCAGCTTTCAGCTACAGCTACCTCCGCAGATGCAGCGTGGGACTGATGTAGACTTGCTTGTTAGTGTTTGATGTATTCGCCATGAGCTCGCGTGCCGCCTATGATGTAGTAGTCTATGTAATCGGACTCTATGTATCGAACTCTATGCATGATTCCTTTTGTAAGATATGCCAACTACTATGTAGTTCCCATCATGCTGCTTTCATTATGCATGTTTCATCATGAATGATTCCTGCTCTTGCTTAATTTCTCAAATGCTGAACTACCCTCGTTATATAATAGCAGGATGGTTAGGCCAGCAGGTCGTGGTCGTGGGCCAACTTCCCACCACCGCCGAGTACATGGCTGGTATGATCCAACAGCTCGAGATGAATCGCCAGTTCATGGAAAATATGATGGCTCAGCCTCGCCCAATATGCACCAAAGACCCAAACGGAACAACTCGCAGGATTTCATACGCTGAACCCCAGCGTGTACCGCAGCTCAACTCAGCCATCGGATGTCAATGATCGCCCGTGACATCACCTATGAGATGGAGTCTGCTGATGTAGCCCCTCGCCAGCTATGTCACCTTTGCTTCCTTCTTCCCAAGGGACCCGCAGCTCAATGGTGGGACAGCCACCGCGATTTCGCCAATTGGAACACTCATCACCGCCGACTTCCGGGCTGCCTTCCGTGCCCGCTTCATCCCTCAAGGGGTCATGGATCGAAGAAGCGTGAATTCCGCAACCTCACCCAAGGCAACAAGATCAAGCCTATCGTGAGAGTTCTGGACTTGTCTCGCTATGTCAAGAGGATATTGCAACCGATGCACGCAGACAGAGAAGTTCCGTGACGGCCTTCAAGTCGACATCAAGCTCGCACTTCTAGTGCACGACTTTGCTGATTTCGCCACCTTGGTGAACAAAGCTATCAATGTCGAAACTGGTCTGCAGGAATACCAGAGCTCTAACAGCGCAACTGCGACACGGGCTCATCTTCGCGCCGTCCTCGCAGGCGCAAGATATGGATTCCCAACAGCATGTACCAAATTAAATGCACCTGCTTCAAAGTAGAACTATGCTACACCTCGCCCGCCTACAACTAAGCAGCCAAGCTTCCAGCTCCACCACCCCAAGCTCATGTTCCCACTCCCAATAATGGTTTATGCTTCAAAGCGGACAGCCAGGGCACCGTGCTAGAGAATGCAACCGAACCGTAATCAGTGGCCCTTCCAAGAATCGGCCGTGGAAACACCTGTAACCGCAACAACACCGCAAGTCTTATGGGCAAGCTCAAGCCAACCACGTTGATCTGAACAAAGCTCAAGACCAGCCTGCTCATCGTGATGGGTACACTTCTCGTAAATTCAGTACCGCATTTGTTTTATTCGATTCAGAGCATCGCATTCATTCATGTCTCAAGACTTTTCATACAAGCACGACGTTAAGTGTGAAGAGATGAACTCTTCGGTAGTGGTAAAACCCCATTGGGACAATGTCAAACCTCCATGGTTGGCGCCGACGCCCCGTGGAAATTGAAGGGTTGGAATTCTATGCCTCCCCATTATCCTCAAGACGCCTAACATCGACCTCATTTTGGGATGGATTGGTTGAAAGCGCATACGGCGCCAATCGCTTGCGCCACTAAGACCGCCCATCTGCTGCACCCTTCGATGAAATCGTAAGCTACAATGCTCGCTCGTTCAAAATGCCGAGGCAAGGCTCTATGCATTGAATGCATTGAACGCCGCACCCTCGAGGGAATTGAAAACATTCCTGCTGCTTACATTTCCAAGACGCTCTTTCTCAAGAACTTCCAGATTCCCCGCTAGAGCTGTCAATTGGCATCGACTTGAAACCAGGCACCACTCCTATAGCTGTTGCCCCTACAAGATGCCGCCGATGAACTCCTTGAGCTAAAGGAGGAAATCGACAAATCTCTTCAAAGCGGCTTCATTCGCCCAAGTTGCTCACCTTGGGGAGCACCTTCTCTTTGTCAAGAAGAAGGATGGGACAAACCGATTGGTCCAAGACTACCGTCCTATAAATCAAGCTACCATTCGAATAAGTATCCTCTTCCTCGGATCAATGATCTTTATGATCAATTGGCTGGTTCGTCGGTGTTCTCAAACTTGACTTGAGGTTGGGTTACCACCAGATCCGTGTTCGTGAGGAGGATATCCCCAAGACCGCATTCGTGACTCGTTATGGTTCATACGAGTACACCGTCATGTCTTTCGGCTTAACCAATGCTCCAGCTACTTTCTCTCTTTGATGAACTATATATTCATGGATTACCTCGACAAGTTCGTCGTGGTTTATCCGGATGATATCCTGATCTATTCCAAGAATGAAGAAGAACATGCTGAACATCTTCGCCTTGTCTTTGGAAAAGCTACGAGAGCATCAACTCTATGCCAAGTTCTCCAAATGTGAATTCGCTTCCGAAGTAACCTATCTTGGGCATGTCATTTCTAAGGATGGTATTGCCGCCAACCCCGAAAGAGTTCAGGCTATTCTCGATTGACTCCTCCAAGAACGTTAAGCAAGTCGAAGTTTTCTCGGTCTCGCCAGCTATTGCCGTGGATTCAATCGAGAACTTCTCCAAGATTGCCGTGCCTCCGACTAACTTTGCTGTATAAAGGCGCCAAATTCCAATGGATGATAAGTGTCGGGAAAGTTTCCGGGCACTCAAGGACAAGTTGACTTCTGCCCAAAGCTAGCTCCTCCCGATACTAAGAAGGACTTCACATTCTTCGCGACGCTTCCGTCAAGGATTAGGCGGTGTCCTAATGCAAGAGCGCAAAGTGGTTGCTTATGCCTCTCGACAGCTTCGCCTCACGAGGAGAACTACCAGTTCACGACCTCGAACTTGCTGCTGTCATCCATGCACTAAAGCAAATGGCGACATTACCTTCTCGGTAATCGCTATGAGATCTACACCGACCACCAAAGTCTGAAGTATCTGCTTACTCAGCCAGACCTGAACCTCCATCGGCAGAGATGGATGGAGACTGCTGCGACTTTGATTTGGGTATTTCCCTTACGCCAGGCAAGGCTAATGTAATGGCTGATGCCTTGAGCCGCAAGTCTTACTGCAACCACCTTCAAGTTCACAAAGTTCAGCCCCCACTTGTTGAAGAATTCAGAAAGCTGAACCTCCATATTGTTCCTCCGGTGCACTCTCTCCCTCCTCCGAGTTCCAAAAGATGAATCTCCGTGTTGTTCCCTGTGGTTCCTTTATACCTGGCTGTTGAACCCGATCTCGTGGGCACCATAAAGACAATGCAGGATTTGACTCAAGTCTACAAGCTTAAACAAGACATCGGAAAGGAAATCCTCATCCTTCACTATTGCCGATGATGGCGCCTTGTACTTCAAAGGCCGCCTAGTGGTGCCGTAAGAAGGAAAATCTGAATATGACTCGAAGGTTATGAAAGAAGCTCATGATACGCCTCTATGTATCCATCCCGGCAGTACAAAGATGTATCAAGACATTCGCCGAGATTCCGTGGTCTAATATGAAGCGTGACATTGCTTGCTATGTTTCGAGTGTGACGCTTGTCCGTCAGATCAAAGCAGAACATCAAAGGCCTGCTGGGACTCGCAACCTATCTCTATTCCCGAATGGAAATGGGACCATGTTGAAATGGACTTCGCCACTGGATTTCCCAAATCGCAGAAAGGTAATGATGCTATTCTTGTCGCCATTGACCGCTTTCTAAAGTTGCACATTTTCTGGCGGTCAAAGAAACGATCATCGCTAGCCAGCTTGCAACGCCTATATGTTCGAATTGTTTCACTTCACGGTATTCCATCGGTTATCGCTCGACCGTGGCAGCTTATTCACTTCAAGATTCGGGCAAGTTTTCAAGAAGCTATGGGGACTCATTTATCTTTCAAGATCGCTTTTCATCCGCAGCTCAAGGGCAAGTTGAACGTGTCAACCAAATTCTCAAGACATGCTTCGAGCTTGTGTCGCTTCCTTCGCAAGAAATGGGAGGAATCTCTCCGTATGCTGAGTTCTCTTATAATAATAGCTATCAAGTTAGTCTCAAGATGGCCCCTTCAAGTGTTATATGGACGAAAGTGCCGAACCCTCTCGAATCTGGTCGAATCGGGAACGCCCACTCTTCGTCCGGATATTATCCAACATGCCAAGAACAAGTCCGCATTATTCGCGAGAATCTCAAGACCGCTCAATCGCGTAAAAGAGTAATTATGGCCGCCATCACAAAGACATGGTCTATCAACTCGGCGAAAAGGCCTATCTTCGCTACACCAATGAAGGGTGCTCACCGCTTGGGATCAAGGGCAAGTTAGCTCCTCGCTATATTGGCCCTTTCACTATTTTGGAAAGGCGTGGAAAAGTGGCCTATCAACTGGAGCTTCCGTCGAACCTTTCTCGTGTTCACGATGTGTTCCACGTGTCCCAACTCCGACGCTGCTTCAAGGACCCAATCCGAGCAATGGACCATGAAGTGCTCGAATTGCAACAGACCTCTCCTATAAAGAGCATCCGTCCGCATTCTCGACCAAGCTGAACGCCGCACACGCCGAAGGCGATCAAGTTCCTCAAAGTCCAAAGGGTCGAATCACTCAAGATGAAGCCACCAGGAACGCGAGGATCGCCTTCAGATGAATACCCGCACTCTTTCCTTCTACCTCCTAAATCTCGGGACGAGATTTCTTGTAGTGGAGGAGATTTGTAACACCCGGATGATTAGGGAACAGTAATCACCCCAGTTATGTTGACTAACCTCTCTTTGATTCGAACCCGTTCTAAAACAAAAATCAAAACTAAAACAAACGATAAAAAGTTTCAAAACAAAATCTAAAATGTTCAGGGGTTGTCTAAAATAGCTAACCTAATTATGGTGGGTGCACTAATTTTGTAAAATGCTCGCATTTTAAATAAACTAAAAACAGAAAAGGAAAAATAATAAAAGAAAAACAAAAAAAGAGAGGGGGAAAACCCCTGCCCAGCCAGCCCCCCCCCACCAGCCCTCGCCCCTGCCCAACTCCCCCCCCTTGGGCCGCCCATCGCCCAGCCGCCTGCCACCCCAAGGCAAACCCTAGCCGCCCCACCTCCTCTCTCTCGCCCCCACTCTCTCCCTCCGCCTCGCCCGATCTGGATCGGGCGGAGAACCCCGACCGAGCCACCTCCCGCGCCACTGCACTCCGGGCCCCTCTTGCCCCCCACTCCCCACCTCCTCCTCCTCCCTCCTCGCTCCCCAAGCGCGCACTGGCCGCTGGTCGGCTCCCGCCTCCCTCATTGCCGCCAGCGCTCCCCAACCGCCTCCTCGCGGTCGTCACCGGCCTCCACCGAGCCGCCTCCCTAGTCCCGACCCCCCAGGAGGCCTCTCTCTCCTCCCTCCCGAACCGCCCGTCACCGCCTGCCATTGCTGCCCCACCCCTGGGTCACACCGCCTCCCCTCGCCTCCTCTCCTCTCCCAGACGACGTCAGAGGCTGTCGCCGGGCTCTGTCGCTGGCTGACAACCGAGGCTACGCCCGACCCCCGTTCCTCTTCTCCCCCGTCGACGCCCGGCCGCCGGACGCCACCTCCGCCCCTTCCCCCACGGCCCGAACCCCGGCCCTTCCGACGCCCCGGGGCCTCCCGTCGCCAGCTCCACGCCCCCCTGCCGCCGCCCCCGCCCCAGAGCTCGTTCTCTGTCAGGGGTCCCGAACCCCACCACCTCCGTGCGCCTCGGCCATTGCCGGCTTGTCACGCAAGTGGCTATGACCCCGGCCACGCCGACTTGCCTCGGCGCACTTCGTCCCGTTGGCTGCGGGTTGGCTCGCCTCGCCCGCCCCGCCCATTACGCCTCGATCCGTTTGCCTCAGGGCCACTTACACATGCGCCCCCGCGCCTAACGTTTTTATAAAAAAAGAAAAGGGAATAAAAATAAAATGAAAATAAATTAAACTAATTAACTAATTAATTAATTAATTAATTAATTAATTAAGTAATTAATTAATCTAATTAATTCTGATTAATTAACCCTAATCATTAATTAACTTAATTAAGTAATGTTAATTAAATCTGATTAGGTAATTAGTCATTAGTGAATGACATGCGGACCCACTGTCAGGTTGACTCACCAACCCTGTTGTCGATGATCGTCAAGATGACATCATGCCGATGTCATAAATGCATTTTCGAAATTAATTAAATAATTAATAAAATTCCGAAATTAATAAAATCTTTTAAAATCATATCTTTTAATCCGTAATCCGGATTAAAATATTTTCAACATGAAAGTTGCTCGTAACGACGAGACGAATTCGGATACGCAGTCCGCTCGTCCACCACACACCCCTAACCTATCGAACCTGCAAACTTTCCTCTCCGGTTCATCCGTCTCGACAACGTCCGGACCGGAAAACTTCCTGATGTTTTCCCCCTAACCAAGACTCCTCTTACCACGTTAGGGCACGCCTAGCATCGCTTCTTGTCATGTCATGCATCGATATGCATCTGCTTACTTTGTATTCATTGTTTCTTCCCCTCTTCTCTCCGTAGACTACTGAGACCGACGCCGCAATGCCAGTTCGACTACGGTGTTGACGACCCTCTCTCTTGCCGAGCAACCAGGCAAGCCCCCTTGATCACCAGATATCGCCTACTCTTATCTACACTGCTTGCATTAGAGTAGTATAGCATGTTACTGTTTTGATACTCCTATACCGCTGCATAGCCTGTCCTTGTAACTTCGTTGATACCTTACCGCAATCCTATATGCTTAGTATAGAATGCTAGTACTTTCATCTGTGGCCCTACTTTCTTGTCCGTCTGCCGTGCTATATTATCGGGCCGTGATCACTCGGGAGTTGATCACGGTATATACTATATACTTATACATGATACATGCGAGACTAAAGTCGGTCGGCCGATGGAGCACCCGCGAGTGGATCTTTGTGGCGGAGCGACAGGCAGGTTGAGACCGCCTAGGAGAGAGGTGGGCCTGGCCTGCTCGGGCGCTCATGGATACTTAACACGCTTAACGAGGTCTTGGTATTTGATCTGGGTTGGCTACGAGCTTATACGCACTAACCATCTACGCGGGAGTAGTTATGGGTATCCCGCGTCGTGGTATCACCAAGCACTTTAGACGTCACGACGGAGCGGCGCTACCGGATTGGACCGAACGCTGTTAGGCTAGGTCTGCTTCCGTCACAGACACGCAACGTGCAGGTGTGCTTTCAGGCGATGGGCCTGACCCCTCGGCGCTTAGGTTTAGACCGCGTGTTGGCCTCTCTCACAGCCTAGGTGGGCTGCGACGTGTTGATCTTCCGCGGCGGGCATGACCCAGAAAGTGTGTCCGCCAAATGGGATCAAGCGTGCCGGGTAAGATGGTGCACCCTGCAGGAAGTTAATCTATTCGGATAGCCGTGATCTTCGATAACAGGACGACTTGGAGTTGTACCTTGAGCTTATGACAACTAGAACCGGATACTTGATAAAACACACCTTCCAAGTGCCGATACAACCGTGGTCGCTCTCGCTCAGGATATGAGCAGGGATTGCCGGGTAGGATTATTGCTATATGATGTTACTTGAGGACTTCAGTTTGTCCCCTCCACTGTTGCAAGACAGTGT
The DNA here is from genome assembly GCA_021605205.1 of Aegilops longissima. Taxonomy (NCBI): domain Eukaryota; kingdom Viridiplantae; phylum Streptophyta; class Magnoliopsida; order Poales; family Poaceae; genus Aegilops; species Aegilops longissima. The sequence goes on from CM038680.1 coordinate 251,254,909, forward strand.
CCGTGCGTTAGTCTTCGTTAAGACTAGCTATCCCCTCTTATTCGGCATTCTCAGCTTCAGTCCATCGATATGGCCTTTACACATATACCCATGCATATGTAGTGTAGCTCCTTGCTTGCAGTACTTTGGATGAGTACTCACGGTTGCCTTGTTCCCCTTTCCCTATCTCTACTCGATTGCTGCAACCTGTGCTTTGGAGCCCAGAGCGACGCCACCGCCGATGACGACTACTACTCCGGAGGTGCCTACTACTACGCAGCCCGCCGACGACGACTGGGAGTGACCTAGGAGGATCCTGTGCAGAGGCCTGCTCCTCTTCGATCAGATCCCGTTGTGCTAGCCATCTTATGGCACCTTGTTTAACTTATGTCTCGTACTCAGATATTGTTGCTTCCACGACTTGTCTATGATCGAGCACTTGTATTCGAGCCCTCGAGGCCCCGGCTTGTATTAAGATGCTTGTATGACTTATTTTATTTGTAGAGTTGTGTTGTGATATCTTCCGTGAGTCCTTGATCTTGATCGCATACATTTGCGTGCATGATTAGTGTACGATTGAATCGAGGGCGCACAGAGGCCTTCCTCTGCATTCAACCCCACTTCAGCTTATGGTCAAGACATTCAATGTCAAGCGTATAGGTAGTGGGCGGCCGCTGCGGAGTGCGGAGGTGCCATGGTGGGCCGATGCTCAACGCCCTATGGCTCGAGGGCTCCTTCAGAGACCATAAAGGGTGGCAATGGATGGTTCTACATGATCGAGCCACGCTGCCCTGCATGGGTCGCAACCCCGAGTTCGATCTGAATCCCCACGCCGCTCACCTCCCGAAAGAGAAGGGCTGCCGTGGGGCAAAAAAGGAGAGCTGACCGGACTCCAAACATGCATCCAAAGCCTAGCGAGCAAGAAGCTCAAACTCGTTAACATAGTCCAGGTCATGCTCATCCGCTGGATCCTCCCGTGCCAACAACGGGCTTTCAGCTTGTGGGAGTTTAATCCGGCACATCACCAAACCCTGAGCAGGCTCTTCGACACTATGTACGAAGATGCCTGGAAGGTGCTGTTCAAGGGAGCCGAGGCTCCCACATCCGCTACCGAGGATCACGGATTCAGCGTGCAGTGTCAAGCCAACGCGGTAAGCTGTTTTTACCTCTTACAGGATATTTGTCTTTCATAGTTTGACTTCATGCGGAATCTAAACTCCCTTACCTTTGGTAGGATTGGCAGGAGACGTCCAAGCAGATCAGCTGTCCGGCTCCCTTGCCCGAAGACCCAGCGGACGCCCGCTTGACGGGGCTGCTGGTTTCGGACCCCTATGTGGTGCCGGAGAAGAAGGCCAAGAAGAAATCCACGGGAACTCGAAAGAGTTCCCGGCGCCTGGTGTTGTCGGACTCATCGTCCGATGACTCCGAGGCGGACTCCTCCCATGAAAACTAGGAGGAGGAAAGAGAGGTCTCTCCAGCGGGGGGAGAGAAGAAAAGGAAGGTCGCTCCAACAAGGGAGGTCGGAGGGTCCAAGAAAGGAAGGACCCTCCTTCCGGACTACTCCACCAACGCCGATGACGACGAAGAGGAGTGGCCGCATAGGGCCATCCCTTGGCGAAATCGTAAGTGTTTGGATACCAGAATGACTCATGGTGTTCCTTTATTGCACACTATCTTCTGACGCCGAATATAATCATGCAGTCCACCCAAGGCCCGGCTCAACGCTTCGTCGAGTGGCTCCCTGGATTCGTCGGATGTGAATTCGCTTCTGACCGCTACCTCCCCTCGCCCTACGGACGATGCCGAGGTGGAGTCCCAAAAGGTCCAAGCCAGAGGAGGTGGTCCCGAGGCGCCGCAAGGCGACCTCCCAGACTCAGCGCAAAGGGATGAAACCCCAAGGGCTACAAGTCCGCCCCGGGCGGACACCGCACCGGAACCTTCAGGTGGTTCCGAGTCCGCAAAGTGCCCCTAGTAAGAAGGGCAAGTTTACGACGCCGGTGACCTCCGTCCCAACCGAGGCACCGGATAATTTGCTGGAGGTGCTTAACAAATAAGATCCATCGACGAGGAGCACCGCACTATTATGAGTGCGGTGATCCGTATGTTCATCCGCCAAGAGCGGGCTGATCAAGCTCGTGCCACCTTCTAACAGGCTTTGAGGTATGTATTTAAGATATGTAAAAATATTACCGCATAGACAGAGCCCTTGATGCTCAGTTTGGTGTTCGGAAAGAAAAGCCGAACCGAGGATCTAAAAGATATACGCAGGAGTCTAACATAAGTATGTCAATATGGGAATGCAGGCTGCTGGCTGACCTCTCGCCAGACCGACCGCGGAGGTCGATGCATTGAAGCAGAGCCTCGAGCGTCCGAGAACGAGCTCGGCCTTGCCAAGAAGCAGCTCAAGGACAAAGAAGGTAAGTAATACCTTATGTAAGTATATAAAAATATGTGGTTGCAAAAATGACAGGACTAACGTGAGTATTACAGGGCCACAACTCGGTGGCAACCACAAGAAAGCGCTGTCCAAGGCCAAAGACAATGCGGCCGTGGAGCGATCGAGCGAGAAAAGCAGGAGGCGCGGTGGCGGAGGTGCAGCAAGAGCTCTGTGCCTCGTGAAAAACACGAGAGTTTGAGCTTGACTCAAAATATCGAGAGTCCGAGCTTGCCTCGCCCTTGAGAGCCAAATCTGCCAAGGCTGAAGCCAAAAAGCCCTCCAGGAAATTGAGGCGATGAAGAAGATAGCGGCGGGTAAGGCATTCTTTATGCAAAGCAAGCACGTGAAAGTGAATTACTTGTTACTTACCCGAGTCCGGAGCTCTCCAGGAGCATTCGCAGATCTGCCCCGCAGTGTGTCCGACGCTGCCGCATACTACCGGGCCGAGGAGGGGAGCTCGACGGAGAAGGTGTTCTGGTCTCAGTATGCTGAGGCCGGACACCCGGTGCCCTTGAGCGACCAGCTGAAGCAGCTGGTCGAGCTCCATAAGGTGGCCGAACAGGCCATGAAGGGCCTTATAGTCCGGCTATGGCCTGGGGAGGTCATGCCTGGGAGCTACTTTGGGCTGGTGAGGCGGCTGGCGGATGCCTGTCCACGCCTTGAAGTCATCAAGCGCTCCGTATGCATCGAAGGCGCCCGTAGGGCCCTTGCCCGTGTTAAAGTACACTGGGGCAAGATGGATGCTGAGAAGCTGGTGACAGATGGGCCACCGGAGGGCAAGGAGCATCGCAAGCCCGAGATGTATTATGAGGGCGTCCTGAAGGGTGCCCGCCTTATGGCGGATGAATGTTCCAAGGATGTAATTTTGAGTAAACTTGCTCGTGTTATCCTGTCGCTGAAAACTTGTTCATATCGCTAAGCAACGCTTTTTGAATTTAAAATATTACCTTCAGGCGGCCGCTTATTAAATCTGAGAGATGGCGAGTCGTCGTCTTCGCCCCATGCCACGAGTGTTTGGGTGTTCGGATAAACCTGAGCGCTCTTGTTCCCATTCTGGGTCCTTCGAGGGAGGCGCCAAAGACAATGAACAAGGCAATTGGACTATAATGCTTTATCACTCTCACTTAGCCATAGAATTCTATAATTTTAAATTTCGTGAAGCCCCTAGTATTCGAAGACCGAGTTCGGGTGCTATCCACGCCTAGGCCGGACAAAGCCGACTCCTCGCCTAAGCGGCATAAGTCTTTAGGGACTCAAACCTCTCGAACAGCGACCAGCTCTCGCCCTATCATGACGGTCAGTTTTAGCTTTCATCGAGGTGCTGAACCCAGCTCAACCGGGGCACAATCGCAGTAGTTCTCCTAGCGCTACCTTGGCCGATATAACGGAACATAAGGTACTAAAACATAGGAGCTGGGCAAACCCAACTATTGACCCAAGACATGATTCAGAGCTGATGCATATAATGCTATAAGTTCGGGGTGCCGCACTTGTTAAAGTGTTCGGACTTCTCACGCCGTATTATGGGGTACTTGAGCCCCTGGTGTATTTGGCCGTACCAAAGTGTACGGGTGCTAAATGTCATAACTGAACATATGTATTGAAAAGAAATAAATAGAAAATGCAATAATAAGCTGAAGCTGAGCATTGTTTATTAAAAGGCTAATTGTGAAAGCGAACGATACAAATAGTGCGATAAGCAAGAGATGGGACTATTTGACATGTCCCCTCTAGGGCAAGCTGCGAGACGGTATGTAAGACATGTATTTAGCTCGTTATAGAGACCACCTGGACATTCGACATAGCTTTCTGCCTCCCTGGCTGTTGCATCGTGTGTTCGGCGATTGTACTGCTGGACAGGCCTTCCGGAGAGTGGAGTCCTAAAAGTAAGAAAAAAGAATGACAAAATCAGGAGCCCCTAGTGCAGTTGAGCCGCATTTTGGGCATGTCATGGTCGTGCCCCCCCCTATGCCCATGGTATTTCCAGAGCGTAATTATGTACGCGTAGTACTGGTTTTGCAATTTCGCGAGGGCTGGGGTTGGGGCCGCATTGCTACGCTTTTGCTCGGAACGTGCAAGCGGTCTTGTTGTAGGTTACTCCGGGCGCTTGACGGTGTCCGGACGTAATAGCCGAACTAGAGAATTGCCTTGAGAGGCTACTTTGTACTTCCGCCAGGGGGCCGCCAGATGATCCTCCGCTCGAGAGAGCGCTCGTGTTTCCATTGACCGTAATGACTCGAGGGCCCGGCATCTTGAGCTTGAGGTATGCGTAGTGCGGCACCGCATTGAACTTTGCAATGCGGTTCGTCCGAAAGCAAAGGCGTGATAGCCATCGCGAACGGGACTATGTTGAAGATTAACTCGCTTCGAAATTATCCGGGATCCAAGACCACCTCAAGTGTAACTGAGCCTGCATAGCTTGGCCTCTACACCTGGTATGACGCCTTTAAAGGTCGTCTTTGTGGGTTTAATCCTTGAGGATCTATGCCCATTTTTCGTGACCGTATCCTGATAAAGCAGGTTCAGGCTGCTGCCTAAGGACTCTAGTGAGGTGAAATCCGTCAATGATTGGGTCTAGAACCAATGCGGTGAATCCGCCATGGAGGATGCTAGTGGGGTGGTCCCTTCGATCAAAAGTGATCGGGCAGGAGGACCACGGGTTGAACTTTGGGGCGACTGGCTCCAACGCATATACGTCCCTAAGTGCACGCTTCCGCTCCCTTTTGGGTATGTGGGTTGCGTATATCATGTTCACCGTCCGCACTTGTGGGGGGAAGCCCTTCTGTCCCCTATTGTTTGGCGGCCGGGGCTCCTCCTCGTCATCGCTATGCAGCCCCTTGTGTCTGTTTTCGGCATTTAACTTGCCTGCCTGCTTGAACACCCAACAATCCCTGTTGGTGTGATTGGCTGGTTTTTCGGGGGTGCCGTGTATTTGGCACGAGCGATCGAGTATTCAGTCCAAACTGGACGGGCCTGGAGTATTTCTTTTAAATGGCTTTTTCCGCTGACCAGGTTTAGAGCCTCTGAATCCGGCATTAACTGCCATATCCTCAGCATTGTTGCCGTTTATGCGGCGCTTGTGCTTGTTGCGATGCGACCTGCCATTGCTGTCCTTGGTATCCGAATTACCCGGGCTCTTGGTCATGTTGTTACTATGAGCTAGCCAGCTATCTTCTCCCGCGCAAAAGCGGGTCATGAGTGTTGTGAGGGCTGCCATGGATTTCGGCTTTTCCTGTCCTAGGTGCCGGGCAAGCCACTCGTCACGGATGTTATGTTTGAAGGCTGCGAGGGCCTCTGCGTCCGGACAGTCGACTATTTGATTTTTCTTGGTTAGGAACCGTGTCCGTAATTGTCGGCCGATTCCTCTGCTGCTGAATTATGTGGCTTAGGTCATCGGCTCTGGTGGTCGCATATAGGTGCCCTGAAATTGTCGAGAATGCGGCTTCCGTGTCCTCCCAACAACCAATTGACTCTGCTGGCAAGCTGTTAAGCCAATGCCGAGCTGGTCCTTTAAGCTTGAGTTGGAGGTATTTGATGGCGTGTAGATCATCACCGCGGGCCATGTGGATATGTAGGAGATAATCCTCGATCCATACCGCATGATCTGTTGTGCCATCGTATGATTCGATGTTTACGGGTTTGAAACCCCCGGGGATTTGATGATCCATTACTTCATCTGTGAAGCATAGTGGGTGTGCAGCGCCTCTGTACTGGGCTATATCACGACGTAGCTCAAATGAGCTTTTTCTACTGTGTTCGGCCCGTCCGGATTTGCCATATCCGGCATGACGGTTATCGTCACGTGTCGTGGGGCACCCACGCGGTCCGTAGATCAATCTTGCTTGCCTTGCCTTGTCCTCCAATATATCTCGCAGGTCTGGCGCATGTCCTCGTGCCTTGGTATTTTTTGAGCGACGCCGGGGTGCGGCTTGAGTGGAGGGCCGAGAGGCCTCTCTGTCGACCGGCCGCGTCATGCGTTGGTGATGTAGGTTTAGGTGCTTCCTCCTCTAATCAGGGTAGCAGCCTGCGGTTTGGGAAGTTTGGCCCTAAGAAGAACTCCAAGGGTGTTATTGGGGAGTCTTCTGACAGTGCTCTCCACACTCGAAGGTTGGCGGAGGTACGACCGTGCGAATGGCCGCACACCCCGTTCCTGCAAGAGGCTGGAATTCATGAGGAGTTCATGCAATATATTGCTAATGCCGGCCTCACCGACTTCATCACAGACGAGTGTGACTAGCACCAACTCCTCACGAATATCTTTGTTCAGAGCTTTACTTTCTTGCCTAGAAATAATCCTCCTGAAGTGAGCTTTGATTTATATGCTGAAAACCATCAGATACCACTTACTATTTTTTGACATATGTATGATCCCGTCTGATGGGAGCTTGGCCGAGCCTAGGCCGGCTGGGTTTGCGGATTTTTATCGCACTCTGACAGTGGGAGATGAGAGAGGAGTGTCAGCCACCACGGCTGCTAGCTTACACTTTCTAGCTGTACATTATTTTGCTTTATTTGTTGCTAAGTGCCTGCTTGCTAGGAAGAAAGTAGGTGCACTCAGCGCACCAGATTTTGTTGTTTTACGCCGAGCACTAGAGGGTGACAACACTTATAGCTTGGGAGCTATTGTGGCTCGTCGCCTCTATCTTAATAGATTACAGGGTGAAATACATGGGGGGATTTTTGCTACTCGTTTGGCGGGCCACTTTAATGTTGGGATACGCCCTCATGACTACCCGCTAACCAAGGATTACCTAGACCGAGCAGCCATGGATCACCACCATTTCACTGATAATAACTCTCCTGGCATTCACATTCGTTATAACCTGGTCTTTAGCGTTAAAACTCATGATATTATTCCGCTGCCTGCACCTGCTTTATTTGATTCTCCTGCCAGGGGCGGATATAGGATTATGCCTACAGATATCATCGCCTACCGGAACATGCAGGCTGCTGCGGCGGCAGCATAGCAGGAGCCCCAGCAGTGGGACGGGTGGATGCCTTCTTTCCTCAGGATCCCTACTACACTCCAGGCTACTGATCGACTACCAACTTAGGCCAAAAGCCTAAGCTTGGGGAAGTACGTGTTTCTCACCGAGATTACATTCATGTCTACATATCATTCTATTTGTCGGCGCTCACACTTTTCTATTGTATCATCCATGCTTAGTTTTATTTTCTTGCTTTCTTCTTGTGTGTTTGAAAAACTTTAGAAAAACCAAAAAAATTAGTTGTAGTAATTTACTTTCTATGCATGCTTAGTAGTAGTAACAAAAAGAAATCCCAAAAAGGTTTCCTTGTTCTTCTTTTGCTTGTTGGGAGCTTTCCCGTGTAAGTAGTTTTTCTCATTTTTGCTTTTCCCTTTTATTTGCTTGTTGAAGAAAACCAAAAACTTCAAAAATATTTCAGTATGTTTCTCTGAATTTCTTTTCTTTTTATTCGAGTTGTACCGAGGAGAAGACCATGATGAAAATGTTGAGTGGCTCTCATATGAATAATTGTTGATCTAATACAGAGCCCATTTTACCTTGTCTTCTCCTGTTGATAAAATGTTTGCAGATTCCAGCTTAGTCCATGACACTCTTGCACTATTACTATTTTCATATCATTCGGTCGTGTAAGTGAAAGGCAATAATGACGATATTCGATGAACTGGTCGTGGAAAAGAGAAACTGGTATGAACTCGACTTGTTCTGTTTGTGTAAATATGTTTAACCTAGTATCCAGGCTTCAGCCCATTATTGTTTCTCATGCCATGCATAGTAGCTGGGAGTTGATAATGATTTATCTTGGATATCAACATAGCGTTAAAATGATTGTGATGTAGTATGATGATATGGTATCCTCCTCTGAATGTTCGAGTGGCTTGACTTGGCACATGTTTATGCATGTAGTTGAATCAAAACCAACATAGCCTCTATGATATTTATGTTCATGGTGTCCATATCCTACTCATGCTAGTGTCCAGTGTTACATACGCATAATGCATGGTTGTGATCATTGTTGCTCTCTAGCTAGCCGCTCCTCAATCTAATTGCTAGCCTTCGCCTGTACCAAGTGGGAATTCTGCTTGTACATCAAAAATCTTGAACCCAAAGTTAATCCAGATGAGTCCACCATACCTACCTATATACGGTATTACCCTACCGTCCTAAGTAAACTTGCCTGCGCCACCTCTAAAAACTTCAAAAAATTATCCTTTTTGTGTGCCTAGATCGTTCATGGAACGACAGGAGGTGGTCGATATCTTCCGTGCTAAGTAGGTTATTCTCAGGTTGAGTGTTTATTCACTCGCCATCGCACGAGAAAATGGGAGGTAATAGGGATTCCCAGTTCCGAACTAAAAATGCAAATAATTAAACAAAACTCCCCCGGGACTGATGTTGGTATGGACGGCACCTATTGTTTTGCACAAGCCGTGGAGTGTGATTGATGGTGGAGGGGGAGTAAACCTTTATTTTTATCGCTTGGGAACCGCTACTAGCGTGCTTAGCATGGAAGATATTGATAACTGATGGTCGTGAAGTGAATAAGAAGGGTCCATGTCATGAAATATCATTCATCTCTGTTTAAAAATTGAGCTCTGGCACCTCTGCAAATCGCTGCTTCCCTCTGCTAAGGGACTATCCATTTACTTTTATGTTGTGTCACCACCTTCTAAAAACAAGCGCTAGAAACTAAGTAGAGCACAGTTGTCATGATTTATGCATTGTGTGTAGCTAATGTTGGGTGCATCATGACTGGATCTTTTCTACCATGAATTACAATGTTTAGTCGCTGCTTGAACTTTGGAGGTGCTCTGTATTTATGTTTTGCGGTCTCAGAAAGGGCTAGCGAGATACCACTATTGTCATATTATATCATGGTTGTTTTGACAACGTGTTGCCGTTTGAGATATCTTATTATTGCTTGCTAGCTGATTATGTCATTGATATGAATCATTATAATATTTAAGAGTTATTGTCGACATGGTTAGTTATAATGCTGGCTCAAAACCTGGGTGTTGTTTAAGCTTATTTATACAAACAAGAACAAAAGAGTTCGTAAAAGTTTTTCTTTCTCACTTTCGGTTTATCAACTAAATTGCTTGAGGACAAGCAAAGGTTTAAGCTTGGGGGAGTTGATACGTCTCCAACGTATCTACTTTTTCTCACGCTTTTCGTCTTGTTTTGGACTCTAATTTGCATATTTTGAATGAAACTAACCCTGGACTGACGCTGTTTTCAGCAGAACTACCATGATGTTGTTTTTTTGCAGAAATAAAAGTTCTCAGAATGGAACAAAACTTCATGAGGAATTTTTATATAATAAATGAGAATTTCTGGAGCCAAGACATACCAGAGAGGGGCCCCTGGGTGGGCACAACCCACCAGGGTGCGCCCCCTCTCCTGACGCACCCAGGTGGGTTGTAACCACCTGGTGGCCCCACAGACCTCATCCCTGACACTATAAATTCTTATTTTCAGAGAAAAAATCAGGGAGAAAGAATTATCACGATCCACGAGACGGAGCCGCCGCCAAGCCCTGTTCTTCCTCAAGAGTGCAGATCTGGAGTCCGTTTGGGGCTTCGAAGAGGGGGATCTTCGTTCTTCATCCTCACCAACCCATCTCCATCGCCAATTCCATGATGCTCCACACCGGGAGTGAGTAATTCCTTCGTAGGCTCGCTGGTCGGTGAGGAGTTGGATGAGATTCATCATGTAATCGAGTTAGTTTTGTTAGGGCTTGATCCCTAGTATCCACTATGTTCTTAGATTGATGTTGCTATGACTTTGCTATGCTTAATGCTTGTCACTTTGGGCCCGGGTGCCATGAACTCAAATCTGAACCGTTTACGAATTCATCATTATATCCATGTTTTAGATCCGATCTTGCAAGTTATAGTCACCTACTACGTGTTATGATCCAACAACCCTGGAGTGACAACAACCGGGCCCACTCTCGATGATGACCATAGTTTGAGGAGTTCATGTATTCACTATGTGTTAATGCTTTTTTTGGTTCTCTATTAAAAGGAGGCCTTAATATCCCTTAGTTTCCAATATGGACCCCGCTGCCACGGGAGGGTAGGACAAAAGATGTCATGCAAGTTCTATTAATAAAGCACGTATGAATATTTAAGAATAAATGCCTACATTATATCGATGAACTGGAGCTAGTGTCGTATCGCCCTAGGTTATAACTGTCACATGATGAATAGCATCCAACAAGTCACTGAACCAATGCCTACGAATTTATCTTATATAGTTTCTGCCGCGTTACTACTGCTATCATCACTGTTACACTTGCTACAAAATTACTGCTATCACTGTTACTATTACTATTCCTGCTGTCACTACTATCAAAACTATCATATTACTGTGCTACTAATTACTTGATGCAGGTAATTAATCTCCAGGAGTGGTTGAATTGACAACTCAGCTGCTAATACCTTCAAATATTCTTTGGCTCCCCTTGTGTCGAATCGATAGATTTGGGTTGAATAATCGACCCTGTAAAACTGTTGCGATCCCCTATACTTGTGGGTTATCATGATGTGATCTGCGTAGGGCTTTGCCTAAGCACTACGACGCTATGACCGGAGGAGTAAACTATGAAGGGGGGCACCACACACGGCTAAGAGAACAATTGATGTGCCTTTGGGGTGCCCCCCGCCCCCGTATATAAAGGAGGGGAGGAGAAGGCCGGTGGCCAGGAGGGGCGCGCCATGGGGGGGAGTCCTACTAGGACTCCACTCCTAGTAGGATTCGCACCCCCCCCCCTTTTCCTTTCTTCCGCCGGAGGGAAAAGGAAGGAGAGGGAGAGGGAGCGGGAAAGGGGGGCGCCACCCACTCCCCTTAGTCCAATTCAGACTGCCATGGGGGAGCGCGCGGCCACCCCTTGCGGCCCTCCTCACTCTCCACTAAGGCCCATTATTTCCCCCGGGGGTTCCGGTAACCCCTCGGTACTCCAGTAACATACCGGAACCACTCGAAACCATTCTGATGTCCGAATACTACCTTCCATTATATGAATCTTTACCTTTCGACCATTTCGAGACTGCTCGTCATGTCCGTGATCTCATCCAGGACTCCGAACAAACTTCGGTCACCAAAACACATAACTCATAATAAAAATCGTTATCGAATGTTAAGCGTGCGGACCCTACGGGTTTGAGAACTATGTAGACATGAAAGAGACACATCTCTGATGAATAACCAATAGTGGAACCTGGATGCTCATATTAGTTCCTACATATTCTATGAAGATCTTTATCGGTCAAATCGCAATAACAACATACGTTATTCCCTTTGTCATCGGTATGTTATTTGCCCGAGATTCGATCGTCGGTATCCTCATATCTAGTTCAATCTCGTTACCGGCAAGTCTCTTTACTCGTTCCATAATGCATCATCCCGCAACTAACGCATTAGTCACGTTGCTTGCAAGGCTTATCATGATGTGCATTACCGAGAGGGCCCAGAGATACCTCTCCGATACTCGGAGTGACAAAACCTAATCTCGATCTATGCCAACCCAACAAACACCTTTGTAGATACCTGTAGAGCATCTTTATAATCACCCAGTTATGTTGTGACGTTTGATAGCACACAAGGTATTCCTCCGGTATTCGGGAGTTGCATAATCTCATAGTCAAAGGAATATGTATAAGTCATGAAGAAAGCAATAGCAATAAAACTTAACGATCATTATGCTAAGATAACGAATGGGTCTTGTCCATCACATCATTCTCCTAATGATGTGATCCCATTCATCAAATGACAACACATGTCTATGGTTAGAAACTTAACCATCTTTGATTAACAAGCTAGTCTAGTAGAGGCTTACTAGGGACATTGTGTTTTGTCTATGTTTCCACACATGTATCAAGTTTCCAGTTAATACAATTCTAGCATGAATAATAAACATTTATCATGATATAAGTAAATATAAATAACAACTTTATTATTGCCTCTAGGGCATATTTTCTTCAACTACACCTTTGGGGACGAAACGATATCCGTTGCCTCTTATTGCTTTCAAAAAAATTCTAGTGTCAACATAGAACAATAGGAGTGTTGTGTTAAGTTTTGGAACTTTTGGGGTTCGTTTGGACATTTTTATACATTAACTGGGTTTTCTAGGCATTTTATGTGCATAGTTCAAATTTGAAATACATGCACATGCTCCAGTGCATATAAATTGGTTGAAAAATCAAATCAGGTCCTTGGGTGCATGCTTAGGTCCCATGCAAGAAATGGGAATGAATTTCAAACACTGTGGCACCGCTTGATTGCTAAAAACGTTGAGATACTTGGTTTTTAAATTCTAGTAAATCCAAAACTTGTCTGAAATTCATGAAACCTGGTATGCTATCATGGAATGGCACCCGACATGCCGTGGTAAATTTTTTTGTCCCATTTGGAGCAGGTTTGGGTATAAGCTTCTCACAAACCAGAGCTTCTCACAACAAGCCTGATGGTTACGGTAGGGAACGTGCTACCTTTTGGGACGAAACGATATCCGTTGCCTCTTATTGCTTTCAAAAAATTTCTAGTGTCAACATAGAACAACAGGAGTGTTGTGTTAAGTTTTGGAATTTTTCGGGGTTTGTTTGGACATTTTTGTACATTAACTGGGTTTTCTAAGCATTTTATGTGCATAATTAAAATTTGAAATACATGCTCATGCTCCAGTGCATATAAATTGGTTGAAAAATCAAATATGTGTCCTTGGGTGCATGCTTAGGTCCCATGCAAGAAATGGGAATGAATTTCAAACACCAGGGCACTGTTGATTGCTGGCAAAACATTGAGATACCTGGTTCTTAAATTCTAGTTAATCCAAAACTCGTCTGAAATTCATGAAACTTGGCATGGTATCATGGAGCAGCATCAACATGCCGTGGTAAAAATTTTGTCCCATATGGGGCAGGTTTGGGTATAAGCTTCGGTAGGGAACGTGCCACCTTTGGGGACGAAGCGATATCCGTTGCCTCTTATTGCTTTCAAAAAATTTCTAGTGTCAACATAGAACAACAAGAGTGTTGTGTTAAGTTTTGGAATTTTTCGGGGTTCGTTTGGACATTTTTATACATTAACTAGGTTTTCTAGGCATTTATGTGCATAATTCAAATTTGAAATACATGCTCATGCTCCAGTGCATATAAATTGGTTGAAAAATCAAATATGTGTCCTTGGGTGCATGCTTAGGTCCCATGCAAGAAATGGGAATGAATTTCAAACACCAGGGCACTGTTGATTGCTGGCAAAACGTTGAGATACCTGGTTTTTAAATTCTAGTAACTCCAAAACTTGTCTGAAATTCATGAAACCTGGCATGCTATCATGCTGTGGTATTTTTTGTGTCCATTTTGAGAGAAGGCACGCTCGAATAACAGCCAACAAAGGCATTTTGAAAAAAATAGCTGCCACTTTAATATCTCAAACGTTTGTATAATTCAAACCATGTGCATTCTGTTAACCATTCATGTGGCGCAACGTGTCTTGGTTTTAATGGCTATAGGAGGTGTCGGGCGGACAGCTGCTTGACTGAACGAGAGGCATGCGAGCGCAGTCCGGTGCCCAGGCTCACCGGGAAGCGTACAAGCTGTTCAACGCAGGATTTGTGCATCTCTTCAATGCAAACGGTTCAGATTACGGTATGCAAATTAAAGCCAGACTTCGGCGCTAAGCCAAGAGACACTGTGATTTGTCAAAATATGCAGCTAAAAATCACTAGCACTAGCTAAAAATCAGGTGAGGACAACCGCACTTTCCTGGCGGTGGCGCCCCCTATGGCTCCTCACCCTTGTCGACCTCCTCGACGCCCACGAGCTCTGCCATAGCTATCGCAAAAGCTTGGATGCGTTCTCCCAGATCCTCGGCAGTCACCATGGCCCAATCAAAGGCCTTATCACAGGCAAGTTCCGTTCCAATGACAAGGACCGAGCCAAGCTTGACGAGTGGTTCCGATCCCCCGCCATAGATCAGCTCGAGAAGCTCAGTTTTAATGATGGGCATATGCTCTTGCTGCCAACGTCCCCGCTCCACTTCGCGCCCACACCGCGCCTTGCCAAGTTCATGAACTGCCATCCCCCCTTAATGATGCGCCCGCTCTTTTTCTACCACGACTGAAGCACCTTGAGCTCATCGCCGTCTGCATCCCAAAGTATGACATGGAGCGTCTGCTCCGCGGCTGTACTGCACTCGAGTTCCTTCTTCTTCAGGCGACAAATTGGTCGAGTACCTTGCACATCACCTCCAGGACCCTACAGACTATTTATGTGTGTTGCTGGTGCTGCAACGAGAGATCATAAAAGGTGGACCACAATATGGTCATTGAGGACACACCTTCACTTGAGAGATTACTTGTAGTTGATCAACATGGTCCAACAAGAATCAATGTCATTTCTGTGCCGAAATTGACAGTGGTGGGCTACTCGTCTGTCAAATACTACTACTTTCAGGTATAACAGTCGCCTTATACCTCTCCTTCTTGATATCAACATTATTTCTAGTTTTGAAGATGTATGTTCGTCTGTCATCCAGCAAAGCTTCACCCAGATTCTGGGCACAATGAAGGTCCTGGCACTAGAATCTGTCGGCCCCAACCTCAACCAAGTTGTCAGTTGCCTGAGATGCTTTTCGTGCCTGAAGAAGCTGTATATGGAGGTGATGTTCCTTTCATGTTAAATGTTAACCATAAGGGAGTTCAATTTTTTGCACCTTTTCCCAAGTTACAATGACAATGTAGTAAGATTTCTGAAGGAATTTTGGAGGATTTCAGGACATACAACCCCACCCCATATTGGTTGCTTGATTCATATGGTTACAATCCATAAGCATTTCTCCTTTGGATTCATCTGTACTAGTTTTCTTAGGGAATTTTTCATCCAATCCAACCTCTTGTGAAGAAGTCTACATGTTTCTAGATTGTAATCAAATGCCCATGTTAATCATGTCAGATCGAAGATGGCACGTTGGTGCATTTTACAAATCCTGCAAACCGAATGGGTGTGTAGTAGTGTTCAAAACTTCATGTAGGCACTAACACGTTCTCTTCTTTTGCAGATAATAATAGGACCGGAGGTGGATAATTTTTATAACGACAATCACATCGAATGCATGGATCTGGATCTCTCAAATATTACTTTGAACTTCTACCGAGGGACCTTACCGAAGATTACACTCGCTAGGTTCTTTCTTGCCAGAGAAAAGGTGCTGAGGGTACTGAGGTTGACAACGCATTTAATTAGGAAAGATGAATGGTATGTTGATCAGAGATGGCAGGTACTGCAGAATGGAAGAGGCGCCAAAAAAGCTAAACTTCGTATTGGAAGAGCATATGGCAAAGCAATTGGAAGTCATTGTGTCAAACCCATACATGACTTGTCAGCAGCTAATCCCTTTGGAGAAATGACGTTGTTTGCAATGTTTGAATTTGGGTGTTGTAATCTTTGAATTTGAACCTTGCAATATTTATGGTATTTGTTATATAATGTAATTGGATGTTTAATTTGGTATTGCAATCATGTCATGTTACAAGTATATATATGTTGTTCTTCTGTTCTCTTGTCTCAACGCAAATAGTTCATCTGAGTGAAATGCATGCTGTATATCGCACACACCTTGATCTGGCTGACCGTTTCTTTTGTGTTGCCTAATCGCAAATAGTTCATCTGAGTCAATCATATGCTTTATATCGCACACACCTTCATCTGGCTGCCCGTTTGTTTTCTTCCTCCTCATCGCAAACAATTAATTCAACTGAACCGTATGCCCTACGTCGCACACGCAACTAAAATCTGAACCGTGTTTGATGCATCCGTCATCGCAAACGTTTTGCACCTTTTGACGGTTTTTTTACACCACCGTTTACAATTATTGCATCGTACACAGTTTCATCGAAGGGTCTCTGATCGTAGTGTCGCGTTAGCAGCATCCTGCAGTAGTGAGTGGGAAACTTAACGGGTTCCGGTGCGCCACAGCACTGCCGCCCATGGGAGACAGGAACAATAACATAGGTTGAAGAAGGAGCATGGCTGTTGGATTAACATCCAATGGTCCAGCTGCTAGAATCATTTTATGATTAAGTTGACAAAGCCCTGCGTACACGTCAGCTTAGTAGGCCCACAAGTCAGCCACGGAATCTGCCGGGTCCCAGCTGACATCAGGAGGAATAGTTTTTCTCACATAACAAGGAGGCACTTCCTTTCGTGCGAAGATACAACCGATGGGTCCCAGTTGACAGGGGGAGGAAACATTTTTTCAGTTTAATAAGGAGGAACTTTCCTTGCGTGCGACCATGGACCTCATAGGTCCCAGCCGTCAGGCTCCCCATGTACACTCCTCTTCCGATGACTCTCGTTTGTTGACCATGCCGCGCCGATCGCAGCGAGGCGATGGACGACGGCGAGGTCCCGGACAAGATCGACCTGGAGATGGGAAGACGCGGCAGTGTGGTCGCAGATTAAGAGGAGTACAAGGGTTACAACTGGTTCTGGTGCGGTGTGCGACTGTAGTTGGTGGAGAATAACAGGAGGTGTGGAGGGGTGGAGGGATAGCCTGGCCGGCAGTGGGGTAGCGCTTTGCAGCGATGCGTGCTAAGCAGAGCCGCTAGCAACCGGAGACCGGAATACGCAGTCCCGGCGACGCTAGAGAAGAAGATGAGAGATTGCAGGTGCATGCCGACCATTGGATATAAATCCAATGGATGTGGATGTCATAATAATTTGTTGACCAAGTTAACAATGCCTTGCGTAGGCTTCGACCTATTGGCCCACATGTCATCCTGCAAAAATGTGGCATATATCTAACCCATGTTTTCTAGAATTTACTGTCCATTTGCTGGGCTGGGTGAGCAAATAATTTCGCGTCAATGCGGCCCATTTAATATTTTCTAACAAATCGCAGCCCATTTGCACTTTCTTGAAATACACGAATTAGCTGGGCTTGTTCTATATATAATGTTAGGTTAGAAGGAGCAATTAATATCAAAAAATAAACCAGAGTGACACATTATATATATATAATTAACAAATTAGTGAGTTATTGCTCAAAACAAAAATGAGTGCGTTATTATTACATTGGTCCTTAAAATCCTCGCAAGCTTTTGTACGCAATCACCGGTATTTTCCTTGCGTGTGAATCGAAAACAACCAGGATTTTCCTTGCCAACTTCTGTTAAACATTTACTTTTATAAGTTAATAAGACGTGGGATGTTTTTATAATGTATATATAAGTCTCAATTAAATATACGATAATAGTAATAATATAAATATATATAATGTGGTTAGAAGGGAAAACATAAATTGGACACAACATTGTTATTCTTATGTATAGATTAATAGAACAGCGACCTGTGTTTTATTAAAAAAATACATTGGGTTGCCGATCTTTAAGAAAAAGTAAAACATACGCTGGGAGGCCCATAAGCCGGTATGTACATGGTGGACCTCAAAAAATAAGTTGAAACCACTGTCTCGGTATGTCGTGCTCTACGCATGTAAAAAAA
The DNA here is from genome assembly GCA_021605205.1 of Aegilops longissima. Taxonomy (NCBI): domain Eukaryota; kingdom Viridiplantae; phylum Streptophyta; class Magnoliopsida; order Poales; family Poaceae; genus Aegilops; species Aegilops longissima. Next base: position 251,272,818 of record CM038680.1, read on the forward strand.
ACAAAACCTAGGCCTAACTGATACTTGTTCGCCCTCTGAAATAAAATGATACCAGCTAGATCCCCGATACCCCTTTCCTGCAACAAAAAAAAAGATCCCCGATACACCTGGAAAAAAAGCTCCCCGATGACAGTCATCATTGGAAATTTATTTCCTTTATTGACTAAGGTTGACAAACCCGTGGGCCCCAACATAAGTATATAATTAGGAGGAAGCTTCTTATTCCAATGGGGCACTTGCTTGCGTACGGCTTGGACCCGGTGGGTCCCCATTGTCAGTCTCTCGGCGTACAATCCTCTCCGGATTCCTCTCGTTTGTTGAGCATGTTGACAACGGCATACGACGGCGCCACGACGAGCAAACACGGACGGGAAAGAACTGGAGTCGGGGAAGACGCCTTCATTGTTTCGAACATACTGCCCGGGTGGCTGCAGCCTTCTCACCCAAAAGTTGTACTGCCCGGGTTCGATTCGAACTGGTGCAGTTGAAAAATATCTAACACTTGCCAAAATTTTGTCCCTAGTTTACCCAGTTTTTCGCACACTCAACATTGTCTTGCCATTTTGAAAATAGAATATCTTTTGAATTTGCATCATATGAAGATGTGTTATACATGAATGTTGATCAGCATGATGTTAACTTGTTGTTAGTTTCATTTTTACCATGAATAAAATTTCCAACATTTTGTTATCCATGTTTGACAAGTGCCTATTGATTTAAATGCTCTACCTCTGAAACATGCAGTTTCTTATCTAAAAATCACTTGGACAAGCAGCCATCATTGGTGTTGCATTCGATGTCGCACTTCTTCAATCCCCCGGCAGGCGCGAGGGGGAAATAAACTTCCGTCCCGTGCTGCCGGTTGAGGAATGGAGCGAACTGGATTAAAGAGGGGGCCGGCGGCGCGACTAAAGAAGCACATCAGACGCGGTTTTTTTTAGTGGATGGCTCTCGATCGCAATTTTTACTTGCCTCTGCACCATACAACTTGTATTTTTAGCGTCCCTGTCCATGGTGGACCAGCATCCCATTTGCTGGGCAGGCCAACCTATAGAAAGCAGCACTTGATTTTTCATCAAGCCCCAAAAACAACGCAGTACTATGTTTCTTTTGAGGCTGAAAACATTACGACAGGGGTTGAGCGGGGGACGGGGGAAGACAGGGCAAAAAGATTAAAAAGAGCTGATGCGCCGTTGCTACCCTAACCAGCAGGTGTAATTCTTCTCGGGAAGAAGGTGTGCCGTTGACACCCACACGTCACAGATCCCACAGTAGACATACTAAAACGTTCACGCACAAGTACAACAGAAAAGGTAAACATTCGTATCAAACTCAGGTTCACAGGACACCTTCATATTCATAGCCAACATTCACAATCAACAACTCAAAAGATTCATATATACACAAGTTCAACATGTCTATGCATCCAAATGATTGATAGATCACAAGACAATATTCATATATAATTCACAAAAAGATTCAGATATACACATGTTCAGTATGTTTATGCATCCAAATGATTGAGATCATAGCCAATATCATCCATGGACAAACTGTAATTACCTAGGGTACAGACTGGTAAATGGTGTTCAGCCGGAGGTACTTCTTGCTAAAATTAATATGCTTGTACGAGTGAACTTTCGAGTACATAAGAGGCAGCACAGACAATCTGAACTTTGCTTGTAGGTTTATCCTCGAGATAGTTGCCTCTTGCCGAGGGATGTTTGAGCAACTTGGCCACTACTTTCATCCAACTAGTTTACTAGCTCATCTTGGTCCTATAGCTCGCCAAATTCTACATTGTAGACAAGAAAGGAGGCGGTTGATAAAATGAACCACCCAAATTTTTTGTGCAGTTCAACTGAAATGGAGCATCCCTGGCATGCAGACTGATTAAGTGCCAGATGAATATATGCGTCAGCCAACTTGTCAGGAATCTTTAGACTCCATGCCATACAGTTCGCTACCATATGAGCCGATAACCAAAAGGCACAAGTTGGGACCAAAGACTGGACTGCGTTTTTCTGGGCTATGCGCCAAGCAATATTTTTTGCGTTCAGTCTCCTAATACTTGGAGTTTGACAACTGGTTGACGTTGGTTGATACTCGAATGAATATAGGCACTTCTTCTTGTCAACATCGATGCTTGTCTGAGTGAACTTTGGAGTACATAGCAGCAATATAAGTATCTGCCCATCTGATCTTTTTGTGCAGTTCTACTGAAATCGCCCAATGTAATGATTTGCCTGCGAGTTTAGGCTCCAAGTTACTCCTTTATGAAATTGGCAAATAGTAGCACAATACCAAATTACCAATACATATGACAAACAGAATAATCAGGATAAAGACCGGTACCAACCTGTGTGAGGTAGCATATCAATTACTATTTCCTTTGACTGGAAGCCGAGATAAGCGAAGTTACTGACAGGAAAGGAAGGAAGCAAGCCGAGATAAGCGACTGATAGGAAAGGAAGGAAGCAGTCGAGGCAATGAAGCACCAAAGTTTTTGTGTAGTTCCACCAAAATCGAGCATGCCTGTTGGCACATATATTGAGAGTAAGATTACTGTAATAGTGGGACTAGTTGATGAAACATACACTAACAAATAGAAGCACCCTCATTATCTTAATGGTAAAGTTAGCAACATAGTAGTCTTGCTTAAAGAGAGGTATTAGTTTATTTAATCAGTGACAATTAGCTCAACACTCAAAGCATTGCCATGTATCATAGGTTGCAAAACTTTAACATGCAAAGATAAAGGAGTTTCTCATGACAGTAGCAACACAGTAGCACGATACAAAGAGAGATGACAACAAACTAATATGGATGAAGGGCTTAGGCCAGTACCAACCTGAGCAAAAAAGCATATTCATGTAGTCCCAGAAGAGATGATAAAGCACTCACCGGAATCGCTCAATAGTATATATTTTTGTGCACTTCAAATGTATGGCTGAAATCACTCTTGTTTACCAGTGGTGAGATTATATCGAAAGATTATCAAGAACTTCCAGGAGAGTTAAAGCACTAGCTGGGATATGCATTGTCTTGTGTAGTTCCACTAAAATGTATGATTGTCACAACATGATCCCTGTTTGCACAAGTAGGAACAAGGTGAAACCTTCATTAGCTTAGCAATAAAGGATAGAAAGACATTAGCATATTAATCTAACAGTAGCATCAAAATCATGATGGACAATACGCAAAACATTGCCTCATTGAACCAATGGCAATAAATTGACATGCAAAACAATAGCAATATTATGTCATGACACTACCAAGAATCCCTCCCTGCTCCACCACATGATTCACCTCCACACACACACACATACACACGTACATGATTCAGCATGGGAAAACTTTGTTTTCGCCACTAGTTTTTTCCCACTTTGCTTATGCCACTCTAGAATTTGACATATCACTTTTGCCACCCTTAGATTTTGACAATTATCACAATTGCCATTCCATGGCAAAAAGAAAATTTTCAAAGTGGCAATTGTGATACATTTCAAAATCTAAGAGTGGCAAAAGTGATATAAAAAATTATTGCTTTTTTCATCCAATGGCATTTGTGATGTATCGTCAAAAGGTAGGAGTGGCAAAAGTGAGATGTCAAATTCTAGAGTGGCATCAGCAAAGTCGGCAAAAACTAGAGTGGCAAAAACAATGTTTTCCCATTCAGCATATGGTGCTACTAAAGATTTGTTTAACTCCGACAGGAAAATTAGGCAGCAATAAATTAGTGCTACTTAAATGCTCCTAATTAATTGAGTGACCTTGCAGGAGAGACAAAAGAAGTGGAAGGGATCCCTGGAGGATCGTCTCACACGTGAGGTAGACGTTGTCGGAGCCCTTGAATGGCCTCAACTGAGGCCTCGGCTTCAACAAGATCACCTTGGCACTGTTGTTCGTGTAGAGCTAGGTCAACGATGGATCCATAATCCAGTTAATTAGTATGTTGTGTCGTCAACCCAAGTACTACTCTGCTGCATTTTTCTATCTATCTCTACTCTACTCTACTCTACACTTATAAAAAATAGAGTTGGTGATGATGGTGTGCCTGCCATCCTGCAATATAGGCCATCCGATTTATATCTGACGGATAGGAAGGAAACTATGCAATTTTGCAAAAAGGTACCCACACCCCTCTACACATTTGCAAATAAGGCCTTCCCTCCTTCATCCTTTTCTCTCACAAAATAAACTATTCATACAAATGTGTCTTGATGTTACATGCAACGCACGGGCATATTGCTAGTCTTCCAAGTAAATTAAGACTAGTATCAACACAACAATACAATACCACTAGCAAGATGTCAGGATAACATAGGACGGTACCTTCGTGTGATCTTATCCATTTTCTCCTTATTCTTCTTCTTCCTCTTCATGCTCTGCTTCTCTTTCTCCTCACCAGTTGGTGAAACCAAGTACATGATTGGCCTTCTATTTCAGAATTGGTTTGGTTAGTGAGGGAGTACAAGTGTACTAGTAAACAATAGCATTATTTTCTCATGGCAGTCGCAAAATAGAATTGAACACATGCATTAAATATCATTCTTACCTAAAGGAAGGTTATGGTGCCAATATGGATGATGAAAATTGGAACACAGATCTCCGTTTGTGTAGTTCCACTGAAATGAACCAACGGTTCCATTCTGACATTCCAGTTAAACAGCACAAAAGTCACTTCTTTTAAGAAGTGATTTGTGAAGTGCACCAAAAGGTCACAATAGCAACGAGGTGAAATGGATATCCCTGTCTGCACAAAAAGCTACAGAGGAAACAGTCAGAGTCTCAAACAATTACTGGCAGAAACAATTGGCTAAACTTGTCATGGCTTATAACAGTGGCATGGCTTCATTTTACCAGGGGCATTATATTAAGAACAGCTAAATATTTGGTATAAGGGCATGGGATAGTGGGTGCACCAGCAGTCCAGCACCGAGAAACAAAAATCCAATAAACATATCTGGGTTGGTCCCATTTTTGTTCACTCTAGCCACCTACTCCTATGTGTGGATAGAAAATCTAGTCCTGGTCAAACCACTGTGTACAGCGTTTCCCCTATGTTTCCCTTTTCAACCAAGAGACCGGTTGGATGACCAGTATGTACTAGTTTCACCCCCTTTCCTTCCTGTTTGTACCAAGTCCAATGTACATACTAAATTTCCCCCCTTTATTTCTTGTTTGAACCAAGTACAAGATTCGACTCCATGAAGTAGCTTTACTTCTAACAACAGAAAAAAAATAGGCGACATTGGACCATCCGATCAAGAGGGTCTGAGAGGTAGAAAATGATGCACATGCAGCAACGTAGCGAGCTGGGGAAGTAGAGCTAGGGCGGTTTCGAAGGAAGATATACCTGAAGGTCCTTGGGATGTGGATAGGTGGGCGGCGGGAGGGATCGGAGGATCTCCCACGCTGGCGCTCGGCCAGAGATAACGGCGAGGCCTGCAGTGGGTCTCCTCCCTCACTGTCGACGACGGCCTAAACCCTGCCCCTCCTCCCCTTCACCGGTGGAGGGGGATACGTCCAGATGTGTAACCAGCGGTGAGGCTAGAAAGACAGTGTTACCACCGCTATCTTGTTTAGATCTGGAGAGGATGAGAGTGTGTGAATAGAGCAACCCTAGCAAGCAAGTGCAGAGGCTCCGGCCCATATATATACGTATAGTGGGGTAGTTTTCTTTTTTCACTCCATCAAAACAATCGTTTAAAATTCTGTACGTGCTAGGTCGCCGTTTTGTTGAGTTGTTGATTGTTTTTTGAGATAGCTGCCCGCTTATTCCAAGTGGTGTTATGGTGTGCTAGGTCGCACTTTGTATCGTTCAAGTCTGGTACTAGACCCTCCATTAAATGAACAACCACCGCCTCGTAAAATTTGTGAACAAGCCCACGGCTAAAATTATCAGAAACGTGGGCTGCCCCAACATGCATTATTATTTATATTTTTTATGTGGGAGTATCCTCAAAACAAAATGTGAGAGTACAATATTTGTTGGGCCCCTTTGTAAATTGTGCTAAATTTTGACCAAAGATTTAACTGACAAAATGTTAGTGCATGTTAACAAAAATTATATCCGCTGATTCGTATTTGAACATAGTTTTCAATGATGTAATTTTTTGTGACATGCATGAACATTTGGTTAGTTAAATTAGTCAAAATTTGGCACAGGTTATCATAGGGACCAATAAACCAGGACGGAGCTCCTCGTCTGTACAGTATATGACTAGCCGCTCTATCTACATGCATGACATCAAAGCATCCGGGCCCGCGTGCCATCCACCAAATCACAACAAGGTCCTACAGTCGAGACTCACCGGTCACCTCGGCGTGGCCGTCATGACCCGTCATATCACAAAACCCACACCTTTACCAGCAGTGGTAAAGTGGCCTCGAAGTTGCATTGAACGAAGGAACCATCATTTCACTGGAACGCTCGTTGAAGCCCTTTCTCTGCTCTCTTGAAGAAAACCTCAATCTAGGCTACTCACTTCTGCCATTTTTCTTCTGTACCGACCGATTCTCACAGCCTATTCTTTTCCCGTTTTCATTGCGATTGTGGTTTCCTTTCGATTGCTTTTTTTTTGTCAGTTCATTGATGGATCCTGGAGCACTAGGCAAAGAGTTGTCAGCGGACAACCCACTCGAGACAGAGATCTCCAGGAAGCGAGCACCGACCAACGAGTTGACCATGTCGGCGGGCCAACCCATGGAGACGAAGAACTCCAAGAAACACGCACTGGACAAAGAGTTGACGATGTTGGCGGACGAACCCCTCAAAGAAAGCTGGAAGAACAGCAAGGGCCCACCATGCCTACCCCAGAAACTCTAATGGCCACCTATGAGAGGCTCAAGGCCGAGTTTGAGGAGATAGTCGCCGTTGAGAAGCAGTATTTCCCTGGCAAGGTGATGGCCCCCATCGAGGACGAGGAGATGGCCCCTGGAGGGATGGGATCCCCCGGTGAGCTGCACAAGGTAAAAAATAATGGCTTACCATAGTTGTGGTTTTTGATTATTTTCAATGTGCTTCCTAATATGTTATGGTTGTGCAGGTGCCGGTGGACGTCCTTGATGATTCCGATGTCGCGGTCCGTCCTGTGGACAACGCCCCATAGATCATTTTCGATGTTGCGGTCCGTCCTGTGGACATCGCCCCGGAGATCGATTCCAATGCCGCTGTCCCTCCTGTGGACATCGCCCCAGAGATTGATTCAGATGTCACGGTCCATCCTGTGGACATCACCCCAGAGATCGATTCCCATGCCGCTGTCCGTGCTGTGGTCATTGCCCGAGAGATCGATGACAAGAAATAGTTGGTTGCGCTAATCCTTCAGGGTAGTTTGTAATGTGTTTAATTACCAGACGATGTGTGTTATCAAACCATCTTAGGGCTAGTGCACTTTCTTGTGTGGGAGGTACTTGCTACTTTTGTTTGATAGTGAATCATGCGAACCCTCTCCGAGTTATGGAAACAGATCTATCCTCACCAGCTTTTGATGTAATATATTGCATGCTTAGATGTAAGTTTGAACTGTTTATCATATTAGTAGGGCTTGTTTGATGATTCTTGGTGTTAGTAGGCTAGCTACTGTGCGAGCTATAGTACTTGCAAAACACTCACCGAAGAGAAACATTGGGGTTGATGAGCTCGTGGTACGCTTATAGTTCTGATTCGTCGTCGATCGGCCAATAGCCCAAGCTCCTAAAATTGTAGGCTTAGCGACCGATCAGAAAATAGTCCACACGGATACATTCAGGCCTCATTTGGTTCATAGGGTAGGAAAATCATAGCAATAGGAAAGTCAAAGGAAATGAGATGACAAGTATCTTAAATCCTATGAGTAGGAATAGGAAAGGAGGTGCCCTTTGATTCACATCATAGGATTTTTTCCATTGAGTCTAGGCTAATGTTTATTTCCTATGAAATGTGGAGGATAGGAGGAATTCCTCCATAGGAATATGATTCCATTCCTATAAACCAAAGGGATCTACAGAAAGTTTTCCTATACAAATCCTATCCTATGAAATTCCTACAAGATTCCTCTAACCAAAGGAGGCCTCACATTAATAGCCAGCAAAATTGGCACGTACTTGTAACATGCGTGAGTGTGTAATTTTTTTTGTTGGAAGCGTGAATGTGTAGTGACGTGGTACTTTTGGAGTGGCTACAGAGAGTGTGTACGTGTGCTAGAGGGGTTGTAGGATGGAGAGAGATCTAGAGAGAGAGAGAGAGAGAGAGAGAGAGAGAGAGAGAAAGACCCTCTTTCTACTCCTAATCGTTGACAAATGATACTTTTTGAAAACACAAAATCATAGCAGTACAGAGACGTACTCCCTCAGTTCCAAAATAAACATCTCAACTTTGTACTAACTTTGAAACGGAGGGAGTACAAATCCTAGGCGGGTTAGTTTGGCCTAGTGGGTTTCAGTGATATGACGTGCTACAGTGTCGCCCAGTCTTCGCGTGTGGTAGCAGTATTGCAGGTACAGTAAGTTTTCTTGAAGAGGAGGAATTCATTGAATTCATGATGGTTACTTCGTCCGACCAACTTACAGTGGGAAAGGTTGGGCCTGCGCTATGAATGGGGTGGACCAGGATAATTTTGTGCATGGCAGGTGGACTAGGATGGTCGACATCCCACATATCGGCGACTGAAAGTATTCTTTTTGATATCGAGGAGGAGCAAAGAGTATTCATTATTTATTTTTTATGAAAGCTATTGTCTCCACTGTTACGACGAAGGGGTGTGAAACACGGTAGCCCAGTGAACTTGGCATGTGCGCAACTCCCTCCTTCCTCATGTACTACCATAGTGTTGACTATAAGGTTGGATATAAGGTTACAACTTTTTCTCACTTTCTCTCTATCTATTTCCTCTCAAATGTTTTTACCTTTCTTTTTTTAGACACAATTTTTTCATACCTCTTTTTTTAGAATTAATTTTTTATACCTAGGAGCATGTGTAGAGACGGGCTCTTGCAGAGCCCACTCCTTGACTTTGTCAATGCCTCTCTCTCCTCCACATAAGCGGGCTTATAGCCCAGTATTGTACTAGTACTACTTGTTATGAATGCGGGTAGCTGGCGTTTGAGGGGGGAGCGCGCGGGGGAGGGGGAGCGGTTTTCTGGTGGGCCAGGGCGGTCAGAAGAGGGCTTGGAAGCGGTCCAGACTCCCGCATGGCCCACCTCACATTATCACCATATTTCTTGGAGTCCGTGCGCGGCGGGCGGGCGATCTCTTCTCCCTCCCCCGTATCTCTCTTCTTAGTCGACGCCCGCCGAGCGATTAGATTTCGGCTATCGACGGTTTATTCAATTGCAGTCCCACATGTCAGTGAAAATGCAAGACAACGTGTGTCCCCTCTGGTGAGCGGCGTGCGAGATGGACTGTCGGGGGTGCGACACGAACGCGACGCATACGAGTTGTAAGTGTGCCACCTTTTCCTTTTGAACTTGCAAAGCGTAACATTTTCGTGCGATCGATCGATAGAAATCCAGAAGAAAATGAGGGCGGGGGTTTCCCGCGCATTAGGCAGGCTAGTTTGAGTGATATGACGTGCTACAGTGTCGTCCACTTGCTCCATTTTTATGTAAGCAAGAGTCTACACTCTTACGTGGGAGGAGTGCGAAACATGGCGGACCTGATATTGATCGAGGGATAACTGTTCCTTGCGAAATAATGGAGCACTGTTAGCGATTATAGCATGATAGTTAGGGCATCTCCAGCGCTGGCCCGCAAATTTATACCGTCAACTGTCCGAGAACACTGATGCCAGAGGATGCCATCCAATGCTGCCCGCATACCTTTCGACAACTATATGAACTAACCGGATGAAATTCATGCAAACAAAGCAAATTTCAAATTAACCGGATGAAATTCATTACATTTCGAAAGCTTTTCCTATAAACTAGACGAAATTCATTACATATTTCGCACAAACCATACTAAAACCTACTGTAAACCTAATCTAAACGATCGCCGGCGCCCGACCACCATGTCCGGCCATGAGCCCCGAGAACGCCGGCTATTGCCTTTGCATCCTCCTCATCCGCCTCGGCTTAGTCCAGCCCCACCTCGATAACCTCCTCCTCCAGAGCACAAGGTTTTGAAGATTTCCGCCTTCACGTCGCCGTCAAGCGGCTATTCGGCCGCCGATGTTTACCCCAACAAGCTTGGCGTCGACTGAGTGGAGGAGCGGTGGCTTTCCTGGGACCAGAGCGGCGGCGACCTACCATGTACTACTCTTCCTCGCTGCTGGCTGCGCCCGCGCACGCGCACCGGCTTCATGGTCGTGGTGGCATAGGGCGGCTGGGTGGGAGCCGGCGATGTCCTTCATCTGCTCCTGTGACAGTACGTCCAACAGAGCTTTGGAGCGCGCCCGGAGCGGAGCCGCCGATGTCCTTCGTCTGCTCCTGTGACAGTACGTCCAATAGAGCTTTGGAGCACTAGGAGGCCATGGTTGGAGTGTTGCCAACAGAAGGAAGGGACCGGAGGAGAATGAGCATGGGTCTTTGGCTATGGCTAGGAGCTAGGGCTCAAGTTAATATAGCGGGCGAATGGCAATGAGCCGCGACAGATGGATGGATGGCTGGTGCCAAAGTAGGTTCGTCGGCAGTCGCGTGTCATTAATGTGGGCGGCGGACGGACGGATGGCCATGGTGTCGTTAACGTGGAGCAGTCGCTCGCACCAGTATGCCGCACGGGTGACGCTCTCTCGGCCATCGCGCTGCTGCAATGCCTGCGCCAGTGAGAGGTCGCGTCGGGCGTGAATGCGGACATCGCTTGATGACTTAATCGCAGTGCGGTTGGGTCACTGACATGTGGGCCCAACAGGCATCTGGCCCGCATGTCAGTGACACACCAACTGCGCCTGCAGTTAAGTCCCGTGAATGCGGCATTGACGTTCTCTAGAGACGGTGACCGTTTCAGGCAGGAAGCGCGCGCTAGCGATGAAAGGGGTTTCGGTAGGCCAGGGCGGTCAGACGCTGGCGTGGTGGTAAAATGTGAACTCATGGATGACGAGCCTTTGAAGCGTATGCGGCACTTATAGACAACCAAGCGTCCATGCAACCACTCTTTGTTGTCAGCTAGCCTTCAACGACCACAATTAGACACAACACAACCATGCATAACTTACGTATAATGGACGAATCGATCAAACACACACTCGTGTGCAGTGGCACTAAGATCGGTCGCTCACGATGCATATATAGGTACCATAGTACCCTCTCTAGCTAGGCTGTTTTATAGATTGTCGTTGTGATGGATGCTATACATGAGAAAGGCACCAAGTCACGTCGTCGCGTCGTGTGCAGAGCCATGGCTAATGTTGAGTATCTCGGCGCCCAAGCACGAGTATGACCGTTGGTGTTGAGCCAGGTGAATACATGCTTGGTGTTCGCGGAGGCCGCCAGTAAACGTCTAAACAGTAATGTCAGGCACCGCCGGGGCGCGCAGGTGACGGGCTCGCCGTTTGCATTGTGCCATGAGCAAGACTTTGATTGAGAGGGCGACGTGCGTGCATTAGCATGGTTTGACAGCGTGAGTGTCTGCACACGTACATGCTACTTGCCTCTATGGACGGTGTGCGCTAATGTGTGCATCACGTATAATATAAAAAAATCTGTTTGTGCATTTAACGCAAAGTATTTCGTTCTCATTTGGCTGACGAGTGTGCGTTGCAGCAACGAGTCTGTGGTTTGATTGCTCACATACGCATAATTTTGGTTTTTATTTCTTTCTCCACTAACAGGTAGACATGCATAGATAGATAGATATAGAACACAAGCTGATGAGGCGCATGCGAACTGTTTGACTGGTCAACCAGACAAATACGGAGCTATACCCTGAGCCATTGGCCGTATAATCACCATATCACATATACAATGATCAAAGTGAGCTATCAAGACAAGTTCGATGACCTCCGATGCATTTTACTCGGTAATAAATGACCAGGATTGAAGGGGAATCCAAATTTCTGTCGTCTTCTGTCCTTATGCTCTTGACAAACCAATGCACTATACGGTTGTCCGGCCACTCCACCCCAGAGCTCTCACCAAGCGTCGTTCATGCCAGCGCGCCGCACAATAAGCAGTAAGGAAGCGATGGCATCCCGCTGCGCCGAGTTCCTCGCCGCCCACGACCGACACAGAATGGTAGGGAAGTTATGGCATGCCGTCGTGCCGAGTTCATCGCCGCTCATGACCTCACACCTACGTGGGCAGAATTTGAAGCTGCCAAGGCCGAATGGGCCGTAGAGCAAGAGGCGGCCAAAGCCGCACAGAGGGAGCAGAAAAGGCAGAAAGCACTCAAGAAAAGAGAGGCTTGCCGCCGCAAGAAAGAAGAGGACGAACGCGCTGTTGCGGAGAGGTCGGGGAGATCCAAGCACGGTGGGGTGTCGCCGACAAAGCCGTGAAGGAGAACGACGGCGTCTGGCCAGCATGTGAGAAGTAGTAGTACTAGTAGTCAGTGTGTGTGTATCTGTGTCGCCCATACGTTTGTTTAATTAATTACGAGCATGTACTAGTACTAGTTACTACAGTAGTTTTAGAGCAAATTACTAGTACATTAGCCTATCCTATGCAACAAATGGTGTCTCTTTCTCTATAGGAATTGAGATGCATGTCATCTCACTTCCTATGATTTTCATATTCCTGTAAAATTCCTACCCTATGAACCAAGGGAGGCCTCTGCTGGAGTACAATACTACTGTAGCTAGCAGTACTGCTGGTACAATAATTTTCTTAAAGAAGCGGAATTCAACGAAGTCATGATGGTTCATTCATCCGAGCAACTTCACAGTGGGAAAGGTTGGGCATGTGATTTGACGGATCATTAGTCATTATTACTGTGGCGCAATGACCGGGGTGACTCTCCCTTGGAGTTCTGCGTGCATTGCAAGTGGACCAGGATGGTTGACGTCCCACATGTCGGCGAACGGGAGTATTCTTTCCGATATCGAGGAGCAAGGAAACCGCATGGTATAGTATCACTGTTGATTTATATTTATTTTTTATTTTTGATGAAAGCTAGCATTTCAACTACGATCAAAGAGTGCCAAACACGACACGTGTTGGATGTCCCACACGTCAGTGAAAGGAGTGGGACATGAACAACATGGTAGAGCGTCTCCATTTCTTCCACTTCTTGGTCGGAGACCACACATACTAGTACTAGTGGTATGAACGATACAAAGTGCGGCCTGGAGAGAAAGACACGTCTAGTTGGAAGGTCTCGGGCATACACGTAAACAAATATAAAACCTAATATGTGCCTCCAATTAATAGTAGTAGAGTACTTAGGCACGTACATCATAACATCACCGTGCATTGCATGTACCACATTTAGTGGTAGTAAGAGACAAATGCCTATATGCCACGCATGTTCATACTATTTGTGCCTTTCTACTTCACTTACTGTGGTACATTAATCAGGTTCGTACGTCCACTCCTGGGTACATGTCTGTCTCATAGTTCAAGTCCCATGTGTTCTTCATAGATGGAACGATCCATAACTGTGGGCCACGGGAGTCCATATCATCGAAGCTAGTGTGGCTCCCCACGATGGAGACTCATACAAACTATGGCCAGCCTCGACGCGAAGCAGTCGCTTGCACCGAGAAGCGGCGCACTCTCGGCCGTCGCGCTGCTTCAAAGCCGACGCCAGTGAGATGTCCCCACCACTCTGGGCGGGCATTAATACGGCACTGGCGCTCCGAGGCAATGCTCACCGTTTCATGCGGGAAGCGCGAGCCAGCAAGGGAGGGGGTTTGGGTCGGACAGGGCGGTCAGACGCGGGCATGGTGGTCGTATTGATTTTGAACCGTTTCAGGTGTAGTACTGGTAGTTTGCAAAAGTACTCAATTATTGCACTCAGTTTCCTAAGAAATTGTGGTATGATACGTCTCCAACGTATCTATAATTTTTGATTGTTCCATGGTATTATGTATTCTGTTTTGGATGTTTAATGGGCTTATTTATACACTTTTATATTATTTTTGGGACTAAACTATTAACCGGAGGCCCGGCCCAAATTGCTGTTTTTAGCCTATTTCAGTGTTTCACAGAAAAAGAATATCAAACGGAGTACAAACGGAATGAAACCTTCGGGAGCGTGATTTTTGGAACAAGCGTGATCCGAGGACTAGGAGTGGGCGTCAAGCAACCAGAGGAGGCCACGCGAGGCGGGGCTCCTACCCCCACGGCGCGCCTCCACCCTCATGGGCCCCTCGTGGCTCCACCGACCTACTTCTTCCTCCTATATATACCTACGTACCCCCAAACCATTGAGAGCACCACGAAAACCTAATTCCACCACCGCAACCTTTTGTACCCGGGAGATCCCATCTTGGGGCCTTTTCCGGCGCTCCGCCGGAGGGGGCATTGATCACGGAGGGCTTCTACATCAACACCATAGCCTCTCCAATGATGTGTGAGTAGTTTACCTCAGACCTTCGGGTCCATAGTTATTAGCTAGATGGCTTCTTCTCTCTCTTTGGATCTCAATACAAAGTTCTCGTCGATTCTCTTGGAGATCTATTTGATGTAATCTTCTTTTGCAGTGTGTTTGTCGAGATCCGATGAATTGTGGGTTTATGATCAAGATTATCTATGAATAATATTTGAATCTCCTCTAAATTCTTTTATGTATGATTGGTTATCTTTGCAAGTCTCTTTGAATTATCAGTTTTGTTTGGCCTACTAGATTGATCTTTCTTGCAATGGGAGAAGTGCTTAGCTTTGGGTTCAATCTCGTGGTGCTCGATCCCAGTGACAGTAGGGGAAACGACACGTATTGTATTGTTGCCATCGAGGATAAAAAGATGGGGTTTATATCATATTGCGTGAGTTTATCCCTCCACATCATGTCATCTTGCTTAAAGCGTTACTCCGTTCTTATGAACTTAATACTCTAGATGCATGCTGGATAGCGGTCGATGTGTGGAGTAATAGTAGTAGATGCATGCAGTTGTCGGTCTACTTGTCACGGACGTGATGCCTATATACATGATCATACCTAGATATTCTCATCACTATGCTCAATTCTATCAATTGCTCGATAGTAATTCGTTTACCCACCGTAATACTTATGCTATCTTGAGAGAAGCCACTAGTGAAACCTATGGCCCCGGGGTATATTTTCCATCATATTAATCTCCCGTCAACAAGCTATTTTTATCTTTGTTTACTTTGCAATATTTACTTTTTATCTTTATCATAAAAATATCAAAAATATTATCTTATCATCTCTATCAGATCTCACTTTTGCAAGTGGCTGTGAAGGGATTGACAACCCCTTTATCGCATTGGTTGCAAGGTTCTTATTTGTTTGTGTAGGTACGAGGGACTTGAGCGTGGCCTCCTACTGGATTGATGCCTTGGTTCTCAAAAACTGAGGGAAATAATTACGCTACTTCGCTGCATCGCCCTTTCCTCTTCAAGGGAAAACCAACGCAGTGCCCAAGAGGTTGCATGGTAAAAACATTACTTGCAATGCATGCATGCGTAACTGATACGTATCTATAATTTTTTATTGTTCCATGCTATTATATTATCCATCTAGGATGTTTTATATGCATTTATATGCTATTTTATATGATTTTTGGGACTAACCTATTAACCTAGAGCCCAGTGCCAATTTCTGTTTTTTCCTTGTTTTTGAGTTTTACAGAAAAGGAATACCAGCGAGTCTAATTGACGCCAATTTTGATGATTTTTATGGAACAAAAGAAGCCCCGGAGTAAAAGAGTTGGGCCAGAAGAGTCCCGAGCCGTCCACGAGGGTGGGGGCGTGCCCTACCCCCTGGGTGCGCCCCCTATCTCGTGGACGACTCAGAGACCCCCCTGACGTGAGACCTACGCCAAAAATTCCTATAAATACATAAACCTCCATAACATAACCTAGATCGGTAGTTCCACCGCCGCAAGCCTCTGTAGCACCCAAAAACCAATCGGGACCTTGTTCCGGCACCCTGCTGGATGGGGGATCCCTCACCGGTGGCCATCTTCATCATCCCGGCTCTCTCCATGATGAGGAGGGAGTAGTTCGCCCTCAGGGCTGAGGGTATGTACTAGTAGCTATGTGTTTGATCTCTCTCTCTCTCTCTCGTGTTCTTGATTTGGCACGATCTTGATGTATCGCGAGCTTTGCTATTATAGTTGGATCTTATGATGTTTCTCCCCCTCTACTCTCTTGTAATGGATTGAGTTTTCCCTTTCGAAGTTATCTTATCGGATTGAGTCTTTAAGGATTTGAGAACACTTGATGTATGTTTTGGTGATCAACTTGCGGGTTCTGTGACCTTGGGAATCTATGCATAGGGGTTGGCACACGTTTTCGTCTTGACTCTCCGGTAGAAACTTTGGGGCACTCTTTGAAGTTCTATGTGTTGGTTGAATAGATGAATCTGAGATTGTGTGATGCATATCGTATAATCATACCCACGGATACTTGAGGTGACATTGGAGTATCTAGGTGACATTAGGGTTTTGGTTGATTTGTGTCTTAAGGTGTTATTCTAGTACAAACTCTAGGATAGATCGAACGGAAATAATAGATTCGTGTTATTTTACTACGGACTCTTGAATAGATCGATCAGAAAGGATAACTTTGAGGTTGTTTCATACCCTAAAATAATATGTTCGTTTGTTCTCCGCTATTAGTGACTTTGGAGTGACTCTTTGTTGCATGTTGATGGATAGTTATATGATCCAATTATGTTATTATTGTTGAGAGAACTTGCACTAGTGAAAGTATGAAGCCTAGGCCTTGTTTCAACGCATTGCAATACCGTTTTAGCTCACTTTTATCATTATTTACCTTGCTGTTTTTATAATTTCAGATTACAAAAACCTATATCTACCATCCATATTGCACTTGTATCACCATCTCTTCGCAGAACTAGTGCACCTATACAATTTACCATTGTATTGGGTGTGTTGGGGACACAAGAGACTCTTTGTTATTTGGTTGCAGGGTTGCATGAGAGAGACCATCCTCATCCTATGCCTCCCATGGATTGATAAACCTTAGGTCATCCACTTGAGGGAAATTTGCTACTGTCCTACAAACCTCTGCACTTGGAGGCCCAACAACATCTACAAGAAGAAGATTGTGTAGTAGAAACCAAGCAATTTCTGGTGCCGTTGCCGGGGAGGCGAGGAAAGCGGCACTAACACCCCGTCAACTAAGTTAATTTCTTGCGTCGTTGCCGGGGAGGTGAGTGCTTGAAGGTATATCTTTAGATCTTGCAATCGAATCTTTTAGTTTCTTGTTTTATCACTAGTTTAGTTTATAAAAGAAAACGACAAAAAAATGGAATTAAGGGTGCCTCATATGCTTCATCTTTTTAATGTATTTCGTGAAAATGATGGGAAGGAAAATTGTGCTGAAGTACTAGAAGAAGAATTACATAGAATGCTTGGCATAAAATATGTGAATGATGAGCATGATTGCAATGTTGTTAGTATGAATTCTTTGAATACCCATGATGCTAATGATATGCAAAGACACAAGCTTGGGGATGCTATGTTTGATGAAGATGCTATGTTTAGTCCCCCAAGTTTTGATGAGAAAATTTATTATGATGAAAGCATGCCTCCTATTTATGATGATTATTGTGATGACATGTATGCTATAAAGAATAAAGATAACCATGAAACTTGTCATCATGATTTTAATTTTCAATTGGATTATGCTTCACATGATAGTTATTTTGTTGAGTTTGCTCCCACAACTATTGATGAGAATAAATTTGCTTATGTGGAGAGTAGTAAAATTTCTATGCAAGTAGATCATGAAAAGAATGCTTTATGTGTTGGTTATATTGTTGAATTAATTCATGATGCTACTGAAAATTATTATGAGGGAGGAATATATGCTTGTAGGAGTTGCAATGATATCAAGTTTCCTCTCTATGTGCTTAAAGTTTTAAAGTTATGCTTGTTTTGCCTTCCTATGCTAGTTGATTATTGTTCACATATGTTATTTGCTCACAAAATCCCTATGCATAGGAAGTGGTTTAGACTTAAATGTGTTATTAATATACTTCATAATGCTCTCTTTATGTTTCAATTCTTATCTTTTATGCGAGCATCATTGAAATCATCATGCCTAGCTAAAAAGGCAATAAAGAAAAGCGCTTGTTGGGAGACAACCCAATATTTACCTTTACTGTGTTTGTGTGTTCACATGATTATTCTACTGTAGTAATAATGTTTTATAGCTTTTGTTTCAATAAAGTGCCAAGTAAGACCTTTAGGATAGCTTATGGTGATAGTTGTGTTGATCCTGCTGAAAATCAGAAACTTTTGCGCCCAGTAAATTAGTTTGATAATTCACAGAAACATGCTTTTGATCTGATTCTTTCTGTTATGGATTCGTACACAAATTTCTCAGGTTTTCCTAATTTGGTAGAATTTTTGGAGTTACAGAAGTATGTAAAGTTACCAGATTACCACAGACTGTTCTGTTTTTGACAGATTATGTTTTCTATGTGTTGTTTGCCTATTTTGATGAATCTATGAGTAGTATCGGAGGGTATGAACCATATATAAGTTGGAATACATTTGATATTACACCAATATGAATTTAGAATGAGTTCACAACAGTACCTAAGTGGTGATTTATTTTCTTATACTAGCAGACTTACTGAGTTTTACATTAAGTTTTGTGTTGTGAAGTTTTCAAGTTTTGGGTAAAGATTCAATGGAGTTTGGAATAAGGAGTGGCAAGAGCCTAATCTTGGGGATGCCCAAGGCACCCCAAGGTAATATTTAAGGACAACAATGTGACGCCCTCGATTCAATCGTACACTAATCATGCACGCAAATGTGTACGATCAAGATCAAGGACTCACGGGAAGATATCACAACACAACTCTACAAATAAAATAAGTCATACAAGCATCATAATACAAGCCAGGGGCCTCGAGGGCTCGAATACAAGTGCTCGATCATAGGCGAGTCGTGGAAGCAACAATATCTGAGTACGGACATAAGTTAAACAAGTTGCCATAAGATGGCTAGCACAAACTGGGATCTGAGATCGAAGAGGACAGGCCTCCTGCACAGGATCCTCCTAGGTCACTCCTGGTGCGTCGTCGGCCGGGCTGCACGTAGTAGTAGGCGCCTCGGAGTAGTAGTCGTGCGTGGCGGTGGCGTCGACTCTGGGCTCCATCGTCTGTTGCAGCAATCGAGTAGAGATAGGGAAAAGGGGAACAAGGCAATCGTGAGTACTCATCCAAAGTACTACTTAAGCAAGAAGCTACACTACATGCATGGATATATGTGTAAAGGCCATATCGATGGACTGAGCTGCAGAATGCCGAATAAGAGGGGATAGCTAGTCTTAGCGAAGACTAAACTTCGGACACCTGCCTTGCAACAGGTAGGAGGGACAAACTGAAGTCCTCAAGTAACATCATATAGCAATAATCCTACCCGGCAATCCCTGCTCATAACCACGGCGAGAGCGACCACCGGTTATATCGGCACTTGGAAGGTGTGTTTTATCAAGTATCCGGTTCTAGTTGTCATAAGCTCAAGGTACAACTCCAAGTCGTCCTGTTACGAAGATCACGGCTATCGAATAGATTAACTTCCTGCGGTGCACCATCTTACCCAAAGCCGCTTGATCCCATTTGGCGGACACACTTTCGGGGTCATGCCCGGCAGCGTAAGATCAACACGTCGCAGCCCACCTAGGCACTGTGAGGCCAAGACGCGGTCTAAACCTAAGCGCCAGAGTGCAGGCCCATCGCCCGAGCACACCACTTGCGTTCTGGGGCGGCCGAAGCAGACCTAGCCAGCGAGCGTTCGAGTCCAATCCGGTAGCGCGCTCGTCAGTTGACGTCTGAAGTGCCGGTGATACCACGGCGCGGGATACCCATAACTACTCCAGCGTAGATGGTTAGTGCGTATAAGCTCGTAGCCAACCCAGATCAAATACCAAGACCTCGTTAAGCGTGTTAAGTAACATGACGCCGAACAGGCAGGCCCACCTCTCTCCTAAGCGGTCTCAACCTGCCTGCAATCGCTCATACAAAGATCCACTCATGGGTGCTCCATCGGCCGACCGACTTTAGTCTCACATGTATCATGTATAAGTATATAGTATATACCGTGATCAACTCCAGTGATCACGGCCCGATAATATAGCATGGCGAGACGGAGACAAGTATGAAGGGCCCAGATGAATGAACTAGCATCCTATACTAAGCATATAGGATTGCGGGTAAGGTATCAACAGAAGTTACAATGACGGGCTATGCAGCGATATAGGAGTATCCAAAAGCAGTAACATGCTATGCTACTCTAATGCAAGTAGTGTAGATAAGAGTAAGCGATATCTGGTGATCAAGGGGGCTTGCTGGTTGCTCGGCAAGAGAGAGGGTCGTCGACCTTGTAGTCGAACCGCCAGCAGGTGCGGTTGTCGGTCTCATAGTCTAGAAGAGAAGAGGGGAAGAAACAATGAATACACGTAACAGATGCATAACGATGCATGACATGCCAAGAAGCGATGCTAGGCGTGCCCTAACGTGGTAAGAAGGGTCTTGGTTTAGGGGAAAACATCAGGAAGTTATCCGGTTCGGACGTCTGTCGACGAGATGAACCGGAGAGGAAAGTTTGCAGAGTTCGATAGGTTAGAGGCGTGTGGTGGACGAGCGGATTGCGTATCCGGATTCGTCTCGTCGTTACGAGCAACTTTCATGTTGAAATTATTTTAATCCGGATTACGGTTAAAAGTTATGATTATAAAAGGTTTTATTAATTTACGGAATTTTAATTAACTATTTAATTAATTTCGAAATTGCATTTATGACATCGACATGATGTCATCTTGGCGTCATCGGTCAACAGGGTTGACTAAGTCAACCCTGACAGGTGGGTCCCACATGTCATACTCTATACCTAATTAACCTAATCAGAGTTAATTAACCTTAGTTAATTAAGTTAATTAATGATTAGTGTTAATTAATTCAGAATTAATTAGTTTAATTAATTACCCAATTAATTTAACTAATGATTAGGTTTGATTAATCCGGAATTAATTAGATTAATTAATTACTCAATTAATTAATTAATTAATTATTTAGTAATTAATTTAATTCATTTTATTTCGTTTTTATTTCATTTTATTCTGTTTTTAATTAAAAGCGTTCCTTTTTCGTTTTTGGGGGTGGGGCCCCCACGTCGATAACCCTATCGGGCATCTTGGGTGGTGGAGTCTTGGCGACCTTGATCGAACCTGAACCTGCCCGTCGAAGCGACCAGGGATCGGATCGGCGGGCGGTGAGGCCCCAGGCCACCCTGGCCGCGCCGCAGCATGTGCCGTGTCAGGAGAAATGACAGGGGTGGGGCTCGGGTTCGGCCGGGGCCAGCGAGTCGATCCTTGAGGCGGCCGAACAGAGGCAGGGGGGCTCGGGCGGCCTAGGGCGTCGAGACAGCCGAGGAAGGAAGGGAGAGGGGCCACGGTGGCCAGGGCGGTCGGGACCCTGGCGGCGGATCCGGAAGAGGAAGGAGAGGGCAGGCGGGCGGTCTGGCAGCGTGCAGGGGCCCGATCCGCGACAGGGCGGTCGGGGGCCTGGCGACAGCGGAGGGAGCCGGGAGCAGGGGGGTCAGTCTGTGTGGCAGGCAGTCGCCAGCCAGGAGGAAGAAAGGGAGCAGGGGTGCTCACCGGCGCCCAGGTCTAGGCGGCGGTGGGCTCGGTGGAGGCCAGGGGAAGGCCGTCGGGGAGGGTCGGTGAGGCGTTCGGACAGAGCGTGAGCCGGCGGACCCTGTGGCTGTCGCGCCGGGGCTCGAGGCGGGCCGGAGGGAGGAGGGGCAGGCGGGCGGGGCCAGGGCGGCGAGGTTAGTGGGCCAGTCGGCTCGGTCGGGGGTTCAGGTCTCCGCCCGATCCGATCGGGGAGAGGAGAGGCGAGGCGTGGGGAAGTGGGGTGGTGGCTAGGGTTAGCCCGGTGGGGAGGTAAGTAAGTGGGGTAGGGCTGGGCGGTGGGCGGCCGAGGGGAAGGGGATGGGCCAAGGGGGAGTGGGGAGGGGCGGTTGGTGGGCAGGGAGTTATCCCCTCTCTTTTATTTTTTCTTTTCTCTTTTATTATTTTCCTTTTACATTATTGATTTATTTAAAATGCTTTGGCATTTTGTAAATATTAGTGCACCCACCAATATTAGGTTAGGTATTTTAGAAAACCCGGAACATTTTAGAACTTATTTTGAACTCTTTATCGTTTGTTTTAGTTTTAATTTTTGTTTTTGGGCGGTTCGAATTAACGAGAGTTGATTAACATAACCGGGTGATTCTTGTTGCATAACCATCAAGGCGTTACAAATCTCCTCCACTACAAGAAATCTCGTCCGAGATTTAGGAGGTAGAAGGAAAGAGTCGCGGGATATTCATCTCGTAGGCGATCCTCGCGTTCCCGGTGGCTTCTTCTTGAGTGATTCGACCCTTTGGACTTTGAGAACTTGATCGCCTTCGGCGTGTGCGGCGTTCAGCTTGGTCGAGAATGCGGACGGATGCTCTTTATAGGAGAGGTCTGTTGCAATTCGAGCACTTCATGGTCCTTTGCTCGGATTGGGTCCTTGAAGCAGCGTCGGAGTTGGGACACGTGGAACACATCGTGAACTGAGAAAGGTTCGACGGAAGCTCGATTGATAAGCCACTTTTCCGCCTTTCGGAATAGTGAAAGGGCCAATATAGCGAGCTAACGCCCTTGATCCGGCGGTGAGCACCCTTCATTGGTGTAGCGAAGATAGGCCTTTTCGCCAGTTGATAGACCATGTCTTTGTGATAGCGGTCATAATTACTCTTTTGACGGGTGAGCGATCTTGAGATTCTCGCGAATAATGCGGACTTGTTCTTGGCATGTTGGATAATATCCGGACGAAGAGTGGGCGTTCCCGATTTCGACCAGTTCGAGAGGGTTGGCACTTTCGTCCATATAACACTTGAAGGGGCCATCTTGAGACTAGCTTGATAGCTATTATTATAAGAGAACTCAGCATCGGAGAGATTCCTCCCATTTCTTGCGAATGAGGCGACACAAGCTCGAAGCATGTCTTGAGAATTTGGTTGACACGTTCAACTTGCCCTTGAGACTGCGGATGAAATTCAATCTTGAAAGATAAATGAGTCCCCATAGCTTCTTGAAAACTTGCCCGAATCTTGAAGTGAATAAGCTGCCACGGTCGAGCGATAACCAGTGGAATACCGTGAAGTGAAACAATTCTGGACATATAGGCGTTGCAAGCTGGCTAGCGATGATCGTTTCTTTGACCGCCGAAAATGTGCAACTTTAGAAAGCGGTCAATGGCGACAAGAATAGCATCATTACCTTTCTGCGATTTGGGAAATCCGGTGGCGAAGTCCATTTCAACATGGTCCCATTTCCATTCGGGAATAGAGATAGGTTGCGAGTTCAGCGAGGCCTTTGATGTTCTGCTTTGATCGACGGCAAGCGTCACACTCGAAACATAGCGAGCAATGTCCTGCTTCATATTAGACCACGGAATCTCGGCGAATGTCTTGATACATCTTTGTACTGCCGGGTGGATACATAGAGGCGTATCATGAGCTTCTTGCATAACCTTCGAGTCATATTCAGATTTTCCTTCTTACAAGGCACCACTAAGCGGCCTTTGAAGTACAAAGCGCCATCATCGGCAATAGTGAAGAATGAGGATTTCCTTTCTTGACGTCTTGTTTAAGCTTGTAGACTTGAGTCAAATCCTGCATTGTCTTTATGGTGCCCAAGAGATCGGGTTCAACAGCCGGGTAAAGAGGAACCACGAGGAACAACACGGAGATTCATCTTGCGGAACTCCGGAGGAGGGGAGCGAAGTGCACCGAGGAACAATATGGAGGTTCAGCTGCTGAATTCTTCAACAAGTGAGGCTGAACTTTGTGAACACGAAGGTGGTTGCGATAAGACTTGCGACTCAAAGCATCGGCCATTACATTAGCCTTGCACAGCGTATAGGAAATACCCAAATCAAAGTCTGCAGCAGTCTCCATCCATCTCTGTGACGGAGGTTCAGGTGCAGGCTGAGTAAGCAGATACTTCAGACTTTGGTGGTCGGTGTAGATCTCATAGCGATTACCGAGAAGGTAATGTCGCCCTTTGCTTTAGGGCATGAATGACGCAACAAGTTCGAGGTCGTGAACTGGGTAGTTCTCCTCGTGAGGCGCGAATCGTCGAGAGGCATAAGCAACCACTTTGCGCTCTTGCATTAGGACACCGCCTAAACCTTGACGAAAGCGTCGCGATAAATGACGAAGTCCTTCTTAGTATCGGGAGGAGCTAGCACCGGGCAGAAGTCAACTTGTCTTTGAGTGCTGAAACTTTCACGACACTTATCATCCATTGGAATTTGGCGCCTTTATACAACAGGTTAGTCGAGGCTGGCAATCTTGGAGAAGTTCTCGACAAATCGGCGGCAATAGTGGCGAGACCGAGAAAACCGACTTGCTTAACGTTCTTGGAGGAGTCAATCGAGAATAGCCTGAACTCTTTTAGGGTTGGCGGCAATACCATCCTTAGAAATGACATGCCCAAGATAGGTTACTTGGAAGCCGAAATTCACACTTGGAGAACTTGGCATAGAGTTGATGCTCTCGTAGCTTTTCGGCACAAAGGCGAAGATGTTCAGCATGTTCTTCTTCATTCTTGGAATAGATCAGGATATCATCCGGATAAACCACGACGAACTTGTCGAGGTAATCCATGAATATATAGTTCATCGGTAGCGAGAGAAGGTGGCTGGAGCATTGGTTAAGCCGAAGGACATGACGGTGTACTCGTATGAACCATAACGAGTCAAGAATGCAGTCTTTGGGATATCCTCCTCACGAACACGGATCTGGTGGTAACCCAACCTCAAGTCGAGTTTGAGAACAACGACGAACCAGCCAGTTGATCATAAAGATCATTGATCCGAGGAAGAGGATACTTATTCGAATGGTAGCTTGATTTATAGGGCGGTAGTCTTGGACCAATCGGTTTGTCCCATCCTTCTTCTTGACAAAGAGAAGGTGCTCCCCAAGGTGAGCAACTTGGGCGAATGAAGCCGCTTTGAAGAGATTTGTCGATTTCCTCCTTTAGTTCAAGGAGTTCATGCGGCGGCATCTTGTAGGGGCAACAGCTATAGGAGTGGTGCACGGTTTCAAGTCGATGATGAATTGACAGCTCTAGCGAGGAATCCTGGAAGTTCTTCAGAAAAAGCGTCTTGGAAATCGCGAGCAGCGTGAATGTTTTCAATACCCTCGAGTGGTGCGGCGTTCAATGCATTCAATGCATAGAGCCTTGCCTCGGCATTTTGCACCGTATGAGCATTGTAAGTGACTATTTCATCGAAGGGTGTAGCAGATGGGCGGTCTTAGTGGCGCAAACGATTGGCGCCGTATGTGCTTTCAACCAATCCATCCCAAAATGAGGTCAATGCTACAAGACTTGAGACGATAGGAGAGACAAGGAATTCCATTCCTTCGATTTCAACGGGGCGTCGTTGCAAATCATGGAAGTCCGACATTGGCCCAGCGAGGTGTGTACTAATAGTGAAGCATTCATGTCTTCACTTTTAATGCCATGCATGAATGCAAAATCTTGAGACATGAATGAATGTGATGCCCCGAATCGAATAAAACAGATCTGGTACTGAATTTCGAGAGTGTACCCATCACGATGGCAGGTTGGTCTTGAGCTTCATTCGGATCAACGTGGTTGGCTGAGCTTGCCCATAAGACTTGCCGGTGTTGTTGCGGTTACGGGTGTTTCCACGGCCAGCTTCTTTGGAAGGGCGATTGATTCTGGTTCGGTTGCATTCTCTAGCACGGTGCCACGCTGTCCGCACCAAGCACAAACCATTATTGGGAGTGGGAGCAGGAGCTTGGGGTGGTGGAGCTGGAAGCTTGGCTGCTTAGTTGTAAGCGGGCGAGGTGTAGCATAGTTCTGCTTTGGAGCAGGTGCATTCGGCTGGTACATGCTGTTGGGAATCCATATCTTACGCTTCTCGAGGACGGGCCGAAGATGAGCCCGTGTCGCAGTTGCGCTGTTAGAGCTCTGGTATTCCTGCGGACCAGTTTCGACATTGATAGCTTTGTTCACCAAGGTGGCGAAATCAGCAAAGTCGTGCACTAGAAGTGCGAGCTTGATGTCGACTTGAAGACCGTCACGGAACTTCTCTGTCTGCGTGCATCGGTTGCAATATCCTCTTGACATAGCGAGACAAGTCCAGAACTCTCGTGATAAACTTCAACAGTCTTGTTGCCTTGGGTGAGGTTGCGGAACTCACGCTTCTTCGGTCCATGACCCCTTGAGGATGAAGCGGGCGGAAGGCAACTGGAAGTCGGCCAGTGATGAGTGTCCCAAGCTGGCGAGTATCGCGGTGGCTGTCCCACCATTGAGCTGCGGGTCCCTTCGGAAGAAGGAAGCAAAGGTGACATAGCTGGCGAGGGCTACATCAGCAGACTCCATCTCATAGGTGATGTCACGGGCGATCATCGACATCCGATGGCTGAGTTGAGCTGCGGTACACGCTGGGGTTGAGCGTATGAAATCCTGCGAGTTGTCCCGTTTGGGTCTGGTTCATATTGGGGCGAGGAACTGAGCCATCATGTTCTCCATGAACTGGCGATTCATCTCAAGCTGTTGGACCATACCAGCCATGTACTCGGCGGTGGTGGGAAGTTGGCACCACGACCACGACCTGCTGGCCTAACCATCTGCTATTATATAACGAGGGTAGTTCAGCATTTGAGAAATTAAGCAAGAGACGAGAATCATTCATGATGAAACATGCATAATGAAAGTAGCATGATGGGAACTACATAGTAGTTGGCATATCTTACAAAAGGAATCATGCATAATGTTCGATACATAGAGTCGATTACATAGACTACTACATCATAGGCGGCACACGGCTCATGGCGAATACATCAAATGCTAACAAGCAAGTCTACATCAGTCCCACGCGATGCTGCGGAGGTAGCTAGCTGAAAGTCGATAGTCGGCGGTGGATAGTCCTCCACGTCGGTGACACAGGGGCATGGATACTCAGGTGCTGAATCCAATGTCGAGGTGGCGAAAAGGGGCCAAGTGCGGAGAGTAGCCTCCCACGTCGGCCAACCAACACCTGGGGCATCACGGTCTGGCGGGGTAGATCGCGAGCGCAGCTCTCCGGAGCGGACAAAGGGTGCATCAGCGTCGAGCACGTAGAGGTCTTGACGGGTGATGTACAACTCGTGGCGAAAGAGCTCGGTTAGCTCGATCCAGCCCATCGGCATGCGTAACAAAGTTACGATGGTGGAAGGCTCTCTGGTAACGATGGTGTAGGCAGCGGTGTAGTAACCCTCCTCACCAACATCGACGCGATAGCAATGTGCACGAAGGGGAGGTGTCAACTCTCGATACTCTACGAAGGCGTGTCGGTGCAGCATAAGCAGCATCGTGGACTGCCATATCGATGGTCACTCCAACACCATGTGCGGTGTGCAACACAAGAGTGGACTCGTACTCCGAGAGTAGAGGTGGGCGATGGCGCGATCTGCTCACTGGTTGTAGTCTGGTACTCCTCATAGGCGGTGTACTCGGGGTGCCAGGCGATAACCCGATAGGTCATCATCTCGGCTAGCACCGCAGGTGATCCGAGCACCAATGGCCGTCGTGTGGCGCCGACGACCTGCCTCGTGGGTTCCATCTGAAAACAAAGGCGTTTCAAAGGAGTCAAATGACGGTGTGGAAATTGCTCAAATACAATTCCAAAAACAACTAAGGCTATATCCATCTTGGGGTGAATGCGGTCACGGGATCCTAGTGATAGTTAGTAAAATCGTTTAACCCGAGTAGAAGAGAGTCGAGTCCCGTAAAGGTCGAGGAGTAAAAGATCCTAATACCACCCGATGGCGGCGTGGGCCCGTAAGGCACACAGCCAATTTAGTAAAAGTTTTGCAATGTCTAGACTCGACTTGACCAAGGAGTGTGGAAGGGGATTCCTGAGCGATCGGCTCGATACCAACTTGTGCGCCCTCGATTCAATCGTACACTAATCATGCACGCAAATGTATGCGATCAAGATCAGAGACTCACGGAAGATATCACAACACAACTCTACAAATAAAATAAGTCATACAAGCATCATAATACAAGCCGGGGGCCTCGAGGGCTCGAATACAAGTGCTCGATCATAGGCGAGTCGTGGAAGCAACAATATCTGAATCTGGACATAAGTTAAACAAGTTGCCATAAGATGGCTAGCACAAACTGGGATCTGGATCGAAGAGGACAGGCCTCCGCTGGGGATCCTCCTAGGTCACTCTGGTGGTCGTCGGCCGGGCTGCACGTAGTAGTAGGCGCCTCCAGTAGTAGTAGTCGTGAGGCGGTGGCGTCGACTCTGGCTCCATCGTGCAGTTGCAGCAATCGAGTAGAGATAGGGGAAAAGGGGAACAAGGCAACCGTGAGTACTCATCCAAAGTACTTGCAAGCAAGGAGCTACACTACACATGCATGGATATATGTGTAAAGGCCATATCAGTGGACTGAACTGCAGAATGCCAGAATAAGAGGGGGATAGCTAGTCTTAACGAAGACTACGCTTATGGACACCTGCCTTACAACAGGTAGGAGGGACAAACTGAAGTCCTCCAAGTAACATCATATAGCAATAATCCTACCCGGCAATCCCCTGCTCATAACCACGAGCGAGAGCGACCACGGTTATATCGGCACTTGGAAGGGTGTGTTTTATCAAGTATCCGGTTCTAGTTGTCATAAGCTCAAGGTACAACTCCAAGTCGTCCTGTTACCAAGATCACGGCTATCCGAATAGATTAACTTCCTGCGGGGTGCACCATCTTACCAAAGACGCTTGATCCCATTTGGCGGACACACTTTCCGGGGTCATGCCCGACGCGTAAGATCAACACGTCGCAGCCCCACCTAACAACAGAGAGGCCAAGACGCGGTCTAAACCTAAGCGCAGCGCAGGGCAGGCCCATCGCCTGAGCACACACCTGCGTTCGCGGGGCGGCCGAAGCAGACCTAGCCAGCGGCGTTCAGTCCAATCCGGCGCAGCGCCCGCTCCGTCGTGACGTCTGAAGTGCCGGTGATACCACGGCGGGATACCCATAACTACTCCAGCGTAGATGGTTAGTGCGTATAAGCTCGTAGCCAACCCAGATCAAATACCAAGACCTCGTTAAGCGTGTTAAGTAACATGAGCGCCCGAACAGGCCAGGCCACCTCTCTCTAGGCGGTCTCAACCTGCCTGCCGCTCCGCCAAAAAGATCCACTCATGGGTGCTCCATCGGCCGACCCGACTTTAGTCTCACATGTATCATGTATAAAGTATATAGTATATACCGTGATCAACTCCCGAGTGATCACGGCCCGATAATATAGCATGGCGACAGACAAGTATGAAGGGCCACAGATGAATGAACTAGCATCCTATACTAAGCATATAGGATTGCAGGTAAGGTATCAACAGAAGTTACAATGACAGGCTATGCAGCAGTATAGGAGTATCCGAAAACAGTAACATGCTATGCTACTCTAATGCAAGCGGTGTAGATAAGAGTAAGCGATATCTGGTGATCAAGGGGGCTTGCTGGTTGCTCTGGCAAGAGAGAGGGTCGTCGACCTTGTAGTCGAACTGCCACCGCAGTTGCGGCGTCGGTCTCGTAGTCTCTAGAGAGAAGAGGGGAAGAAACAATGAATACACAGTAACAGATGCATAACGATGCATGACATGCCAAGCGATGCTAGGCGTGCCCTAACGTGGTAAGAAGGTCTTGGTTTAGGGGAAAACATCCGGGAAGTTATCCGGTTCGGACGTCTGTCGAGACGGATGAACCGGAGAGGAAAGTTTGCAGGTTCGATAGGTTAGAGGCGTGTGGTGGGCGAGCGGAATTGCGTTTCGGACTCGTCTCGTCGTTCGAGCAACTTTCATGTTGAAATTATTTTAATCCGGATTACGGTTAAAAGTTATGATTTATAAAGGTTTTATTAATTTTGGAATTTTAATTAATTATTTAATTAATTTCGAAATTGCATTTATGACATCAGCATGATGTCATGCTGACGTCATCAGTCAACAGGGTTGACTAAGTCAACCCTGACAGGTGGGTCCCACATGTCATACTCTATACCTAATTAACCTAATCAGAGTTAATTAACCTTAGTTAATTAAGTTAATTAATGATTAGTGTTAATTAATTCAGAATTAATTAGTTTAATTAATTACCCAATTAATTTAACTAATGATTAGGTTTAATTAATCCGGAATTAATTAGATTAATTAATTACTCAATTAATTAATTAATTAATTAATTAGTAATTAATTTAATTCATTTTATTTCATTTTATTCTGTTTTTTAATTAAAACGTTCCTTTTTTAGTTTTTGGGGGTGGGGCCCCCGTCGTCGTTATCTTCTCGGGCATGCGGGTGGTGGAGTGCAGGCGGCCTTGAATCGAACCTGAACCCGGCCCGGTCGAAGCGACCAGGCGGATCGAGGCGCTGAGGCGGCCGGCCGGCCGAGGCACTGGCCCAGCCGTGATGGCGACAGCGACGTGTCGGGAGGCGAGCAGGGTGGGGCTCGGGTTCGGCCGGGGCCGAGCGAGGGTCGGTCATGGGTGGGGCGACAGGCGCCGAACAGGGGGAGGCGAGGGGGCTCAGGCGGCGCTTAGGGCGCCGGAGGTCAGCCGACGAAGCGAAAGGAAGGGAGAGGGGCCACGCGGGTGACCGGGCGGTCAGAGACCCACGGCGGATCCGGCGAGGAAGGAGAGAGGAGCAGAAGTGCGCGGTCTGGGCAGCATGAGGCCCGATCCGCGACGGGCAGTCGGGGCCCTGGCGACGAGCGGAGGGAGCCGGGAGCCGAGGTCGGTCTGTGCTGGCCGGGCCGGTCACGCCGGGAGGGGGAAAGAAGGGGCAGGGGTGCTCACCGGCCAGGGTCAGGCGGCGGCTCGGTGGAGGCGGGAAGGCCCGTCGGTGGGCGTTCCAGCGACAGGCGGCGAGGCGAGCCGGACGGACAGCAGTGTCCTGCTCGGGGGGGCTCCCGAGGCGCGACGGGAGGAGGAGAGGGGGGCCAGGCGGGCGGGGCAGCGGGCCAGCGAGGCGAGGTTGGTGGACCAGCGGGGGTCGGCTCGGTCGGGGGTTGAGGTCTCGCCCGATCCGATCGAGGAGAGAGAGGCGGGGCGTGGGGGAAAGTGGGGTGGTGGCTAGGGTTAGCCACCGTGGGGAAGGGTAAGTGGGGGCGGCTGGGCGGTGGGCGGCCCGAGGAAGGGGATGGGCCAAGGGGGGTGGGGAGGGGCGGTGGCTGGGCGGGGAGTTATCCCCTCTGCTTTTATTTTTTCTTTTCTCTTTTATTATTTTCCTTTTACATTATTGATTTATTTAAAATGCTTTGGCATTTTGTAAATATTAGTGCACCCACCAATATTAGGTTAGGTATTTTAGAAAACCGGAACATTTTAGAACTTATTTTCGGAACTCTTTATCGTTTGTTTTAGTTTTAATTTTTGTTTTTGGACGGTTCCGAATTAACGAGAAGTTGATTAACATAACCGGGTGATTACTGTTGCATAACCATCCGGGCGTTACAAACAAAGAGCCTAAGCTTGGGGATGCCCCGGATGGCATCCCCTCTTTCGTCTTCGTTCATCGGTAACTTTACTTGGAGCTATATTTTTATTCACCACATGATATGTGTTTTGCTTGGTGCGTCATTTTATTTTATTTTGTTTTTTTAGTTTTTGAATAAAATACCAAGATATGAAATTATTAAATGTTAGAGAGTCTTCACATAGTTACATAATTATTCAACTATTCATTGATCTTCACTTATATCTTTTGGAGTAGTTTGTCATTTGCTCTACTGCTTCACTTATATCTTTTTAGAGCACGACGGTGGTTTTATTTTGAAGAAATAGATGAACTCTCATGCTTTACTTATATTATTTTGAGAGTCCTAAACAACATGGTAATTTTCTTTGGTTATGAAACTAGTCCTAATATGATAGACATCCAAGATGGGTATAATAAAAACTTTCGTATAGAGTGCATTGAATACTATGAGAAGTTTGAAACTTGATAATTGTTTTGAGATATAAAGATGGTGATATTAGAGTCGTGCTAGTTGAGTAATTTTGAAATTGAGATATACTTGTGTTGAGGTTTGCAAGTCCCGTAGCATGCACGTATGGTAACCGTTGTGTGAAAAATTTGAAGCATGAGGTGTTTCTTTGATTGCTTTCCTTATGAGTGGCGGTCGGGGACGAGCGATGGTCTTTTCCGACCAATCTATCCCCCTAGGAGCATGCGCATGGTGCTCGGTTTTGATGACTTGTAGATTTTTGCAGTAAGTATGTGAGTTCTTTATGACTAATGTTGAGTCCATGGATTATACGCACTCTCACCCTTCCATCATTGCTAGCCTCTTCGGTACCGTGCATTGACCTTTCTCACCTCGAGAGTTGGTGCAAACTTCGCCGGTGCATCCAAACCCCGTGATATGATACGCTCTATCACACATAAGCCTCCTTATATCTTCCTCAAAACAGCCACCATACCTACCTATCATGGCATTTTCATAGCCATTCCGAGATATATTGCCATGCAACTTTCCACCGTTCCGTTTATTATGACACGCTTCATCATTGTCATATTGCCTTGCATGATCATGTAGTTGACATCATATTTGTGGCAAGGCCACCATTCATAATTTTTCATACATTGCCCATCCCGGTACACCGCTGGAGGCACTCATATAGAGTCATATTTTGTTCTAGTATCGAGTTGTAATCCTTGAGTTGTAAATAAATAGAAGTGTGATGATCATCACTATTAGAGCATCGTCCCGTGTGAGGAAATAAATAATAAAAAAGGGGGAGAAAGGCCAAATAAAAAAGAGAAGGCCCAAAAAAGAGAGAGAAAGGACAAATAAAAAAAGAGAAGGCCCAAAAAATGAGAGAAAAAGAGAGAAGGGGCAATGTTAATATCCTTTTTCCACACTTGTGCTTCAAAGTAGCACCATGATCTTCATGATAGAGAGTCTCTTATTTTGTCACTTTCATATACTAGTGGGAATTTTTCATTATAGAACTTGGCTTGTATATTCCAACAATTGGCTTCCTCAAAATGCCCTAGGTCTTCATGAGCAAGCAAGTTGGATGCACACCCACTAGTTTCTTTTGTTGAGCTTCCATACATTTATAGCTCTAGTGCATCCGTTGCATGGCAATCCCTACTCCTCGCATTGACATCAATTGATGGGCATCCCCATAGCCCGTTAATTAGCCGCATCAATGTGAGACTTTCTCCCTTTTTTTGTCTTCTCCACACAACCTCCATCATCATATTATATTCCACCCATAGTGCTATGTCCATGGCTCGCGCTCATGTATTGCGTCAAAGTTGAAAAAGTTTGAGAATACTAAAGTATGAAACAATTGCTTGGCTTGTCATCGGGGTTGTGCATGATGGGAGCATTTTGTGTGACGAAAATGAAGCATGGCCAAACTATATGATTTTGTAGGGATGAGCTTTCTTTGGCTATGTTATTTTGAGAAGACATAATTTCTTGGTTAGTATGCTTGAAGTATTATTGTTTTTATGTCAATATTAAACATTTGTCTTGAATCTTATGGATCTGAATATTCTTGCCACAATAAAGAAGATTACATTGATAATTATGTTGGGTAGCATTCCACATCAAAATTCTATTTTTATCATTTCCCTAGTCGAGGACGAGCAGGAATTAAGCATGGGGATGCTTGATATGTCTGCAACGTATCTATAATTTTGTATTGTTCCATGCTATTATATTATCCATCTAGGATGTTTTATATGCATTTATATGCTATTTTATATGATTTTTGGGACTAACCTATTAATCTAGAGCCCAGTGCCAGTTTCTGTTTTTCTTCCTTATTTTTGAGTTTTACAGAAAAGGAATACCAAACGGAGTCCAATTGATGTGCCAAATTTTGACGATTTTTTATGGACCAAAAGAAGCCCCTGGAGTAAAAGGGTTGGGACAGAAGAGTCCCGAGCCGTCCACGAGCGTGGGGGCGCACCCCCCTATCTCATGGACGACTCGAAGACCCCCCCCCCTCCCTGACGTGAGACCTACGCCAAAAATTCCTACAAATACAGAAACCTCCAGAACATAACCTAGATCGGGAGTTCCGCCACCGCAAGCCTCTATAACACCCAGAAACCAATCGGGACCCTGTTCCGGCACCCTGTCGGAGGAGGGATCCCTCACCGGTGGCCATCTTCATCATCCCGGCGCTCTCCATGATGAGGAGGGAGTAGTTCGCCCTCAGGGCTGAGGGTATGTACCAGTAGCTATGTGTTTGATCTCTCTCTCTCTCATGTTCTTGATTTGGCACGATCTTGATGTATCGCGAGCTGTGCTATTATAGTTGGATCTTATGATGTTTCTCCCCCTCTACTCTCTTGTAATGGATTGAGTTTTCCCTTTCCAATTATCTTATCGGATTGAGTCTTTAAGGATTTGAGAACACTTGATGTATGTTTTTGTGATCAACTTGCGGGTTTCGTGACCTTGGGAATCTATGCATAGGGGTTGGCACACGTTTTCGTCTTGACTCTCCGGTAGAAACTTTGGGGCACTCTTTGAAATTCTATGTGTTGGTTGAATAGATGAATCTGAGATTGTGTGATGCATATCGTATAATCATACCCACGGATACTTGAGGTGACATTGGAGTATCTAGGTTACATTAGGGTTTTGGTTGATTTATGTCTTAAGGTGTTATTCTAGTATGTACTCTAGGATAGATCAAACGGAAAGAATAGCTTCGTGTTATTTTACTACGGACTCTTGAATATATCGATCAAAAAGGATAACTTTGAGGTGGTTTCGTACCCTACAATCATCTCTTCGTTTGTTCTCTGCTATTAGTGCCTTTGGAGTGACTCTTTGTTGCATGTTGAGGGATACTTATATGATCCAATTATGTTATTATTGTTGAGAGAACTTGCACTAGTGAAAGTATGAACCCTAGGCCTTGTTTCAATGCATTGCAATACCGTTTTCGCTCACTTTTATCATTATTTACCTTGCTGTTTTTATAATTTCAGATTACAAAAACCTATATCTACCATCCATATTGCACTTGTATCACCATCTCTTCGCTGAACTAGTGCACGTATACAATTTACCATTGTATTGGGTGTGTTGGGGACACAAGAGACTCTTTGTTATTTGGTTGCAGGGTTGCTTGAGACAGACCATCTTCATCCTACGCCTCCCATAGATTGATAAACCTTAGGTCATCCACTTGAGGGAAATTTGCTATTGTCCTACAAACCTCTACACTTGGAGGCCCAACAACATTTACAAGAAGAAGGTTGTATAGTAGAAACCAGTGACCAATATAAAATGACCAATAAGAAACTAGTACATGCACGCAACGATTTAATGGGCATTGTAATCTCAACATGTGATGGGGAGATCTAAATTTGAATTTGAAACTTATAAAATGAAAAAATTGAAAACAAATAAACTGGAAGAGAGTGAGTATACCGTAGGATGTGTCCGATACGAAACAAGTCCCCTGGTTTGTCACCGCGAAGATGCGGTTAGGAAGGAGCACAGCGCCTTCGTACTCGTACGGCAACAAATCGGCCGCAGACAACATGGTCCACCTTTGACAGCCATGTGCAGGGTCCGTGAAAGCAATCGCGATGTCGAACAACGCGATGAGAGTGTAATTTTGGTTGGCGAACGACCTTATCGGGGCTTCCCGCATTGCTATCTTCTTCAATCTCACCGTGGTTCCATCATACCAATTCAGGCGGTGGCCTGTTGCATGGCTAATCCAATGTTGGGCAAAGGTTCTACAGGAACGGTGTCACCGTTGTAAATGTTGTGCAAATTGATGTTGGTACCCTCTCGTACATATGCAAGCCAATCCCCACTGGCACGAAGCGTAACCTGTGAAATAGTGGGCAGCGGAGGAATTAGGAAATGGACATGGAAGTAGTCTCTAGAATGCATTTACTACATGATAAAACTCATCACTTGCCTGCTCATCAGCCAAAATCCGAGTGCCCCCCAACGGCAACTTCTCAAGGGGCGTCAACTTGCAACTACGGCCATGCCGCGCTAGAGAGACCCCCAAGGTCCAAGGAAACATCCTCGTGCGTTGCACGTAACATCAAGATGCATTTGTATGAGTAGTTTATCTTGTGAGAGAAAAGGATGAACAAGGGAAGGCCTTATTTGCAAATGTGGGAGGGTGTGGGTATCTTTTTACAAAATTGCCATAGTTTTCTTTCTATCCGTCGGATATAAATCAGACGGCCTATATTGCAGGATGGCAAGCACACCATCATCACCAACTATGTTTTTTATAAGAGTAGCAGAGTACTAGAAGTAGTAGAAGAGAGATAGAGATAGATAGATAGATTATTATTAGTATAAGAGTAGAGATAGAGATTAGGGAGCTGGTGGGCGATTTGTTGTACAGCACGTTCACGTCCATCCACTAGCCCGGAACTAAAGCACACACGACATTTACAGCGACTGGGATTAGTTGTTTTCCGGGCGCATGGACCAACGCAGACTAGTGGACCTGGTCGCCCTTTTTCGAGTAGTACGCCTTCGACAAGTACGTGCGTGACATACGTGCATGCAAATATTGCGTGACCAAACCGTGCGAAGTGAAGCGGTAGGCTGTCGAACTGCAGCCTACATGTTGCAGCCATGTCATCCACACGCAACCTAAAGGCCAATTCATACTCCGCTGGACTATACTGTACAACTATGTATTGTTTGGCATGAATGTTCCTTGGATCTCGTGTTTTAACCGACGTACTCCACAACCCGCTTCCCTTCTCCTTCCTCTTCCACCACCCGCGCACGTCCTTGGGAAGCGACCGGTCAACCCTTATATAGGAGTGCTAGCACAAAAAGATGCATGCATGACCACTAAAATTTCCTTTCTCTTATCTCTATGAAATAAATGTGGTGTGAAAATCAAAGCCCTTTAAGTCTGAGTATAATGGAAATCATCGTCCTCCTCCGGCTCCGCTTCACCCGTGTCGTCATCTTCCCGTTCTGGTTCCATGTCGTCGTTCTCCTCCTCCGGCTCCACGTGCTACTCCGCCTCCAACGCCTCCTCGTCCGGCTCTGGCTAGTCCGGACTCCGGAGGTAGGGCGGCTGTGATCCGGGCTCTGCGCCGCCTACAGATTAAAACGCCGCTCTGACGGGAGTATGGTGTATGTCACTACCTTCGGTCGGGCCATGGCTATCGGGCGACAGCGACCAGAGAAGAGGAGGCGGTAGGAGAATGTATGCAGCTATTGTTTGGGTTCGCCGTCCAGCTTAACTAAATGTGCACTATCACGTATACCTGCGGGTGCACAAATTGTAACATACGGGTCTGCTTAAGGGGGCGTCCCGTAATTGGTGTGTGTGTGTGATTCTGAGAAACAGAGTGCGTGTGTGCGACTCTACTCTTCGGACATGTACTCAACCTTTTTCATCGGGATATAAGTCTAATGGTATTACACTTCAACTAGTGATTTACATGGCCATGTTAACGTGGTTGTGTAAAAAAATGTCACTTCCTACTCGTGATTTGCGTTATATAATCATGAGAAGTTTGCTAACTAATAAAGTAAAGTGGAATTTGTCCATGTTATACAAGAAAATTAAGGTGATTGTTTATCATACGGGAAAGGTTCGATGAAGGGTGGTAATGTGTGAGATGGCGTCTTTGTGTGTGTGTGGGTGGGTGGGTGGGTGCGTGTGTGTGTGTGTGTGAGCGGAGTCTTCGGTGGCGAAAGTAATTTAAGTGTGCATGGCTTCATCGTAGAGAGGTGATGTGTATGGGAGAGGCCACCAACGAGGGGGTGCGAGAGAGAAAAGGCACGTAGAGAGGGAAGAGAAGGCGTATGCGCGTGAGAGGAGTCGACATCGAGAGAACGTGTTTGTTCGAGAGACACCGAGGAAGACTACTATATATCGATGGTGCATGTAGGTGGGAATTAAACTAAGGGATGGTCTTATTGATTTCGGGGATATAGGGGAAGAGTGAGAAAGGGGGGGGGGGGTAGCTAGAAGGAGATTGTTAAGTGCGAGTGTTTGTTTTACCCATCCAAGCGGAAGTCATGTGCACACAAGAAGAGAACGATTCGATGTGGGGTTAGGGCTGAGGGTAATTAACTACGTATGGAAGCGTAGGAGACCTCAAACGTGCATGTGCAAGAGGTATGCATGTATACGTGGGGTGTGTGTGTGTGTGTGTGTTCGCACATGCATGATCGAGATAAAAGAAAGAAGACATAAGTCATAAGATCAACGACATGGGAGAGATGATCGGTATGACAATGTGCATGCATGTGAGAGTGCAGGGAAGAAGGCCCGATAATTGAGCATGTGTTTTTGTCTTTAAGAGATATTGGCGTGGACTGGAGCATGCATCTATGGCGAGCAGAGGGAGCGAGACACAACGATTGTGCAAAACAGATCAACCTATCGATGCATGTATGGAGAGACAGGTATAGTGTGCGTGATAGGAAGCAAGAGCCCGTGCGAGAAAGAAATGTTGATGGAGAATCTACAAATAGATAGGGAGATAGAGATGCTAGCTAGAGGGACATCGGCTAGTTCGAGTGTTGGAGATGACCGCCGAGTGGTTCAGAGGGTGAAGCTATGTGTGTGTGAGAGAAATATAAAAAGAGGGCACATGTTTGCATGTAGAAAGAAACATATATAGTGTGTGTGATAGGAAGAAAGAGTGAGGGAGAGAAAGAAGGTTGATGGAGAAATAGATAAATAGAAAGATAAATATGTTAGCTAGTGTGTGTGTTAGAGATAAGAGTCGAGTGGATCAGAAGGCTGAGTTATGTGTGTGGGTGTGAGAGAGATAGAGAGAGGGTGCATGTGAGTCACATACAAACAAATATCAGAGAAATGAGATCCCGAGAGACGGAGTTTTGTGTCTGTGAGAGAGAAAGATATTTCATAACGAGAGTGATAGCTAGAGAGACATATCAGGGAACGCGAGATATCTCTAGGGAGAGTGAGTGTGTCACTACTGCGGATGCTGCTAATGCGACACTACGATCAGAGACCCTTTCACGAAACTGTGTGCGATGCATTAATCGCAAACGGGGATGTAAAAAAACCGTCAAAAAAGGTGCAAAACATTTGCGACGGCGGAGCCATCAAACACGGTTCAGATTTTAGTTGCGTGTGCGATGCAGGGCACACAATTAATCCATTTGAACTGTTTGCGATGAGGCAGAACACCAAAAACGTGCAACCATATCAATGTGTGTGCAATATATGGCATACAGTTCGCTCCGTTGAACTGTTTGCTATTAGGGAGTGCAACAAAAATAGAAACGGTTAGCCAGATCAAAGTGTGTGTGATATACGGCATAGGGTTCACTCAGACGAACTATTTTCGATTAGGGAACACAATAGAAATGGTTCAACTTAACAAGATGTGTGTGATACATGGCAAATGGCTGACTCGGATAAACGGAGCATGCCACGGCCGCCTCAATGGCGAGCAAAACGCTCGGACGGACGCGAGCAGAGCGCGCTGTGGCCGCCTCAACGGCCAGCAACCACATGGTCAACTTTTTGCCATCAATAAATTTTGACCTTGTTTCTCGTCACATTGCAGATTACAATGCAATAAGTAATTGTAAATTTGTTCACACTTAGCACCGGGCTATAAAAACTACCCACTAAAAAATTACTTCACAGTTCCTCTCCTCATCATGAACAAAACTGGTCTTTCCTGTCAAGTCCTTCCGCCATGACCGGTAGGACGAGTTTAGGGTCGACATATAACCAGGCAGCAAAGACAAAGGCCACGGAAGCACTAGAGAGGTCCCGCCGCGAAGCCGCAGCCACCGCAGAGATGTCCCGGCGCGCCGCGGAGCCCTTGAATGAGCTCTCACAAGCGCATTCGCGGCGTCGGCCATCACGACAAGCTGGCATTCCTGAAGTCCTTCACCGGCAACAATGACATTCTCGCTGGTGTCACTAAGCAGCAGGAGCTAGTCAACGGCTTGATGAAGCTGCTCAAGATCAGTGATGCCTTGGTTGACAAGGCGACCGGCCTCGTCGAGCAACTCATGGGTGACAATGTGAAGCACCTCAAGGCACTCGCCGAGAAGGAGGAGGAGGCCGCCAGCTGGAAGATGCTGCATGAGCAGAGCAGTGCCTTGGGGATGACGCCGACAACGGTCGTCGAGGAACTGACGGGTGACTTGAGGAAGCTCGGATCGGCCTTGGCGGTGGAGAATCTGTGGCTGCTTTCAAGCAAAGTCGTGAGGAATTGAAGAAGGAGCTGGAGGATGTCGTCGCCCGGCGATCCTTCGATGAGTAGAGATAGTAGCGACCCAGATCGTTGTCTGCAATTTCCTTCTTCTCTTGCCCCCGTGTCTTCCGAGCTTTGCCGCATGTGGCATTTTAAATTATCTGGAATATGTAAGACAATTATTATCTGCGCCATTGTAAATTTGTCGTCGTATTATCCGTTGCCATTTTAGTTGTGGTCGTATTATCCGTTGCCATATGTGGCAATTTAGATTAGGGCGGAATACGAGTTGAAAACACGAACAAAGCAAATGCTGCCATGGGATCACAAGCAAACACCCTCCGTCCCGGTGCTTTAATTAACCCATTGATGGACAAGTTGTGAGCGAGGCGGGCGGCGACTGGTGCATGGAGGTCAAAGAACTCACTTCCCGATGAGCATGGGCTCCTTGCTGCTCGCACGTGCCCTGTCGAGCCTGCGAGGTGGACAGGATGCATGCGTCCCATCGAGCCTGCACGGCGGACTGCTCGCACACGTCCCGTCGAGCCCGCACGACGGACTTCTCGCGCTCGTCCCGTCTAATCAAACAGCTGTAGGCACGCCACCGAGTATGGTTAAATTTCGACACGGTTAATATAATACAACAGTTTACGATATTAACGTGTCAGTTTTTTGTTTCAAAAAGGACTTCGTTGGCTACTAACGTGTGCGCCTCTTCTCAAAATGGACGATTTTTTACCACGGCATATATGTGCCATGTCATGAAACCATGCCAAGTTTCATGTTTTTTGGGTGAGTTTTTATTTACTGAGATTTAAAAACCAAGATTCTCAATGTTTCAGGACAACGACAAGTTTGTAATTCATTCCCATTCCTTAAATGAGACCTAAACATGCAACCAATGACACATGTACTATTTCCCACCCATTTTGCT
The DNA here is from genome assembly GCA_021605205.1 of Aegilops longissima. Classification (NCBI taxonomy): domain Eukaryota; kingdom Viridiplantae; phylum Streptophyta; class Magnoliopsida; order Poales; family Poaceae; genus Aegilops; species Aegilops longissima. The sequence goes on from CM038680.1 coordinate 251,314,055, forward strand.
TCACTGGAGCATGTGCTTGTAGTTCAAATTTGAATTATGAACTACATTAAATGCGTAGAAAACTTAATTAGTAATATATACAATGGCCAAACGAACCCTGAACAGTTTCAAATTTCAGCACGACACTCCTGTTATTCTATGTTGCTTGTAGAAAACAAAGTTCAAGGTGAGAAGAGGTAGCGATTATCGTTTCGCCCACAAGAGGGCCATATTTCCCTACAAGAACCACGAGGGTTGCGACATGCTCCAGTTTGTAAGAGGCTTGTAATATAGCTTCGCCCAAATTGGTCAATTATACGTACCATGTAGAGACACCATGCCAAGTTTCATGATTTCCTGGTGAGTTTTGGATTTACAGAGATTTAAAAACTGAGAATCGCCATGTTTGTGGCCAAGCCAGGACGACGAGACGGTTGAATTCGTTCCCATTCGTTCCATGGGACCTAAACATGCATCCTAAGGAAACATGCACGTTTTTTCTAGCCATTTTGGTGCACTAGAGCATGTGTTTGTAGTTCGGATTTGAATTTATGGACATTAAATGTATAGACAACTCAATTAATGAAATAAAAAGGTCAAATGAACCCTGAATAATTTCAAAGTTCAGCGTGAATCTCCCGTTGTTCCGTGTTGCATGTAGAAGAAAATACGAGGCTAAAGGAGGGAGCGATTATCGTTTGGCCCACAAGGGGACACGTTTCCCTATCGAAACCATGAGGGTTCTTGCGACAGGCTCCGGTTTGTAAGAGGTTTGTATTAAAGCTTGGCCCAAATTGGCAATGATTTTACCACAACATATATGTGCCACGACGTGATACCATGCCACCTTTGATGACTTTCTGGTGAGTTTTGGATTTATGGGGATTTAAAAACCGAGATTCGAAATGTTTGAGGACGAGCCAGGACACTGGTATGGTTGTAATTCATTCCCATTCCTGGCATGGGACCTAAACATGCACCCAAGGACACATGTATCATTTTTCTAGCCATTTTGGTGAACTGGAGCATGTATTTGTAGTTCAGATTTGAATTATGGACATCAAATGCCTAGGAAACTCAATTAGTATATAAAAAGGCCAAACGAACCCTGAATAAGTTTAAATCTCAGCACGGATATCATGTCGTTCCATGTTGCCCGTGGAAGAAAATACAAGGTGAAAAGAGGCAGTGATTACGTTTCGCCCATAAGGGGAACATGTTTCCCTATCAGAACTGCAAGGCTTCTTTGAGAGAAGCTCCGGTTTGTAAGAGGTTTGTAATAAAGCTTGGCCCAAATTGCACAATGATTTTACCACGCCATATATGTGCCATGGCGTGACACCATGCCACTTTTGATGACTTTCTGGTGAGTTCAGGATTTATGGGGATTTAAAAACCGAGATTCCAAATGTTTGAGGACGAGCCAGGACATGGGTACGGTTGTAATTCGTTCCCATTCCTGGAATGGGACCTAAACATGCACCCAAGGACACATGTATAAATTTTCTAGCCATTTTGGTGAACTGGAGCATGTATTTGAAGTTCAGATTTGAATTATGGACATTAAATGCCTAGGAAACTCAATTAGTGTATAAAAAGTCCAAACGAACCTTGAATAAGTTTAAATTTCAGCATGGATATCCTGTCGTTCTATGTTGTGCGTAGAAGAAAATACAAGGCGAAAAGAGGCAGTGATTACATTTCGCCCACAATGGGGACACATTTCCCTATCGGAACCACGAGGCTTCTTTGAGAGAAGCTCCGGTTTGTAAGAGGCTTGTAACAAAACTTGCGCCAAAATGGACGAAAAAATTCCTCGACATATATGTGCCATGTCGTGACACCGTGCCAGGTTGTAACGCCCTCGATGCGGCTATATCTCCCACGTGTCGAAGCACGACTTAGAGGCATAACCGCATTGAAAGCAATGTCGCAAGTGAGGTAATCTTCACACAACCCATGTAATACATAAGGGAAAGAGATACATAGTTGGCTTACAATCGCCACTTCACACAATACATGAGTAAAGCATTACATCATACAGATACAATCAAGGTCCGACTACGGAACCAAAATAAAAGAAGACTACCCCAAATGCTACACAGATCCCCGATCGTCCCAACTGGGCTCCACTACTGATCAACTGAAACGAAACAACACAATGAAAAAGATCTTCGTCGAGCTCCTCCTTGAGCTAGGGTGCGTCACCTGCTCGGTTTCATCGGCACCTGCAAACTGGTTTTGGAAATATCTGTGAGTCACGGGGACTCAGCAATCTCACACCCGCGAGATCAAGACTATTTAAGCTTAAAGGTAGGACAGGGTAGTGAGGTGGAGCTGCAGCAAGCGACTAGCATATCTGGTGGCTACAATCGCAAAAGAGAGCGAGGAGAGAAAGCAAGGCACGGTCGAACAACTATGATCAAGAAGTGATCCTGAAACTACTTACGTCAAACATAACTCCAACACCGTGTTCACTTCCGGACTCCGCGAGAAGAGACCATCACGTTACACACGCATGTTGATGTATTTTAATTAAGATCAACTTCGGGTTTTCTACAACCGACATTAACAAATTCCCATCTGCCTCATAACATGCGGCACGGCTTTGAAAGATAATACCCTGCAGGGTGTCCCAACAAGCCCATGATAAGCTCTCACGGTCAACGAAGGATAATCCTTCTACCGGAAGACCCGATCGATCTCGGAATCCCGGACTACAAGACATTTCGACAACAATAAAACAAGACCAGCAAAGCCGCCCGAATGTGCCGACAAATCCTGATAGGAGCTGCACATATCTCGTTCTCGGGGCACACGGATTGTCCAAACTTCCGATAGGCGAGCCCAGAGTTGCCTGGTGTGGCCGGCGGTGACAGTTTGGACCAACACTCGAAGGAGCACCGCCCGGGGTTAAAATAAAGATGACCCTTGAGTCTGCAGAACCCAAGGGAAAAAGGCTTAGGTGGCAAATGGTAAAACCAATGTTGGGCCTTCTTTGGAGGAGTCTTATTCAAAGCGAACTGTCAAGGGGTCCCATAAATCACCCAACCGTGTAAGGAACATAAAATCCGGGTACATAAAACCGGTATGACGGAAACTAGTGCGGCAAGAGTGGAACAAAACACCAGGCATAAGGCCGAGCCTTCCACCCTTTACCAAGTATATAGATGCGTTAATTAAATAAGATATATTGTGATATCCCAACAAGTAAACGTGTTCCAACAAGGAACAACATCTCCATGTTCAACAAGGAACAAACTTCATCTTCACCGCAACTAACAACGCTATAAGAGGGCTGAGCAAAGCGGTAACATAGCCAAACAACGGTTTGCTAGGAAAGGATGGTTAGTGGCTTGACATAGCAATGTGGGAGGCATGATATAGCAAGTGGTAGGCATCGCAGCATGGGCATAGCAAAAGAGCGAGCATCTAGCAAGCAAAGATAGAAGTGATTTCGAGGGTATGGTCATCTTGCCTGAAATCCCGCAAGGAAGAAGAACGAGTCCATGAAGAAGACAAACGGACGAAGTCGAACGAATCCTCACAACTCCGGAACGAAACCGAAGCTAAGCGAGAAGCAAACCGGAAAGAAGCAAACAACATAGTAAAACAACCATCACATAAACACGCCATGATGCACAATCAAGTATGATGCATGTCCGATTTAATGAGCATGGCATGGCAAAGTGCAATAAGCAATACTACAAGTTAAGTGGAGCTCAATATGCAATGGGTTGCATATTGACAAAACACCACAACACTTATTTAGTTCTCTCCCGATTAGGTACTCAACAATATTAAATGTTATTAACCATGACAAGAGGTGAAGCATAAGAAACTAACTATTTAGGCAAGATTAAATGAGGCCGGAAACAACAACAACAATTCCGGAAAAATCCTCATATGCATATTTCGAATTTGCTACTGTTCTGCCCTAAACACAATTTTAATGTTGTTAAACATGCCAAACAAGTACACCATGTTAAACTAGGCATTTTTCTACCCCATTTACATATATAATTTATTTAAATCCGAGCTACGGTTATTTAGTTATGAAATAAATCATTTTAACATGGCATTTAAGCAAATTAATGCAAACAACAATTTTAAACATTTAAATGTTGTTAAACATGATGCGGATGACAGGTGCGGGTTTTTATGCAATTTTTATGAAAATGTTGACAAGAGCATTATGAAGCATTTGGTCACCATGGCGGAACGAAAGGGTGCCACGGCGGCGAAACGAAAATGGTGCCACGGCAACATATCGGTTCCGGTAGCTCACGGAGATACCGGTGCAAAAGGGCGTGTGAGCGAGTTGAGCAAGATGGTGGGGTGTTCCGGTTACGGGTTCCCGAAGACGATGGCATGGCGAGGAGGAACAAGCGGCGACAATTTTGGACCGCAGACAAGCGGGCATCTCATACAACATATGCATTCGGACCACGGCGGTCGTCTCGGGTTATACCTTCGAAGCGTTCAAACGGGACGGTGCAATGTAGAGGAAGTAGTTGTTCTCGTGACGGTAGGGGAAGTAGGGGTACACGTTCGTTTTCGAAGAGGTACTTGACGGGTCCGAATCCCTTCGGGGTTGTCGTGGTACTTGCGATCTCGGCGATGGTAGTCGTACACGTTCGTTTTCGTAGATGTCCGGGGTCGTCGGTAGAGGAACTTGGCGGACTTGGCGCATCCGAAGGGGTACTTGGCGTTTCCGGAGACGACGTTAGAGGTACTTGGCGTATCGTCGGGGTACTTGTCGCATCATCGTGGAAGTAGTCGTTCACGGCGTATCCGTGTACTTGGCTTTCCGGTCCTGTAGTCGTACACGACATCCGGTGAACTTGTCAAAAACCACGAAGGCGTCCTTGGGCGTTCCTGGTTGCCGCGGGAAGCCAACAGACGACAAGGGTCGAGGACGAGGTATAGCAACGAGGCGGCAAGGACGGGATCCGACAACATGCAGCTCCGGCGGATCGTCTGAGCGCGGAAGCAACCAGCGGCGGGGGGCGGAGGAGCTTGGGCGAGGGCGGCGTTCTGGCGGCGTTAGGCGCACCTACCGGCGTGGAGGGCGGCGACCGCGGCGCGAAGCGAGGAGCAGCAGATGAACTTGGCGGCGGAGGAGCAAAGCGCAGCGGCGGCCATGTCCTCGGCGAGGGTGGTCTGGGGCTCTGGAGGAGGGCACGACGGCGGCGAGGAGGCCGAGCAGGGCTCCGGCCTGGTCGTTAGCGAGGCGACAGGGAGGTCTGGAAGGTCCGGGCGGCGTCGGCGAGAGGGTGCAGCAGCTCTTTGCTGCTGCAGCCCAGCGAGGTCGAGGCGGAGCGGCTCCATGGGCGGCGAGGAGGAGGTCGAGGAGAAGGCGCTCGGGGAGAGATGGGGATCGGGAAGGGCGGCGGCGGAGGGGAGGCGAGGGAGATCGGGCAAGCAGTGCTTTCATGGCGACGGGCAGGGCAGGGGCGGAAGAAAGAGCAGGCGAGAGGGATCGGGCGCTTTCCACAGCTGCGATGTGGAGCGTGGTGGCGGCGAGAGGAAAGAGGAGGAGGGATCGAGGAGAGATGAGATCGTGGGGGCTGGGCTAGGGTTAGAGGCGGCTGGGCCTTGGGAGGCCGGCCCAGTGGGGAAAGAAGTGGCGAGAGGCCTGCGGAGGAGCCTAGATGGCCTGCTGGGCTTACCTCTCTCTCTCTCTCTCTTAAAATTTCTAGCAGAAAATAATTAAAGAGAAGAAAAGAAAGAGAGGGTTAGGGAAAGAATTTGGGAGCGAGGACAATTTTCTGGACTCATAAAAATAAGCATGACCACGAGAAAAATAGAAGTGGCAAGATTGAAGGAATTAAATTCAAATTCATTTGAATATAATTCAAATGGTCTTAATTGGGACTAGGTTTGGTGGAGCCAAAATGTTGAGATTTTGGTGGAGCTCGAAAAATGATGAAATAATATTGGCAAGGTTTTGAGGTCAACTCGGAGCGAGAAAAGGCATGGGATTTATTTGCAAGTGTGTTATGATCAATTCCAAATAAATGGAATAATTTATATAGCTCCATAATATTGGGAGAATATGTTATAAAGAAAGTCACCCTTCCTCGATTTAAATGGACGAAGATCCATGCAATTTATTTAGTTGAGTTTTAAAATTAATGATATGATGGCATGATGACATGATGCAATGCAAGAGATGACATGATGAATGCACAAACAAAACAAATCACATGGCAAAACTCAGAAACCCTGGAAGGCAACTGAAGCTCCGGTCTTGGGGCGTCACAACACTCCACCACTACGAGAGGATCTCGTCCCGAGATCTAGGATGGCACTGGATAGAAAAACGAAAGAAGAAAGAGGTAAAACTAAGTTGCTTCTTTGACAAACGAGTGAAACCAAAGAACCTTGAGAGGTTGAACAAAATGAAAGAAAGAAAACAACGAAGATGAACAAGGTTGAAAACACTCTGTTAGAAAAGAGGAACATGGGATACGACGAGAACCAAGAGGTTTAGTGATAACATAGATATTGAAACCACTCCGGTTAAAACTAGATAGAGAAGGAATAAGATTGATATAATTTGGACAGCACTCCGACTGAAAAATGGAAGGAATTGAACATGAACTTGGCAAAATGAAAGCACCTAGATGAGACTCTGATTAAAAGAGGAATGATAGACACAACACTCCGGGTAAATGGATAATGCAAGAAAAAGAACATGATCTTGACAAAACGAGACGATGGGTCGAAGAGAGCAACATCACAATGCCTTCAGAACGAAAGAATAGAAGATAGATCTTTGGAATAACAGAATGAAGAAGAAAAATGTCAACTTTTGCCACAAAAGAGCTTGGAAAGCATCCTTGCAGCGAAGAATTGAGCGGAGTTTTGCCAAATGAACAACGAAAAGCACAAGCTTGTTGTGGGCTTATGGCAAACATCTCAAAATTATGAGGTGAGTTTACGCCACCAACGGAAACAAATGATTGGATTTATATCAACAAGGAGGCGAAACTTATTTCACCGAGAGGACAATTGAAGAACTTGGGTCATTTATAAACACCATAATAGCAACATTCCTTAGGGAAGGCTTTAGGTGAAATATGACACAAGATAACTCCAACAACGAGGTTGATGGTTGAAAAGATCTCTTGAACAAAGAGAAAATGATGGATTTAAATATCTCATTCTTAACAACTTGCGAATCATGAAACACGAAGTGAAATTGTCAAGAATGACATAAGACCACCTCAAAAGGTAGAAAGAATTGCACTTCGGGATGCACGATGAAGAATGCTTGAACTCCTCAAAACAAAACATGTGTTCAGCACCATGTTTATTTTTGAGTATAGCTTGACGGATCTTAACTCCGAGAGAAATCTTGATGAACCATTGAAGAATGAAAAGAATCCTTGAGGAAACACCATGTAGAGCCTCCATGATGAACTCCGATAAACAAAAGGGTGATAGAAAGAAAGAGAAGTTGAAGACACAAGGTGAACCCTTGCAATGATTTAGGTGGAGCTTTGAAATGATATAACCGAGAAAACTTTGAACTCCGGAAAGAAAGATGAACAAATGAAATCAAGAATTTTGATGAACCTCTGGAATAAGGAATTGAATTTACTCGATGAAACAAGAATAAGAATTACATTATGCTCATCCTTCACCAATTAAATTGATGGAAAGCAATGGATTTGGCATACTACTTATTCTCATTGAAAAATGATTACAGATAGAGATATAGCGCAAACTTGAGAAGGTATTGATGGAACCATCGGTGGGATTTGGAAACAACGAATGATTTGATATGATAACAAAGGAAGTGAAATCTTGAACAAACCACCGTAAGAACTGAAAACAATTGAAGAAAAGAGAACGAATCGCCGGGAAGAATTAGAAAAGAACGAAGATGCTTGAGAGAATTTAGATATAAGAGATCGAAGAGATCATGAACTGATTAGAGAATACTTGAATGATGCACCGGTAAGATTTGGAGAACGAGAGCTGAAAGCTGGAATGAATAATTCTGAGATGATGGGCTCTGGATAATCAAACTGAAAAGATTTCTGAATTTCTCCGGATGGGTGAAAAGAATTCTCACAATCAAAACAATTATGAGGATGGCACGAAGCTAGAACCATGAATCTTGAAGAGAATGGAGCAAGATTAAAGAGAAACTCTTCTTCAGTCTTCAAAATTCGAGAATGACGACGAGAAACACCACCATGAATTGTTGAGGCACTCCGGAATGAAAATTAGAAAGGTTGAACCAACGATGAAAATAATTTGAAAGATCTTGGAGAAAAGCATTTGGTGATGATAAATCATTCTTCGTCAAACTTTGCAATGAATTTGGGAATAGCGCCGAGAAAATTAGAAGAGTTAGGTAAGATCACGGGAAAAGACACGTGGGTTAGGGCCCACTCAAAAGAACCACCGTTGAACAATTGTTTGAAATAGATATTGCACCGGTAGAATTAAATGGCTCAAAAGGGATAACAACTACGAGAAATCTTGCGGATTAGGAATGAAAACACGAATCTTACGAGATAATCTTGACACTCGGAACAATTGAATAACAAGAACTAAAAGATTATGAGGTGCACGGTATGAGAAAACATTGTGAAAAGAGGAAAAGGATAAGATCAACACGAAATCTTGAACTAAATCCACGGAGAAGAAAATTAGAATGGAACAATGATAAGGTTGAAACTTCCTTAGCGTCTTCATGAGAAATCACCGGATAAAACATTAAAGGAAAAGAATGAAGAAACTTCACTCAATAAAATTGATACTTGATTAAGAAATCTGAGTCCTTGAAGAAAAAGGGTGGGAGGGTGGGAAAACAAAAACAACTTGGGTCGGATGAAACGAACACCGTTGAGAAAAAGCTTAGAATTGATCTTGCGAATGTTGGAATGATCGGATCCACTTGAATAGAAGCACGCCGGTTGGAAAAGAATTAACATGACGACCTCGATGATCAAGAAGGATTAGTATTCACATAGCAATATGAGAACACCATTTAGGAAAGGTATGGAATCAACACTTGGCATTGAAGCAACTTGAATACCACAAAAACAAAACAAAAACAAAGGATTTGGCTTGCAGAATAAGCCGGAACAAATACATATGATAGAGATTTACCCAATCCCATATCATGCATCATCGGAAAGATATTCTAGGAGCTACTTGAATTCCCACCTATAAACTCCCAAACTTTACGGTTATGCAATCTGGTGTTGGGGATCGAGGGACACAAAATATATCACCCAAACTAACAATACCTAGATCCATTTGTATCCATCCGTCAACACATAACCAAGAAACCTTCGAAATCGTTTACCTCGACCTTGAAAAGCATCCGTTATCTGAGTCATGGCAATACTCTCGAGCTCGCCCGATCTTTGGGTTATCGAGGTTATCTCACCAACAACTGCATAAAAGAGATTTTCGATGTCGGCAAAACTCGGTATTCGAAATGCAACGATAAAATTGTGGCGACAACACCTCGGAGCTCAACTCCCGGGACACTGCCACAACCCTAAATGTCGAGGCACCAAGAACAATGTTCTCGTCACAAAACCATCGGAAAGATTCCAAGATACCAGCGTGATCCTAAAAAAAATTTTAGTGAAATTTGAGGAGAGAAAGTCAAAACTTCTCGTCGGGATGCCTCACGAGGCGGCGAAGGGACCGAGGAGTAAAAAGAATCCTACTCTCCGATATATATAATCCTAAGACTCAAAACATTTTCCGTTCTAGACTCAACAACGCCACAAACAATCAAGTAGGGGCTCCTAAGTCGGGAAGGCTCGATTACCAACTTAGCGCCCTCGATGCGGCTATATCTCCCACGTGTCGAAGCACGACTTAGAGGCATAACCGCATTGAAAGCAATGTCATAAGTGAGGTAATCTTCACACAACCCATGTAATACATAAGGAAAGAGATACATAGTTGGCTTACAATCGCCACTTCACACAATACATGAGTAAAGAATTACATCATACAGATACACTCAAGGTCCGACTACGGAACCAAAATAAAATAAGACTACCCCAAATGCTACAGGATCCCCGATCGTCCCAACTGGCTCCACTCTTGATCAAGCTGAAGCGAAACAACACAATGAACAAGATCTTCGTCGAGCTCCTCCTTGAGCTCGGGTTAAATCACCTGCTCGGTTTCATCGGCACTGCAAACTGGTTTTGGAAATATCTGTGAGTCACGGGGACTCAGCAATCTCACACCCGCGAGATCAAGACTATTTAAGCTTAAAGGTAGGACAGGGTAGTGAGGTGGAGCTGCAGCAAGCGACTAGCATATCTGGTGGCTACAATCGCAAAAGAGAGCGAGGAGAGAAAGCAAGGCACGGTCGAACAACTATGATCAAGAAGTGATCCTGAAACTACTTACGTCAAACATAACTCCAACACCGTGTTCACTTCCGGACTCCGCGAGAAGAGACCATCACGCAGTTACACACGCCGTTGATGTATTTTAATTAAGATCAACCGGGTTTTCTACAACGGACATTAACAAATTCCCATCTGCCTCATAACCGCAGACACGGCTTTGAAAGATAATACCCTGCGGGGTGTCCCAACAAGCCCATGATAAGCTCTCACGGTCAACGAAGGATAATCCTTCTACCGGGAAGACCCGATCGATCTCGGAATCCCGGACTACAAGACATTTCGACAGCAATAAAACAAGACCAGCAAAGCCGCCCGAATGTGCCGACAAATCCTGATAGGAGCTGCACATATCTCGTTCTCAGGGCACACCGGATTGTCCAAACTTCCGATAGGGGAGCCCAGAGTTGCCCCTGGTGGCCACCGGCGGCTGACAGTTTGGATGACGGAAACTAGGGCGGCAAGAGTGGAACAAAACACCAGGCATAAGGCCGAGCCTTCCACCCTTTACCAAGTATATAGATGCGTTAATTAAATAAGATATATTGTGATATCCCAACAAGTAAACGTGTTCCAACAAGGAACAACATCTCCATGTTCCAACAAGGAACAAACTTCATCTTCACCTGCAACTAACAACGCTATAAGAGGGGCTGAGCAAAGCGGTAACATAGCCAAACAACGGTTTGCTAGGAAAGGATGGTTAGTGGCTTGACATAGCAATGTGGGAGGCATGATATAGCAAGTGGTAGGCATCGCAGCATGGGCATAGCAAAAGAGCGAGCATCTAGCAAGCAAAGATAGAAGTGATTTCGAGGGTATGGTCATCTTGCCTGAAATCCCGCAAGGAAGAAGAACGACTCCATGAAGAAGACAAACGGACGAAGTCGAACGAATCCTCACAACTCCGGAACGAAACCGAAGCTAAGCGAGAAGCAAACCGGAAAGAAGCAAACAACATAGTAAAACAACCATCACATAAACACACCATGATGCACAATCAAGTATGATGCATGTCCGATTTAATGAGCATGGCATGGCAAAGTGCAATAAGCAATACTACAAGTTAAGTGGAGCTCAATATGCAACGGGTTGCATATTGACAAAACACCACAACACTTATTTAGTTCTCTCCCGATTAGGTACTCAACAATATTAAATGTTATTAACCATGGCAAGAGGTGAAGCATAAGAAACTAACTATTTAGGCAAGATTAAATGAGGCCGGAAACAACAACAACAATTCCGGAAAAATCCTCATATGCATATTTCGAATTTGCTACTGTTCTGCCCTAAACACAATTTTAATGTTGTTAAACATGCCAAACAAGTAGACCATGTTAAACTAGGCATTTTTCTACCCCATTTACATATATAATTTATTTAAATCCGAGCTACGGTTATTTAGTTATGAAATAAATCATTTTAACATGGCATTTAAGCAAATTAATGCAAACAACAATTTTAAACATTTAAATGTTGTTAAACATGATGCGGATGACAGGTGCGGGTTTTTATGCAATTTTTATGAAAATGTTGACAAGAGCATTATGAAGCATTTGGTCACCATGGCGGAACGAAAGGGTGCCACGGCGGCGAAACGAAAATGGTGCCACGGCAACATATCGGTTCCGGTAGCTCACGGAGATACCGGTGCAAAAGGCGTGTGAGCGAGTTGAGCAAGATGGTGGGGTGTTCCCGGTTACCGGGTTCCCACGAGACGATGGCATGGCAACGAGGAGGAACAAGCGAGCGACAATTTTGGACACGGTGCAAACGGGCATCTCATACAACATATGCATTCGGACCACGGCGGTCGTCTCGGGTTATACCTTCGAAGCGTTCAAACGGGACGGTGCAATGTAGAGGAAGTAGTTGTTCTCGTGACGGTAGGGGAAGTAGGGGTACACGTTCGTTTTGAAGAGGTACTTGCGGGTCCGAATCCCCGGGGGTTGTCGTGGTACTTGCGATCTCGGCGATGGTAGTCGTACCGTTCGTTTTAAGTAGATGTCCGGGTCGTCGGTAGAGGAACTTGGCGGACTTGGCGCGCCGAAGGGGTACTTGGCGTTCCGGAGACGACGGTAGAGGTACTTGGCGTATCGTCGGGGTACTTGTCGCATCATCGTGGAAGTAGTCGTTCACGGCGTATCCGTGTACTTGGCTTTCCGGTCCTGTAGTCGTACACGACATCTGGTGAACTTGTCAAAAACCACGAAGGCGTCCTTGGGCGTTCCTGGTTGCCGCTGAAGCCAACAGACGACAAGGTCGAGGGCGAGTACAGCAACGAGGCGGCAAGGGCGGGATCCGACAACATGCAGCTCCGGCGGATCGATGCAGAGCGCGGGAAGCAGCTTCCGCGTGGGTGGGGGCGGAGGAGCTTAGGCGAGGGACGGCGTTCAGCGGCGTTGGCGCTCCTACGGCGTGGAGGGCAGCGACCGCAGCGCGCAAGCGGGAGCAGCAGATGAACTTGGCGGCGAAGGGAGCAAAAGCGCAGCGGCAGCCATGTCCTCGGCGAGGGGTCGGTCTGGGGCTCTGGAGGAGGGCACGACGGCGGGCGAGGAGGCCGACGGGCTCCGCCTGGTCGTTGACGAGGGCGGCGGGAGGTCTGGAAGGTCCGGGCGGCGTCAGCGAAGGTGCAGTGCAGCTGCTGCTGCTGCCGGCGAGGTCGAGGCGGAGCGGCTCCATGGGCGGCGAGGAGGAGGTCGAGGGGAGAAGATGCTCGGGGAGAGATGGGGATCGGGAAGGAGGCGGCGGCCAGAGGGGGAGAGCGAGGGAGATCGGGCGCGCGGTGCTCGCGCGCAGAGGCGACGGGGCCGGCAGGGGCGAAGAAAGAGCAGGCAGAGGGGATCGGGCGCTTTCCCTGCCTGCGATGTGGAGCGTGGTGGCGGCGCGAGGGAAAGAGGAGGAGGGATCGAGGGAGAGATGAGATGCGTGGGGGCTGGGCTAGGGTTAGAGGCGGCTGGGCCTTGGGAGGCCGGCCCAGTGGGGAAAGAAGTGGCCAGAGGCCTGCGGAGGAGCCTAGATGGCCTGCTGGGCTTACCTCTCTCTCTCTCTCTTAAAATTTCTAGTAGAAAATAATTAAAGAGAAGAAAAAGAAAGAGAGGGTTAGGGAAAGAATTTGGGAACGAGGACAATTTTCCTGGACTCATAAAAATAAGCATGACCACAGAAAAATAGAAGTGGCAAGATTGAAGGAATTAAATTCAAATTCATTTGAATATAATTCAAATGGTCTTGAATTGGGACTAGGTTTGGTGGAGCCAAAAATGTTGAGGATTTTTGGTGGAGCTCCGAAAAATGATGAAATAATATTGGCAAGGTTTTGAGGTCAACTCGGAGCAGAAAAGGCATGGGATTTATTTGCAAGTGTGTTATGATCAATTCCAAATAAATGGAATAATTTATATAGCTCCATAATATTGGGAGAATATGTTATAAAGAGAAGTCACCCTTCCCTCGATTTAAATGGACCGAAGATCCATGCAATTTATTTAGTTGAGTTTTAAAATTAATGATATGATGGCATGATGACATGATGCAATGCAAGAGATGACATGATGAATGCACAAACAAAACAAATCACATGGCAAAACTCAGAAACCCTGGAAGGCAACTGAAGCTCCGGTCTTGGGGCGTCACACAGGTTTCACGATTTTTGGGTTAGTTTTGGATTTACGGGGATTCAAAAACCGAGATTCTTCTCACGAAATGTTTTCAAATAGCACATGGTTCACTCACGAAAGCCGTGTGCCTAACAAACCGTGGCCGATGCCTCCTCCCCCCTAATGCGCGCGCGATCTGAGTCATCTGTTCTGATTGGTCAGAACCCAAACCCCACGGATCGTACGTGTGCACCGTTGGATGCTCCCAGATCGAACGGCAACCCCTTTCGACAGCACATGTAGTACATGGGTAAGCATTGTGCGCATGCGTCCAGCTAGCTCACGCTTCCTTCTCTACTAGGTTTTCTAAACAGGCTACCGTTTCTCGCCACTCCTCTCATCGGTTTCCCGCCTCTTCTCCCATCGTTTTCCGCTACCAGTGTTAGTGCTCATTGAAGGCTAGCGGCGACACACCGGCCACGTAAATATCCCACACAGTTTCTAAATGCACAAATGTGTGTGATAGGAGGGAGTAGGTCCCATAGGGTGACCAGCGTGAAACGCCTTAATGGCAAGGAGGCAATTCTTATCAACAAGGGGCGGATTCCCATCCGCTAGCCTAGTTGAATAGAACGTAGAAGTTAAGCGTGCTCGGGCTGGAGTAGTCCAAGGATGGGTGACCCGGTGGGAAGTTGCATATCTCAAGCTTCATTTAAATGCCATGACACAGTCATTATAGAGATATATTATATATATCTCTATAGTGACCTATCATGGCAATTATATAAACCTTGGGATCCTTGTTTTGCTAATTTGTAGACTATGTTTTTATGGGTTATTTTTTGCTCTTAAAAATTAAAGAATGATTGACTTGACCTGTCATGGCGATTACATAAACCTACTATGTTTTCATGGGTTATTTTTTGCTCTAAAAAATTAAAGAATGATTGACTTGACCTGTCATGGCGATCATATAAACCTTTTTCAGGTTGCATGCAGGGTATAGGCGACATGGTGTTTTCTTGAGCATGTCTCCCTTGTGCGGCTTATAGACGCGACACATATCTATGGGCTCCCTGAGGTATATATACTATCCTTTACCGACAATTAGGGGGCCCACACAATCTATCCCTTTGACCCAACAATGAGAAGGGTTTGACCATGATGGTTTCCTATTGATACTAGTAAGGTACATGTGCATTGCACGCATGAGATTTGGTAACCAAATTATGAATAAATACCACACTATAGCATGTAAGCTTTGAGTCATATATGCATGATGTAGATGTTCGTTTAATTCTTATAGTTCATCTCATCTAAAATTAATTAGTTTTATAAAAAATCTATTTTAAAATTCATGAATTGTGCATTGTAAAGCATAAAGTAAAAACAAAAAGTGAAAATTCATTTAGAAAAAAAAGTTTGGGCAATTAAGATATGGAAGATTCTAGAGAACAAAGGAGAAGTGCTTGTGTTTTGAGGTTTGTGCATTATGCTTAAGTTCAACCATGGAGTCTTCTAGATTGTACATGTGGCAGAATCTGGTGGAATATAGATGATATCCAATGGCCAGTAGTGCTCGGATTGGCTTCATCCAACGACCAACTTTCACAGTTATTCGCACACTATATAGGGGTATAGAAATAGATGTGTCCCATGCTAGACTAAATAAAGTTTGAGCGCATGCGTGGGATGACCCCCCACCCCCTCGCCTCGTCGCCGCCGCCTTGAAGTTGGGAAACCAACATCGTACGTATTGAACCAGGCTTGGAGTCGGTTACGGTGTTAGGTTTGTAATGTAGTTGGTGGCCCATCGAAGTTGTGCATTCGGGATGTAAACACATCACACACCACCATAACCATACATATTTTCTGGCCGCATGCAATGTATATGTGGTCTTCTGATCGACCACGTCTCCCTTGTGCGGTTTTTTGTGACGACACGCATATCCGTGGGCTCCCCGAGTGTACATATATCATTCGTTTGACCGATAATGAGGGGTATGTGTTGGCTATAAATGGATTCCTCCTAGTTCGTGTTATGGCCGGTCACCGTCACATGTTGCTCAACCAAAGCTCGAGCTCATGCGTTGTCAGGATTCCCACCCACAAGCTCGGATTGCTAGGTTCGACCTACATCATACCCTGCGTATCTCGTCCTTAACTACCTTTCCTTCATGGTTGTTGTCTGTATCGAGAGGTAGGCACCACATCTAAATGGTACATTATTCTATATTAAAAACACACATCACCCCTTCCCAATGTACATCATTTTGGGCCGCATGCAAGAGGTGTTGGTTTTGTGGTCCCTCTCATGCGATTTTTATGATGGTTCAATCTATTGGCCCAAGCGGTTTATCGACAACAACAGTCGTCGTTTGACCAAACGATAGATTCATTGGTCCGTCTTATGGTAGGTCATGGCGACATGCATGTATGACCGAAGTATCGATCATTACGTGCATCCACCCCGCTGACACAAAGTGGGAGGTGGTGGGTCAAGCATCCTAGCTAGGTACGACATTACGTCATTATAGATATATATATCCAAGGGTGCTTTCGGGTTTTGCAAGGCAGGTTCCACCAAATTTATGCATTGTGTATTTAAAGTTCTAAACATCCTCAATATTCCTACATATATTTGGCCACTTCCAGGTGGTTCTTGACTTCTGGCCCCCCTCTCAGCGATCTTCGATGACGCGCCCAACAATGGGCCCGTGCGGTCAAAGTTGTGCATTGGAATTTTGAGCATCATAGACCACCCTTTTCACTCATATATATTTCGGCCACATGATGGTGTGGCTATTTTCTGACCCTCTCTAACATTTTTTCTGCTGCAAAGACTTTGATGACGCTCAACGGACACGGGTATAATATCTTAACCATGTGCGATACAAGTGCGCTGTGAATCACCACGCCTGAGCGAGCAAAGGTGGAGGTACTTGCTCAACCGTGTGCGATGCAAGTGCGCTGTAAAATCACCACAATCACGCAAGCGAGCAAAGGTGGAGGTCTTGGCTTAACTGCAATGCGATGCAAGTCTTGTAAAATCACCACTGTGCAAGCTAAAGGCAGGTAAGTTTATTTAGAAATTAGGATGAACCGTGTGCGATAGACTAGCTAGCTAGAAATATAAAAACAAACTACCGGCCATGAGCGTTGCAAAAATCGGCGGTTCCGCCACCTTTTCTTATTATCATACACACATATTGTTATTGGACCGTGCGCGATCTTGGGCACTCCCGCCCCGCATCAATTCCTTTACCCAAATTTTAGTAGCTGCCGTACTTCAATCGTCGCCCACACTCCTCCAGCACCGACCTTATAATAAAATTGCAGTAGCCGAGGAATTTGAACCGTCGCCCTCCCTCGCCCACCACCATCTCCACCCACCATTACTAAAAATTTCAGTAGCCATGGCGTATCCTCAAACACCCCCCTCCACAGTCCCCCACCCACCCCTCCACCCCTCGAACCCTAGATCACGGTCGCCGCCGCCGCTGCCGCCAACCCCTGCCGGTCTGCCAGTTCCTCCTAGCTTAGATAATAAAGTTCAGGTTACCCAGCGATTCCCATACCGTCGCCCCACTCCCCTGAGTTTCTAGATGAGGCCTGTAGTGTCCCTTCCCGCCAGATCCACATCCCCTGCTCCAGAATTTCGTAGCCTAAGCTCGAGCACGTATCGCGGGGAGCCCGACGAGCGTTCGGCCAAGAAGAGGTTTATCATGGCCTCTCCGACGAGCGTTGGAGAGGTGGCCGCCGTTCGCCCCGACCTGTCGATCCCGGAGCAACACATCACCATGGAAGCCGGCGAAGACATTGACTATGTTGCCATGCCGAAGGCTTCATGTCAGCGGGCTAACGTATTACTGTTTCTCGGGAAAGCTGGCTACGACATCAAGCTCGTCCACAGCGATGGCTTCACGCGGGCCTCCATCCCCAACCACTCTGGTTCAACCGCCATCGATCTCTTCGATGACCCTACCGCTGATCTCCTCCGCCAAGCGGTCAAGGATTTGCGATCTTTATATGCCATCGAGCCCATTTTATCATTTATGAAGGACATGTTCTATGACGGCGGCTTGGGATCCTTAATTTCCAAGTTAGATCTCATCGACCACGACCACGACCACGAGGAGGGCACCCACGAAGGTTCTTCCAAGGTGAAACAGCCCATCTGTGACATCAGAGAGCACAACATGGGTCTGTGCTCTTCCAACTGGAAGGATGCCATCCATGAAATGTGAGGCAACATTCTATCAACAAATCTTACCTATTCTAGCTTGCCAACCCATACCCTTTGTTGTAGTAGCATTTGCCGTGCGGTGCTTTAACTGTGTTGTGTTTAATTATTTCAGTTATGCAAAAATGTATTGTTCAATAGGATTATGTGATGTTTAAGTATGAATTGTCCACTTGAGTTTCATGAATGGCTATATTTGGTTGTTTATAGTGAGTAGATTCCTTGTTTATCTGTATTTGGTTGTTAGGTTGTTTGGAGTGAGAATTTTTCCAGTTACCGAGAATATGCCTTGTTTATATGTATTTGGTTCTTAGTTTGGTTCCAGTGAGCATTTGTCCAGTTATCAAGCAGATGCCTTGTTTATCTGTATGTGGTTGTTAGGTTGCTTTTTTAGCATTTGTCCAGTCATCAAGCAGATGCCTTGTTTATCTGTATTTGCTTGTTAGGTTGGTTGCAGTGAGTAGTTGTCCAGTTTTCAAGCATATGCCATGTTTATCTGTATTTTCTTGTTAGGTTGGTTGCAGTGAGACTCTGTCCAGTTTTCAATGGCTATATTTGGTTGTTATACTGGTCATTTATGCCTTATTTATTTCAGTCATTCACAATGTGTTGTTCATTATGTGCAAGTCGGAACTGTGCCGCTCGACTACATCATTACCAGTTTGAACGGCTATATTTGGTTCCAGTTATTCCTGGTGTAGTTAAAACATGCCCTTTATTTCAGTTTTACACATTTATCCAGTGTGATGTTTAAGCATTACCTATTTTCTATTCATTTTCAATAATACCAGTTTGAATTGCAATATTTGATGGCTATTAAGCCTGCTGTCGGTAACATTGCCTTCCATTTTATATCTACTTTAACAGCATGCTTAAACCAACACATTCAAGCTATCATTTGGAGATGATGTTGTTTACCTTTGCTATAATTGTTTGATGTTAAGGTTGCTATACTTATCATGCCTTTCCACTACTTATGCAGGACCACAACAGGAGTGACCACCATTTTCCGTCGAGGTTAGCTTCATCCCTCGGCTTGTACTCCCCCCGTCGATCCATAATGTGGTGCATATAGATCCAGGCCTGGACATTTGTTAGCTTCTAATATTAACTTGTTGCTTGAAGGTACATATGCCCTTGGCAAGGATCCACGCATCGACCCTTTTTGCATATGGGGCAATGAGATATTCATGAACAAGCATCAAGTGAGGAAACTGATAAGGATTATTAGCAAAAAGATACGAATGGTGGGAAGCAAATTATTTGTTTATGCTCTATCCAACACAATAGTGAGCTGTAGGATGGTAACTACAAACTTTGCAGCCTTCTCTTTTTACTGCCCATAATGAGTTGTTAGACAACAATGTCTGAATCTTTTTCGTTCGTAGAGGTTCCCGAAGCAGTTGAGTTGACTCAAGATTACCTCGCAAAGTATATGATTGGTGGACACGCAATGAAGGTTAAAGTATTTTATCCAAACTACAATGAGCATCGAGAAGTCATAATGAAGACAGTGAAGGATGGACGGGCAGCCATCGCTAGGGGTTGGCCTAGAGTTGTGCGCGCATTACGCATGGAGGAGGGCACAATATGGGCATTCTGCTTCACCTTCTCCAGCAACAAGAATGTCTTTTGCCTCTCTCTTTACAGTCTTTAGTAAAACTATGGTTCATCATTCTTTACTTGGTGCTTCTGTAGTTCTTCAGTATATGTACCTGTGCATCGAATTATGCATTCGTGGTTGAACCTATATTTGTAATAAACATGGTTGGGTACCACTACTGCAGGATGCTGCTAATGCGACACTACGATCAGAGACCCTTTGAGAAACTATGTGCGATGCAATAATCGCAAACGGTACTGTATGAAAACCGTCAGAAATGTATAAAACGTTTGCGATGACGGATGCATCAAACACAGTTCAGGTTTTAGTTGCGTGTGCGATGAAGGGCATACGGTTCAGTTCAATTAACTGTTTGCGATGAGGAGGAACAAAAGAAACGGGCAGCCAGATGAAGGCGTGTGCGATACACAGCATACGGTTCACTCGGATGAACTGTTTGTGATTAGGCAACACAAAAGAAACGGTCAGCCAGATCAAAGGTGTGTGTGATATACGGCATGCGGTTCACTCGGATGAACTGTTTGCGTTGAGACATGAGAACAGAAACGGTTCAAATAAACAAGATGTGTGTGATACGACGCAAACAGGCCTGTAATCAGAAACGTGTGCGAAGACCGATAACAACACAGACGATTACTGCTAACAAGCTGTGTGTGTTGTGAGCAAACGATTGCTAGTATACAATTGTGAGTGATTGATGAAAACATCACCGACGGGTTCCATTGTTTAGTCCGTGTGCGATGTTATTTTCTTTGTCCGCACAACATCTACGCTCTGTCCACAGAGCATCAACATATATACTTAAAAAGACAGCATTGCATAACCAAATTAAGCATACAATTACACAAGTGACTACACACATAACATTTCCACACACCAAAGAAAGCAATTACATGCATACTGAAGTAGGAGAAACGAGGATCTAATCATCTACTTATTGTTGCGATGACGCTTGCCATTGCTCTGCTTCCAGCTGGATCCCTTGCCGTTTTGGGGAAGGAGGGACTTCCTCATGACAACAATCCGCCTGTACATGTCATAGCTCGTGTACGCCTCCTTGGCTGCGTACACGACGTGAGATTAGTCGAGTTTCTCCATCCAGGCCGAGTGCCAGGCATGCTTGTCCTTGTTGCACGAATGCTTCATGTCTCTGTAGTAGGGGTCGATCATGGCCTCGGCGAGGTGAACCAGTGAGTCCTTCTCATGCTCCTTGCTGCCCTTGATCATGTATTGGCCCTGGATGTCGACAAGATTCTGGTAGGCGATGCCCGAATTCTCGAGTGCCTTTACATCATTGGTGATGTCCACCGTAGCGAACATGTAGTGGGGGCTGTTGACAAACCCGGAGAAACGCTAGCAAGGCCTTGTGGCCAGGAAGTAGTGGTAGACGACGACGTGGTGGCGCGCGCACATCTGGGCGATGGTGACCTTGGGACGAGACCCGGCACGAGCGCGGGTGTACTTGAGGTCGAACCCGACCACCTTGTACTTCTCCTCGGCAAGCAACAACTCCATGATGTGGATGGAGTGCTCCACCCAGACCGGGTCGTTGGTGTACACTACCGAGAGGTCCATGAACCTTCTGTGGGTGTCCACCACGGCACACATGGTGAACTGCTGCTCGTCGTCGGCAGCCGCTCGGAGCGCCATTGGAGCCGCGCATGATACTCTCTAAGAATTTCTCGTGGTGGGTGTGCTTCTTGCAATGGTGCGGTGCGATTGAAAGGTTGAAGAGACACAAGGGTAGGTTAAATGGCCACTGTAATAAATGGGGGTCGGCCGGCCTGTAATCGTCACGTCTTGTCATGGCGTTCAAAGCGGAGGATTCCATTGCACGCTTGACAACACCGCACCGCACGCGTGGGCTCGAAGAGGCGCCAAATGTATCGTCGGTGAGCCTGTTCCCGCGCTACCGCGTTGTTTGCCATGCAAGCTTCCCGCCCAGCTAGTTTGGCCATGCGTCGTCTAGAAGAGGGACAAATCATGGGCGTTTATTGGCAAAAAGCTTTGTAAAAAGGAAGTGTGTGGAATGTCTTCGGTCATAAGTTTACCCTTGGGTGATGAGGTCAAAGTTACACAGAAGGGTGATGCCACTCGAGGGCGATAATTAATTACACGCTCTACACTGCACACGGTGGAGGAAACCAACTGTGTGCAATAATGTCGAAGATTGCAGTCGAGTTAGCTACACAGATCGTGTGTTGTGAGATCGACACGGTAAACTGATTTGAGAATGGTTAATAAAATCTAAGACCATTGCATATTAAGGTCAAAATAGTGCTAGCAATATACGAGTCTCATACGATGCCATTTCTACCACAAAAGCTCGAAATGTTACAAGGTTCAAATTCCAGAGTTATATGGCTCAAATTCGAAGATTACAAGGTTCAAACTGATATTAGAAATGAAATTCAGCTCATCAGCTGCAAACGCTCGCACTGATCTGCTGAACATGGATATCAGAGAGGTTCAAACTAATATCACCGCTTCTAAGTCTGTCTACGAAACCTCACATTTTTTGCAAAGGGGCCAGCCAATGAGAAGTCATTTTATGGGGTTGACATGATGACTTCTGATTACTATGTCATCTGAAGTTCCAAAATGAAATTCAGCATTTTCGGAGCCTACTCCTTTCTGCCGCAGGCGCCAGCGCTGATCAACAAACCATTCATTTTTGCAAAATAAATGTAGGGCAAACCTATTTCCTTCAGCACCCTTGCTCTGAGAACAAAGAATCTGGCGAATATAATCTCCGGTAAGGTCCCTCGGTAGGAGTTCAAAGTAATTTCTGAGTGATGCAGATCTAGGCTTTCGACGTGATTGTTATATTGTATCACATTATCCACCACTGGGCCTAATCTTATCTGCAAAAGAAGAAAACGTGTTAGTGCCTACATGCAATTTTGAACATTACTACAGGCCTAGCTATTTGGTTTGCAGGATTTGTAAAATGCACTAACATGCCATCTTCGATCTCACATGATTAACATGGGCATTTGATGAGAAATGTAGCCTTCTTCACAAGAGGTTGAAGTGGATGAAAAGTTCCCGAAGAAAACTAGTACAGATGAATCCAAAGGAGAAATGCTTATTGATTGTAACCTTATGGATCAAGCAACCAATAGGGGGGGTGACATGTATGTATTGAAATCCTCCAAAAGAACCTTCAGAAATCGTATGGTGTCACAAATTGAACTCCCTTATGGTTAACATTTAACAGGAAAGGAACATCACCTCAATATATAGCTTCTCCAAGCGCAGAAAGCATCTCAGGAAACTGACAACTGGCTCCAGGTCGGGCCCAATAGATTCTAGTGCCAAGACCTTCACTGTGTGCAGTTTTGGGGTCGAGCTTGTCGGAATCATTTTCTGAATGACAGATGAACAAACATCTTCAAAATTAGAAATAATGTTAATTTGTAGAAGGAGATGTAGAAGGCTGTTGTTGTACCTGAACGGGTGTGGATCCAATAACAAGTTCGGAGTATCTGTCAGACTGCCAATCTCGGTGCAGAAATGACATTGATTCTTGTTGGACCTTCTTGATCAACTACAAGTAATCTCTCAAGTGCAGGTGTGTCCTGGATGACCATACCGTGGTACACATATTGTGACGTCTTCCTGCCGCACCAGCAACACACATAAATAGTCCGGAGAGTCTTGGAGGTGATGTGGAAGGTACTCAACCCATTGATCGCCTGAAGACGAAGGTACTCGAGTGCAATACAGCCACGGAGTAGGCGCTCCATGTAACCCTTTGAGAGGCAGACGGCGACGAGCTCGAGGTGCTTCAGTCGTGGTAGAATAAGAGCGGACGCGTCATTAAGGGGCGGGAAATGGTAGTTCCTGAACTTGGCGACGCGCGGCGTGGACGCGAGGCGGAGTGCGGACATTGGCAGCGACCACATATGCCCATCATCAAAAGTTAGCTCCTCGAGCTGATCTAGGGCGGGGGATCGGAACCAGTCGTCAAGCTTGGCTCGGTCCTTGCCGTTGGAACGGAACTTGCCCATTCTAAGGCCTTTGGTTGGATCAAGGTGACTGCTGCCGAGGATCTTGGAGAACGCATCCAAGCTTTTGCGATAGCCATGGCAGAGCTCGTGGGTGTCGATGAGGTCAAGAGGGCTGGAGTTCCATAGGGGGCGCCACCGCCGGGAAAGAGGGTTGTCCGCGCCCCATATATGATTGGGAGGAGGAGATGATGACTCTCAACATATCATCGGGAGGCTGCTGATTAAGTCTAGGCCTCTTTGGAGTAAACTATGTTCTAGCTCGCCTCGCCTCCGCTTGTTGGCAGCCCCGTTCTCCACCTCCGGAGTCTCCTTGTTAGCGGCGCTTTCTGATAGAAATGGTAGTATAGGGAATATTTAGTTAAAACAGGGCAATAAAAAAGTGTATTGGTAACTAGAATTTATTAAGTAGGAATATAGTAAGAAAAGGGAATAACAATTGGTTGCTTAAATACTACACAATTCATTTGACATTGCTGGGTAAGTCAACATATGCAGATAGTTGAAAAGAAAACTCATTTCGAACAAAGTCCGGACGGATGATTTTGTCGGGGAAGTTAGCATATATCTCATGACCAGGCCCTTTTATGTGCAGTGCAATTTTAGTCCCAGCTTTCAGTACATAAAACTTTGCAATTTCATTCCAAAAGCCAGTGCCAAAATAGGAGTCACCATGTTCATCAAGACATACAGTAGCAACGATTGTAAATCCATGGTTTGTGTGCAGTATGACATCCGTGGAGCCTTGATCTATGTAAAGGGAAAAATTGTGCACTACATAATCTGTTGCATAGCGAGGGATGTCCTGCAGAAAATGGTAGGATTATTAAAGAAAATATGGTAACATGCAAATATGGGCCCAAATTGAAAGAACTGTACAACAGTTGAAATCGAAGGACAAAAATCTATAATTAAATAGATAGGGTAAACATGATGTCATGGAAAAATGAGAATAATTGAAAGAACAATACATTATTAAGTTGCCTAATATAGAAAGAAGAGGGGGAAAATCCCATTTGACTTATATGGTGCATGTGGCAGCTTTTATCCAAATGTAGCTATATTTAGAATATGTTCAGGAAAGTAGGCCATGCCAACCGATTTAGGGTGAGATTGAACATACCGCGCGTCCTCAAGTTATCTGGTACGATGAGATGGAATCTCTAGCGGCGGTCGCCAAGTCCTGAAGTGTCGGCGCACTGTATATTCTATGAATGAAAGAAAACCCTCAAATCAGCTCGAATAAAAATGAATTCACGGTGATTTCCGCCGGGTGATTAAAGGAGGCAGATGAACTGGGATAAGAGATGAGATAATATCTCATTAAATTAGTTACCTTGTCGTCCATGAGAAAGAACCCTCAGTACGGCAGATTTCCCAACCGAGCGGAGCTGGGTCGACCGCGAGCAGCGTCGAGAAAGTCGATGGCGATAGGCGGTGGCAAGCGGAAGTGGCGAAATGCGGTGGGCTTTGCCGGCAGCCTGGCGGTGGCGTCAGGCGTCGAGCTAAGTGTTTACAGCCGCGATAGGCGGTGCCATGGCATAGACGTGGAGGAGCCTGTGCAGGTGTGAATGGGGAACGTATCGGAGGGGCCGAGGGGGTGGCGGGCGGGGTGAGGGTTTTTGTGACGTGGGGATGGTGAGGGTTTTCTTTTTCTTTTTTGAGTTGGGTGGTGAGGGTTTTCTGTCCCACAAAGAATTTTGGGGACGACGGTTTGCTAGAGCGAACCGTGTGTGATTGACGCAGCAGGCAAAATGAAAGTCATTGCACATTGTTCCAATTTTGGGAACCGTGTGTGATTGACATACTACCTCCGTCCTAGTTTATTGGTCCCCCGTTGTAATTTTTACCAAAATTTGGCGAAATATTTAACATACTCAGACATAGATAATAAGTGTACACGTACATAAGCATAGTTCAACCGTCATTAAGCATACTCAAGCATACATAGTTCGATCCATCCCACATCTCATCGCACATGCGGCCGACACGACCTTGCGAGAATACTTCTGCTAGAAGGAGCCAACGGCCCGTCCTCTTGCATGCGCCAGAACACTTAGATACGCGTCATGAATCTTGTGGTTGCAAAATGGGCATCCATAGCCGCCGTTCCAGGTCCTAATACGCCTGTTATGCATTCCCGCATAAAGCTCCCTCAGGATTCGCCTCTTGTACCTCCTCTAGGCATCTTCATCCTCGCTGTCCACATCGTCAGACAGCACCTATACAGATAGTAAAACAAATTTGGCATCAAATCACTGATTGCATGCCGTGAAGTAGGATTAGGAATTTATGGCTATTTATTTATACATATCCAGAGATTATGGTTCGATATTTAAGCACAGTCGTCTATGTACAGGCCAATCTTGAAGAAAATAATGGCACAAACATATGTAGGTCATTCAAAATCAATTGTCAAGTCCTGGCTAGGAATTATTAGCACGAACACTAACCCTAGTCAGATTACTAGCAGAAATCATTTGCACAGATGAAACAACTAATCACTTATCACCTGTACCATTAAAACAATCAATACACTACACGGATCTAACGGAACTTACTCAGATTTCATGAATTGGGAGAACATAACCACAAGATTTCTATTCCAAAAAGGGGGAGGCAGGAGTAACTAGAGAAACCCTATGATCTATTTGACACATAAATGGGTATAGATGACTAACCAGCTGTCTGTTGTCGTCGGAGTCGTCGCCGGAGTGGTCGTCGGAGTTGGTGTGGAACTCCACCTCTGGCTGTGGAATCTCGACGCCGTCGACGATGTCAGGGTGCAGCGGTGACGGCAACCTCTGTCTCCATCTCCATGTCGTGCTCTGGTGCTTTAGCATCCCTAGCGTCGCCACTCCCTCCGATGGGGCGCTTCAGCGGCATCCTCATACACTGATAGCTTTGAGGACTGAGAGCGGCGTCGAGGATGCAAGCGTGGAGAGAGGATTGTGTGTGTGTAGCGAGGATGGGGGGTGCGACCGCTCGGGTGCACCATTAATATGAAGTAGTGGAAGAGAGGCGGGCGGCGGTCAAACCAATGGCTCGCCTCCTGGTGAGCCTACGCACCGGACTGCTGGCATGGCTACCAAAGTTTCACACAGCTACTCGCACGCCTCCGTTAATTCACACACCTGCATGCACGCCTCCCCATCTACCTACACGGCAGACTGCTCACATGCGTCCCATAAACTCATGCCTGCTCGCATGTATATTGTTTTTCTATTTGGGTGATTAATGCTGTCGCTTTATTGCTTAACCGAAGCATGGCACGTATCCATTGTTGGTCTAACGCTCACGGTTCGAATAAATAATCCGTTTGGGATATTGGTTCCCAATTATTAATAATCTCTCGTTTGTAATTAGATAAAGATTACATCAAAATTGGTCTCAAATTTGACAAAAAAGTACAATGCCGCTTTGTATTAGTGTCCATATGACAACACGATAAGTTTCATGAACTTCAAATAAGTTTTGGATGTACTAAACTTTAAAAATCAAGATTCTCAATGTTTGAAATTTGTTGCACAGGGAGTAAACATGCACCCAGTGAGACACATGTGTTTTTGCAATCCATTTAGGTGCACTGTCACGTGTGCATGTAGCTCAAATTTGATTTTTGCACATTATACCCATAGAAAATAAATCAATCAATGTACTAAAACCTCTTAATGATCTCTATGATTTTTTTGAAATTAAAACGTCCCTTCTTTGGTAACATGTATGTTCACCACGGGATAATTAATTTATCATGCATCGTAGTTGCGGTATATTCGCGGTGTGTGTGTGTGGGTGTGTGCGTCTGGGGGTGGCGGGTGGCTCGCAGTTCACTATGAATTGTGAGCCACCGTGTGGGTTTGCCGTTTTGTTAGGCAGGTCGGTGCCACATTAGAGTCGTGAAATTGTTATTTAAAACATTACACAACCCTTTCATACATAAATGTTTTGGCCACATGCAGTCGATGGTTGTCCTACACAACACTCGATACTCGCGTGTGACGCTTTTTGTGGGCCCGCGAGGTCGTCGTCCATCACTTTGATGAACAGCCGGCAGTGAGGTTAATTTGACCAGCAAGGTAGAATCTTTTTTGTTTGTGTTATGGTGGTATATAGTACGCGTCGAAGAGGTGGGAGGGTACTAGCATATATACTATATGTATGCGTCCGTGAACAAGTACACCTCACTCAGTGTCGTGACTTTTTGGTTACCGAGGCACGTGCCACATCAAAATTGTGAAATTGGTTATTCAAACATCACACAACACCTTTTTGGGCCACAGGCATATATATCCTAGCTAGGACACTCACGTGTGACGCTTCCATCTATGGGCCCACGGGGCCATCGTCGATGCATGCACGCATGCATCACTTTGACCTACATCGGGAGAGGTTAATTAATTTCACCATCGATGAGGATGCTTTTGGGTTGTACATATATTACGGCAGGAGCACATAGTATGCGGTGAAGAGGGGGGAAGGGGACCATCATATGTAGTACGCTTGATATGAACCTCGCTCTGTGTGGGTGCATGGTTTATGGTTTTTGAGGCATGTGGCACATCAAAGTTGTGCATTTTGGGTATTCAACATATATATGTTTGGCCCACATGAAAAGAGGTGGTGGTTCTCCTCTCGCACCCACTTAAGCGGTTATCAGCGATATCGATGCTTTCCATCTGTGGGCCCGCTTGGTCCATCACTTCTTTTTGCCTAACAACAAGAGAGGTTAATTTGACTTAGGAGGGGATTATTATTTTTGCTCTGGGATGACATGCATGATACACTTTGAGCACACACACATGCATGTGTACGCATGAATCCCTCCCATCGAGTCAAAGTGGCTAGTACAACGATACCATCATGAACCGATCTCGCTCTGTGTGGGGAGCTAGTGTATGATTTTTGGCACACGCGCCAGATCAATGTTGTCTATTCAAACATGCATGCACGCATGACCTCCATACATATGCATCTTGTGGTTGCCTTCGAAAGATACACTCCCTCGCGTGGTTATCGGCGACAAGCCTATATATTCGTGGGCCCGTGTGGACAACCATGATCACCTTGACCAACAACAAGATCGGTTACCATGGCAGATTCTTCATTTGGTTCATGGTATCGTAGTATAGGTCATCGTGAGATTCAGACCTAATTAAGTTTGAACGCATATACAATGCACACATGCATGCATATATGAATCCCCGTCGTTGGCTTGAAGTGTGGTGTAACATACATATGCATCGTCAACCTAACCCTCACTCAGTGTGGGGATTTCTAGTTCGAAATCACGATGCCGCATCAAAGTTGTTCCATTGTTACTCAAAAACACACCTCTCCATACATATGTTTGGGCCACACGCATGTAGTGGTTGTCTTCGGGGACTAGCTACTTGTGTGATTATTGGCGAGCTAGCCCATCTTCGGGATCGCATGAATGGCCATCACTTTGACCAACAACAAGAGACAGGTTGTACAACCAAGGTGGATTATTCTTGGTCCATTTTACGATCCATCTTGGTGAGATATATGCCTCTCTGGCCCGCCGACTAAAAGTGTGTGTGTGTGGGGGGGGGTTGCTACATCGCACTTTGCTAGGTGAACCTCGGTTGGGGGGCATGCATTCATAGCTTAATTAGGATTCCTTCGTGGCGACATGAGGGGGTGGGGCTGCTAACTACTTCAGCACTTTGCTAGGTGAACCTCGATTGGGGGAGGGGCATGCTCATATCTTAGGATTCCCTTCGTGCCGACACGAGGGGGGGGGGGCTGCTAGCTACTTCGCACTTTGCTAGGTGAACCTTGGTTGGGGGGGTGCATGTGCATTCATAGCTTAGGATTTCCTTCGTGCCGACACGAGGGAGGGGTGGCTGCTAGCTACTTCGCACTTTGCTAGGGTGAACCTCGGTTGGGAGAAAGGGCATGCATTCATAGCTTAGGATTCCCTTCGTGCCGACACGAGGGAGGGGGTCTGCTAGCTACTTCACACTTTGCTAGGTGAACCTCGGTTGGGGGGCGGTGTCGGTTCAATATCTGGCGTATCTCGTAGTAGGGGTCCTAAGTTAGGTGTCTTGGAGCGATGGTAACATGGACACGGGATTTTACCCAGCTTCGGGCTCTCTCGAAGAGATAATACCCTACATGCTGCTTTTGATTGTTTTCATATGGGTGTAGTACAGAGTACATGTATCTACCACGAGATTGTAGTAATGAATATTAGATGCCTATTGACTAGCCTGGCCTCGGTTTATATAAGGCACCAGAGGCCTAGGGTTTTAGGAGAGTCCTTGTCTTGGACGCCAAGTCTTGTGGAGTCTTCCTTGTATGCGGCAGGGGCTGTCCGAACTGGCCCATAAGTGAACCACCACGGGGGTCCTCAGCTCGATCCAGCTGGTCGGGAGATGACGTGGTGAGTACCCCCTAGTCCAGGACACCGTCAGTAGCCCCCTGAACCGGTCCTCAAGTTGGGGACGCTCCTCGATTCTCTGAACTGTTCTTTATCTTTGGTCGTCTGCCTTGAAAACTGGTTCAACAAATCTTCTGATCTTTAATTTGGAAGATCGCCGATGTCAATATGAAGACTTTACACGTCGGGTATCCGAGGAGCTCTTTAAGTCTTCAGCCTTTATCAATGCCTTGTTATTCTTACGCCACACCTCGGGTTTGAAGTGTTTCCCATGCGGCGGTGTCTTCTCGCGTCTGAGCTCCAACGCCAGACTCTATCCAAGCTCCAATGCCGGATTGCATTAGAGGTGTCTTTTTGCAGCCGAGCTCCAACACCGGTCTGTATCCAAGCTCCAACGCCGGACTGTATCCAATCTCCAACGCCGGACTATATCAAAGTTCCAACGCCGAAGAGTATCCGGGCTCCAACACCGGACTATATCCGAGGCGTCATAGATCACCTTGGCTCAAAAAGGTTGAAGGAGTTTAGCCGAGCTTAATGCCGGAAATGCCCTCTATGGAGCCAGCCACTTGCATCCGAGCTATAACCCGAAATGCTTTCGAGGTGGTTCAGCGCCTCGGTCATGGGCTGATTGTTTGCAGATTTTATTTCTGATGCGTGTAACTTTATTTTCTGACGAGATGTATTGCCAGTAGCCCTCAAGGTGTCTGTCAGCCTAAAATCCGAGATGCACTTGAAGGAAAATATAAAACCGCTGATCCTAGTAGCTTCTGAGACTCAGGTCGCGAAATCAGCCCGAGGATCAACTCCTAGCTCGGCAGCATACATAGGAACAGAAACGCAGTGTAATATATTAGAGGTAATAGTGATCGGCAGACGGGCCCCTGAGAGAGGGTCATGAGAAGTCACCGTGATATATTAGCTTGACGCCAGATAAGTCCCATATGGTACTTATTGTTGTCCGAAGACGCGCTTGTCCATAGTTCGGTCATGTCGAACACTGAGCACTTTAAATTTTCTGCATTGAACAAGCAATGCAGTAGCCCCCGGGCTACTGGTCGGGTGGCAACACCAGATCAGGAGATCGATGTGCCCCTTTAATGTTTATAAATAATGAGCGCGAAGCCCAGTAGCCCCCGAGCCTTAATGTGGGCACGGGTGGCCGAATTAAGGATTGATATCCGGAGTAAAATAACAAATTATGTGTAATGATTCTATGTATTCAAGTACTTGACATCATTAATGCTCGGATACGCATTGTACAAAACTTTGTTGACCGACCATCGGCTTCAACCTCCTCGGCCAGTAGCCGGGGAGTGTTTGCCCTACTTTATAAAGCCTTTATAAGGGCAAAGATTTACAGCAAACAAGGCAATCCGATCATACTGTTTTATAAACAAAGGTACGCGGAGAGATATGTTATAATACTTTTTTAATGTAAGAAACATCTTCCAAGGAAAATAGTCCCGCTATTGGTTCCTTTCCTTGGGTTGTCATACTGACCATGATCATGAAACCTCACCTCCGATCAATGTGGGAGGATAATATTGAGGATTTAGTTCGGGAAAAGTTTCCGAACTCTGTGGTCTAAATGAACCAAATTTTTTGCTTCCTTCGTTTGCCGACCAACTATATCCTTTGAAACTGCTAGCTTTCGGCTTCACCCAGTCTGAGGTACTAACTCGGATGACCCGGTAGTAACAATCACAGAGGTGCTCCCTTTACGGCCTAGCCGAACAATCGGGTACGTAGGGGTAAGCACAGGATCCGGGCAACCCAGCTTGGCCAAAATCTTAAGTCAAATTGATGCATATTGATGGCTTTATAACGATAATTACGGAAGGCAACGCTTGAATACAAACGTTGATGTTATGTTTATTTTGACTCTGTTGCGACCGTTTATCAATTGAAAGGGGCCCATCATCGGCTTCCACCCCTTTGTAGATGCTACGCAGGGTGTTTCCGCAATAACAAAACAACTCTTAGCAGATGTCTCGGTACTCGAAGGCGGTTGTGTTAGCGGAATCGAGGCAATCAGATATGCGGGCTTTATAACTTTCACTTAGTCATAGGAGCTTAAAGTTGGGAGGCCAGCTAGCAACCCCCGGTTAGTGCTCGGCGACAGCCGAGGTCAAGCCGTAAACACTGCGGCCAATGTTATGAACGGCCCGTCATTTAACATAGTCATCAGATCGCTAACCAGTTTACGCTTATTGTGACAGCCATTTTTCGGCTTTCTCTACTAAGGTGCTTAACCATGCGAGCTGGAAGCACAATCGCAGTGGTTCTCCCTTTGCACACCTAGCCGAACAAAGCGGAACATAGGAGGCAAGCATAGGAGTCGGGCAACCCAACTATTGACCGAAGACACAATTCGAAACCGATGCATATATAGCAATATTCGAGAATATTTTTGCCAAATCTCTAAAGGTGTCCGGTGTTGCACTGCGAGACTCATGCTGGAAACACACAAATAGTTTAAAAGTGCCATAGGCCTGGAAAACCAAAAAACCTCAGTAAAAACTTAATGCCCGAACTAGATCAAGTGTTCGGTGCTAATCCAAAAAAATTGGTCTTAGAGAAAAAAAAGAGTGCTTCTATCGTGTTTTAACATGACACGTTTGATCTCTAGACTTCAAGTGGGCCAGCCTTCGGCTTCAACCTCCCTATCCCGAAGGCAGAGTGTTTCTCAGGCCAGTTTAGCGAACTAAACGTGAGCGGCTTTAGATAGAAAACAGGCTACCTGGCTATTGATCATACACCTAAGTCGAGAAAGGAGTGGTAGAAAAAGACTCTGTAGCGACTAACAAAAACGGCTCATACTAATTTAAGAGCCCCAATGTGACTTGGGTAAAAGAATTTTATGTATAATGATTGTATGTACCGAAGTACTTATATCATATATGTGTTCACCCGAACTTTAAACGCGTCTTAACCGACCGTCGGCTTCTCCCTCTTCGGTCAAGGGCTGAAAAGTGTTATGTACTCCACCTATCAAGAATATCGACGTTGTTTCTGATAACCATGCAATCAAGCCATAAGGTTGTAATAGACAAAGCGCGCTGAGGGAACTTATGCTATATTACTGATGAAGTGTAAGAAGCATCTTCAAAGAAAATAGTACCCCCACCGATACCTTTCTTCGGTTGCTCATTGTTACTATGAAACTTGTGCAATAGATTTTTTGTACTCATGAGTTCCATTGTGTGCCGACCATGATTGAAAACAATAAGAGCGCTTAGCTTCGGCTTCACCGGTCGAGGTCCAAGCTCGCATGACCCGATCGTGACAATCGTAGAGGTGCTCCCTTTACTCCCTAGCCGAACAATCGGGAAAGTAGGGGTAAACACAGGAGCAAGGCAACCCAGCTTGCAGAACACTTAAGTCAACATGGTGCATATTGTGGTGTAATACACAAAAAAGGAACGAAGCCATACAAGTATAATCATATGCAAGAGGAAAGGCGGCATAAAGGAAGCCCCTAAGTAAAAAGGGTATTTGAATTTGTGTGTCACAAATAAAGTTTTGACAAGGAAGTTTTTCACAAGCAACTTTTTGTCAAAAAAGTATAATGCTTGGTTGAACCGAACAAAAATGAAAACTGAGAGTTTTTGAGCGACTTAGCTGGCTAATGTGTTCGGCGTAGATGATGTGGCCCGAGCTTACGGCGAGACGAGGTCCCAGCCCCCAAGCCGGTCCCGAGGTGGCCGAGCGAAGAGCTCGGCAATCCGAAGAGGTGAAGCCCCTAGTCTAGCCAAGGTGATGGAGCAGGTCGGCGGGGTAACGCCGAAGTCCCCGAAGTAGGTTGGAGAAGTGAGGGTGCGGTGATGCCGACAAAAAGGTGTGTTGTCCTGCGCCAAAGTGGTAACACAATTTGGTTGACGAAGGCAGGACGACGACATCAGCATGCCAAGGTGACCGCGTGACGCAGTCGAATTCGAATACCCACACATGTAAAATAGTGCAAAAAGTAATAACGAATAATACTAATGAAAAATCTCCTCTACTTAATTAATTTAAGGAGGTATAGAATTAAAGAAAAATAACCTGGATGCCGAGGTCGGCTCGGCGAAGTAACATCATGTGGATGCCAATGCATGCCCCAACTTGTTCTAGGAACGTCTCGACGCGGCTTGATGGTGGCCTAAAAACGTCGGGGTCCCTGCGGTAACGATGTCGGCCTGCGCACACAGAGAGTGCAAATCCGAAGTAAAGGATTTCTTGATGTATGAAAATGTGCAAAGCAAATAAATGGAAAAATTGCACCTGAACCCGGGTAGTCGTGGGAACAAAAACTGCACCAAAGTGCTTTTAAAAAGAAGAGAAGGAATCTTCCTGGACTCATGCCACGAAGCTGAATTCATGTCAACCTTGGTGCACTCTTCGTAGTACTAGTAGCCCTGTGAGCCGCCTTGACTGGATCGCCGTTGTTCGAACATCGAGGTGGCGTAGGCAAAGTAGTTTTCCTGTTTTATTTGTTGTGGCAATCAACTGATGATGTAGCAATCCGACAGCAGATCCTAATCAATATGGTTCAGGAGGTCTAGCATCTCAGGTACGATACTAGCAAGCACTAGTTATAGTACTACTTGTCACGCCATGGTCAAATCAATCTAATGCGTGAAAAAGTGCACCAAAGGCAGACCACAAGTTAAAAGCGTAGACAACCTCTTATCTTAATATAAAATAAAGAAAAGGAAGGATTGATCTCCCTGTGCGTTGCCGCATATCCGGAGTAGCTGAATTCGTGTCAGCTATGGGCACTGCTCCGCGTGGACTATACGCAGCCATGCTCGTTTTCCTCTGATGGATCGTCACGGGCCGGATTTCCTTACACATCGGCTGCCTGTACGCATGCGCTTCTTCGGGTCCTTCCACAGCACGGTGTGACTTGTTTTTGGGTAGACCTTCGATCCGACGTACTGTGCAGAGAAAATAATACTGGACAAAGCAATAATTCTCCCAAAAAATAATATTGTGTACTAAAAATACTTTGGAGAGATAGCACCTGGCAATAGTACTAGTGGTTAGTCAAATCGAAGGCAGACAAAGCAAAGTCTGACGAAAAAACTGCCCTGCAGCTGAATGACGAAGCGGCCACTGACAGCAGACAATCCATACTCCAGCAGCCATCACGTGGTCTCGTACTAGTATTTGCAATGAGAAGCACTAGTACTAGCGTTGCCTCTTGTTCCCCGGGCCTTGCGCACAGCCACGTCCCTGGTTCGGCACTTCGGCCAGCAAACAGATCGATAAAAAGACTGCTACAGAAGAAATTGTACTTGGCTGATCGCCCAACGTAATGCCGCCCGAAAATAATTCCCCAGATCTCGATCTTATATTGCGATCAAAGTAGCACAAAGCCAACAGTAATATTTTTGAAGAAATCAGCTGATGCAAAGTAATCTAATTGGAGAAGTAACACCTGATTTGACATCGGCCGAAGATCCATCACAACGCGGCAATACCTAGCAGGCTCTCAATGAAAGCACCATTGTCGGTTCAATATCCAGCGTATCTCGTAGTAGGGGTCCTAAGCTAGGCGTCTTGGAGCGATGGTAACATGGACACGGGATTTTACCCAGCTTTGTGCTCTCTCGAAGAGATGATACCCTACATGCTGCTTTTGATTGTTTTCATATGGGTGTAGAACATAGTACATGTATCTACCACGAGATTGTAGTAATGAATATTAGATGCCTATTGACTAGCCTGGCCTCGATTTATATAAGACACTAGAGGCCTAGGGTTTTAGGAGAGTCCTTGTCTTGGGCGCCAAGTCTTGTGGAGTCTTCCTTGTATGCGGCAGGGGCTGTCCGAACTGGCAAATAAATGAACCGCCACGGGGGTCCTTGGACCGATTCAGCTGGTCGGGAGATGACGTGGTGAGTAACCCCTAGTCCAGGACACCGTCAGGGGGGCATGTGCATTCATAGCTTAGGATTCCCTTCGTGCCGACACGAGGGAGGGGTGGCTACTAGCTACTTCGCACTTTGCTAGGGTGAACCTCGGTTGGGGGGGAGGGCATGCATTCATAGCTTAGCTAGGATTCCCTTCGTGCCGACATGAGGGAGGGGGCTGCTAGCTATTTCGCACTTTGGTAGCTGAACCTCGGTTGGGGGGGCATGCATTCATAACTTAGGAATCCCTTCGTGCCAACACGACGGAGGGGGGCTGCTAGCTCTACTTCACACTTTGCTAGGTGAACCTCGGTTGGGGCGCATGCATTCGTAGCTTAGTATTCCCTTCGTGCCAACACGAGGGAGGGGGGCTACTAGCTACTTCGCACTTCTCTACGATGAACCTCGGTTGGGGGGCATGCATTCATAGCTTAGGATTCCCTTCGTGCCGAGACGAGGGAGGAGGGGGCTGCTAGCTACTTCACACTTCGCTAGGTGAACCTCGGTTGAGGGGAGGGGGCATGCATTCATAGCTTAGGATTCCCTTCATGCTGACACAAGGGGAGTGGGGGCAAGCAATACCGTGCGCTTTGCGAGAGAGGTGCCACATCGAAGTTGCATTTTGTATATGAAAATCAAACCACCCTTTTGATACATAAATTTGGTCCACATGCAAGTGTGTTCGTGTTCTGACCCTCTCCTGCGTTATTTTTCGCCAAATTTATGAACATTAGACAAGTCAGATGACGCAACAGACACGGTTCACTCAAACTAACCGTGTGCCACGCCGGTGCACCTGTCACACACACATCCGCACAGTACATTGGGCTCCACGAGGCTCCCCCTCTCAAAAATATCTGCCCGCCTCGAGGTTTTTCTGTTTCATAACACACGGTTGTTATCTCCAGACTGTGTGCGATGGCTCTTGTTCCCAATCCCGCCTGCATCCCTAGAAAATATCTGCTCGCCTCGAGGGTTTTTCTGTTTCATAACACACGGTTGTTATCTCCGGACCGTGTGCGATGCACTATCATCAAAATTTTCAATAGCCTAGCATTTCACTCCTGCGTAGTAAAATTTTCAGTACCCGCGTCATTTCCTCAAACACCCCGCGCCCCCCTCCACACACACACACACACACCAAAACCTCCTCGAGCGTGCACACACACACACACACACACACACACACACACACACACACACACACACACACACACACACACACACACACACACACACCCTCCCTCGTTCGAAACCCTAGCAAAGTCCCCACCGCCGCTGCCGCCACCGCCGCCGCAAGGTCTCCATTGTCAACATCTGATGGTTTGCCCGTGCAGCTTACCCACCGATCTCCATACCCAAGCCGCCCTGAGTTTCTTAGATGATTCTTGCCAAATGCCCCCTTTCCCAAAGATCCCCATCCCCCACTCCAGAGCATCGCAGCCTAAGCCTGCCTACGCTTCCCGTGGAGCTCGAGGAGCGACTGCCCAAAAGAGGTGCATAGCGGTCTCTTCGCCCGATGTCGCCGAGGAAGCTGACGACCATTATTGGCGGCAGGCACTCAAGCAGCGGGCTAGAGTATGCGGGCATGTCTCGTCCGCCGGCTACGACATCGAGGTCATCGACAATGACGCTCGAGGCGGGTTGTGTCACGAGTTAAGTGGACCACCCCAACCCTCGGGTTCAACCATCGTCGATCTCATCCATGGCCCCACCGCTGATCTCCTCTGGCTCGTTGTCAACAATTTGCCATTCTACATCGCCATCAAGCCCCTTTTGTCATTTCCGAAGGACACGTTCTGCGACACTAGCTTGGGATCCACAGCTTCCAAGTTAGACCTCATCGACGGCGACCACGAGGAGGGCACCCTCTCCAGCTCTTCCAAGGGGAAAGAGCCCATCTGCTCTTCCAAGGGGAAAGAGCCCATCTGCTCTTCCAAGGGGAAAAAGTATGTCTACAACATCAGGGAGGGCACCCTACAGCCGTGCTCTTCCAAGGGAAAGGAGCCCATCTGCGACAGCATGGAGCACATCCAGGGTCCGTGCTCTTCCCACAGGAACGAGCCCATCTGTGACAAGTGAGGAAACCCATGATTTGTTTTGTCGTGCCTCTTCACATGGGGGAACCCCATGATTTGTTTTGTCAAGTCCCTTTTGTAGTGTAGTGAGAATATGTCCAGTTTTAATTGCTATATCTGGTTGTTTGCAGTATGCGTTGTTTATTTCAGTTGTTCACAATGTGATGCTCTATGTGTGCAATTATTTACTGTGCAGTACATTTCATCAATCCAGTTTTAAACATACCAATAGGAATGCATATATTTGCTTGCTGTTAAGCCTGTTATAGCTAGCATATGCCTCTTTAAAGTTTTTTTATTGTTCGGTTGTTTGTAGTTAGCATATGTTCAGTTTCAAATGCTATCTTTGGTTGTTCGTAGTACGCCTTGTTTATTCCAGTTATTCACAATGTGATGTTCTATATGTGCAAGTATGAACTGTGCAGTTCAATTTCATCAGTATCAGTTACAACAATACCATTATGAATGACTACATTTGGTTGTTGCATCTTGTAGTTAACACGTCTTTCCATTTTTATTTAACCATAACCAGTGTACTTAGACCGGCACTGAGGGAATCCTGGACTAGGGGGTGTCCGGATAGACGAACTATCATCTTTGGCCGGACTCCTAGACTATGAAGATACAAGATTGAAGACTTCATCCCGTATCCGGATGGGACTTTCCTTGGCGTGGAAGGCAAGCTTGGCGATACGGATATGTAGATCTCCTACCATTGTAACCGACTCTGTGTAACCCTAACCCTATTCGGTATCTATATAAACCGAAGGGTTTTAGTTCGTAGGACGAACAACAATCATACCATAGGCTAGCTTCTAGGGTTTAGCCTCTCCGATCTCGTGGTAGATCTACTCTTGTACTACCCATATCATCAATATTAATCAAGCAGGAGTAGGGTATTACCTCCATTGAGAGGGCCCAACCTGGGTAAAACATCGTGTCCCTTGTCTCCTGTTACCATCCGCCTAGACGCACGCCGGGACCCCTACCCGAGATCCGCCGGTTTTGACAATCGACATTGGTGCTTTCATTGAGAGTTCCTCCGTGTCGCCACCTATAGGCCCGATGGCTCCTTCAATCATCAAGAATAACGCAGTCCGTGGTGAGACTTTTCTCCCGGACAGATCTTCGATTCGGGCGGCTTTGCATCGCGGGCCAATTCGCTAGGCCATCCGAGCAGATCGAAGCTACGCCCCTGGCCATCAGGTCAGATTTGGAAGCTTGAACTATACGGCCGATATCCGCAAAGACTTGATCTTCGACGGATTCGAGCCACAGCCGAGCGCGCCGCATTGTCTCGATGGGTATGATCTAGCTCGTCAGCCAACAAGGCCTCGAGGCCGCACCAGTGCCCACTCCGACCCTTAATCAGAGCCGTTTACGATCGAGGACGGTTGGTTGACACCGCCTCGGGGCTGAAATCTCTACGTGATTGAGCCAACACCATCCTCGCC
Source organism: Aegilops longissima (assembly GCA_021605205.1). Taxonomy (NCBI): domain Eukaryota; kingdom Viridiplantae; phylum Streptophyta; class Magnoliopsida; order Poales; family Poaceae; genus Aegilops; species Aegilops longissima. The sequence goes on from CM038680.1 coordinate 251,353,751, forward strand.
CTTTGCAAAGCTCGTGACTCCTGTGTGCCGGACTCCTTTCGACTCCGAACCTCCAGCGCCTCTACCAATGAATCCGATCGGGCGCCAGCTATGGAGTTCACCGCCACGGACATCTTTCAAAGACTCGCCTTTGGCGATATCCTGAACTCATTAAAGTCTCTCTTTTGTCGAGAGCCCCGGCAACTATGGTCGAAGGTTGGGATTCGGACGACGAAGAAATTCAACGCCCACCCACCACCCACTTTGTAGCCACCGCCGATGATTTAACCGACATGCTCGACTGACCAAGACATCGACGGTATGGACGACGATGCCGGAGATGATCAAGAGCCAGCGCCCACGGGCACCGGAAGGCCACCTCGCCATATGACATATACATGGTGGACATCCCAAAAGATGGGAATGGCGATGGAACAATGGAGGATGACCCTCCAAGAAACAACCCAAGCGCCGACGCCAGTGGCGCCGCTCTAAATCCCGCCACAAGAAAACGGCGATTCCGCACGGAGACAATAATACCCCTGGACAAGGTTAAAGACGACCCTCCAGCAGGACTCATCGCAGGAGGAGGGAGAAGCAAGTCTGCATGACAAAGGCGGCGTAAAGAGAGGTAGAGGATGATAATTATGCGCCCGAAGACGAGGCAAGCCTCGACGACGATTTAATTCGCGTGCCTGAGGACCCGTCGAACAAGAGCGCTTTAAACGCAGGCTCATGGCCACGGCAAGCAGCCTCAAGAAAAACCAGCAACAGCTTAGAGCTGACTAAGCCTCTGCTAGTGGCGGATGGATCAAGTCCTTGCAGCCGAAGAGTATGAACTCGAACGCCCCTCCAAAAGCTACCCCAAACACAGGTCGTTGCCTCGATCAGAGAAGGAAGCACCCACACACGACATGGCAGACCGGCCACCCCGTGGCCGCGACAGAGAAGCCTCTCGGCCCTCCGCTCAAGCCACGCCCTGACGCCGCTCAAAAAGTACCAAGGCATGGGAAAACGCGCCGGACTTGCGAGATATATTGGAGGATAAGGCAAAGCATACAAGATCGATCTACAGATCGCGTGCGCCTAACGACTGGGATGATTACCGCCACGCCGATACAAGAAACCCGCCGGGCCGAACACAAGAGACAAAGCTCATATGAGCTACGCCGTGATATAGCCCAATCAGAGGCGCCACACACCCACTATGCTTCACAGATGAAGTAATGGATCATCAAATCCCCGAGGGCTTCAAACCCAGAACATCAAATCATACGATGGTACCACAGATCCTGCGGTCTGGATCGAGGACTATCTCCTCCACATCCACATGGCCCACGGTGATGATCTACATGCCATCAAATACCTCCCACTCAAGCTTAAAGGACCAGCTCGGCATTGGCTCAACAGCTTGCCAGCAGAGTCAATCGTTTGTTGGGAGGACCTGGAAGCCGCATTCCTTGATAACTTCCAGGGCACATATGTGCGACCACCAGACGCGGATGACCTCAGCCATATAATTCAGCAGCCAGAAGAATCGGCCAGACAATTCTGGACGCGGTTCCTAACAAACAAAAATTAGATCGCCGACCGTCCGGATGCGAGGCGCTTAGCAGCCTTCAAACACAACATCCGCGACGAGTGGCTAGCCCGCACCTAGGACAGAAAAGCCAAATCCATGGCAGCCCTCACCACACTCATGACCCGCTTTTGCTGGAGAGGACAGCTGGCTAGCTCAAGCAACAACTTGGCCAAACACACCCGGTAGTTCGGATACCAAGGACAGCAATGGCAGGTCGCGTCGCAACAAGCATAAACGCCGCATTAACGGTGATAATGTGAAGATACGACAAGAAATGCCGGATTCTCGAGGCTCTAAACCCGTCAGCGGAAGAAGCCATTCAAAAGAAATACCCAGGCCCGTCCCAACTTGGACCGAATACTCGATCGCTTGCGCGGATACATGGCACCCCGAAAACTAGCCAACCACACCAACAGGATTGTTGGGTGTTCAAGCAAGCAGGCAAGCTAAGTTACCAAAACAACGACAAGGGGCTGTATAGCGATGACGAGGAAGAGCCCCGCCACGAACAATAGAGGATGAAGGTATTTCCCACACAAGTGTGGACGGTGAACATGATATACGCAACCCACATACCCAAAAGGGAGCGAAGCGCGCGACTAAGGGACGATATCTGATGGAGCCACGCCCAAGTTCAACCCATGGTCTTCCCGCCCGATCACCTTCGATCAAGGGACCACCCCACTAGCATCCGCACGGCGGTTTCGCCGCATTGGTTCTTGACCCAATTATTGACGGATTTCACCTCACCGTAGTCCCGATGGACGGCGGCAGCAGCCTGAACCTGATTTATCGTGATACAAGGCGCAAAATGGGCATAGACCCGTCAAGGATCAAACCCACAAAGACGACCTTTAAAGGCGTCATTCCAGGTGTAGAGGCCAACTGCACAGGCTCTGTTACACTTGAAGTGGTCTTCGGATCCCCGGATAACTTCCGGAGTGAGGAGTTAATCTTCGACATAGTCCCGTTCCGCAGCGGCTATCACGCACTGCTCGGACGAACCGCATTCGCAAAATTCAATGCGGTGCCGCACCACGCTGCACTCAAACTCAAGATGCCAGGCCCTCGAGGCATAATCACGGTCAATGGAAACATCAACGCCCCTCCGAACGGAGGAGCATACGCCGCCTCTTGCGCGTAAGTGCGTAACAACCTCTTAAGGCAATTCTCTAGTCCGCCAATAAACAATCGGACACCGCTGCGCCCCGAGTAACCTAGATCAAGACCGCTGGCACGCTCCAACAAGCATAGTAATGCAGCCCCAACCCCAGCCCTCGCGAACTCGCTGGTTAGTACTACGCGCACGTAATTGCGCCTGAAGCACCATGGGCATAGGGACGGGCCACGACCACGGCACGCCTGCAATGCGGCTAGACCGCACTAGGGCTCCCGCTTGTGTCATTCCTTTTTCTTTTTCTTCCTTTTACTTTCGTGACTCGTTCTCCGAAGCCCTGTCCGCACCCGCGCCAATACACGATGCAACAGCCAGGAAGCGTAAAACCGCGCCAAGTGTCCAGTGGTCTCTATTACGAGCAAGATACCTTTTTACATACCACACCGCAAACTTACACCGGAAGGGGACATGTCAAAGTCCCGCACTTTGCGACGCATAATTTGTATCGCTCGCTTCTATTTGCAGTTTCTTTTGAATAACCAATATATAGCTCTTGCCTATTATTGCATTATTTCCCATTATATATGTTCATTTATGACATTGCGAACTGCATAATTTGGTACGGCCAATACACCAGGGGCTTATGTACCCCAAAAACATGGTGTGACAAGTCCGAACACTTTCACAAGTGCGGCACCTCAACTTATAGCATTATATGCATCGGTTCAATCATGTCTTGGGTCAATAGTTGGGTTTGCCTGCTCCCATGTTTTGGTACCTTACGCCCGCTATATCGCTAAGGTAGCGCTGGGAGAACCACCGCGATTATGCCCCGATTGAGCTGGGTTGAGCACCTCAAAGGAGAAAGCTAAAACTGACCGTCATGATAGGGCGAGAGCCAGCCGCTGTTTGAGAGGTTTTTCGGGTCCCTAAAGACTTATGCCGCTTAGAGCGAGGAGTCGGCATTGTCCGCCAAGGCGTGATAGCGCCTCAACTCGGTCTTCCAATACTAGGGGCTTCACGAAAATTAAAATTATAGAATTCTATGGCTAAGGAGAGTGTTCAAGCACTATAAGTCCGTTGCCTTGTTCGCTATGCTGAGCGCCTCCTCAAGGACCCAAGAATGGGAACAAGAGCGCCAAGTTTATCCCGAACACCCCAAACTCTGTGGCATCGGGCTGAAGCCAACGACTTGCCATCTCTCAAATTTGATAAACGGCCGCATGTAAGGTAATATTTTAAATTCACAAGCGCTGCTTAGCGATATGAACAAGTTTTCAGCGTCAGGATAACAAATGCGAGTCTACTCAAATATTACATCTTTGGAGCATTCACCGCTATAAGACGGCACCCTTCAGACGCCTCATAATACTTCTCGGCTTGCGATGTTCTTTGCCCGGGCGGCCTGTCCATCACCAGCTTCTCCAAGATCCAGCTTGCCCCAAAGGCACCTTGGCACGGGCAAGGCCCCACGGCACCTTCAATACAGACGGAGCGCTTGATGACTTCGATCCATGGATGTGCATCCACCAGCCGCCAGACTAGCCCGGTAGCTCCTGTGCATGGCCTCATTTGGCCATAGCCGAGCTATAAGGCCCTTCATGGCCTATTCGGCGACCTTGTGGAGCTCGACCTATTGCTTCAGTTGGTCGCTCAAGGGCACCGGGTGTTCGGCCTCAGCATACTGAGACCAAAACACCTTTTCCGTCGAGCTCCCTTCTTTGGCTCGGTAGAAAGCGGCGGCATCGGAGACACTCCGCGGCAAATCTGCGAACGCTCCTGGAGAGCTCCAGATTCGGGTAAGTACTAGATAATTGACTTTTACATTCTTGCTCTGCATAAAGAATGCCTTACCCGCCGCGATCTTCTTTATTGCCTCAATCTCCTGGAGGGCTTTTTGGGCCTCGGCCTTAGCAGCTTTGGCACTCTCAAGAGCCGAGGCAAGCTCGGACTCTTGGGTCTTCGAGTCACGCTCCAAACCCTCATGTTTTTTCAATAGAGCCTGGAGCTCTTGCCGTACCTCCGCCAGCTGCGCCTCCCCCTTCTCTCGCGCTCGCGCAGCCCATGGCTGCTTTATTTTCGTCATGACACCGCCTCCTTCAGTGGTCGCCACCTCGCCGTGGCCCCGCAGTACCCATGTTATTCCTGTTATCTTTGCAACCACATTTTTAAATTCCATAAGGTATTACTTACCTTCCTTGTCCTCGAGCTGCTTCTTGACTTGTCCGAGCTCGTTCTCGACCGCCGAGGCTCTCCTTCAATGCATTGACCTTCACAAATAAGGCGGCAGAGGTCAGCAGGCAGCCTGCATTCCCATATTGACATAATTATGTTAGACTCCTGCAGATATCTTTTTAGATCCTCATCCGCTTTTCTTTCCTAACACCGAACTAAGCATCGGGGCTACTGCCTATGCGGTAATCTTCTTACATATATTGAAAACTTACCTCAAAGCTTGTTAGAGGTCACATAGCTTCAACAGCCCGCTCTTGGCGGATCGAATCTTCTGGATCACCACACTCATAACAAAGGCGGTGCTCCTCCTTGATGGAGGCGCCTGTTAGCGCCCAAGAAGCTATCCGTGCCTCCGTTGGACGGAGGACACGGCGCCTTACCCTTCCTACGAAGGGGCCGCTTGCGGACTTCGAACCGCTGAAGGTTCCGGTATGGAGTCCTGACAAGGGTCGGGCTTAGAGCCCCTGGGGGTCTCGCTCCCCTCACGCCTGGAGTCCGGGAGGCTGCCTTGCGGCGCCTCCTGCGCCACCTCCTCTTGACCAGGCCCCCCTTGGGGCCCCACCTCGACGTCGTCAGCAGCGTGAGGTGAGGAGGCGGCCGGAAGTGAAGTACTCTCCACTTCTGATGAATTCAGGGACCCGCTCGATGAAGCGGCGAGATCGTCCTTGGGCGGGCTGCATGATTGTTCGGCATTATAGAACACTATGCAATGAAAAAAAGCCATGGGTATCCGGACACTTACGATCTCGCCAGGGCTTGGCCCTTGTTGGCCACCTCCTCGCCATTGTCGGCGCGGTGGAGAAGTCCGGAGGAAGGGTCCTTCCTTCTGATTCCTCCGCCTCCCCGGTTGGGGCGGCCTTCCTTTCTTCTCTTCTTCACTGGGAGAGGCTTTTTTCCTCCTCCTCTTCCTCGAGGAGGATTCCGCCTCAGGGTTGTCGGGCGATGAGTCCGACAGCACCTGGCGCCGGGAGCTCCTTCGAGTTCCCGTGGCCTTCTTCTTGGCCTTCTTCTCTGGCACCACGTGAGGTGCCGGAGCCAGCAGCCCCGTCAATCGGGCGTCCGCTGGGTCTTCTGGCAAAGGGGCCGGACAGTTAATCTGTCCGGACGTCTTCAGCCAGTCCTGTCAAAGGTTAGGGAGTTTTAGATCCTGCATAGAGTCAAACTATGAAAAAAGAGTCCCATAAAGGGTAAAATAACTTACCTCGCTGGCTTGACGCTGCGAGCTGAATCCGCGATCTTCGGTAGCGGATGTGGAGCCTCGCGCCTTGAACATCACCTTCCGTGCATCTTCGCACGTAGTGTCAAGAGCCTTTTCAGAGTTGGGTGATGTGCCGATCAAACTCCCACAATTTGAAGGCCCGTTGTTGGCATGGGAGAATCCGGCGGATGAGCATCACCTGGATTACGTTGACAAGCCTGAGATTCTTATCCACCAGGTTTCGGATGCAAGTTTGGAGTCCGGACAGCTCATCTGAATCCCCCCACGTCTGGCCCGTCTCTTTCCATGATGTGAGCTGTGTGGGGAAGCCAGATCGGAATTCGGGGGCCGCTGCCCATTGAGAGTCGTGCGACTCGGTGATGTAGAACCACCCCGATTGCCACCCCTTTATGGTCTCCACAAAGGAGCCCTCGAGCCATAGGACTTTGGCCATCTTGCCAACCATGGCGCCTCCGACTCCGCTTGGCGGCCGCCCACTACCTTCGGCTTGACATTGAAGATCTTCAGCCATAAGTCGGCGGGGCTGGATGCGAGGCAGGCCTTCGCACACCACGATGAACGCCGAGATGTTGAGGATGAAATTGGGCCAGATCGTGGAAGTCCAGGCCGTAGTAGAACATGAGCCCCTGGACAAATGGGTGAAGTGGAAAACCTAGTCCGTGGAGGAAGCGGGTGAGAAACACCACCTCTCATGGGGCCTAGGGGTTGAATGAGCTGCCCTCGCCGGGAGCCGGTGCGCGATGTCGCTGGACAAGTATCCGCCTTCCGCAGCTTTTTGACGTGCCCTCCGTGACGGAGGAGGCCATCCACCTGCCTCCCGCCTCCGGACATAGTTGGAGAAGGTTGAGGTGGGGTGTGCGGACTTGGGCGCTGGAGCTCGAAAAGGAAATGGATGAGCAAAGGAGGAAGAAGGCGAGGTGAAAAGGTGGATCCTTATCCCTTATATGGACGGACGGTTATGCGCCCCCGCCACCGGTAAAACTCGCTTATCTCCCAAGCGCCAGAATCAATGGCACGGATGGGTTACCCACGTCCGTATTGATGGGAATCCCGGAATAAGGGGGCACGATCTCCGCTTTGATAAGACGTGCCAAGGAAACCTCCTTGCTAAACGCGCTGAGGTGGAACAATAAGAAAACGATTCGAATAAAGGCTTGGCTGTGGTGTGATGTCACGCCGCAGGATGCGTCAGCAGATCTGTGCAAAAATTATTCTCTCTACGGTAGTATGTGGAACTTGTTTTGCAGAGACGGACACTATCCTTGTGTTCAAAATCTTCTATGAAGTATTCAGAGGAGGAACCCGCCTTGCAATGCCGAAGACAATATGCGCGTCAGACTCGTCGTCACTGAAGCCTGGTTCAGGGGCTATTGAGGGAGTCCTGGACTAGGGGGTGTCCGGATAGCCGAACTATCATCTTTGGCTGGACTCCTAGACTATGAAGATACAAGATTGAAGACTTCGTCCCGTATCCGGATGGGACTTTCCTTGGCGTGGAAGGAAAGCTTGGCGATACGGATATGTAGATCTCCTACCATTGTAACCGACTCTGTGTAACCCTAACCCTATTCGGTGTCTATATAAACCGAAGGGTTTTAGTCCGTAGGACGAACAACAATCATACCATAGGCTAGCTTCTAGGGTTTAGCCTCTCTGATCTCGTGGTAGATCTACTCTTGTACTACCCATATCATCAATATTAATCAAGCAGGAGTAGGGTATTACCTCCATCGAGAGGGCCCGAACTTGGGTAAAAACACCGTGTCCCTTGTCTCCTGTTACCATCCGCCTAGACGCGCAGTTCGGGACCCCCTACCCGAGATCCGCCGGTTTTGACACCGACAGGCACAATACCAGTTTGAATGACCATGTTTGCTTGTTGTTAAGTGTTAGGCCTGTTCCAGTTAGCACACCTTTCCACTTGTTTTGCTTTACTAGCGTGCTTAAACCTACACACCGAAGCTATCTTTTGGAGATTATTTTGTCTGCCATGTGTAGTTTGGGTTGATGTTTAGCCTGTTGTGCTTAACATGCTTCTTGATGTACCTACACAGGACAGTTTCGGGAAGGACTGATGTTTTCCATCGAGGTTAGTTTCATCCCATGGCTTATATCTGCTCACTGTTCAGGATATGGTAGCTGGTACCATATAGGCTGGCAGCTGATAAGGGACTAATCGATGAATCAGACTTTAACTGAATATATCTGCAACCCATTTTTCCTTAGGTTAACTAGGGCCATATGTAATATATCTGAGGCTACATAGCAACATGCACTATACTTAATGTCTAAATATGCAATCCTAGGCTACATAGCAACAAGGAAGAGTGTTACATTAATGTTCTAATGATGTCTAGATATACGTAGAAGAGCAGCAGCAACAACAACAACAACAACACAACCATGTTTGGATACTCAACTTAGCTAGAGGTTAGAGTTAGTTTTTAGCTCATTACTAACCCTAAACTAACTCCATCCAAAGAGTTGTTTGGATGGCAGGGTTAGATTGAAAATAAATGCACTAGGAGAACTAGCTCCTATTAGCACCTCTTGGGTTGGATACTAGTTTTTTGGGTGGGTTATAGATGCAACTAGATCAAACTAGCCCTCATGTTTAGATGTACTTTAGGGCTATTTGAGCCCGAACGAGCTCAAACTAACTGTAACCCATGGATACGGCAGCAGATAATTTGTAAGAATGAACTAAACTCCTTCCGGCCCATAATATAAGATGTTAATTCATCTAATATGAGAGTATATTGGATGTTATAAGATACTCCCTCTGTTCCTAAATATTTGTCTTTTTAGAGATTTCAAATGGACTACCACATACGGATGTATATAGACATATTATAAAAGAGTGTTGTACTACATCATTGTGCAATCGTTGTTTAGCTTCTAATATTAACTTGGTGCTTTTAGGTACATATGTCATTGGTAAAGATCCGCGTTTCGACCCTTTCTGCGTATGGGGCAATGAGATATCGATGAACCAGCATCAAGTGAGGAAGCTGATAGATATTGTTAGTAAAATGGGTGCAAAGATGTCAATTAAACTATTTGTTTACACTTTATCCAAGACAACAGCGAACTGTAGGATGGTAAGTAAGAACTCTGCAGCCTTCTTTTTACTGCCCATAATGAGTTGTGTTAGATGACAATGTCTGAATCTTTTTCCTTTGCAGTGGTTGCCAAAGAAGTTTACTCAAGATTACCTCTCAAACTACATGGTTGGTGGGCATGCAAAGATTAAAGTATTTCTACCAGAACACGATGATTATCTAGATGTTTTCATGAAGATCATGAAGGATGGGCGGTCGGCCATCACAAGGGGTTGGACTAGAGTCGTGCGTGCCTTCTGCATGGAGGAGGGCACAATATGGGCATTCCTCTTCACCTTGTTCAGCAACCGGAATATATTCTGCCTCTTTCTTTACCGTCTTTAATAGTACAAGTATACAACTGTGGTTCATCATTCTTTGTTTGGTTCTTATGTAACTCTTGAAGATATGTACCTATGAATCGAATAATGCATTGATTGTTTGAACCTGATGGATATGAATAAAGTTGTAGCATACATTCAAATTCAAATCCATATCTGGTACAATTTGGAAAAGCAGCAATTAAATTACGGTGAAATTACGCTCTCCAGGTTGTTACGGAACACATGGTTGGTAAAACACAAAAGTTTGCGATATGCACCATAATCGGAGACGGCTCACAGAGAGGAAACGTGTGCAAGCATGCACACAGTTTTCGTTTGCAAAGCGTGTGCGATGTCAAACAATATCACAAACGGTGCAGGCAAACTAAACGTTTGTGTTAGTTGCTTTATCATACAGGATTCGCAACCATGAACTGTCCTGATGAAGTATGCATCGTAAACATCACACCACAGAATAGCGTGTGCGATAGTTGTCTTGTACGACGATGTTACGACGGTCCGACGTATCGTAATCACGTTCGACACTCGTACAATGATTAGCTAATCTTCTTAACAGTGAACCGTTTGTGATGGGCCGCACATCATACACGTTCTATAATAGTGAACCATTTGTGATGGGTCATGATCATAAACATAGCACCACGTAATAGCGATCGCGATGGCAATGCAAGCGTAAACGGTAGGAGTATCGTAGGGGCCCTATCCCGACGGTTTCGGGTCGTGGGGAAGGACCCCTATCGCCCACACTCACTTGGCGACGATTCCAAATGCCATCGCGGAAAGGGGTTAAAAACCGTTTGTTTAGGACCGACGCACACCAGTGTATTAAATAAGTGATTGCCTACTTTCAAATTCAAAACATGTGATTTTTAAATTAGGGATTACACTGCACACGGTTTGTGAAAGCGAAACGTCTGCGATAGACGTGGAGATCATAAACGTTTCTAGGATCCACTACGTGTGCGATCAATCTCCACTGCACACACGACATCCTCTTGAAAACTGTTTGCGTTAGGCCACCTTGCGGAAATGTTTACCACATAAAAACTGTGTGTGATGGACAGCCTTTGCCACACAGATTCTTCTATGCACCATGTGTGATGCATTCAATAATGTAAACTATAAAATTGTTAATATCGTGTGCAATGGCAATGCTATCACAAACGATTTAACAGGGAAAATTTTGTGTGATGTACCTGTGAACGGAAACGTTTTCCTTGGAGCAACTATGTGGGATGTACATACGAACGGAAACGTTTAGCGGGGACTGATTGTGTGGGATGTCCTTGCGACCGGAAACAATTTCGCGTGTATAATTGTATTTTTTAGCTCTACTATATGTATTACCGTATTTGAGCGCTCGTCGGTCGCACACGACCTCATTTTGACGAGCGTGTGTGCCAGGAGGTCATATCCTCGACAGTTTCTGGGTCATGTGGGAAGGACCCCCCCTATCACCGTCACTCACTTGGCGACGGTGCCGAACGTCGTCGCTGAAGGGGTTAAAAATTGTGTGTATAGCACTGACGCGTACCAGTGTGTGTGAGCGACAAGAGAATGGTGGAGAGATATGAGACCCTGGGAGACAGAGTTTGTGTTTGTGTGTGAGAATGAGATATTTAAGAGGAAGAGTCGTAGCTTTTCATACATAAGGAGCGCAAGACATCTCTGTGTGACAGGGGGTGTGCGAGTGGTACACAGGGGAATAGTAGAGACAAATAACACCCCGGGAGACGAAGTTTGTGTTCGTGTGAGAGAAAGAGATTTCACATGGAGAATCATAGTTAGAGACACATAGCAGGGAGCAAGCTATACTTGGAGAGAGATAGAGTGAAGGTCGAGGGAGAGAGTACCGTCAGTGTGTGATACGTCTCCAACGTATCTATAATTTATGAAGTATTCATGCTATTATATTATCTATCTTGGATGTTTAATGGGCTTTACTATGCACTTTTATATTATTTCTGGGACTAACCTATTAACCTGAGCCCAAAGCGCTTCTGTTTTTCTCCTTGTTTCAGTGTTTCGCAGAAAAGGAATATCAAACGGAGTCCAAACGGAATGAAACCTTTGGGAGAGTTATTTTCTGTTAAGTTTTGTGTAGTGAAGTTTTCAAGTTTTGGGTAAAGATTCGATGGACTATGGAATAAGGAGTGGCAAGATCGTAAGCTTGGGGATGCCCAAGGCACCCCAAGGTAATATTCAATGACAACCAATAGCATAAGCTTGGGGATGCCCCGGATGGCATCCCCTCTTTCGTCTTCGTTCATTGGTAACTTTACTTGGAACTATATTTTTATTCACCACATGATATGTGTTTTGCTTGGAGCGTCATTTTATTTTGTTTTTCTTGCTGTTTGAAAATATCCCAAGATCTGAAACTCTTAAATGAGATAGAGTCTTCACATAACTACATAATTATTTAACTACTCATTGATCTTCACTTATATCTTTTTGGAGTAGTTTGTCATGTACTCGTGTGCTTCACTTATATCCTAAGAGTAAATGGTTGAATGATTTGAATGTCATAAATCTAAAATTATATATGTTTAATTTGTCTTTCCATGGGGAGTAATGCCTTCACATAAAAGAAGTAGAGGTGGTAAATTTATTGAAGGTTAGCAAACATTGTATTGGTCACTTGAACAATTCATGAAAGAATATTGAATGAAGAGAGATTTCACATATAAATATACTATCTTGGACATCTTCTATGATTGTGAGCCCCATTAATTATTTTCAGGCCTGAGCAAATTAGTTGAAGTTGGACAAGGAAGACAACATAATGAGTTATGCTTGGGTATATTTGTATAGGAGTTATATTGTTATGGATCCTCTAACATGTGGTGCTTGCTTTTTAGAATCCTTTGCTAGCCAAAATATCTGTACTAAGCGGGAATATTGTTTGTGCATCCAAATTCTTGAACCAAGTTTCTTCCATGAGTGTCCACCATATCTACCTATATGCGGTATTTACCTGCTGCCCAAGTAAATTTGCATGTGCCAAACTCTAAACCTTCAAATAATAATCTGTTTTGTATGTCCTAATCGCTCATGTAGAGACTAGGGCTGTCAAGATCTTCCATGCTAGGTGGGTTATTCTCACGATGAGTGGACTCCGCCATCATTCACGAGAAAATGGCTGGTAACTGGATGCCCAGTCCTATGATCAAAAGATCAAAACAAAATCACAAATAATTTAAACAAAACTCCCCGTGAATGTTGATAGTTGGACGGCACCCATTGTTTTGACAAGTCATGGAGTGTGAATGTTGGTGGGGAGTAAAACTTTACCTTTCTCAAGGTGGGTACCGCCTATAATGTATGTAGTATGGAAGATATTGGGAACTCTTGGTCGTTATGTTGACAAAGTGAAAGCATACCTCTCAAAATTATTTTCATGTATGTTTTAGCTTCGAGCTCGCACCTCTGCAAATCCTCGCTCCCTCTGCGAAGGGCCTATCTTTTACTTTTATGCAAGAGTCAAGAGTATTCCTTCTCATTCCAACCCACTCTTTAGTTGGCAAGCATCATGTGATGGAAAGATCTAAGCATATATGGCCATTCAAATATATTTGAGCATGAATTATTATTGTTGACATTACCCTTGAGGTAAAAGGTTGGGAGGCGAAACATTAAGCCCCTATCTTTCTCTATGTTCGGTGAATACTATTTGTTCTAAAAATATGCTTTGAGTGGTAGCAATCATGGAAGACTAAATGATAGTTGAGTACGTGAAGTTTGCTGCATCAAAGCTCTGACATGGACTCTTCCTGAAAATAAGATGAATTGTAATTGTTTGATGACTAATAACACGGTTTGTTAGTTTTCAAGAAAGTTATGATCTATAATTTTTAACATGTGAATAGTTTGTTACTTGATCATGCAAAGTTTTATGATATGAGCTACTGTTATGACATATAATGATGCTAGAAAAGGTGATTGAAATTATCATTGATCGAACTTGTGCACCTGCTAGCATTCACACTTCATAAATTCTTTCTTTTATCATTTACCTACTCGAGGACAAGCGGGAATTAAGCTTGGGGATGCTGATATGTCTCCAACGTATCTATAATTTATGAAGTATTCATGCTATTATATTATCCATCTTGGATGTTTAATGGGCTTTACTATGCACTTTTATATTATTTTTGGGACTAACCTATTAACCGAGAGCCCAAAGCGGCTTTCTTTTTTCTCCTTGTTTCAAAGGTTCAGAAAAGGAATATCAAACGGAGTCCAAACGGAATGAAACCTTCGGGAGAGTTATTTTTTGAACGGAAGCAATCCAGAAGACTTGGAGTATACGTAAGGGAAGCAACGAGGAAGGCACGAGGCAGAGGGCGCCCACCCCCCTGGGCGCGCCCTCCATCCTCATGGGCCCCTTGTGGCTTCCCTGGCCGACTTCTTTCGCCTATATATATCCATATACCCTAAAACCATCGGGAACAGAATAGATCGGGAGTTCCGCCACCGCAAGCCTCAGAGCCACCAAAACCAATCGGGATCCTGTTCCGCATTCTCACGGAGGGGGATCCTCACCGTGGCCATCTTCATCATCCCGGCGCTCTCCATGACGAGGAGGGAGTAGTTCACCCTCGGGGCTGAGGGTATGTACCAGTAGCTATGTGTTTGATCTCTCTCTCTCTCGTGTTCTTGACTCGGCACGATCTTGATGTATCGCGAGCTTTGCTATTATAGTTGGATCCTATGATGTTTCTCCCCCTCTACTCGCTTGCAATGGATTGAGTTTTCCCTTTGAAGTTATTTTATCGGATTGATTCTTTAAGGATTTGAGAACACTTGATGTATGTCTTGCCGTGCTTATGTGTGGTGACAACGGGATATCACGTGATCCACTTGATGTATGTTTTGGTGATCAACTTGCAGGTTCCGCCCATGAACCTATGCATAGGGGTTGGCACACGTTTTCGTCTTGACTCTCCGGTAGAAACTTTGGGGCGCTCTTTGAAGTTCTTTGTGTTGGTTGAATAGATGAATCTGAGATTGTGTGATGCATATCGTATAATCATACCCACGGATACTTGAGGTGACATTGGAGTATCTAGGTGACATTAGGGTTTTGGTTGATTCGTGTCTTAAAGTGTTATTCTAGTACGAACTCTATGATAGATCGAACAGAAAGAATAGCTTCATGTTATTTTACTGCAGACTCTTGAATAGATTGATCAGAAAGAATAACTTTGAGGTGGTTGCGTACCCTACCATAATCTCTTCGTTTGCTCTCTGCTATTAGTGACTTTGGAGCGACTCTTTGTTGCATGTTGAGGGATAGTTATATGATCCAATTATGTTATTATTGTTGAGAGAATTTGCACTAGTGAAAGTATGAACCCTAGGCCTTGTTTCAACGCATTGCAATACCGTTTGTGCTCACTTTTATCATTAGTTACCTTGCTGTTTTTATATTTTCAGATTACAAAAATCTATATCTACCATCCATATTGCACTTGTATCACCATCTCTTCGCCGAACTAGTGCACCTATACAACTTACCATTGTATTTGGTGTGTTGGGGACACAAGGGACTCTTTATTACTTGGTTGCAGGGTTGTTTGAGAGAGACCATCTTCATCCTACACCTCCCACGGATTGATAAACCTTAGTCATCCACTTGAGGGAAATTTTCTACTATCCTACAAACCTCTTCACTTGGAGGCCCAACAACGTCTACAAGAAGAAGGTTGCGTAGTAGACATCAGTGTGTTATGAAGATAAAGATCATTGTCGACATACAAGTAGCACGAGAGATACCCGAGAGACGATGAACGCGTATAGGTCTAGAGAGATACTCCTATACAAGCATGAGTGATAGCTATATGATACGAATATATGGATTAAAGGGGATTCAAATATTTAAACTAGAGATCATGACATCGATAATATCATAACAAAAATTGGTGTATCAAACATGCATATTCAATTGAATTTGGGGACACATGTAATGTTATATAGTTTATCAATATTAGTGATCCATGGATTCTTTAATTAGAGACAATGCATGGTTTATATGCAATTAATGTCTAAACGGGATTACACTATATGTTGCATGTGTGGAACACATTATACATGTTTGAGAAGTAAAAAAACGCATGAAACACACACTAATTGGAGACAGTTAGCGAGGAATGCATACATTGGATTTCAACATAAAGTGGTTTCAAATATTTGAAAATCCAAATTAAGATGGATCCAGCCTTATGAATCTGAGATCATGCCATTTCTAAACCATATTTATGTATAAAGGGTGTTGTGCTTTTGAAAGTATATATAAAAAATGATGTATATAGAATTTTATTCCAGTCAAAAATGGATCCTGCCCGAACAAAAAATAGAATACAAACTGGATTCAAATTGAGTTTGCACGGTAAACGTGCAGTCTTTCTCTGCAAAAATTTGAACGAAGCGGGGAAAGTCGCAGTAACCGCCCGAAACCAGAATCTACGAGATGGAAATTACTGCCTATCCTCACACGCAAAGCCTATCGGCTCGATTTCTATAGGTTTCGATAGGGGCAGATTTGTAATTTCACTCAAACGTGACATAACCGCCTCTCACCCGGATTCATACATGGTGGGCGCCAAAACAAGTGTCTCCTCGGCCGAAATCGCCTCCCTCTCTGTTTCATACACGGTGGGCGCCAAAACAAACTCTCATTGGCCGAAATCTCCGTCGGCAAATATTTGGTGTATGCGAGATTACCGTCCGATCCCCAACCAACTAATATTGTCGTGATGTAGGAAATTTTAAACAGGGGCTAAGTTTGTAAAATTCCTCGCATTTGAGACAAGCGCGCCCCGAAGACATGGTTCCCCTTCCTCTCTCCCTCCATTTTCCCATTCGTACTCCATGGGCGCCAAAACACCCTCTCCACCCCAGCCTCCTACGTCCGCCACCCCGTCCACCGCCGTCCTCCTCAACCATGCCGGAGCTGATACCCAGATGTCGTCGTCCATTACAAGAGATCGACCTCCCTCATCCACGGCTTCGGACCAGGATCCTTGCATCCCGTCCTCTCGCTTCATCCCCGTCGTCGTCCACCTTGCCGTCGCCGCTCCTACGACCATCTCGTCCACCGTGCCGGGATATTTCCCCTGCCGCCACCGTCTACCCTCCTAGATCTGCTTCCACGCTGCCGACAGCGACCGCTACTGCATCACCTTCAAATTCTCAGCAGATGCATACACGGCGCCGCACCAGAGGCGATACTCTTTCGTATCTACTCAACTTATTTATTGCAGCAAGAAAATAGATCGCTACTGCTTTACTCTGATTTCTTGTCCATCACTTACTTTTTAGTTGAAAGAATACATTGGTTGCGAAGTTGCCTTTATCCGGTTTGCACCTTCAGATACGCCATGGCACGCTCAACACTATACTCGCAGTGCTTATGGTTTTCCCCTTTTATATTCCACACTAGTTAAATGACAGTAGATTAAATTTCAAAATTGGGTCAGTTGATTTTTGAGCGCTCGCCGGTGGGAAGGAAGGGGCTCGCCGGAGGGCTGCCCCATTATCTATCTTAGGGTTTCCCGTGGGGACAGTGGTTGTGGGGGGCTGTCGTCGGGCTATGGTGGGGCCTCGTCGGAGGCAAAACTCGACACGGGTGGGGGGTGGGGTTAGCTAGAGGGATGGCCGAGGGAGGCGAAAGATCGGAGGTGGTGGGCAGTTAAGGGGAGGGCGGGGGCCGGTGGTTCGGTCGATGACCCGTGCGGTGGTCTTTAGGGGATAAATAAGAGGCAAGGAAGAAGAAGGGTTAGGAGACATAGGATCTTCATCCAACCGCCTGAAATGGTCGACTGACCCAAATGGCTAAAGTCAGGTGACTTGCGTGTTGACATTCCCATATATTCAGTACTATTATTGTAGGTGCTTCGAGAAGTACGTGCAAGTAGTGCTCCTCAACCCATCAAGCTAAACAACATGCCACTCATAATTCCAAACTTAGTTGCTCAAATATGAATCTTGATGCTGACATGTACTAAAACTGAGAATGTTTAATTGGTCAGTTAATGTTCCTACTTTACTTTTGAAAAGCACATGAGCGACACATCGAGGGACAGCAGGGAGTTGTGTTCTTTATGCACTTTGATTCATCATGTGTGGCCAACCAACATTTTATTATCCAAAATCTGCTTGCTCTTCTTTAGCATGCTCCTCTTCTGTTCTTCCTTTGTAAGTACTCTCTCCGTACCTAAATATAAGTCTTTGTAGAGATTCCTCCATGGACTACATACGGAGCAAAATGAGTGAATCTACACTCTTAAATGTATCTATATACATATGTATGTGATCCATAGTGGAATCTCTACAAAAATTTGTATTTAGAACAGAGGGTGTATAATAGTTGTACAATATGTTCTTGCTAGTGAAGAGGAGCAGGGACATTTGCAGTGTATTGGTCTATTCGGTCGCTTGTCATGGACACTTTCAACTCTTCGTGTTGGTCTTCATGTCGATTGTCATGGACGCTTTCAACTCTTCGTATTCGATCGTATGTGTCGCCTTTGAGAGTTAGACTGATAGTAACAGTACTGCGCCTTTAGTTGTAGAGAGCTGGTATGCGAAGCCTTTCTAGTCGTATCGGCAATACTAGCACATATATTCCAGCAAAATCCACTTTCCTGATTTTACTCCTGATGCTTAGGGTTTTCCCATTATATCTACAATACAGTATGCGTAGGTGCTTTGTGTCCTACTAGTAGTTGTCCACCTGTAACATCCCAAATTTTCAGTATGGAATGTTATACATAGGTCATCATATGCATATCATATTTTATTTGCATTTCGGTTTTGATCCTAGAAATTCTAAGCAACTCAAGGACCCACTGAGAGAGTTGGGGATTTCATTCATTTTCATATTTGAATTTTCTCAAATATTGAAAAGAGGATCATTTTGGCTTTAATTATTATTCTCTCCAAAATAATTCCAATGTAAAAATAAAAGAGAGGAGATAAAACGACTTCTCCAAAAATGAAAGAAATATTGGAGGAAAAATATTAAAATCAAATAAATAATTTTATTTGTTATTTTATTTGAATTAGAAAAATATGCATTTTTCAAAATTACATTTTTAGGCCAAGAAAATGTTCTCTTTGTTCTAAATATTTAATTTAGACGGTGAATTGTTTTAGGCATTTTTAGAATTTTTTATATTTATTTAGGATTTTTCTTTTTCGGCGAAATTTATTTAAAAAGTTCGGACCGAATGGGCCAGAGCTCAGCCCGCCCGCTCGCAAGGCCACCGCCTCGGCCCCTGGCTGCAGGTCACCGATGGACTCATGAGAGTCCGGCTCCGCCGCTGCTGCCCCTCTCCCAAGTCGGACACCACGGGAGGGGGCTTTAAAAGCCGCCACCCTGCCCCGCAGCCCACCCGAGCCGCCTCCGCCGCCAAGTCGCCCCCGCCAAGACCGCCGCCAAGAGCTCCTTCCGCTCCACCATGCCATTGCCGCTTCACCGAGCCATTGTTG
Source organism: Aegilops longissima (assembly GCA_021605205.1). Lineage (NCBI taxonomy): Eukaryota > Viridiplantae > Streptophyta > Magnoliopsida > Poales > Poaceae > Aegilops > Aegilops longissima. Next base: position 251,372,823 of record CM038680.1, read on the forward strand.
ACTCGCCGCCCTTTTTCGGTTTTTAGGTAAAACCGCCGGGTTTTTTAAAACCCCTAGTTTGTTTTTTCTTTGGTTTAGCTTACTTTGCGAATGTTCGTTCATTCGTTCGTTTTAACGAACGAATTTGCCCGTTCGTATCTGTTAGCAGACGTTCATCGGATAGATTTTTCTTTTTCCGTTTATTTTCGGCCAGGGACCTATCCGCAATTATTTTTATCGCAGATTAGCCCCTGATCTTCAAACCCTCGTAACTTTTTAACCGTTTGTCCAAATCCAGTGAAACCTTAAAATCTTCGTCTCGAGCCCCTCTTTCTGGTTTATCAACTTGAACATGATTTTGACAATTTAAATATTTTTTTCAAGCAGATTTGAATTCGAAGTTCTTTAGATCGTAGTTTCAGTTCAGTATCTCCGATTTGACCGATTCTTTTTGCAAATCGAATCCATTCAGTTGAACTTTCAGATTGGATCTTCTTATTTGAGTTTTACCCTTGCATATATGCTTGAGTTCTTATGTATGCTATTGTTTGTTTGCGATAGAATTTCCGGAGTGCGAAGCGTGCTACTACGAGTCTCTAGGGTTGCAGATTGTCAGCAAGGCAAGTAACACTTTGATCATACCCCTTTATTACCCAGTTTTTATGCATTAGTTTCAATCCTCAAACACTGCATGATTGGGATGTGATTAACATGTGGGTACTGGGAAGTAGATGATGAGGTAGAACCTATTGCCCTTTTATTATCAAACCCTTGGGTGTTACTTCTACATTATGCTTATATTTCCATGCTATTCTCGTAGACGTGGATTGGGTTTGAGTGTATCCATGACCGATGTGAGATTGTTAATTAATGGTTCACTTAAGGTGGCTACTTAAATACACATCTGGGTGGATTGGTGGCGGGCACGTGTGGATATACTAGTGCTCTCCTTTGGTTCGCCACCCAGGCTCAAAGGGATCATAAGATTATTCATGCTAGAAACTTCTATGTGCAGCCACAAGCTATTATGGGCTCTAGCGTAGTTGAGTATGTTGCATGACCTCTTTCAATGGTGGGCTAGCAGATGTAGGGGAAAGTAGGTGTCCACCCAGAGTAAAGAGTTAGTGTTTCTGAAAGACTGTGTCTCGGTCATCCGTTTCTCAAACGCCATGTAGTGCGAGAAATCCAACGGAGGAGATCGAGTCTTGTGGGGAAAAGTGCGCAAACCTCTGCAAAGTGTACAAACTAATCATGGTAAGCCGTGTCCCTGGTTATGGACATCTTGAGTATCTGGTTATTGGATTATCATGTTGATCTCATCACTCTACATTAATTTGTTGGGTTATTAAATTACTATTAATTGGGATTGAGATGGGGGTACCATTCTCAATGCTTATCAACTACCATGATAGTTAAACAAAATATATTCCTCTTATGTAGGAAAAAATTGGCTTTTCGCAAAACATTATAATCATAGAGCCTCCACCAGCCATATATGCATGTAGTGGTAGCATTTATTATGTTCATTGCTCTACTGTGTTATATTGCCATCATATTCCATGTGCTGACCCATTTCGGGCTACAACATATCATGTTGCAGACTTTCCTGACGATGAGTAAGGTGCGCTAGGTCGTTGTCGTGCACTCAGCTATGCCGTTGGAGTTGATGGACTCACTTTATCTTCCAAGCCTTCCGCTGTTATCTTATTTAGATGGCCTTAAGCCATATTTATTGTAATAAGTTCTCTTTTGAGACATTCAATGTAATAAGTGTGTGATTTGCACTCTGTTATAAATCGTTCAAGTATTGTGTGTGTCGGCATTACCGATCCAGGGATGACACTTAAGCACAGAGATTCGACCGTCTGAGGTTGGATCGCTACACCACCCTTTAAAGCTAAATAACACACCAATCATATGTCCTAAGGTTCTTCAGATACGAATGTGATATGATACTGACATTAGCTAATATACACACATTTAATTGGTTAGCTAATGCTCCCAATTGAGTTTCCAAATGCATATGGCCACATATAGAGAGACATCATGGAATTGCATTTCTTTGGGCGCTCTGATTCATCATGGGTGGGCAACCAACATTGTATAGATAGAAGGGGAATCTCAATAATATGCTTCCCCTTCTATTCTTTAACATGTTCTTCTTGTGTTCTTCTTTAGTAAGCACAGTATGTTCCTTGTCAGGAAGGGGAGCAGGGACATGTGCAGTCGACAACTCTATTGGGTCAGTTCTACTAAATGATTTTGCACTTCGAGTTGGTCTGCCATAATATCCCGGAAATGGTGGGAGCCACGCGGTCTTTGATAGAATAAACTGATAGTAACAGCTGTGCGCCTTCAGATGAATAGAGCTCGCATGTAGGTGATCGATAGGCTGCATATAAGTAGTGGCAAAACCCTATGTTTTCCAGCCAGTTCCGCTTTCCCGATTTATTTATGGTGGTTATGGTGTACCCCTATTATCTACACTACGATCTGCCTACTGGCTCTATGATGTCGTTATCATGGTTTGGCAATAAACTTTCTATACGGTATATTATGATTTATGAACCTATCATCTACCAACTATCCTTACATCTGGGGCTCCCAACAGGGAGCCTATTTTTTGTGTAGTTGTGCCAGATTATATTAATCAACTCACCATATTACAGCATAGATGGGCTCTCTCATCAGAATCCAGTGATAGCACACAAGGGTTTACAGAGAGCCCCTATTATATTACAATATCCTCTGCATTACAAAGATAATCTCACTATTATTTATGTTTTCATGCTTTATAGATATTGTACGTGATCACAATGAATATAAGAATGCGAATATGAGAATAATATTGCGGAACAGTTCAATGGGTAACAGACTTGGCATCAAGGGATTGAGGTCCATTGTGGATGCAATGAAACCCACATACTCCCGACCTATAGATTCGTATTCAAAAATGATCCTAATGACTATTCTGAGATCAAGGAGTCGAAGGATGATGGCCTATCCTGTTCACCCAATAAGGTGCATGTTCTAATTTGGCAAGGTTTTATTGGTTGCACATATCTTGCATAAGGTGTCTTGCATTTCTTTTGCTTCGTTGCACCGCCATCTGCTTAGTTTACTCATGATATATGTGAAGATGCCATGCCCATCCATTATCAACGCCTATTCCATTTGTTGGCATACCATGTTTTTCTATTCAAATGATGTTCTTGTGTTTCAGACATCCAAAAGGAAGAGGGTGATTGCAGAACCTGAAGGAGTACAGACAAAGTCCTTGAAAAAGGTGGTGCTACCGGGTAAACCACATAGCACCCGACGTATATTGGTGATAGAAGCAGCGCCGCAAAACCTAGGATATCGCAGCTATGCTGGTCGCTGCTTTGCTCTTGTGAGTACCTATTGTCCTATCATTGTCCTCACATTCATACCTGGTGGATTATGTGACATCATTGTGCATTATAGCTTGCTTATCCACTGTTCGCTCCAAATTATCAGATCTATATTAATGCTTAAATTAATGTAGAATAAACCCAGTGCTTATGAAGAAATTTAGTTCTACATTGTTCTTGTAAGTATCTGCTGTCCTTCATCATTGTACTTATATTTCTCAGCTAGTTCTTCATGTACACTTTGCAGCTTATTTATGCTTGTCCTCCATTTTCTACACATCGATCTACATTTACTCTTGCCAAAATATTGAATAAAACCAATGTTATCAAGAAGTTTAGCTCGCATTGCTCTTGTCGGCCTTCCGTCTCAGATGCTGTATTTACATTTGTACTGTGATCTTAAGTTAAATAATCGCCATTTGTTCCTATATTTTCACATCTATATTTACTCTTATCAAAATGTAGAATAAAGCCAATGCTCTTGAAGAAGAGTGCGGTAAACTTTGAATTGCCCCCATCAATATGGACAAGGGCTTTATAGAGCCTGTCTTCAAGATTAATGTAAGTTTGTCCTCCTCGAGCCTTCAAACTAGGAACAATGGTCCGTGAAGTCGCCGCCGCCTCCTGACAATGCCATTTCCTCATTGCCTTAACTATGAACAATGCATATTGTGTTAATGCTATTTTAAACCGTGTCTCTTTATTTCTGACAAAGAAATGAGATGAATTGGCAGCGCTGATGCTTATATGTGCAAAACATGTTATCTACCTACTTGTTTCTCTTTCAGGGTGAGAGCACTGCTGCTAGGAAGAACTGCCACAATGATAGTGAGACGAACCATTGTTTGTCCCTCTAACATACATTCCAGAGAAGAAGGCAACACATCTTGAGGGTAGGGATACAACCACAAAGTCATATCTTGATGTAGTGTCGAACTTACTCAGTGACACAAGCTCGACGAAGTCGCCGCCTGAATCTGTTCGACTTCTTCAGTCTGAAATTCAAGGAAAAAGACATGCTTCCGCTCAAATCCGTCTGGAACTCCAATCTCTATGCAAGATTAACCGTAAGTACAGGACGTCTATTGATGCTATGCAGCTTAAGTTGGTGGATATAAGCTTCAAAGAAGCGCAGTCTCATCAGGTTGCTAAGTTGCTTGCGCTGCGGCTCCTGGGCCAGGCTAACCTTTCTTGAACTGTGTTGAAGTGTTCTCGGTTATGTCTATTATTTTGTCGCCTGTTAACTTCCACTGGTGGTGACCTGCCCAGTATAAGGAATCTGATGTCTGGTTGCCCCTTATTATTATCACTGGCACCGAACTTTGATGCCCATGGCATGTAATATGTTGTAATTTCTTTGTTGTATAGTCTAGGTTTATTCTTCGTTACGATACTCTAATTTATTTGCTGTTTCTGCTGTCGTCGCTATGAGAAAAGGTCGTAATCTTCGATCAGTGTGCAATGAGCCAATAGGTTATGTTTATAAAATATTAATTTCTATACTAAAACTGGTCGGTCGCCAATCGCTAGTACGGGCTGAACCGTGGGCCTACAATCAGCTTGAGCCATTAGTTAGGTCTAGTTTTAATGTGGCCCACTATTAGTTTCGGGCCTTTATATGGCTGAGTAAACTGCTTGCCTTAATTGGGCCGAAATATTAAATAGGCTTTTAACAGATTTAAAACTATATTCAACCTTAATTGTGGCGTAACAAATCACGGCCGACAGTCACAGTAATATAATCGCCCATTATTGGCCCATTCGGTGACGGGCCATTAACAGGGTGAAATGTTTTTGGGCCTTGGCTGACCCAATTACATGACAGGCAAGAAGCAGGCCGGACGTATAACGGGCCTAAATTAGGCCCAACACTCTTAAGTGCCTTTAACGGGCTGATCGGCAGTTTGGGCTAGAATGTACCCACAAAGACTACAGGCCGTTAAGAGGCCGAAAGTAACTACGAACCATAATTAGGCCCAGGTGCAACTCGGGTATTAAATGGCCGAAAGTGAAACCGGGCCGAAAGAGGCCCATATGTAGATAGGGCCGCTGACATGCCGAAACTAATATCGAGCCGAACTGTTAAACGGGCCATTAAGAGGCCAAAGAGCAAATCAGGCTGCCAATGGGCCCAATGGCACAGTAGCTGTCAAAAAAGCCATATCTGTTATGGGCCGTAATTTGGCCCAAGAAATGAAAGTCAGTTAACGGGCCAGATCAGGTATGGACCATACTTTGGCCCAAACTATTGCAGTTTGTTAATGGGCCGGATCTGATATGGGCCGTAAACTAGCCCAGAATAATGCAGTCATTTAATGGCCCGTATCTTATGTGGGCTATAATTTGGTCCAGAAAATGTTAGGCTGTTAACGGGCCGACCCATTAGATCTGACGAAATCTTGTGGGCCTATTCCTGGGCCGGCTTTTAAACCTATATGGGCCTCTATTGGGTCGTCCCACGTGTCAATGTTTCATTGGCGGTTCTTGTCAAATGGACGGTTGACATTTGTCCCAACATTGAGCCGACACGTGGATCGTCGACGAATGAGAATTTTACACGTGGAAAATCGCCATTGGTCCGGGCTGTTAACGGGTTATCGGATCCAAACTGGAACCTGATAGCTTAACGGTGACCTGTTACGGTGGATGCCACGTGTCGGTTACCCTTGACGAAAGCACTTCTATGACGCGTGATTTATCGCATAGAAGTGGACACTTCTGTGATGATAATTTTGGCAATGTCATGTAACACTTCTACGACAGCACAGGTATGACTATCTTGATTCTGTCATAAAATCGTCATGGATGTACATGCATGACAGAAAACGTGACCTACTGTGACAAACACGTATCATCGCGGAAGTGTATTTTTTTGTAGTGATAGTCATCGCCGTGCCATCTATAAAAAGATTCGTGGTAGACTCGGCATCATCACTGCCACAAAGAGGGATGGTGATGAAGTTGGACTTGGGAGTATCGTCTTGGAGCTCGTCAGGTTTGGACATCTTGGTGGTACTATCCTCATTCTCGTTGTCGTGGAGCTTGGTCGTCGTGAAGTGTGCTTGGGGTGGAGAAGCCTTGACCTTCATGAGTTCTTGTTGTGCCTTGAGAGTACCAATGTAGTTGTCATCGAGGGACTTGTAGTTCTCGAGGAAGATAGTCTTGGAGATGTCGTTGTCCAATCCCATCATGAAGTGGAACTTCATCCGAATGGGGTCATCCATGCCGCCTCATGGCAAGGCTTTCTTCATCTCCTTGAAGTACTCGTCGATGGACTTGGATCCTTGGATGGTTTTCTAAAATTGGCATTGAAGTTGTTCCGTGTAGGTGGAAGGCAAGAACTCTTGCCGCGTAGCTCTGTTCATCTTGGGCCAACTCATGTTGAAGCTCTTGGAAGGTGTGTGAAGCCACCATGTAGACGCGAAGTCATGGAAGTTACTTGTGGCGCACTTCACTTGATCTTTGGAGGGTACTTGATGTAGATTGAGGTAGTCGTCCATCCTGCGCTCCCACGCGAGATACTCCTCGGGGTCTTGAGTCCCATAGAAAGGAATCTCGTGTTCGGTGTCTAGGTCGTAGTAACTCATGGAAGTCGCAGACTTGAGCGTGGGGAGCTCCTCTTGAGCGTAGTAGTGAGGTGCTTGTTGGCGAACATGTCGTATGTCTAAAGGCAAAGATGCCTTGAAGTCGGTTGGCGAAGATGCCAGTGTAGATGGTGAAGTCATAGAGCGGTGGTTGGTGTTGAGCTCTTGACATTCACGTTCTTGTCGGTGATGGTGTCGATGTTGATGTGACCTTGCGGAAGATCATAGCTCAGAAGCATGTGCACTTGAGCGTCTTCTCGAAGATGAGGGAGACCTCTTGTAGGACTTGATGAGGGCTTTAAGCTCCTCCATTCGAGCATCCATCTTGCCGTCCAAGTGGTTTTTCATGGCATCAAACTTGTCGTTGTTGTTGTAGACCAAAGTTGATGTGCTTTGCCTATCCATCACAAGACTCGAGCAAAGATGAGTAAGATATGAGACAAAAAATACCAAGATACTTTTTCCCAAAGTTGAGGATGTATCCCGTTTCACTAAATGTGAAATGAGACTGTCGGCTTTCTGGGAACGGGGGTCCCCAGACTTCCCTGCCTGCGGCCCACGGCGTGGCTATGCGAGCAGGCCTGTACTGCCCATATTCAACAACAAGGCATTCAAGACCCTCGCGAGGGGCCAAGCCTCGTGAGGCGGATGATGCAAGACCTCCTCAGGAGCGGCCACACCAGGCTGCCTCGTGAGGAGCGGAGATATCAGGGCAGAGCGAACCTCACGAGGCTCTCATGACGTGAGCCATGACGATCGGGATCAGGCGGGCACCAGCGCGCGCAGCGTCCTTGTTTCCTCTTTGGTGCTAAGGAGGCCAGCACAGGCGCGGAGTACCGAGGCATCACGCAAAGGTCTCCATATTAGTGTAACGAGACCAAGACCAGCCGGACGGCAGGACGGAGGTCACTGTGGAGCCCGAGACTGTCATCACCAGAGCCTTTTGCAGGCAGAGACCGCTTTTGTCAGGATAGCTTGTACCAGCTGTCCCCTTTCAAATTGGCCACCGTCGTTGGCTCCCTTCCCGCTCAATATTTGGGGAGAGGACCAGGGCCTATATAAGTAGAACTAGCCACCACAATAGGGGGCATCTTGATCACATCTGATCGAGAGCCAATCCTTAGCCACACACCGAACACAAGAACACCTCAACCTCAGGAGGCTGTTCTTCCCCTTGTAATGTTCATCATCAGCCCAAGAGGCAATCCACCACCACCACACTGGAGTAGGGTATTACACCACAACGGTGGCCCGAACCAGTATAAATCTTGTGTCTTTGTGTTGTGAGTTCGTCGAGTTCGTCCACGAGATCTTAGCGAGCTAGGGTGTGGATCGGTAGGAGGGAAAGAACTTCGTGCGCACCCCAGAGTTCGAACCTTAAGGGTTTTGCCGGAACCCGAGATCCGACAGAAACAATAGTGGAACTAGTACCGAACTTGTTCACTCACCTACAAAGTAAAGCTTATCGAGTAGCTTGGTTAGGACAAGTGGCACAAAATTCAAGAAATTGTTAGTAAGAGTCAATAATGTTGAAAGAGATTCAGAAATTCGCAAGTGAAACAAGTAGACCAATAGAAATGAATGGCACACGGAAACACACACACAAATAGATAAATGGGGTCGTGCAACCAAGGAATGAGCTCAAAATGTGGAATCCCACAGAAAATGCTCTTGTTGCACAACTCTAGATAGATAGTAGCACGATTGCTCAATAGGCGAGATACAACACTTATGCACTACCTATGAGAGACAAAACGTCAGGAGGCTGTTCTTCCCCTTGTACTGTTCGTCATCAGCCCAACAGGAGGTTGTTCTTCCCCTTGTACTATTCATCATCAGCCCAAGAGGCAATCCACCACCACCACACTGGAGTAGGGTATTACACCACAACGGTGGGGTCTTAACCAAAGATAAATCTTGTGTCTTTGTGTTGTGAGTTTGTCGAGTTCGTCCGCGAGATCTTAGCGAGCTAGGGTGTGGATCGGTAGGAGGGAAAGAACTTCGCGCGCACCCCAGATTTCGAACCTTAAGGGTTTTGCCGGAACCCGAGATCCGACATTTGGCGCGCCAGGTAGGGGTGCGCCATAGCTTCCCTTTCGTCGATCGGCGCTCCGTTACTCCGTCGCCTCCACGGTAGACGGTCGCCACGCTCGAGCTGAGCGCCGGTTGCTTCTCACCGCCGCTGCTGTTCGACAGCCCCGCCGGTGGGCCACATCGTCGTTCTCCATCTCCCGCCGCCACCGGCCCGGCGGGGAACGAGCAGCAAGCATCCTCGCTGCACCCGTCGGTGCGACAGGACGGCCGCACCTCCACTCCATCACTGACCCTGGCTGGGTCCTCGTCCCACGCACGTCGCGCTCCCATGGATGCGCAGGCTGCGCTCCTCATGGCGAACGAGCTCATGAACTACCGCTCGGTCGACGACCTCTACGAGGATCGGCTCGACCGCTGCCGCCGAGATCGTCTGCACCGCAGGGGCCTCGCCGCCCCCCTCTCTCGCCTCGCCTCCGCCGCCACGGTGACGAGCTCATGGAGCGCCCACCACCTCTGCCCCAAGACGGTGCCTTGGCGCCAAGCGCGCAGCCCCACGGCGCGACTCCACCATGCCAGGTTCGCGCGCCAAGAGAGAAGCTGCCAAGAATTCTCACCGCGAGAAGCTGCACTCGCGCCCCGCTGCCGCCGCCAAGACCGCTGGCTACCGCGTGGCGCACGCGGGCCTCATCAAGACCAAGCTCCACCTCCGAGACGGGCCCCGGCAACCACGGTCGGCTGTCGCGCCTTCACCCCTGAGATGTGTAACGTCGCCTGGCCGGGCAAGTTCAAGCCGGATCTGCCTCCTCGCTACGACGACACCCTCGACCCTGCAGAGTTCCTGCAGCTCTACGAGCTGAGCATCGAAGCGGCCAACGGCGACGAGAAAGTCATGGCGAACTGGTTTCCTATGGCGCTCAAGGATGGTGCCTGCTCCTGGCTCCTGAACCTGCCACAAGGCTCGATCTCCTCCTGGGACGAGATGCGCGACCGCTTTGTCGCCAACTTCCAGGGCACTCACGACCGCCCGCCGGCTGCACGTGACCTTCGCCGCATCAAGCAACAACCAGGAGAGACCCTCAAGAAGTACATCCAGCGCTTCAACAACACTCGCCTCAAGATCCCCAAGGTGACGGATGAGGCCATCATCTCCGCGTTCTCCGATGGCGTCCGCGACATCAAGATGAAGGACGAGCTCGCTATCCACGAGGGGTTGTACACATCTCAGGAGCTGTTCAACCTGGCGACCAAGTGCGCAAGAGCGGAGGAGGGGTGCCTTTCCCTCCTCGAGCTGCCAGCTGCAGGTACAGAGGAGAAGAAGGCCAAGGCCAAGGACGTGAAGCGCAAGGAAGCAGTTGTGCTCGCAGCGGAGCCGGACACCAAGCGAGGCAGAGATCAGCCCGAGTCATCCAAGAACAGCCGACTGTTCCGCGCCTTCCACAACCTGAACACCCACAACACCAGTGAGTGTCAAGAGCTCAGAGCCATTCGTGAAGGACGTTTCAGTCGGCGCCCCAAACGCAGCGACCGGGGCTACGACCGAGGGGGAGGACGTGGTGGTGGACGCTGGGACGACCGCGACCCGTGCCAGGAGTGGCGTGACAAGCCTCGTGAGGATTGCTGGCAGGATCATCCTCGCGAGGGTGCCTGGAGAGACCAGCCTCGTGAGGATCGACCTCAGGGAAACGCCGGTCTTCCTCCGCTGCCGCCACCGCCAAGAAGGAACGACGAACACCATCAAGACGAGGGGTTGGGGGCTTCCAGGAGCCACGCGCTATCGCCTGCATCTTGGGCGGAGCCCAGGCCCCAGCCTCGTAGCGTATTTTCAAACAGTTTGCTCGTGAAGTGAACGCAATCCTCCCCAAGCTCGAGGCCACGCGCCGCTTAGGTGGTCCCAGTGCGCCATCACCTTCAACTCGACAGATCAGCTCAAGTGCACAGCCACCGCTTGTGCCCTCCCGATGCTTTGTTCACCAGTTATCAGCAACGTGCAAGTTACCAAGACCCTCATCGATGGCGGCGCAGGGCTTAACGTCCTATCTGTCGACACGTTCGACAACCTCCAAGTGCCATATGACCAGCTTCAGCCTACCAAGCCTTTCTCAGGAGTGACCGACGGTTCCACCAGACCGATAGGGCAGGTCTGCCTCCCTGTCACCTTTGGGGAACGCAAGAACTACCATACCGAGCTCATCGACTTCGACGCCGCGCACATCCGTCTGCCATACAACGCCATCCTTGGGTATCCAGCCCTGGCCAAGTTCATGGTGGTGACGCACCATGGCTACAACGTCCTCAAGATGCCAGGAAGTGGAGGAATCATCACAGTCCCGTGCGAAGAAAGAGACGCGTTGTGCTCCCTCGAGCGCGCTTTTCAAGCTGCAGCAATCGACGACCCCGACAGCAAAGGCGAGGGACCTCCTAAGGCCCTCCCCAAGAAGAAGAAGTAGTTGCGCCATGCATAGGAAGGCCCGCCCCGTGCCCTCCTCATGCAGGGCTTGGGGGCTCTCTTCTGGAGGGCCTCAGACCTTGCCAACATCACGAGGGAGGTGCTTGGGCACCACTTGAGGCGCAGCCATGACACGCCCCCTGTGTGAACACAAGGCAAGGAGCGTCCACCGCTCAGGAGTTCATCACCAAGACCACTCAGGAATTGCAAGACGCAAGGGCCATGCGGGCGACCGCCGCTTGCGAGGCACAGCTTCCCATCCAGGCGAGGATGCCGGGCTGCGCGTCTACATCGACGTCCCAGGGCTCAACAGGGCCGCCTCTCAGGAGCTCTTCTGGCCTTCACGCGTGGGCTGGTGCGAGGGCCCACCGCACAGCTACATTCACATGCCTTTTGCCTTGCCGAGCTTGTCGCTCAGATACCAACAAGAACTCATGGCGCGGCCCCGGCGGCTCAGAGGCTGTGCACCGCGCTGCCTTAGCAGAGATGGAGACGGTCTCGTGGAACCACTCGATCCCCCGAGCCTCCCAAGGCTCAGGCCCCGTGGCTCGTGGAGGAGCTACCCTTTGCGCACGCCTTCAGCTGCACCAACTCTCCTTCGCTGATGTAACCAGTGACATTTTCCAAGTTCGCTTAGCTGGGAGCGCCTGGCTGCATTATTCCCAGCCGCTGGGTCCGTCCCTGTGGCATGTATCACTTTTGCTTATGTCTTTAGCTTACCTTGCTGGGGGCGCCCCTCTGGCTGCATCATCCCCAAGCCGCTTGGTCCTGACACATTGGCATGTATCTTTCTGCATTCACCCAAGCTGATCTGCCTTTCATGCTTAACTTGTCCATGGTTGTCGCCTGCTCGACTATCACCTCCCTCGGGGGCTACTCACACAGGCAAGGCGCTGGTGCATGGGTCCGTCCCTGCCACGTCGACAAACCTGAGCGGTCGAGCTCTGGCTCGCGGCACGCTCCGCGCAGGTCACCTCACCAGGCCCTCGGTGCCTTCGTTTCTTCGCGAAGAAACCAGCGACAGGCTGGCAATCGAAGTGGCAAAACCGCTTTTCTTACTTGTGCTGGTTCACAGGGATCTCGTGAGGAGAGTAGCAGGCGGCACCGGAAGCTTCCTATTCTCTCGTGTAATCCGCTTGCTCGTTAAAGGGGGGGCTCCTAAGCATCGCGACTCAGGAGCTCTTACTGGCTCTCCAGCCCTCACCCCCTGGCCTTGACCACGGCATCGCGACCTGGCATACCAGCGGCGGCTGAGCTCGCTTGAGGGCCGGGACCTGAGGACGTAGAGCACTAAGGAGAGCACAGGAGGAGGGAGGCTCGTATGGGCCCGACCTAGCTATGCGGCGGAAGCTTGCGCACCAGCCTGGCGCATCACAAGGAATCGACCCCAAACCGCCAAGATAAGTCTCACGCTCAAATCGACTGATTGATGAAGCCTAAGGGTCACGCACGCCACAGCCCCGTTGCGGCCACGTCGCCTCCCTTTCTTGCCTCACCATGGCTGCTTGAACGCTAAAGGGGGCCTCCCGAGCATCGCGCCGTGGGCTTTATCGATCTCGGCCGCACACCTCCTGGCCTTGACCACGACGCGACCGGCATACCAACGACGGCTGTAGCCTGCCTGGGACCGACCTGTCAACAGAGAGCAACAAGCTAACACGAGGATGGAAAGGGGAGATCGAGCCTTAACGGACTTATGCTCGCAAATTTTCATAACAAGGAAGACGTACACAAAAAGGCAATACAGACCCTTTACACGCCCCCACGGGGTACTACTTGACTCCTCACAGGAAACCAAAAACGAGAACTTAAGGTAATTCTATGTACACCCTCCCGTGGCGGACGCCATCATCAACAGTGGGCCACGGGAGGCCGGCGCCGACCCCATCCAGATCAGGGGCGGCGGCGGCTGGACGCCGCGGCCCTGCTCTGAGCACGGCGAGAGCTCAGGGGCACGTAGCTATTGTCGCTCGTCTCCGGAGTCTCGTAAAGCTCAGGAGAACCGCTAGACTCCCAGAGGCTGCTGCTACTTGAGTAGCCACGAGCGGAGCGCGCGCCAGCCTGGCTCTCCCCTCCAGGGCAACACTCCAGGCGGCGGCCCTCCGTGTCGAAGACCTTGAAGAAGAGCGTGGAGGCGCCTTCGTACTCAAAGTGGATCGCGAGGGCGCCTTCCGCATGGTAAACCCGCGCGACCTCGCCCCAGCCGCATGTCATCAAGATCTTACTGGTGGGGACCGCTTCGACATTCTACTCCGATCGCCGGAGCATCGCAGTCAGCATGCTGCAGCCAGAGCTCGAGAGGCCCCCTCGGCGGCATTACGTCAGAGAAGAACTGCGGGAAGCGGATCCAAGACCTTGGAGGCATCGGCACCCATAGCACAAGCTCGCGCGAGGAATCCGTGGCGTGGATTCCAGGAGCAACGCCACGCATCACCATTGCGCGGCTATCACGGACGCAGCGCGGGCGGCGCCGCTCTTCGCTCCCTCCTCCAGCGCCCCCGGCTTGGGCGTACAGGGGTAGTGGATACCTCGGAGGAGGCCGCTCGCACCAAGGCCTCGTCACCACCTGCATCGCTGCTTCGTCACGACAGTGAACCGGCCTCTTCTTCGGCGGAAGCGGCCCTGGATCATCGCGGGGAGCCTTTCCTTTCTCTTCAGTGGAGAACCTTCGGATGGGCGCCATTGCTGCTAGCGGTGGAGCAAGGAGGAAGAAGCGAGTGAACCGAGAAGAGATGGGTGACGGGGGCTCTGCCCCCTCCCATTTATAGCGAAAGAAGGCCAACCGGCGCATCCCACGATCACAGGTAATGATGGTTTTCCTTGCATGTCGCAGGGACTTGTTAAGTCGAGCAGTTCCCGAGGCAGCATGGGGAAGCGGGGACGCCCACGTTCAATCAACCGAGGCCGCAGGCTTTTGGGGCCTGTGGCGCTCCGCACTTGACCTTTGGGTTCTCCTCGAAGCCAAGCCCGAAGCGCATCTTTGGGCCCGGGCTACCGCTGTGTTCGGGAACGGGGTCAACAGACTTGCTCGCTCGCGCCCACGGCGTGGCTATGCGAGCAGGCCTGTATGGCCCATCTTCATCAACGAGGCATTCAAGACCCTCGCGAGGGGCCAAGCCTCGCGAGGCGGACGACGCAAGACCTCCTCAGGAGCGGCCTCACCAGGCTGCCTCGCGAGGAACGGAGATATCAAGGCAGGGCGAACCTCGCGAGGCTCTCGTGACATGAGCCATGACGATCGGGATCAGGCGGGCGCCAGGCAGGCGCCAGCGCGCGCGGTGTCCTTGTTTCCTCTTTGGTGATAAGGAGGCCAGCGCAGGCGCGGAGTACCGAGGCATCAGGCAAAAGTTTCCATATCAGTGCAACGAGACCAAGACCAGCCGGACGGCAGGATGGAGGTCACTGTGGAGCCCGAGACGGCGTCATCACCAGAGCCTTTTGCAGGCGGAGACCGCTTTTGTCAGGATAGCTTGTACCAGCTATCCCCTTTCAAATTGGTCGCCGTTGTTGGCTCCCTTCCTGCTCAATATTTGGGGAGAGGACCAGGGCCTATATAAGTAGAACTAGCCACCACAATTGGGGGCAGCTTGATCACATCTGATCGAGAGCCAACCCTTGGCCACACACCGAACACAAGAACACCTCAACCTCAGGAGGCTGTTCTTCCCCTTGTACTGTTCATCATCAGCCCAATAGGAGGTTGTTCTTCCCCTTGTACTATTTATCATCAGCCCAAGAGGCAATCCACCACCACCACACTGGAGTAGGGTATTACACCACAACGGTGGCCCGAACCGGTATAAATCTTGTGTCTTTGTGTTGTGAGTTCGTCGAGTTCGTCCGCAAGATCTTAGCGAGCTAGGGTGTGGATCGGTAGGAGGGAAAGAACTTCGCGTGCACCCCAGAGTTCGAACCTTAAGGGTTTTGCCGGAACCCGAGATCCGACAGAAACAATAGTGGAACTAGTACCGGACTTGTTCACTCACCTACAAAGTAAATCTTATCGAGTAGCTTGGTTAGGACAAGTGGCACAAAATTCAAGAAATTGTTAGTAAGAGTCAATAATGTTGAAAGAGATTCAGAAATTCGCAAGTGAAACAAGTAGACCAATAGAAATGAATGGCACACGGAAACACACACACGAATAGATAAATGGGGTCGTGCAACCAAGGAATGAGCTCAAAATGTGGAATCCCACGGAAAATGCTCTTGTTGCACAACTCTAGAGAGATAGTAGCACGATTGCTCAATAGGCGAGATACAACACTTATGCACAACCTATGAGAGACAAAACGTATCGACTTTCTATCCCAAGTACGCTACGTATGGATGGTTCCTGATGTTGTACTCACGATGATCCAAGATGATCAACGGTGGTAATTTGATATGCAATTTGGTATGATGCTATGGCTCTTGCTTACAAGCTCTTTGTTTTTATTTTTGCTTAAAAGCTTATTCTTTTTTTTATATGGCCACCATGGGAAACCCTCCAACCAAGATTGCAATTGTGTATATGCGGGAACAATCTTGTGACACAAGAGATGATAAGATGATACCCAGATGAGGTATGTATGCAATGGAAGGTGCAGATCAATTATCACTAAAGTGCATAAGTAGCGTTGCCCGACAATACTCAAATGGCTAATCTTGGTAGGAAAGTGACGCAAAATGGGCTTTGGGTTAACAATGCAATGGAAAGAGAGGATATACAATGATGTCGTTGAGGTTACTGTCGATGGTGTCAATGGTGAAGTGGACAATGTCGATGTTGAGTCTGTGTCGATGACGAGAGGCGGTGTTATTGATGTACAACCATTCCTAATTAGCCGAAACACCTTAAGAAATGGAAAAACAACGAACTCAAAATCTCAAGCGACAAATGTCAAATGGTGGTAGCGAAATGTGGTGGTGATTCCGGAAGTTGGCAATATGGAAGGGGTGGTGGTTGATGAAGAAGCAACCGTCCCTTAGTAGTCGAAACACCTTAGGAGACTCAAATCACAACTGAAGCAACCACAAATGCTATATGGATCAAATGGGTTAGGTTGTGGAAAGCTATGGTGGCAATGCAGATGATATGGTGGAGGGCCTAAGCAAAGATGCCAAAATGTCAAAATTTTGATGGAGTCAAATGGTTTTAGAACCTATCTAGATGGATGGGGAATGTCAATAGTTATCCAACAATGTAAAGAACGTCCAAATCGGACTCCGGATGTGAAAGTTATGGTCAAAACTATGAAATACGGGAGGCCGAAATCTCCATGGGTCGGACATCCAAGGGTGAGGCCAGAAATCCGGGGGTGAATGTCCAAAACCGAGTCAGATATTTCGCTCTAGGAGCCGGATGTCCAACCGGTGGCCCAGATGTCCAGCCTGACGATTCGAGATCGGGATTTGGACTTCGAACTCGATTTGGGGATATAAATGAATGATTCCAACGTCAAAATTGGACGCATTTCATGGATGGGAGGTGGGGAAAAGATGGGGGGAAGCTATATCCACTTGAAACACAACAGATCCATGGATCAAGTCCAACAAAACATCATCAAACCAAGAAATCACAAAGAAATATTGGGCTATATTTGGTGGGGATTTTCGAATTGGGACGAAAACACACAAAATTAGGCTAGAAACAGAGCGGTAAGACTCCAAATTCGTGATCAACGTGGCTGATGACCCAAAAGTATAGGGGATCAATCATAGTCCTTTCGATATATAAGAGTGTCGAAACCAACGAGGAGCAGAAGGAAATGGCAAGTGGTTTTTAGCAAGGTAATTTCTGCAAGCACTGAAATTGTCGGTAACAGGTAGTTTGGTAGCAAGATAATTCGTAACAAGTAATAATAGTAACAATAAGTGCAGCAAGGTATCCCAATCCTTTTTGTAGCAAATGATAGGCCGGAACGGTCTCAGATAATAAGTAAAACGTTCTTGAGGGACACGAGAATTTTGGTTTGATCCGCGCTCTCTACTTTGATAATTTGATATGTGGGTGGACCGGTGCTTGGGTGTTGTTCTTACTTGAACAAGCCTCCCACTTATGATTAACCCCCTTGCAAGCATCCGCAACTATGAAAGAAGTATTAAGATAAAATCTAACCATAGTATTAAACATATGGATCCAAATCAGCCCCTTACGGAATAGCGCATAAACTAGGGTAAGCTTTTGTCACTCTAGCAACCCATCATATAATAACTACTCCACAATGCATTCCCAAAGGCCCAAAGATGGTGTAAGTGTCATATAGTCGATGTTCACATAACACCAATAAGGGAATCACAACATACATATCATCAAAATATCAAACGGATACCAAACTCACATGATTACTTGCAACATGACTTCTCCTATGGCCTCAAGAACAAGAGTAAATACTCACAAAAAATATTCATGCTCAATATCAGAGGGATATTAAATGGCATAATGGATCTGAACATATGATCTTCCACCAAATAAACCATCTAGCATCAACTACGAGATGTAATCAACACTACTAGTCACCCACAAGTACCAATCTGAGATTTTGATACAAAGATTGCACACAAGAGATGAACTATGGTTTCAGAGGAGATGCTGTTGTTGAAGATGTTGATGAAGATTGGCCTCCAAAAGATGAGAAGGTTTTTGGTGATGACGATGGCTTCGATTTCCCCCTCCCGGAGGGAATTTCCCCCGGCGGAATCGCTCCACCAGAGTGCAAAAGTGCTCCTTCCCAAGTTCCGCCTCAAGACGATGGTGCTACATTCTGAAAGTTAACTCCTTAATTTTTTCTAGGTCAAAATATCTTATGTACCAGAAGATGAGCATCGGAGGTGGGCCAGGTGGCATACTACCCACCAGGGCACTCTTGGAGGGGTTGGCGCCCCCTGGTGCCTTGCGGTCACCTGGGTAGCCCCCTCTGGTAGTTATTTTCTCCAATATTTATTATGTATTCCAAAATAATTCTCCGTAAAATTTCAGCTCATTTGGAGATGTGCATAATAGGTATCTCTGACATGGCAAACATCTTGTTTTCTAAGAAATTCATTGCTAAGCTCACAGCTATTATTAGGAATTTCTGTTGGATAGGTGTTAGAGAGAATGACTCAAAGAAAAGTCTCTGCCTTAGGGCATGGAAGGATATTTGTACTTCTAAGGCAAAAGGTGGCTTGGGCATCAGGAATCTAAAAGCCATTAATGAAAGTCCCATCCTCACAGCTGCTTGGAGGTTAGCCAATGCTCCTTCTTCTCATTTGTACCTTGTGCTAAAGGCTAAGTACTTTCCTGATACTTCAATTTGGAGAGCCACTACTACCCCACCTAAATCTGCTTTCTGGGCCTCTATCTTGAAAATTTGCCTAAACTGAGAGATCATGCTTTTTATCAACTCACCCAGGGTAACATTTCTTTGTGGAGCATGCCTTGGTGTAATATTTGGTATTCTATTTATGTTCATCTTGTTCCACAACAAGCTGATTTTGTTTACCCATCTCATGTGAGAGATCTTTGGCTTCCTGGTTTGAAAAGTTGGAATCATCCACTCATATTTTCTCTTTTTCAGCAGCCTTTAGCCTCTCACATTGTTAATACTCAAATTTTAGATCATGATGGTCCATATTTGCTATGTTGGGACGTCACCCCTAATGGTATTTTCTCTTCAAAATCTGCTTACAAACTTTGCTTGCAGGGGCTTCATAGTAATCCAATAAATGCTCCTCTGGATATTCCTTTGGACTTGAAAGATTTTCTTAAATTCATTTGGAAACAAAAAAATTTGCTCCCTCGAGTTCAAACTTTTGCTTGGAGGTTTCTTCGAAGGGCTTTGCCTACGGGTATGAGGGTTGGTCGTTTTTCTATTCATATTGCTCAGACTTGTTGTAGATGTGGCTAGCAGGAAGATGAATTCCACCTTTTTTTTCTTTTGCAACTTTGCGAGAGCAGCTTGGTTTTCTTCGCCCTGGTTTCTCCGCTCAGATATTCTCACCCAAGGGCACTCTACTATGCATTCCATTCTCATTGCGCTTATTCGAATGGGCCATTGTCATGCTTCCATTAAGAATGTTTTAAATTTTTTGTGGTGCCTTTGGAAAGCTAGAAATGATTTTCTTTTTGATAGGAAAACGCATCTTCCTTATCAGGTTAATATTGCTGCTACAACTCTGGACTATGATCCACTTGTTGATCCTTCTTGTCTCCCTACTAAGCAATCTCGCTCTAATGATGTTCTTGAAGCTCGGGTTCTTCCTTTGCAGGGCAAAACGCTTAAGTCTGACTTGTCAGTTCCTAGGACTAAAATATTCTCTGATGCAGCATTTAGGTCGTCAAAAATACCAGGTCTCGGACAAGGGCTAGTGGGTATAGGTATAGGTGTCTTTATTTCCGTACCTTCAGATCAGGGCGAGCTCAATTTACAGGTTCAGGCTTCGGCCCCTCCTACCTCTACTCCTTTTCAGGTTGAAGCTCTGGCTCTCTCATGTGATGTACAACTAGCTTTGAGGCTTAATCTTGCTAATTCCACTTTCCTCATGGATTGTCCGTCTTTAGCCTCTTTCTGCCTTAAGAAATATTCCGGCCACTCCTTGGAATATTAGGAATGATCTTGCTCATTTCTTCAAAGTCACATCTAATTCGAATGCCCAAGTGTTCCACATTTCCAGGGATATAAATGGTATTGCTCACAATCTTGCACAACGGGTTTTTAGATCTAATGCTACCACTCAAATCTGTTGCTTTGCTCATGCTCATTCCCGCCAGTCTTGCCCTATGGTTTCTCTTCTTTCTCACTTTTAGATTCAGCGCATAAATCTGCATACTATCCACTGTTATTAGCTCACATGCGCATGCGGGCAGGTTTTTCTCTTTATCTTTTGCAGAAAGCACTGGCCTTCTTCGTCTTTTAATGTTCCTTGTAGGTTTGCATTCTATACAGGATAAGCTATGGCCATATGGGTGTGATAGGTAGGTTCAAGGATCTTGCTGCCAAACTATATTTCTGATGGTGCACTCTCATTCTGTGGACTACCAGCAACTAGAGGCAGCAATCAATATATAGGCTGGTCTCTTGCATTTGCCACTCTGGATCCGAAACAATGACAGTTCCCCATCTTCTGCTTCTCATCCAAGCATCAGCAATTCTTCACATTCTACTCTGGATACAGATGGGCTGTTACAACTTCTTTTGTGACTGATGGCATGTTTTTCCTCAGCCCTTTCTAATTAGTTGTTGATCATCTGGTTGAGTTTTTTTTCTCAACCTATCTTTGCTTTCTCTTTCAACGCTACCCCTCTGGCTGCAGTTCTCCTTGCTATCTATCTTCTTGCTACTGTATTCACTGTTGTACTGTACAGATGAGCTGAAATGAAGTTGGGCGCCTATTGGTGCCTTGCTTTGTTCAGAAAAGGCATCTCTGACATAGCTTTTTACAGGTCCAAAATTCCAGCTGCCGGTATTCTCCCTCTTTGTGTAAACCTTTTATATTATTAGAGAAAAGACATTAGAATTACTGCATAATGTGTTACAGTGCATAAAAATACTATAAATAACAGTAGGAAAAGATGATGCAAAATGGACGTATCAAATCCCCCAAGCTTAGACCTCGCTTGTCCTCAAGCGAAAGCCGATATCGAAAATCATGTCCACATAGAAATATAGGGGCTTATAGTTTTGCCTCCCAACTTATTCACCTCAAGGGTCATGTTAACAATAATTACTCATGATCACTCATATTCAACTAGATATATGTGTCTAGATCTTTCCCCACCACATTGTGCTTGCAAAAGAGAAAATAAAAAGGAATGGAAAAGAATACTTTGACTCTTGCAAAAAAGTAAATACATAAAAGTAAAAGATAGGCCCTTCACAGAGGGAAGCAAAGGTTGTCATGCGCTTTTTGGTTTTGTGTGCACAATCCCTTAATGCAAAAGAACGTTATGTCATATTGCCCCTTATTATAGCAACCTTTATTATGTAGTCCTTCGCTTTTATTACTTTGCCATCACAAATTCGTACAAAGCTTATTTTCCTTTACACTAAAAGATCAAACACTTTTAGGAGCAATTTTTACTGCCTTTTTGCACCGATGACAACTTACTTGAAGGATCTTACTCATTCCATAGGTAGGTATGGTGGACTCTCAAAACATGGATTTGGTCTTAAGGGTTTTGGATGCACCAGTAGTATCTCTACTTAGTGCGGATTTTTGGGTAGCAAGGATATTGAGCAAGCACCACATGTTGAAGGATCTATGACAATATAACTTCTATGTGAATATGAACAAACATAAATCATTACGTTGTCTTCCTTGTCCAATGTCTACAATTTGGCATAAGATATTTAATGGGGGCTCATAAAAGATGTCCAAGATAGTGTATTTGCATGTGAATCTTCTCTTCCCTTATTAATTCTTTTATGAATTGCATAATTGACCAATGCTATGTTTGTCAACTTTCATTAAATTTTACCACATATACTTTTCCTTATGTGATGTCATTACTTACCATAAGACTAGCATATGATATTTTCATTATTTTCCTTTATTTTGATTGAAACATAAAAGTAAAGAAGCAAAAACTAAAACTAAACTTTATTATATAACTCTCATTCGATTACATAGATAGATAGATCACGAAACTAGCACTCAAAAATGGATCATACTAAACTTTTATTCAACTAAGTCACGAAATAGCTAAGGATCAAACTAAGATAAGTAAAGGTTGATGGTGATACGATACCGGGGCATCTCCCCCAAGCTTGGCACAAGCCAAGTGGAGTGCCCATACCAGTGTACTCAAGTCTCCTTCTTTGGTGATAAAGATGATGGTGGTGGTGATGGAGTAGTATTTTTCTCCAGCTTGCGTGTGAGGCTAAAGTTTTCCTCCCTTAGATCATCATTCTCTTGCTCAAGCTTTAATACCCTTTTTTGCATAATGCCATCTTGCTCTCCTGTAGAAAACGAGATGGGATAAATTGAACCTTAGGTTTGTTTCCTTTGTTAGGAAGGCTTGAATTCTTTAATTCCACGTGCATATCTCCAGGTTCAGATAGTGGATCTTCCTCTTCCTCACAGCTATCATCCCTTGTTTCTTCCATATCAACGTCTTCCTCATCATCCGTGGTCCAACCATAATGATCCACCTCTCCATAGACCTTCGGGTTTGCGATATAATCAGCGACATAGATCTCTTCCTCCGAATCTTGAGACGATGTTTTTTCAAATTTGCTAGAAAAACAGCGCGAAACAAGAATAGACGTTTTCTCAGCGATACGGAGGTTAAATCGCCGCGGGTATATATAAAGGTTTGTTTATCTTGGCAAGCAATTATATGGAAGGAAAATAGAGTTGGGAAGGTGCCCGAGGGGCCCACTACCCACCAGGGCGCGCCCTGGTGCCTTATGGGCACCTGGGTTGCCTTCCCATTCTTTTTTTCTAATATTTCAAAACTGGCAAAAAATACTTTTGTGGATTTTTTGGAGTCTGTTTACTTACTGTATCACGTACCTCTTCATTTTCAGCGTTCTGGAGTGTTCTAGAAGGTTTCTTTTATGTGTTCCTCCGGTGTCATGGTTTGGATAATGTTAGTTTCAACATTAATAGGCGTACCTGAAATATAGTGTTTAATTCTTTGTCCATTGACCACCTTCGGATTCGTACCTTCGCCACTATTAATCTGAATAGCTCCAGAGCGATAAACTTCTTTGATGATATATGTCCCTTCCCATTTACAGAGAAGTTTTCCTGCAAAAAATCTAAAAGGAGAACACCATCTTTGAATTCCCATTTTTGGATTCTTTTGTCATGCCATCTTTTAATTTTATCTTTGAATAATTTGGCATTTTCATAAGCTTGGGTTCTCCATTCATGTAGTTAGGTAATATCAAATAACCTCTTTTCACCGGCAAGTTTGAAATCATAATTGAGTTCTTTAATGCTTTATGTTCTAACTCAAGAGGCAAATGACAAGTTTTCCCGTAAACCATTTTATATGGGGACATACCCATAGGATTTTTATAAGCTGTTCTATAGGCCCAAAGTGCATCATCTAGTTTCTTAAACCAATTCTTTCGGGGCCTATTGACAATTTTTTGTAATATTAATTTTATTTCTCTATTGCTAAGTTCAACCTGACCACTAGATTGAGGATGATAGGGTGATGCAATTCTGTGGTTAACATCATATTTAGCAAGCATTTTGCGGAAAGCACCATGAATAAAGTGTGAACCACCATCAGTCATTAAATATCTAGGGACTCCAAACCTTGGGAAAATAACTTCTTTAAGCATTTTAATGGAGGTGTTATGATCAGCACTGCTAGTTGAAACAGCTTCTACCCACTTAGTGACATAATCAACAGCAACCAAAATGTGTGTGTACCCATTAGAGGAAGGAAAAGGTCCCATATAATCACAGCCCCAAACATCAAATGGTTCAACAACAAGTGAATAATTCATAGGGATTTCCTGACGCTTACCAATATTACCAATTCTTTGGCATACATCACAAGATAAGACAAACTTATGGGCATCTTTGAAAAGAGTAGGCCAATAAAAACAAGATTGTAATATCTTATGCGCAATTGTATCTCCTGTATGATGTCCAATGTAGGCTTCGGAGTGACACTTTCGTAGGATTTTTTTCCTGTTCATGCTCAGGTACACAACGTCTAATAATACCGTCTACTCCTTTATAAAGATGTGGGTCATCCAAAAGTAATGTCTAAAGTCATAGAATATTTTTTTTCTTCTCTTGGTATGTGAAACTAGGTGGTATAAATTTAGCAACGATATAATTTGCTTAGTCAGCATACTAAGGAGTATTATGAGAAGCTTTTACGACAGCTGATTATTCATCAGGAAATCTTTCATCAATATGTAGTGGGTCATCAAGAATATTTTATAACCTAGACAAGTTAGGAGCTATGGGGTTCTCAACTCCTTTCCTATCAGTAATATGCAAATCAAATTCTTGTAGCAAAAGAACTCACCTAATGAGTCTAGGTTTAGCATCTTCCTTTTCCATAAGATATTTTATAGCAGCCTGATTGGTGTGAACAATTACTTTGGAATCAACACTATGTCAGATCTAAATTTATCACAAGCAAACACAACTGCTAAAAATTCGTCTCAGTAGTAGCGTAATTTCTTTGGGCGCTGTCTAGAGTTTTACTAGCATAATGGATAACATTTAATTTCTTATGAACTCTTTGTCCTAGAACATTACAAACCGCATAATCACTAGCATCGCACATAATTTCAAAAGGCAAGTTCCAATCAGATGGTTGAACAATAGGTGCAGAAGTTAAGCCTTTCTTAAGTGTTTCAAAGGCTTCTACACAATGATCATCAAAGACAAATGGAACATACTTTTGTAAAATATTGGTAAGAGGCACAGAAATTTTAGAGAAGTCTTTAATAAACATCCTATAGAAACCAGCATGACCAAGGAAACTACGAATACCTTTAATGCCTTTGGGACATGGCATTTTCGCAATTGCATCAACTTTAGCTTTATCCACCTCAATGTTGGGGAACGTAGTATTTCAAAAAAATTGCCTACGATCACGCAAGATCTATCTAGGAGAAGCATAGCAACGGGCGGGGAGAGTATGTCCATGTACCCTCGTAGACCGAAAGCGGAAGCTTTTAGTAACGCGGTTGATGTAGTCGAACTTCTTCGCGATCAAACCAATCAAGTACCGAACGCACGGCACCTCCGCGATCTGCACTCGTTCAGCTCGGTGACGTCCCTCAAAATCTAGATCCAGCTGAGGTCGAGGGACAGTTTCGTCAGCACGATGGCGTGGTGACGGTGATGATGAAGTTACCGACGCAGGGCTTCGCCTAAGCACTACGACAATATGACCGAGGTGGAAAACTATGGAGGGGGGCACCGCACACGGCTAAGAGATCAACTTGTGTGTCTATGGGGTGCCCCTTCCCCCGTATATAAAGGAGGGGAGGAGGAGGTCGGCCGGCCACAAGGGGCGCGCCAAGGGGGAAGGAATCCTACTCCTAGTAGGAGTAAGTTTCCCCCTTTCCTAGTCCAAGTAGGAGAAGGGGGAAGGAGGAGAAGGAGAGAAGGAAGGAGGGGGGCGCCGCCCCCTCCCCTTGTACAATTCGGATTGGGGCAAGGGGAGCGCGCGCCACCTCCTGGCCAGACCTCTCTCTTATCCACTAAGGCCCATAAGGCCCAATAGCTTCCCGGGGGGTTCCGGTAACACCCGATACTCCGAAACTTATCCGACACGACCCAAACCATTCCAGTGTCCGAATATAACCTTCCAATATATGAATCTTTATGTCTCGACCATTTCGAGACTCCTTGTCATGTCAGTTATCTCATCTGGGACTCCAAACAACCTTCGGTACATCAAATCACTTAAACTCATAATACCAATCGTCATCGAACGTTAAGCGTGCGGACCCTACGGGTTCGAGAACTATGTATACATGACCGAGACACCTCTCCGGTCAATAACCAATAGAGGAAACTGGATGCTCATATTGGTTCCTACATATTCTACGAAGATCTTTATCGGTCAAACCACACAACAACATACGTCATTCCCTTTGTCATCGGTACTTTACTTGCCCGAGATTCGATCGTCGGTGTCATCATACCTATTTCAATCTCATTACCGGCAAGTCTCTTTACTCGTTCTGTAATGTAACATCCCGCAACTAACTCATTAGTCACATTGCTTGCAAGGCTTATAGTGATGTGCATTACCGAGAGGGCCCAGAGATACCTCTCCGTGAATCGGAGTGACAAATCCTAATCTCGATCTATGCCAACTCAACAAACACCATCGGAGACACCTGTAGAGCATGTTTATAATCACCCAGTGTCGGGGAAGCTGATCCACGAACACCTATGGGACCGGCGGACCGAGCCCCTTTCGGTTCGGCGGGGGGCAGAGGTCGCACGAAGAGCGGATCGAGGCGAAGCACACGAGCAGTTTACCCACCTTCGAGCTCTCCGAGAGATAACACTCCTCTTGCTGCATGTCCGAGTGTATTGAGTTCTTGCTTGGGAGCGCTGAGTGCTACAAGACACACTAGCTGCTAACGAGACCGAGCGTGAGTGCTTTTTCGCTTCGAACCCCTCTCTACGCTATGCATGGGCCTCCTTTTATATGCTAAAGGGTCTCCGACAGTGGCAACGTAGACAAGGGTAAAATGGAAAAGGAATTGTGGTTGGTACAACTACCGCACAAAGGTATCATACCTAACCCCGACGGCAGGAGACAAAGGCATTAAATGCCCGCTCACGC
Source organism: Aegilops longissima (assembly GCA_021605205.1). Taxonomy (NCBI): domain Eukaryota; kingdom Viridiplantae; phylum Streptophyta; class Magnoliopsida; order Poales; family Poaceae; genus Aegilops; species Aegilops longissima. The sequence continues at coordinate 251,399,508 of CM038680.1, forward strand.
CGCCCAAATAGTGCAAAAGGGACCATCAGGACGCCACCGCTGCCACGATGGCAATCTTGTCATTGCCGCTGCACCGCGGCACCGCTGGTCGCGACAGCCTCTTGCCACGCTACCGAAAGGTCCTGTATGCACATTGGTGGATGTGCCGGAGCGCTGGTACAGAGTGGTAGTTTGCCACGGCAAGCGCTTTGCCATGTCGTTGTCTTGTCGCGCCCGAAGCTTGTCGCCACGGGCCTCGCCGGACGCGTGGCGCGTCCGCGCAAGTTCCTTGAGATGCCTTGGTTATCCTTCCCGCAAGCTCCTCTTGCCGGGCCTTGTCTCCTTGGCTTGAATACTTTGTTCTTGAACGGCTCCAAAGGAACCACGGAGGACCTTGGCGGTCACCCGCAAGCCTTGCCGCTGGTGCTGCAACTGCCGTGCACAAGTTCGGGATACTAGGGTACCCCTACCTAGTACACCGACAGAGCCCCGGGCTGGGCCACACACGGTGTCAACGCTGTTGGGCCAGCCCAAAACAGGGCACGGCACGCGCCCGGGTTACGCCAGATCTCACTCAGATCCACCGTGCCCTCCTCTAACGGCACGCGTCGAATGCGGGCCGTGGGAGAGATCATGGGTGGTTTCTTTATTCGAAAACGGAACGCCCGCCCTCCCTCTTTATAAGCAGGGAAACAGGGCAGTTCGCCCATCTCGCCGTTGCTATTCCAATCTCAAAACCTCCGCCGCCCCCTTCTTCCCAAAGCTGAAAAGAGAGCAGCGCCCGCCTCATCGCCACCGCACCACCAACACCGCCGATCTTTCTCACCACCTCCGCCATGGCTCCGAAGCCGGAAGGTTGTGAAGTCGGCCGAGGCGCAGCGGCTTGCGGCGCTAAAGGAGCGGCAACCTTCCCCTCACCGCCGCGAATGAGCTGAGGGAGTATTACTACCTCTTCTGGTCGACGGAGACGCGAGCGCATCCGCAAGACGAAGGTACTCCCAGCTGCCGCTGAACCGGCTCAATGGATATCCCTTCTTCGTGTTGTTTCTTCTCGCGGGCTCGCCCGCCTTTCTCTCGAAGTTTTTCAGGACATTATGAACACCTACGGGTTCCACCTCCTTGATTTCACCCCCAACGCCGTTCTGACCATGGCAGTTTTCGCACATCTCTACGAAAACTTTGTAGGAGTCTATCCAAATGTAGCTCTTTTTCGCCACTTCCTTATGCCCCGAGTTGAGAGAGGGGAGCCTTTATCCGGCGGAATCGCCTGGATCTCGAGAGCTGGCAAGAAGGAAGCTTATCTGGAGGGAGAGCTCCGCAGCAAGTGGGATGAGTGGAGAGCAGACTGGTGCTGGATTGTCGAGGAGAACCCGCAGCCATTTACCGCCCAGCGCCAAGCTCCCAGAGCGCCAAGCAACGATTGAGCAACGTGGCCCCTAAGACGATAGGCTAAAGATTGCCGTCACCCGGATCCTATGCCTCAGGCTTGCCGGGCTCACCGTAGGCGCCGTTGGCGCAGATTTTCTTCATCGCTGCATCGCTTCGCAGGAGAGGAGGAGACCCGCCTGGGAGTTCCAAAATGCGGCGGATATCATGAGGCTGCGCCCGGGCCTCAACTTCAACTTCACTGTTTTGGAACTGGACGCAATGCTCCTCGAACTGTTCAAGCACGATCCTCAACATCCCGGCGTTCAAGTTGCCGAGGGTGTCGCTCATTGTGGTAACAACTCCTCGCCGACCGCATCCGCGGTAATGATGCCGCCAGGCGATTCACATGGAATTGTCCCAACTTATAAGAGCCTGCAGACGATGTCGCAGGAGTTCTTTGACGGCTTGGTAGAAATGCCGGTCCGCCCGATGAATGTAAGAGCCTTACTCGCGACACCACCGGCGCGGAGATGCAGCGACGCCACTAGGGCTGGAAGAGGCGGCGCAGCGCCGCTGCGGGCGAAGTTTGGATTCACCGTGGAGGAGGCAGAGGCAGCAGAGGCGGCAAGCCTTGCCGAGCAAGAGAAGCTTGCCAGTGAGGGAGAGTTTGTCGAGCCTGAAGCTGAGTCGAACGAGCCCGCCGAGGGCGCGAGCGACTCGCTGAAGATCGACTCTCCTCTTTCTCCCTCCGCACAGCTCGCCGCAAGCAGAGCCCCAGCCCACTAAGAAGGCGCCTCCGCAAGGCCGGGACGAGCGGGCGCCAGACGGTCAACAGCCGCTGGCCGCATGACGCTGCTTCCACCGTGGCAAGCACTGCTGCTGGAGCACCTCACGCCGCTGCGGTAATCGGAGCGGGCCCTCCCGACCACCGCTTCGCTTCCCGCCAAGCGGCCAAGGAACCTACCTCCGCCTTTGTCGCTACCAAGGTGGGCGGACTTCACCTCTCCGCGCCAGCTCCGACGAGGAAGAGGAAGAGTAAGATTCTTTGATGTACTTGTAGTTCTTCAATTCTTGTTGTTTTGTCTTGTATCTGATTTGCTTTACTCCGAACCCATTCCTTTTCGTGACTCGCCCGAGAGCGCGAAGAGAGCCAAGGTCCCGTGATTGTCATCGAGGACGAACCCACCGCGACAAAGCGGGGGTGTATCCGAGACCACCTTGCCGGACCCGCAACTATTCTCAGCAGCAGCCCAGCGCAGCCCCCAAACAGAAGTATATGGTTTACTTCTCGCTGTCAGCGCGCATGGGTGCTCTTTCTTTGCCGACATCTCGACTATTGGTTTATGAGGAGCAGAGCAGCCTCACCAGAGTGCCCGGAAGCCGCCCCCGACATGCCATCTGCTTCACTACACCGCCAAGGAGGATTCCCAAGGAGCCGCCTCTCCGCAAGGAAAATTCTTCGGCAAGGGACAGTTCTCCGGCAAAGGACAGCACCAGCGACCCCCCGGTGGCGGAGACCACGACTGCAGATCCTACTACAGGTAATCCTCTTGCTTGAAAACTTCCCTTGGGTTCTTCTTCTTCTGATCTTCTTTTTGAATATTTGCTTGAATTTTCTTTCTTTTTCGGTTGTCAGGTCCACCTGCCACGGAGCCGATGGAAACCGAGGTCGCCGGCGAGGAGAACGCTGCTGCAATACCGACGACGCCATTGTCATCGAAGAAGAAGCCGCATCGATGATCCCGCCGGCGGAGAGGTCGCCAAAGCTGCCGCCAGAGAAGCCGGGCGAGGAGTCCGCGATTGTACCGACGGCCCCGAGGCCGCAGGAGCGCCAGCGCTACGCCGACCGCCGATCCCTCCGCCTGCTGCAGCTGCCAGTTCAAGAGCCTCGATCCACGAACACCTATGGGACCGGCGGACCGAGCCCTTTCGTTCGGCGGGGGCGGAGGTCGCACGAAGAGCGGATCGAGGCGGCTAACACGAGCAGTTTACCCACCTTCCGAGCTCTTCGGAGAGATAACACTCCTACTGCTGCATGTCTGAGTGTATTGAGTTCTTGCTTGGGAGCGCTGAGTGCTACAAGACACACTAGCTGCTAACGAGACCGAGCATGAGTGCTTTTCGCCTCGAACCCCTTTCTACGCTATGCATGGGCCTCCTTTTATATGCTAAAGGGTCTCCACAGTGGCAACGTAGACAAGGGTAAAATGGAAAAGGAATTGCGGTTGGTACAACTACCGCACAAAGTATCATACCTAACCCCGACGGCAGGGGACAAAGGCATTAAATGCCCGCCTATGTCGCCCAAATAGTGCAAAAGGACCGCTGGGACGCCACTACTTGCCACGATGGCAATCTTGTCAGCCGCTGCCATCACAAGACCGCTGGTCAGACAGCTCTTGCCCACGCGCTACCGAAAGGTCCTGTATGGCTACACGCTGGTGGATGTGCCGGAGCGCTGGCACAGAGTGGTAGTTTGTCACGGCAAGCGCCTTTGTCATGTCGTTGTCTTGTCGCGTCCGAAGCTTGTCGCCATCGGGCCTCGCTGGACGCGTGGCGCGTCATGGCAAGTTCCTTGAGATGCCTTGTTATCCTTCCGCAAGCTCCTCTTGCCGGGCCTTGTCTCCTTGGCTTGAATACTTTGTTCTTGAATGGCTCCAAAGGAACCACGGAGGACCTTGGCGGTCACCCGCAAGCCTTGCCGCTGGTGTCAGAATCGCCCGGCACAAGTTCGGGATACTAGGGTACCCCTACTCTAGTACACCGACACCCAGTTACGTTGTGACATTTGATAGCACACTAAGTGTTCCTCCGGTATTCGGGAGTTGCATAATTTCATAGTCATAGGAACATGTATAAGTCATGAAGAAAGCAATAGCAATAAACTAAACGATCATAGTGCTAAGCTAACGGATGGGGAATGATGTGATCCCGTTCATCAAATGACAACGCATGTCTATGGCTAGGAAACTTAACCATCTTTGATTAACGAGCTAGTCTAGTAGAGGCATACTATGGACACTCTGTTTGTCTATGTATTCACACATGTACTAAGTTTCCGGTTAATACAATTCTAGCATGATATAATAAACATTTATCATGATATAAGGAAATATAAATAAAAACTTTATTATTGCCTCTAGGGCATATTTCCTTCAGTCTCCCACTTGCACCAGAGTCAATAATCTAGATTACATAGTAATGATTATAACACCCATGGAGTCTTGGTGTTGATCATGTTTTGCTTGTGAGAGAGGCTTAGTCAACGGGTCTGCAAAATTCAGATCCGTATGTATCTTGCAAATCTCTATGTCTCCCTCCTTGACTTGATCACAGATGGAATTGAAGCATCTCTTGATGTGCTTGGTTCTCTTGTGAAATCTGGATTCCTTTGCCAAGGCAATTGAACCAGTATTGTCACAAAAGATTTTCATTGGACCCGATGCACTAGGTATGACATGTAGATCGGATATGAACTCCTTCATCCAGACTCCTTCATTTGATGCTTCCAAAGCAGCGATGTACTCCGCTTCACACGTAGATTCCGCCACAACCCTGTTCTTAGAACTGCACCAACTAACAGCTCCACCATTCAATATAATATGTATCCGGTTTGTGACTAGAGTCATCCGGATCAGTGTCAAAGCTTGCATCGACGTAACCGTTTACGACGAGCTCTTTGTCACCTCCATAAACGATAGTCCTTTTCAGGTATTTCAGGATGTTCTTGACCGCTGTCCAGTCACTACAAAAAAAGACACATCCATGACATTTTGGACCGAGCGAAATTTTTTTCTGTTATACTTATGACACTTCTATGACGATAATTGTGAAAAAACCGGTATCATCATAGATGTGGTGGGCTCCTACTTCTATGACAAAAAATCATGACAAAAAATGGGCTTTTCGTCCTGGGCGGGCCGGAGACGCAGCTGCTTGACATTCTTTGGGTCGTCCATGATGGAAAAAACCGTGGTAGAAGCGAGGGCGAGGAAAATATCGGGGTGTTCCCGGTTACGGTGGGTGGTCGGGGCCGAGCGATGCGTGTTTCTCTCGTACACGCACGCGCGTGGTTGCAAGGCGTTGGGCTCTAACTGAACCCGAGCGAGGCGTTGGGCTCTAACCGAACCCGAGCGATTGCACTGCAGGCTACGCGTTATTGAACCCGAGCGATCGATCGATGGCTGTTAACTGAACTCTATCGAGCGATTCTTCGCCATCGCAGCTAATCAAGCCGATCGATGCTGCCTCGATAAACAAAGGAGCGCTGTTGGGGTTTGACGAACAGTTCCCGGTGGGGGTGAATTAACAGGACCCCGTGGTGTTGCCTCTGGATGAACAGGACCCCGATCGATCGAGTCGGTTGGTGCTGGATGAACAGGACCCCGTGGAGAAATGGATGAACAGGACCACCCCGTGGAGGGCTGGATGAACAGTAGACGGTGGAGGGTTGGATGAACAGTAGCCCGTGGAGGGGTGGTTGGAAAGTAGCCCGTGGAGAGGGCTAGTTGAACAGTAGCCGGTGGAGTAGCGCACGGTGGAGGCTGGATGAACAATAGCCCATGGATGAACAGTCGCAGGTGGAGGCTGGAGGAGGTCGACGGTGGATGAAAGTAGCATGTGGAGGCTGGAGGGTGTCGATGGTGGAGATGAACAGTATCCCATGGAGTCCCGTTTTGCGGTACGCCACACCCCTCCCGATGAACAGGACCCCTGTTTCGACCGTAGCGCTCCAACACAAGTCCGTTTCCTCTGTTTTGTGGTATGCCACACCCCTCCCGATCAACAAGACCCACGCTTCACCACAGGAGGTCCGCTTCTCCGCTTTTTGCGGCACGCCGCACTCCTCCCGATGAACAAGATCTGTTTGACTGTGGCCGGTCGAACACAAGGCAGTTTCCTCCATTCTGCGGTATGCCAGGCCTAGTTTCCATCGGCTGTTCCGTCCAAGCCGGTTGGCTCCCACACGTTCCGTTGCCTCCCGATGAACACGACGCATTCCGTTGCCTCCCCATGAACACGACGCATTCCGTTGCCTCCCCATGAACACGACGACAATGCAGTTTCTCTGTTCCGAGCCAGCCATGTACACGAGCCATGGTCGTACGTACGCGCGAGTAGGTGTTCGAGACCCCGCCCGTATGTACGTAAGTGGCCGTATTTACTTTCTTGAACCCTGGTTGTACGTACGTGTACATGCTACCTGCGCGCCTCTACTACGACACGTGCGCGCCTCTACATCGACTAGTATGTACGTACACGTTCGCGACCAGAATGACAATGCTACATACGCTTCGACCAGGTGGGTCCCGACTGTCAGGCACTTCCTTGCGTGCGAAGATGTAGCTGGTGGGTCCCAGCAGTCAGGGGTGAATCATTTTTTTTTGCCCGGACGCACTTCCTTGCGTGCGAAGATGTAGCTGGTAGGTCCCAGCAGTCAGGGGGGAAACGTTTTTTTCGCGAAATACAGTGGCCCGTCCGGTGGGTCCCCGTTGTCAGGTGCAGGAATAATTATTTTCCACGTAATAAGGAGGCACTTCCTTGCGGCTGCCGTGGACCCAGCTGTCAGCCTCTCCACGTATAGTACTCTTCCGATGGAAGTCGGTCGTTGACCACATTGACCACGCCATGCCGAGAGCACCAAGGCGGTGGACGATGGCGAGGCCTAGGAAGGGGACGACACGGAGCCAGGGAAGACGCGGTAGTGGATGACCACGCGGAGAGGAGTACGAGGGTTCACAGGTTCGACTGCGGTGTGAGGCTGCCATCGCTGCAGAATAACAGGGGGTATGGGTGAGTAGAGGGATGGCCTGGCCAGCGGTGGGAGTAGTAGGGGGCGATGAGGCTGATACGTCTCCAACGTATCTATAATTTTTGATTGCTCCATGCTATATTATCTACTGTTTTGGACAATATTGGGCATTATTTTCCACTTTTATATTATTTTTGGGACTAACCTATTAACTGGAGGCCCAGCCCAGAATTGCTGTTTTTTTTCCTATTTCGGAGTTTTGAAGAAACGGAATATCAAACGGAGTCCAAACGGAATGAAACCTTCGGGAACGTGATTTTCTCACCGAATATGATCTAGGAGACTTGGACCCTACGTCAAGAAAGAAAGGAGGTGGGCACAAGGTAGGGGGGCGCGCCCTCCCCCCCCCCCCTCCCAGGCGTGCCCTCCACCCTCGTGGGCCCCACCTTGATCCACCGACATACTTCTTCCTCCTATATATACCTACGTACCCCCAAAAGATTAGATACGGAGCCAAAAACCTAATTCCACCGCCGCAGCCTTCTGTACCCATGAGATCCCATCTTCGGGCATGTTCCGGAGCTCCGCCGGAGGGGGCATCAACCACGGAGGGCTTCTACATCATCACCATAGCCTCTCCGATGAAGTGTGAGTAGTTTACTTTAGACCTTCGGGTCCATAGTTAGTAGCTAGATGTCTTCTTCTCTCTTTTTGGATCTCAATACAATGTTCTCCCCCTCTCTCGTGGAGATCTATTCGATGTAATCTTCTTTTTGCGGTGTGTTTGTTGAGACCGATGAATTGTGGGTTTATGATCAAGATTATCTATGAACAATATTTGAATCTTCTCTGAATTCTTTTATGTATGATTGGTTATCTTTGCAAGTCTCTTCGAATTATCAGTTTGATTTGGCCTACTAGATTGGTTTTTCTTGCAATGGGAGAAGTGCTTAGCTTTGGGTTCAATCTTGCGGTGTCCTTTCCCAGTGACAGTAGGGGCAGCAAGGCACATATTGTATTGTTGCCATCGATGATAACAAGATGGGGTTTTTATCATATTGCATGAATATATCCCTCTACATCATGTCATCTTGCTTAAGGCGTTACTCTGTTTTCTTGAACTTAATACTCTAGATGCATGCTGGATAGCGGTCCATGAGTGGAGTAATAGTAGTAGATGCAGGCAGGAGTCGGTCTACTTGTCTCGGACGTGATGGCTATATACATGATCATACCTAGATATTCTCATAACTATGCTCAATTCTTTCAATTTCTCGACAGTAATTTGTTCACCCACCGTAAAATACTTATGCTCTTGAGAGAAGCCACTAGTGAAATCTATGGCCCCCGGGTCTATCTTCATCATATTAATCTTCCATCACTTTATTATTGCCTTTGCTTTTTTACTTTGCTTTTATTTTTACCTTGCATCTTTATCACAAAAATACCAAAAATATTATATATCATCTCTATCAGGTCTCACTCTCGTAAGTGACCGTGAAGGGATTGACAACCCCTATTCGCGTTGGTTGCGAGGAGTTATTTGCTTTTTGTAGGTACGAGGGACTCACGTGTAGCCTCCTACTGATTGATACCTTGGTTCTCAAAAACTGAGGGAAATACTTACGCTACTTTGCTGCATCATCCTTTCCTCTTCAAGGAAATCCAACGCAGTGCTAAGGAGGTAGCAAGAAGAATTTCTGGCGCCGTTGCCGGGGAGTCTACGCAAAAGTCAACATACCAAGTACCCATCAAAATCCCTTATCTCCCGCATTACATTATTTGCCATTTGCATCTCGTTTTCCTCTCCCCCACTTCACCCTTGCCGTTTTATTCGCCCTTTTTCCGTTCATCTTTTTGTTTGCCTTGATGTCTTACTTGGCTTGTTTACTCGTTTGGTTGAAATAGTTGAGTATTTATTCCTAAACAGAGAAGCTGATATCTATGGATCATCATCCACTTGCCAATCTTTTTAAGAGATCCAATTATGATGAACCAATTCCTAGTGATTTGGATGCACTAGATTATCTTTATAAGCTTTTGCCTGAAATCCGTAAATCTGAAAATTGTGAAGAAGTGCTTCACGATAGATCTTTGAATAAAAATCATGATTGCAATGATTTTATTAAAAATTCTATTGATGTAAATTATGCTAATAATATGCAAAACCCTAAGCTTGGGGATGCTAGTTTTGCTATGTCCAATAGTCATGATTGGGGAGATTCTTCTTATGATCTTGAAAATTTATTTAAACCCCATGATGAATATAAGATTGATAATAGTGTTTGCAATAATATTGAAAGTGTGTTTAGAAGAGTGTCAACTTTAGATCCCACATATTTGGATAACATTCAATCTTATGAAATTTTTGATAAAAGTGGGCTTGGAGAAATCACAACTTTAGTTAATGATAATCCCACTATTTTGGAAGAGTGTCAACTTCGCAAGCATGTAGAACATGTTGAGCATATGTTATGTGATAGTTATATTGTTGAATTTTCTTATGATCCTATATGTAATTATTATGAGAGAGGAAAATATGGTTATAGAAATTTTCATGTTACTAAATTACCTCTCGTTATGTTGAGATTGCTATTGTTCCTTTCCACTTCCTTGCATATGCTAGTTTTTGCTTGTTGAGATAATTTGTTTGCCTATAACATGCCTATGCATAGGAATTATGTTAGACTTAAGTGTGTTAGTAACATGTTTTATGATGCTCTCTTTGTGCCTCAATTCTTGTCTTTCTTGTGAGCATCATTGAAATCTCAATGCCTAGCTAAAAAGGCTTTAAAGAAAAGCGCTTGTTGGGAGACAACCCAATATTTTTCCTTGCTTCTTAGTAATAAATCTTAGATCTAGAATCTGGTTAGATGTGTTTTTATGTTTTAATTAGTGTTTGTGCCAAGTTAAACCTATAGGATCTTCTTGGATGATAGTTATTTGATCTTGCTGTAATTTCCAGAAACTTTCTGTTCACAAAAACAATTGTTAAAAATCACCAGAACGTGATAAAATAGTGATTCCAATTGCTGCTGATCAATAAACAAATTTCCTAGGTCGTCCTATTTTTTCTGAATTTTTGGAGTTCCAGAAGTTTGTGTTAGTTACATATTACTACAAACTGTTCTGTTTTTGACAGATTCTGTTTTTCGTGTGTTGTTTTCTTATTTTGATGAATCTATGGCTAGTAAAATAGTTTATAAACCATAGAAGAGTTGGAATAAAGTAGATTTAACACCAATATAAATAAAGAATGAGTTAATTACAGTACCTTGAAGTGGTCTTTTGTTTTCTTTCTCTAACGGAGCTCACGAGATTTCTGTTGAGTTTTGTGTTGTGAAGTTTTCAAGTTTTGGATGAAATCTTTTGATGGATTATGGAACAAGGAGTGGCAAGAGCCTAAGCTTGGGGATGCCCATGGCACCCCCAAGATAATCTAAGGACACCAAAAAGTCAAAGCTTGGGGATGCCACGGAAGGCATCCCCTCTTTCGTCTACTTCTATCGGTAACTTTACTTGGAGCTATATTTTTATTCACCACATGATATGTGTTTTGCTTGGAGCGTCTTGTATGATTTGAGTCTTTGCTTTTTAGTTTACCACAATCATCCTTTCTGTACACACCTTTTGAGAGAGCCATACATGAATTGGAATTTGTTAGAATACTCTATGTGCTTCACTTATATCTTTTGAGCTATATAGTTTTGCTCTAGTGCTTCACTTATATCTTTTAGAGCACGGTCGCGGATTTGTTTTATAGAAACTATTGATCACTCATGCTTCACTTAGATTATTTTGAGAGTCTTAAATAGCATGGTAATTTGCTTAAAGATCTTAATATGCTTGGTATTCAAGATTTGTAAAACTTTCTTTTGAGTGCGTTGAATACTAAGAAAAGTTTGATGCTTGATAATTGTTTTGAGATATGAAGATGGTGATATTAGAGTCATGCTAGTTGAGTAGTTGTGAATTTGAGAAATACTTGTGTTAAAGTTTGTGATTACCGTAGCATGCACGTATGGTGAACCGTTATGTGATGAAGTCGGAGCATGATTTATTTATTGATTGTCTTCCTTATGAGTGGCGGTCGGGGACGAGCGATGGTCTTTTCCTACCAATCTATCCCCCTAGGAGCATGCGTAATACTTTGCTTTGATAACTTGTAGATTTTTGCAATAAGTATATGAGTTCTTTATGACTAATGTTGAGTCCATGGATTATACGCACTCTTCTTCCTTCCACCATTGCTAGTCTCTCTAACACCGCGCACTTTTCACCGGTATCATACACCCACCATATACCTTCCTCAAAACAGCCACCATACCTACCTATCATGGCATTTCCATAGTCATTCTGAGATATATTGCCATGCAACTTTCCACCGTTCCGTTTATTATGACACGCTCCATCATTGTCATATTACTAGCATGATCATGTAGTTGACATCGTATTTGTGGCAAAGCCACCGTTCATAATTCTTTCATACATGTCACTCTTGATTCATTGCACATCCCGGTACACCGCCGGAGGCATTCATATATAGTCATTTTTTGTTCTAAGTATCGAGTTGTAATTATTGAGTTGTAAGAAAATAAAAGTGTGATGATCATCATTTTCAGAGCATTGTCCCGAGTGAGGAAAAGGATGATGGAGACTATGATTCCCCCACAAGTCGGGATGAGGCTCCGGACTAAAAAAAAGAGGCCATAAAAAAAAGAGAAAAGGCCCAAACAAAAAAAATGAGAGAAAAAGAGAGAAGGGACAATGTTACTATCCTTTTACCACACTTGTGCTTCAAAGTAGCACCATGATCTTCATGATAGAGAGTCTCTCATTTTGTCACTTTCATATAATAGTGGGAATTTTTCATTGTAGAACTTGGCTTGTGTATTCCAATGATGGGCTTCCTCAAAATGCCCTAGGTCTGCAACGTATCTATAATTTTTTATTGCTCCATGCTATATTATCTACTGTTTTGGACAATATTGGGCTTTATTTTCCACTTTTATATTATTTTTGGGACTAACCTATTAACCGGAGGCGCAGCCCAAAATTGCAGTTTTTTGCCTATTTCAGAGTTTCGGAGAAACGGAATATCAAACGGAGTCCAAACGGAATGAAATCTTCGGGAACGTGATTTTCTCGCCGAATATGATCCAGGAGACTTGGACCCTACATCAAGAAAGAAAGGAGGTGGGCACGAGGTAGGGGGCGCGCCCTCCCCCCCCCCCCCCTGTGTGTGCCCTCCACCCTCGTGGGCCCCACCTTGCTCCATCGACGCATTTCTTCCTCCTATATATACCTACGCACCAAACGATCGACACGGAGCCAAAACCTAATTCCACCGCCAAGATCCTTCTCAGCACTACACGAGATCCCATCTTGGGGCCTGTTCCGGAGCTCCGTCGGAGGGGGCATCAACCACGGAGGGCTTCTACATCATCACCATAGCCTCTCCAATGAAGTTTGAGTAGTTTACCTAAGACCTTCGGGTCCATAGTTAGTAGCTAGATGGCTTCTTCTCTCTTTTTGGATCTCAATACAATGTCCCCCCCCCCTCTCTCGTGGAGATCTATTCGATGTAATCTTCTTTTTGCGGTGTGTTTGTTGAGACCGATGAATTGTGGGTTTATGATCAAGTTTATCTATGAACAATATTTGAATCTTCTCTGAATTCTTTTATGTATGATTGATTATTTTTGCAAGTCTCTTCAAATTATCAGTTTGGTTTGGCCTACTAGATTGGTTTTTCTTGCAATGGGAGAAGTGCTTAGCTTTGGGTTCAATCTTGCGGTGTCCTTTCCCAGTGATAGTAGGGGCAGCAAGGCACGTATTGTATTGTTGCCATCGAGGATAACAAGATGGGGTTTTTATCATATTGCATGAATTTATCCCTCTACATCATGTCATCTTGCTTAAGGTGTTACTCTGTTTTCTTGAACTTAATACTCTAGATGCATGCTGGATAGCGGTCGATGAGTGGAGTAATAGTAGTAGATGCAGGCAGGAGTCGGTCTACTTGTCTCGGACGTGATGCCTATATACATGATCATACCTAGATATTCTCATAACTATGCTCAATTCATCAATTGCTCAACAGAATTTGTTCACCCACCGTAAAATACTTATGCTCATGAGAGAAGCCACTAGTGAAATCTATGGCCCCGGTCTATCTTCATCATATTAATCTTCCATCACTTTATTATTGCCTTTGCTTTTTACTTCGCTTTTATTTTTACCTTGCATCTTTATCACAAAAATACCAAAATATTATCTATCATCTCTATCGATCTCACTCTCGTAAGTGACCGTGAAGGGATTGACAACCCCTATTCGCGTTGGTTGCAGGAGTTATCTGCTTTGTGTAGGTACGAGGACTCGCGATAGCCTCCTCTTTGGATTGATACCTTGGTTCTCAAAATCTGAGGGAAATACTTACGCTACTTTGCTGCATCATCCTTTCCTCTTCAAGGATCCAACGCAGTGCTCAAGAGGTAGCAAAGGCCTCCGCGGCATCACAGCCGGCCACGGGAGGCAGGAGCATGCGGCCCGACCGGCGCTGCTTTGGGTGGCTGGAGCAAGAAGACCAGAGGTTGAAGAAGCACTAAGGCCGTTGGATAGACATCGTACGGTCACTGGAGCTAGAATCGTTCATATTGACTAAGTTGACAAAGCACTCCGTCCCCGTCAACTTAGTAGGCCCACAAGTCAGCCTCCCACCAAGGTGGGTCCCAACTAGCAGGGGGAGTATTCATTTTTTTGTGCGTAATAAGGAGGCACTTCCAATGGGTCCGAGCTGACAAATGGGGAACATTTTTTCATGAAATACGGTGGTCTGTCCGTGGGTCCCAAGCAATGGGGAAACATTTTTTCAAGGAATACGGTGGCCCGTTCGGTGGGTCCCTGCTGTCAGATGGAGGAATAATTACTTTCTGCGTAATAAGCAGGCACTTCCTTGCGGCTGTCGTGGACCCAGCTGTCAGCCTCTCCACGACAGTACTCTTCCGATGGAAGCCATTCCTTGACCATGTTGACCACGCCGCACCGAGAGCACCAGGGCGGTGGATGACGACAAGGCCTAGGAAGGGGACGACACGGAGCCGGGGAAGACGCGGCAGTGGATGCCCACGCGGAGAGGAGTATGAGGGTTCACTGGTTCCGCTGCGGTGTCAGGCTGCCCTCGCCATAGAATAACAGGGGGTGTGGGTGAGTAGAGGGATGCCCTGCCCAGCGGTGGGAGTAGTAGGGGGCGGTGAGGCCTGCACGGGAGGCGGGAGCAGGCGGTCCCGCCGGCGCTGGATTTGGCGGCTGGAGCAAGAAGATCAGAGATTGAAGAAACACGACGGCCGTTGGATTGACATCCAATGGTTACGTCTGCTAGAATCGTTTGTTGACGTATATAATAACTAAAAAAATCTTGCATACACGTCAACTTAATAGGCCCATAAGACAGACCATTCCCTCTTTTTTTCAATAATTTATATATAGCTCATTGTGACTTCTTATGCAATTTATTGCAGTCCGTTTTTTGGGTTGGCCAGGGCCAATTTCGCATATTTCTGTGGGTTCCAAACTATTTTTAATACCGAAATGTCAAGCCAGATTTAAAGTACTTTGAAGATATATTTAAATTAGGTCAATGCCCAGTGAAATAGGAATCTGAAAATGTGAAAGAATTCCGAAACTATAAAGTAATTGCCAATTTGTCATCTGTTTTTATATTTACAACCCATTTCATATTACTTTCAAGAGTTGCAGGCGTCTTGAAAGAGTTGCAGCCCATCAGGGCATAGAAAAATAAATAGGCCTGGATTGGGTATTCTTCAGAAAAAATAAACTGGGCTCATTTTCACAAAGAAAAAATAGCTGGGCTGGTCACATGGTGAACATAAAATATAAGCCTGGGCTAGATTGGCCACATCCTAGTTCAAACCCTGCTCCGTCTCACCAATAACAAAAAAATATTGCTCGAGCAGCTACGTCCCAGGTGTCAGCCGATCTTGTGTTGATCTCTTGTCCGTTGACTATATACGCTCACAATGTCGTGGGTCCCAGATGTCAGGAAAACACTAGGAGGAAGCATTTTATTTTCCCACACGCTGACATGGTGGGCTTGTAATGTCATCCTCTCCACGTACTTCTGCCGATTCCTGTTGTTTGTTGACCATGTTGACAACGCAAGAGGGCGGCGCCGCGGCAAGCGCACCAAAGCGCGCGGAGGACGACGGCGAGGCCTCGGACGTCGGCTTTAACAATTTAGGAGACGGTGGGGCGGCGATGCGTGCGCTGAGGCGCAGCCAGCCGTGGGAGGCGGAAGCAGGTGGCCCCGCCGGCGCTGGTTTGGTTTTCGCGGCTGGAGGAAGACAGGACTGAAGAAACACGACGGACTGTAAAAGCAGCAGGAGTACTTAACAATCTTAACTTAAACCAGCAGGGGCACTTAAACAACCATAGCTGAAAGCAGTATGAGTACTTATATAGATTCAACCGTACAAAGCACGCCTCGAATAGTGCTACTTTGCCTACAGTTAACCAAGGGTGAGGCCGCCAAGCCCCAGATCAAGGCCCAGGCGCCACCCCGCGCATCCACAACCTTCTGAAAGCGGCTTCATCTCGCAATGTGGTCAATAAACAGGATATTCGCTTTAGAGCCATGGAAAAGCAGGAACATAATCTTCTGTCCTATTCTCCAAGAAGGACGGGCCTTCATTATTTGAGACCATCCATGAATAAGTATCTTTTCACCTCCAAGGGGAATGGAGTAGGTTGACATAAACATCATGTTGTGACCAAGCACAAGTCTAACCCGACCATGGTCAGGCATCTGTATAGGAACAATATAACTGGGCAGTTTCTGTTTCAAGAAGATCACAACTATAAAACTGTGTATAAGCAATAGTTTATGAACAACATATATAACAAAAACAACTCGCATCAGAAGTTTCTCGACACGCTTGGACCTGTTCAACGAGTGCAGCGATGGCACACATATCCCACGTGGCCTTCCACCATTGAAACACCCCACAAGGACCTCAAGACGATCAATAAAGTGTAGGAACTTGTGGATGTCGTCCTGACCAACTTTAGTGCCATCGAGAACAGCCTAGTTGTTACGTATCAACAAACGAGCAGCCTGCTTAACTCTGAAAAAACCTACACGTGCCACCAATTATAAGAGAATATTATTTAGAAGTAGCATCTTCGTGAGAGATTCATTGCTACTTCTAAAGTTAAATTGTGATTAGTTAGATGTAATAGGTGGATTAAGAAGTAATCGAGGCAACAAGCAAGAACCAGATACAAAACTAACATGGATGAACAATTGGAGCACGTCGGGTGGAAGATCACAAAGAAGATGAGACCATGTTCGCTATTTCCATCAACATTCGTGGCGCCAACTTTCAGTCAGTAACACTTGAGAAAGTTTATCAAAGTTCGCCATAAAAAGCAGCGATCTTCTTGGTTCATGAACCCAACTCGGAACTTATATCCATGGCTTGTCTTCACTGTGACCATTAAACTGGTGTATTCAGTTATGGCAAGGCCGAGCATCTTGAGTACATGTGTTCTGACAGAGCAAATAATGCACTGCAGGAAAAATAACCTTTTCCATCGTTGAATAACCTTTGTGTTGTTTGTTCATGTAATCAATCAAACCATTTGTTTTAGAGATCATGTAATAATTGTTTTTTTGTTTTTGGTTTGTAATTTTTTTAGCACAAGTCTGTATTAATTGATAAGACTCGGAGACATTTCATTTTGATTGCTGTGCCAGACCTACAAATATGCCAATCAGGCTGAATGTGCATTCAGCAATAATAGTAGTATAGATGGACCATAAGTGGCACGCATCGGGAAGGGCCAAAATCCTGTAGTAGCTTGGCTAAAAAAAGGATGTTGTTGTAGCAAAGAAAAGTACAGCGGCCTGGCTTATGTATGTTAGTTGATATTATTGATCCATATACTCTATAAGTGTTTATATGTCTGTTAGTTCTGTACATTCTTGGTTGATTGACTCGGTATTTGAATCTTGATACATCGCTTGCATACATATCTAAATGGGAGTACACATTATGCTGCGTGTGACATTTGAGTTGGACATGAAGTGTTCCAAATATTCGAATTCACCTTAAACTGGATTCTAGCTTCTGGATTTGAGTGTCGGCATTTGTAAACCATATTCATATATGACAGTGGAATACATCTTTGTCGTCCTTTTGAAGATCTATAAAAACACATAGAATGATTTATAAAGATTCAGTATAGGAATACAAAATGGATTCAATTTAGTTGCTGTGGTAAACGTGGATGCTTATTGTCCGAAAATTCGAAAGAAGCGGCAAAATGTCCACTCCCACATCGGCTGCCCGAAGCCAAGTGTTTGGGAGATGGAAATTATTGTCTACCCATTACAGGGACAATCCATCGACCCGATTTCCACTGCTCTAAATAGGGGTAGGATAGTAACTTCAATTAGACGTGACACGACCGCCTCTGAGCCCATTCCGACATGGTGGACACCAAACATGGGCGGCAAAACACATTTGATTCAAGCTCGTCCGAAATACCTCTGTTTCTCCCTCCATTTCCCCATTCATACACGATGGGCGGCAAAACAAACTCGACTCGGCCGAAATCGATGTAGACAAATATTTTCAATAGGGGCAGGTTTGTAACTTCACTCAGACGTGACACAACCGCCCTACCTGTCAGCCCCATTCATACACCGTGGGCGCCAACCACCCTCTCCTCGCCTGAAATCGCTCTGGGCAAAAATTGGCGAGATGCGAGATCACCGTCCTATCCCCAACCGATGAGACGTCCAAATTTTAAACGGGGGCTAAGTTCGTAACTTTCCCATATTTCAGACAGGCGCGTCCCAAAAACATGGTTCCCCGTATCTCTCCCTCCATTTTCCCATTCATACACCGTCCGCGCTAGAACATCATCCCCACACCAGCCTCTGTCCGCCACCCCATCCATCGCCGCCGTCCTCCACCACATCCATCGCCGCCGTCCTCCACCACATCCATCGCCACCGTCCTCCACCATGCCGGAGCGCCTACCAAGACCGCGTCGTCCACTGCTAGAGATGGACGTTTCTCATCCACGGCGATGGACCAAGAGCCTTGCATCATGTCCTCTCGCTTCATCGGTGTCGTCGTCCTCTTTGGCGGGGCCGCTCACACGACCTTCTCTTCCACCGCAACGGGGCTTATCCCCCGATGCACCTGTCTACCGTCGCAGATCTGCTTCAACACCATTGACAGCCATCGCACCCCCGATGCCTACACGGCGCCGCAAGAGAGGTGGTACTTCATATCTCCTCAACTTTTTGATCTCAACCAGAAAATAGATCTTAACTTGGTTACTCTACTTTATTTTCAGCTCTTAGAATTTAGTTCTTAGTTCGAAGAAAACAATGGCTGCTAAATATCATTTCTCCGGTTTCCCCCTTTTGTGATCACTATACGATCAGAATACGTGCTTCGTGTCATAATAGCACTACTCGACCCATCAAGCTAAACAAGCTTAGTTGTTCAAATACAAATCTGATATTATTAAAACAGATTCGTTTAATTGGTCAACTAAATGATCCTAAATTAGTTCCGAAAATGCATGTTTTCCGCTCGGGTGTGTATCTCTACAGGGTGCCCACGGTGGGCCGGCCCACCCTGGGATTTTCTGTTGTCCCAGGCCCCGATTCCCCTCGTTTCGCCAAGCGCTTCGATCACTACTACCTCAGCCGCTTTGCCTGCTTGGCGACTTGCCGTCCCCGGACGGCATGACTCTAGGAGGAGACACCGGACTAACAGGAGGTCAGGAGCCGCTCTCCCAACAGCGTCACCGCTGGCCGGGCGCGTCGCCGTGCCTACCTTCCCAGTCCGTTCAGGGCTCAGGCATGCAGCACCCACTAAGCCAACCGGATTTATCCTGAGATAAGTCCTCAACACTCAGCAGCCACTCCTCATCACCCATTTTCTAATTGATTCATTACTCATTAGGCAGGACTATCATTAGGGTTTGTTGTGTGCTCAGTGCTACCTACACTTAATGGTTCAGATGTATTTCGGTAATATTTAGTACTTGTAAAGTTCACAGGGTTTTCAAAATTCCGGCCCTAGGAATAGACACTAGTCATTTTGGATTGTTGGTCGTAGTGACATTGACCCAGATTACTACTGCAAGCCAGGTTTGTTGACAATTTTACTTGTCTTTCTTACTCATTCGATATAATATCCAATTATTCACGTCGATTAGTTGCAAACAATAAGTGCTAGACAAACTTCTTGATTCAGATTTTGGATGGTCTCTTACTGCAGTTACAATTCCGCATACTTGTCCTAGTAAGCTCACAAGTAAATGATTGATTCACTACATCTATGCTTGCCTTGTCATATTTGTTGTCAATATTCTTTTAGGGTGGACCACTCTGTTTCTAAATACTCCAACCGTAGACATGAGTGAATAGTGTTTCTCTATGTGATCTCTTCCATCATGTGTGGGCAACGAACACTGCATTGTATAGAAAGAAAGTGTCATTTCCATCTTTTACATAGGCTTCGATCTTTTATGTGGAATACAATCTGCCTACTTGCTTTGTGTCGCACTACCAACACTCCACCCTTGAAGCTAAACATTATGCCACTCATAATTCCTTAGTTTATTTGTTCAAATACGAATTTCATATGATTCTAATGTTCCTACTTCAGTTTTGAAATGTGTATCCACTGTTATAGAGACATAAGGGTTTGTATTTCGTGTGTGTCCGTCAAGACGGTTGGGGGTGAACTTTGCATATGCAGGGGTTTATAGGGAGACACTCTTGAGTTGAATCCACAATGCATTCCATAGATAATCTGACTACTTTTTATGTTTACATGAATCTCAGATTCTGAACAGCATCATAATGATTATGAGCTTGCGCGCATGAAAAGAATAAAGCAGAACAATGCCATGGCTGTCAAACTTGGCATTAAGGGACTGAAATCAAGTCTAGATGCAATGCAACGCAGACGCTCTCCACCTCCAGATTCATGCTCATAATATGATCCTAACAGTGATTCTGAGCTAGAGGGAGACCTAAGTCAATGTAGCTCCCTAGTGGAGGAGTCAGAGGAAGATGCCCTATCTTATTCACCCATCAAGGTGCTTGCTCTAACTTTCCAAGGTTATATTTGTCGCACATATCTTGCAACTGATGCTTTGCATTGCTTCTACTTTGTTGAACTGCCATTAGCTTAGTTTACACATCGTGTATGTGAATACGCCCTGTCTATCCATTTTCAGTACATATTCCATCTGTCATCATACCATATTTATCCATTCAAATGTTGTTCTTGTGTATCAGACGTTCAAAAGGAAGAGGGTGATTGCTGATAGTGGAGGAGCACAAGCAAAGTATTTGGAAAAGGTAGTGGCACCTGATAAATCAAATAGCCCATTAGGTGTAGTTGCAATATCACCTGACCCACAAAACAGCCCAACTCTAGTAGACTCTAGCCCTACTACACTAGTCATTTCTGATGCCCCAACTCAGCAGACCCCAACTGCAGCAAACATTATGATTATGCCAGTTGACATAGCACCAGCTCTACGATGCAAAACCACCATTCCAGCAAAGAGTGCACCAAATCCAGTTGCCAAATCCCTTTTCGAACCAGAGAGAGCCCCAATTGCAGCAAATAGGACCCCTGTTCCATTTCTTCCCAGTTCAGAAGAAAAAGCTTATATTGTTGTCAGGAACTTTGTGCGCATCTTTCCTTCATGGAAAGATTATACCGCAGACACAGAACAATTTCTAGTCTTCCTCCGCAACTTACGCGTAAGTAATGTACTAATGTTATTCATGGTCATTACTGCATATGTTTCTGCTGACAGAAGACACGAGATTTCATTCTTTTAAATAGGCGAGGACCAAACTGGATTGTGAAGACGAGCAAGGGTTGGTTGCACTTTTCATGCACTCATTGATGAAGTATCGTTCCTACCTAAGGCAAGCACACTTCGATGGCAAGCCTCTAAGCGAAATTTCTGTAAAGTCTCCGGTGCTACATTTATCCGACGGTGACTGGAATAATCTTGTTACACATTGGTCTCGGCTGTAGCGTAAGGTACTATCTATGATATCACATCACAATTTGAACTACGTTCCTGCATTTGCCTTAATGTCTCACTTGTACGAAAAAGGTTAGCAGAAGAACATTCATTCTCAAGGGACCACAGAATCTCGCAACTATACTACACACTGCATTGCTCTTGTGAGTACCTCTTGCCCTGTATGACCATACTTACTTTCATAGTCGTTTGATTATGTAGCATCACTGCACATGTTAGCCTCCTTATCGTCCATTTGGTGGACATTATAAGATCTGTATGGACTCCTACATAAATTTAGAATCAACCCAATGCTTTTGAAGAGGTTTAGCTCTGCAGTCCTCTTGTAAGACTGAACGTCATCTATCACTATACTTACATTAACAGCTACTCCCTCTGTCCCATAATATAAGAACGTTTTGTACAGTACACTAGTGTTCAAAACACTCTTGTATTATGGGAAGAGGGATTGGTTCGTTGTGTAGCATTCTGCATCTTATCTCCCTCGCCCACCATTTACTAAAAAAGATCAGATCTATATTTAATCTTACCAAAAAGTAGAATACACAGACAATGTCAGTGTAGAAGTGTAGCCCATTGCTCTTGTCAGTACATTTTGTCCTGTAATGCTTGTACTTCCAGGGATTGGTAGTTGATTATGTAGCATCAATCTGCATCTTATCTTCATTATCATCTATCCCTTCCAGTATTATCATATCTATAATTACTCTCTACAAAATGTAGAGTACAGGCAATGCTTATGAAGAAGATTATGTGCTGAAATTCTTGAGTTATCCTTCCCTTGACATGGAAAAGGGAATTATAAAGCCGGTGTTAACTGTTAATGTAAGTCAGTCCTTCTAAAGCCTTTATCCTCAACTGCTGTTTAATTTGCTCATACTCCCTATCGTTTACTGCTGTTTAGTTTGCTGTTTCTACCAAAATGCATCTTCGCAACAACCGTAAGTTCTAAGTTTTACTTGTAAAACCAAATTCCTTATTCATACCATGCACATTACTCAATACTCCCTATATGTATGCTTGTTTTTGTGGATCTATAATCCAGTGTGTGGTGAAGCAGCCCACGTTTGCACCTTGTCATCTCCTATTTTATCTTACTGATGTGGTTGATGATATGAACAACATGCCATGCACATTAACCAAAATAGATACAATGATTTTTACTTGCCCTTCATCTATGCTTGTTATGTTGACATGGTAATCCAGTAGTGTGGTGAAGCTCCCATTATGAACAATGCCAAATTATGCTATTGATATTTTGAACTTACTCTTTATTTTCTAATTTGAAATTGGATGGAATTGACAACACAATTATCATCTTTTTTTATACACGTGCAAAACTTGTCATCTCTCTGCTTTGTTTCAGGGTGATATGCCTGATGGCATGCACAAGTCTGCTGAAAGCTGTATATTGCAGCAAAGAAGGCAAAACATCTTGAAGATAGCGAGACAACCCCAAAGTCTTGTCTTGATGCAGTGTTCAAGTTACTTGAGACTAGCAGTCCGACAAGCTCACGGAATTTGTTATCTGAATCAGTTCGACTTCTTCAGTCCCAAGTTCTAGCAGAAAGGCATTCTGCAACTCAACTTCGATTGAAGTCCTATCTCTAAGAAAGATTGCAGAGAACACCAATGAGAACCTCATCGCTAAACAACAACACCTGGAAGCTATGACCGACATGCTAGGCTGGTCTCACAGCCTTGCTCAGCAGCTTGCGCAGCAGTTCCCGCGCAAGGCTAACCTTTCTTGAACTGTCTTGGAAGTGGTCTTGGTTCAGTATTATTTTTTTACGCTGCAATGGTGCCCCGTGTTTGTAATCTGCTTCTTCGTTGCGCGTTATGATCACTGTGGCGAACTTCGATGCCCAGTGGATGTAATATACCATAAATCCTTTATTGTATAGTGTAGGTTTATTCTTAGTTACTATGCCGTAATTTATTTATTGTATAGAGTAGGTTTGTTCTTAATTCCTACTAGTTACTGCCATCATTCGCTATCTAAAAAAAATCAGATGTAGTCGACCGAGCCGAAACATTCGCCTCTAAAGGGCCTGGTGTTTAGCGGGCCACAATTGGGACGGCCTGCATCTTTCTTGGGCCCGAATCATTGGGGCCTTCACACTTTGCGCGAGGCCCACAACTTACACCGGCCTATATTTTAGTTGGGCCTTTTGTGGACCCAGCGCTTAGTTTGGCCCAGGTAGCGTTGGGCCATTAAAAGGCTGAATATTGTACTGGCCTGTTACGGCCCAGATGAAACCATGGGCCTTTAGCAGGCCGAAATGCATATTGAGCCTCAATTTTCACTAGTCGTCGACGGGCCTTCAGCAGGCTGAAATGTAGACCGGGTCTTTTTGGGCCCAGTTATATCACGGGCAGTTACCAGGCCGAAACATATCTAGGGCCTTAGTTGGCCCACTGATATCATGGGCCTTTAAGAGCTGAAAGCTTAGTACAGACATCAACGGGCCGAATTATGTGACAGGCCTTTAATAGGCCCAAAGTCACGTTGGGCTTAACTGTTGCCACCTTTATCACGGGCCGTTAGTGGGCCCGATGTCCTGTCGGACCATATATGGCCCATGGGCAGCACGGGCCATTCCCAGGCCGAAAGTCACACCGGGCTGAAATGGGCCCATGTCTACATCGGGCCTCTAACAGGCTGAAAGTCACTGGGCTATAATTGGGCCCAAATATTCGGTGAACAATTAACAGGCCAGATCTAGCTTCGGGTCGTAAATGGGCCCAAATATTCTGTGAACAATTAACAGGCCAGATCTGGCTTCGGGCCGTAAATGGGCCTTTATTAAGTAGGACGTTATTGGGCTGGCCCACTAGTACCTGAGTAAGTACTACGGGCCTTTGACTGGGCCGGCCTTTTTAACCTATATGGGCCTCTGTTGGGCCGTGCCACGTGTCGACGTATCATGGGTGCTTTGGGTCCAATGAGTGGATGACATCTATCCCAACGGTCAGCCGACACGTGTTTCCTCTAGCCAATGATGATTTTCCACGTGGAAAATCCCCATTGGTCGGGGCTGTTAACGGGTTATTGGATCCAAAATCGGACCTGATAGTTTAACGGTGTTCCATTACGGTGGATGCCACGTGTCGGTCACCCTTGACGAAAGCACTTCTGTGACGCGCGATTTATCGTCATGGAAGTGGACACTTCCGTGATGATAATTTTGGTAATGTCATGGAACACTTCTACGATAGCACAGGTATGACTATCTTGATTTTGTCATAAATTTGTCATGGATGTACATGCATGACAGAAAACGTGACCTACTGTGATAAACACGTATCATCATGGAAGTGTATTTTTTTTGTAGTGAGTGATCCACTCCTAGATTACTTTGGTACCTCCCTGCTAAACTAATAGCAAGGGAGACATCAGGTCTGGTACACAACATTGCATACATGATAGAACCTATGGTTGAAGCATAGGTAATGACTTTCATTTTCTCTCTATCTTCTGTAGTGGTCGGGCATTGAGTCTGCCTCAACTTCACACCTTGTAACATAGGCAAGAACCATTTCTTTGCTTGATCCATTTTGAACTTCTTCAAAACTTTATCAAGATATGTGCTTTGTGAAAGTACAATTAAGCGTCTTGATCTATCTCTATAGATCCTGATGCCCAATATATAAGCAGCTTCACCGAGGTCTTTCATTGAAAAATTCTTATTCAAGTATCCTTTTATGCTATCCAGAAATTCAGTATCATTTCCGATCAACAATATGCCATCCACATATAATATCAGAAATGCTACAAAGCTTCCACTCACTTTCTTGTAAATACAGGCTTCGCCAAAAGTCTGTATAAAACCATATGCTTTGATCACACTATCAAAGCATATTCCAACTCCGAGATGCTTGCACCAGTCCATAAATGGATCGCTGGAGCTTTCACACTTTGTTAGCACCTTTTGGATCGACAAAACCTTCTGGTTGCATAATATACAACTCTTCTTTAAGATATCCATTAAGGAATGCAGTTTTGACATCCATTTGCCAAATTTCATAATCATAAAATGCGGCAATTGCTAACATGATTCAAACGGACTTAAGCATCGCTACGAGTGAGAAGGTCTCATCGTAGTTAACTCCTTGAACTTGTTGAAAACCTTTTGCAATAAGTCAAGCTTTATAGACAGTAACATTACCGTCAGCATCAGTCTTCTTCTTGAAGATCCATTTATTCTCTATGGCTTGCCGATCATTGGGCAAGTCAACCAAAGTCCACACTTTGTTCTCATACATGGATCCCATCTCAGATTTCATGGCCTCAAGCCATTTCGCGGAATCTGGGCTCATCATCGCTTCCTCATAGTTCGTAGGTTCGTCATGGTCAAGTAATATGACTTTCAGAACAGGATTACCGTACCACTCTGGTGCGGATCTTACTCTGGTTGACCTACGAGGTTCAGTAGTAACTTGATCAGAAGTTTCATGATCATCATCATTAGCTTCCTCACTAATTGGTGTAGGAATCACCGGAACTGATTTCAGTGATGAACTACTTTCCAATAAGGGAACATGTACAATTACCTCATCAAGTTCTACTTTCCTCCCACTCACTTCTTTCGAGAGAAACTCCTTCTCTAGAAAGGATCCATTCTTAGCAACGAATATCTTGCCTTTGGATCTGTGATAAGAGGTGTACCCAACAGTCTCCTTTGGGTATCCTATGAAGACACATTTGTTCGATTTGGGTTCGAGCTTATCAGGTTGAAGCTTTTTCACATAAGCATCGCAGCCCCAAACTTTAAGAAACGACAACTTGGGTTTCTTTCCAAACCACAGTTCATATGGTATCGTCTCAACGGATTTAGATGGTGCCCTATTTAACGTGAATGCAGCTGTCTCTAAAGCATAACCTCAAAAGGATAGCGGTAAATCAGTAAGAGACATCATAGATCGCACCATATCTAATGAAGTGCGGTTACGATGTTCGTACACACCATTACGCTGTGGTGTTCCGGGTGGCGTGAGTTGCGAAACTATTCCGCATTGTTTCAAATGAAGACCAAACTCATAACTCAAATATTCACCTCCACGATTAGATCGTAGAAACTTTATTTTCTTGTTACAATGATTTTCCACTTCACTCTGAAATTCTTTGAACTTTCCAAATGTTTCAGACTTATGTTTCATCAAGTAGATATACCCATTTCTGCTCAAATCATATGTGAAGGTCAGAAAATAATGGTACCCGCCGCGAGCATCAGCACTCATCGGACCGCATACATCAGTATGTATTATTTCCAATAAGTATGTTGCTCGCTCCATTGTTCCGGAGAACGGAGTCTTAGTCATCTTTCCCATGAGGCATGGTTCGCAAGCATCAAGTGATTCATAATCAAGTGATTCCAAAATCCCATCAGCATGGAGTTTCTTCATGCGCTTTACACCAATATGACCTAAACGGCAGTGCCACAAGTAAGTTGCTGTCAGGACCCCGATTCCAAGTCACATTGATCTAGCCGGCAACACCTCATATCACTTTGGGGCCTCACGCACGGTATTCCCACGGGTGTCGCCTTATCATGGCCCGGGACCGTTTGCGCCTTTTGGCTCACGTATATGATAGTGTCGCTAGCATCCATATGACAGAGAACTCGGGCCGACATGGCTAGTCGTGAACCCAAAGCGGCACTAACCCATGGGGACAGGCATACATGAATCAACTCGAGCATGTCGGTCGCCAGCGCGTGTGAATCCGGGCTGTAGCATCGGGCTAACAGACTCGGGAACCCGGGCTGTAGCAGGCTAGGCAGGACTCGGATGTCACCGCGTGACATTTCCCGAAGGATGTACATAGGAACGAAGTGAAACACATGCCGGCCTGTCAAGCGTCCTGAGCAGTAGTGCTGGGCTAGCAGGACTCCGGTGAACCGGGCTGTAGCGGACTACTATGGCTCAAGGAAGCACTAGACTATATTTCCCCATAAGAGAGGCTGCCAAGCATAAACAACTAGATTGTCGGATCCCACACATACCAAGCATTTCAAACATACACACAATATGCTCGATGTGTGTAAATACAACATGGCATCACAACATAACTCTACGACTCAAGTATTTATTCATTAGGCTCCGAGGAGCGAGATATTACAAACATGGGTCTCATGACCCAACATACAGAGTATACAAGCAACAAGCACAAGCGGAAGCTAAAGATGTCTGAGTACAGACATCTACAAATGAAAAAGGCTGAGAAGCCTGACTATCTACCAGATCCTGCCGAGGGCACAAGATCGTAGCTGAGGTAACAAGCTAAACGTCGAAGTCCACACGGAACTACTAGCGAGACTGACGTCTCTCTGCAAAAACATAAATTAAGAAAACGTGAGTACAAATGTACCCAGCAAGACTTACATCAGAACTAGCTACATATGCATCAGTATCAACAAGGGGTGGTGGAGTTTAACTGCAGCAAGCCATCTTTTACTCGGTGGCTATCCTAAACTACGACTGCAATGTAACTCTTTGAGGTGGCGCACACGAGTCCACATATTCACCATATCAATACACCGCTATGGTTCCGCTTCCGTCTCCCTACGAGAACGCCATCCATAGCACTCACGCTTATCTTGCGCATTTTAGAGTATCCACTTTCACTTGTCTATGAACCGCATGCAGGCAACCCGAAGTCCTTTACATGGACACGGCTATTCAATAGATCATATTAACCCCGCAGGGTGTACTTCTTCACACACGCTCTCGCCACTTACCGCCATGTACACGACGTGTATCTCGGCAACCTTCAAGCGAAAGCTTTGGTGAGGAGTCGGCCACGACCGACTAACCACACAAGTCTCTCGTCCAGGTTTATCGCCTATTCGGGTTCCATCCGCAAGGAGATCCGGCGGTGCCGCCACGGCCCCAAACGATGTGTGCAGGGTTCCCAAGGCCACCTCGACGGGTGGATCTATGCTTGGTACACCGTGCCACGGTGCCTAGTCATCCCAAGCCCACCTGCACGGGTGCCACTTGGTAGACTACTAACACTACCTACAAACACCGAAACTAGTTGCAACTCCCGGACGTAGATCAGGTTGATTAATAAGTCGAGAGGGCACTTAAGCATTCCAATGCGTGGTAGTAACTGTTCATGGATCACAAACACAGAACTCAGTTCCTGAGGACGGTTTCAATGAGACAAACACCATGTACTCCTACATGGCCTCTCACCGCTACCTTTACCAAATCGTGTTCACACATTTAGACCACACACAAGGGACATGTTCACACACCTCCAATTCATCCCGATGAATCGGACTGACTCAACTCTAAGCGATGAGTGCATGACAAACAAGCATGAATGAGTAGGCACATCAGGGCTCAAACAACTCCTACTCATGCTAGTGGGTTTCATCTATTTACTGTGGCAATGACAGGTCATGCAGAGGATAAAGGGGTTCAACTACCGCAGCAAATAACAGATGAATCATTGTTGTCCTAATGCAGTAAAAGAGAGCAGGAGTGAGAGAGTGGGATTGTATCGAAATGAACAAGGGAGTTTTGCTTGCCTGGCACTTCTGAAGATAATATAGCTCTTCATCAGTGTCATCGATCACATAGTCGGAACCACGTCTATCGAGAGGGGACAAACACCGGCAAACAAGGAAGAACACAATCAATGCAATGCAACAATTATGATGCATGATTATGACATGGCAATATGATGTGATTTGGCCTAATGCAACTAGCAACACAATTAAATGTAGTTGGTTTGAACCCAAGGTTCAAATTCAAACTCCACATATGGTTATTTAAATGCCATTCATTTGATTTTTCCTAAATAGTAGCTACAAGTTGTTCTAACATGCATGAAAATGGTACGGATGGATAGATTGGATTTTTCTAATCATTTTTCATATATAATTTATCTCATTTGGAGTTACGGTTGATTTTATATGATTTTTAGAAGTTAGCACTATTTTCTGGAATTTCCTAAATAAGAGTAAATCCAGAAAAGGATTTACTGCGTCAGCCTGGCGTCAGGGTGACGTCAGCATTGACCAAAGTCAAATGTGACTTGTGGGGCCTACCTGTCATTGTAACAGTGCTAAATATGTGGCTAATTGAACCCTAACTAAAAATAATTAGCTCGATGGGGCCCACTGTCATTGATTCTGGTGGTTAATTAGCGGGGCTGTTAGCTGCTAATGACGAGCCACGTCATCTCACCGGATTTCAGCGCCGGCGAGCACACAGACGCGGCGGCGATGATCGAGACGGCGGCTTCGGCGATCAAATCGATGGCCGAGCCCATCTACGAGGAGCTGGGGCTCGTGCGCATCCAACGGTGGCAGGGGGAGGGCGTGAGGTAGCCGGACTTGGGCATGGCGAGGTCATCCGCGGCGGCCGGAGTTCGGCTGGGGTTGGGCTTGGCGCTACGGTGCGGAGGTGAGCAAAAGGAGGGAGGGGAAACGCAGTGGATCTCACAGCGAGGGCGATGAGGTGGTCAGCGAGCTCGGGGATGCGCCGGGGTCGGTGAATGGACGGCGACGATCTCCGGCGGCCGAAGCTTCAAAACGAGGTCGGGGACGACGATACGGGGCTTCTGGCGTCGTGTTCGTTGGCGGAGAGCTTCAGGGCGACGCAGCGGGGCCGATGGATGCGTCGGGGAGGCGAGGAGGTGGCTCAGGGCGCGGCAGCGGCGAGCGGCGGCGAGGGTGGCGGTCGGGTGTGCGAGAGGGAGAGGCAAGGGAGAGACGAAGGGGGAGAGTGAGGGGGTCAGGGGGGTTCCAGAGGCCACGGGGAGACGATCCCAGTGTCGTGCTGGCTAGGGAGGGGCCAAGCAGGCAGCTGTGTGCCCAAGACGCTGAAGGCTGCAGACTGCTTCCCTCTCGCCTTCAGCGAGAGGAGGAAGACAACTGGCAGGGGAGGTGGCTGGGCTGCGCTGGAACTGGGCCGAGGTAAGTGGGCTGCTAGGTAAGCTAAAGGTAAATGGCCCAGGTGAGTCCTTTCTCTCTCTTTCTAATTCTGTTACAGTTTTCTATTTATTCTGTAATCTTTATGGTTTTATTAAAAGTACTTAAACAGACCCAAAAATCATGAAACTGCACAATGCCACTTGTTGGAATATAACCAACAGCAAACATTTTAGTTTATGATTACTTGAGCATTTAAAATATTTAATAGCATTTAAATGCCCAAATGCAAATAGAGTATGATTTAATCCAGAGCCCAAATATGTCATGGAAAATGTGCATCACCTCCGTTACTTGCTTCCGAAGATTTACCAAGAATGATGAACATTTTGAAAGCCATTTGGAATTACTGGAAATATTTTGGTTGAACCTAGTGAATTCCTTAATGTTAGGGTTTAGGCAATCCCCATTTCAAGTTTCTGAGAATTTTAAACATGATGCACACATGAAGGGCTAGCCTAGAGCATACCAGAACTAGGGATGTGACAGTTGCACTATCATTATTAAACTTATATCTTTTGGTTTCAATACTATGAATATGTGTATCACTACTATCATATTCAATAAAAATAGACCACCCATAAAGGGTGCATGACCATAAAAGATATTACTCATATAAGTAGAACAACCATTATTCCCTGATTTAAATGAATAATCGTCTCGCATCAAACAAGTTCCAGATATAATTGTGCATGCTTAACGCTGGCACCAAATAACAATTATTCAGGTCTAAAAAACTAATCCCGAAGGTAGATGTAGAGGTAGCGTGCCGACGGCGATCACATCGACTTTGGAACCATTTCCCACGTGCATCGTCACCTCGTCCTTAGCCAATCTTCGCTTAATCTGTAGCCCGTCTTTCGAGTTGCAAATATGAGCAATAGAACCAGTATCAAATACCCAGGCGCTACTACGAGCATTAGTAAGGTACACATCAATAACATGTATATCAAATATACCTTTCACTTTGCCATCCTTCTTATATGCCGAATACTTGGCGCAGTTCCGCTTCCAGTGACCAGTCCCTTTGCAGTAGAAGCACTCAGTCTCAGGCTTAGGTCCAGACTTGGGCTTCTTCACTTGAGCAGCAACTTGCTTGCCGTTCTTTTTGAAGTTACCCTTCTTCACTTTGCCCTTCTTCTTGAAACTAGTGGTCTTGTTGACCATCAACACTTGATGCTCCTTCTTGATTTCTACCTCCGCAGCCTTTAGCATCGCGAAGAGCTCGGAAATTGTCTTATCCATCCCTTGCATATTATAGTTCATCACGAAGATTTTGTAGCTTGGTGGCAGTGATTGAAGAACTCTTTCAATGACACTATAAACCGGAAGATTAACTCCCAGCTGAGTCAAGTGATTGTGGTAACCAGACATTCTGAGTATATGTTCACTGATAGAACTATTCTCCTCCATTTTGCAGCTGTAGAACTTATTGGAGACTTCATATCTCTCAATCCGGGCATTTGCTTGAAATATTAACTTCAACTCCTGGAACATCTCATATGCTCCATGACGTTCAAAACATCGTTGAAGTCCCGGTTCTAAGCCGTAAAGCATGGCACACTAAACTATCGAGTAGTCATCAGCTTTGCTCTGCCAGACGTTCATAACATCTGGAGTTGCTCCTGCAGCGGGTTTGGCACCTAGCAGTGCTTCCAGGATGTAATTCTTCTGCGCAGCAATGAGGATAATCCTCAAGTTACGGACCCAGTCCGTGTAGTTGCTACCATCATCTTTCAACTTAGCTTTCTCTAGGAACGCATTAAAATTCAATGGAATAGTAGCATGGGCCATTTATCTACAACAACATAGACATGCAAAATACTATCAGGTACTAAGTTCATGATAAACTAAAGTTCAATTAATCATATTACTTAAGAACTCCCACTTAGATATAAATCCCTCTAATCATCTAAGTGATCACGTGATCCATATCAACTAATCCATGTCTGATCATCACGTGAGATGGAGTAGTTTTCAATGGTGAACATCACTATGTTGATCATATCTACTATATGGTTCATGCTCGATCTTTCAGTCTCAGTGTTCCGAGGCCATATCTGCATATGCTAGGATCGTCAAGTTTAACCCGAGTATTCTGCGTGTGCAAAACTGGCTTGCACCCGTTGTATGTGAACGTAGAGCTTATCACGCCCAATCATCACGTGGTGTCTCCGCACGACGAACTGTCGCAACGGTGCATACTCACGGAGAACACTTGTACCTTGGAATTTAGTGAGAGATCATCTTATAATGCTATCGACATACTAAGCAAAATAAGATGCATAAAGGATAAACATCAATGCAATCAATATAAGTGATATGATATGGCCATCATCATCTTGTGCCTATGATCTCCATCTCCAAAGCACCGTCATCACCATCGTCACCAGCTTAACACCTTGATCTCCATCGAAGCATCGTTGTCGTCTCGCCAACTATTGCTTCTACGACTATCGCTACTGCTTAGTGATAAAGTAAAGCAATTACATGGCGATTGCGTTTCATAAAATAAAGCTACAACCGTATGGCTCCTGCCAGTTGCTGATAACTATTTACAAAACATGACCATCTCATACAACAATTTATATATCATCACGTCTTGACCATATCACATCATAGCAAGCCCTGCAAAACAAGTTAGACGTCCTCTACTTTGTTGTTGCAAATTTTACGTGTCTGCTACGGGCTTAGCAAGAACCGTTCTTACCTACGCATCAAAACCACAAAGATGTTTCATCAAGTGTGCTATTTTAACCTTCAACAAGGACCGGGCGTAGTCACACTCGATTCAACTAAAGGCGGAGAAATAGACACCCACTAGCCACCGGTGTGCGAAGCACGGCTGTAGAACCAGTCTCATGAACGCGGTCATGTAATGTCGGTCTGGGCCGCTTCATCCAACAATACCGCCGAATCAAAGTATGACATGCTGGTAAGCAGTATGACTATAATCGCCCACAACTCTTTGTGTTCTACTCGTGCATATAACATCTACGCATAGACCTGGCTCGGATGCCACTGTTGGGGAACGTAGTATTTCAAAAAATTGGCCTATGATCACGCAAGATCTATCTAGGAGAAGCATAGCAACGAGCGGGGAGAGTGTTTCCACGTACCCTCGTAGACCGAAAGCGGAAGCGTTTAATAACGCGGTTGATGTAGTCGAACGTCTTCGCGATCCAACCGATCAAGTACCGAACGCACGGCACCTCCGTGATCCGCACACGTTCAGCTTGGTGACGTCCCTCGAACTCTAGATCCAGCTGAGGCCGAGGGAGAGTTTCGTCAGCACGACGGCGTGGTGACGGTGATGATGAAGATACCGACGCAGGGCTTCGCCTAAGCACTACGACAATATGACCGAGGTGGAAAACTGTGGAGGGGGGCACCACACACAGCTAAGAGATCAACTTGTGTGTCTACAGGGTGCCCCTCTCCCCGTATATAAAGGAGGGGAGGAGGAGGCCGGCCGACCACAAGGGGCGCGCCAAGGGGGAAGGAATCCTACTCCTAGTAGGAGTAGGTTTCCCCCTTTCCTAGTCCAAGTAGGAGGAGGAGGAGAGAAGGAAGAAGGGGGGCGCCGCCCCCTCCCCTTGTCCAATTCGGATTGGGGCAAGGGGGGCGCGCACCACCTCCTGGCCAGCCCTCTCTCTTCTCCACTCAGGCCCATAAGGCCCAATAGCTTCCGAGGGAAGGGGGGGGGTTCCGGTAACCCCTGGTACTTTGAAACTTATCCGATACGACCCGAACCATTCCGGTGTCTGAATATAACCTTCCAATATATGAATATTTATGTATCGACCATTTCGAGACTCCTCGTCATGTTCGTGATCTCATCTGGGACTCCTCGTCATGTACATCAAATCACATAAACTCATAATACCAATCGTCATCGAAGGTTAAGCGTGCGGACCCTACGGGTTCGAGAACTATGTAGACATGACTGAGACACCTCTTCGATCAATAACCCATAGCGGAACCTGGATGCTCATATTGGTTCCTACATATTCTACGAAGATCTTTATCGGTCAAACCGCACAACAACATACGTTGTTCCCTTTGTCATCGGTATGTTACTTGCTCGAGATTCGATCGTCGGTATCATCATACCTAGTTTAATCTCGTTGCCGGAAAGTCTCTTTATTCATTCCGTAACGTAACATCCCGCAACTAATTCATTAGTCACATTGCTTGCCAGGCTTATAGTGTTGTGCATTACCGAGAGGGCCCGGAGATACCTCTCCGACAATCGGAGTGACAAATCCTAATCTCGATCTATGCCAACTCAACAAACACCATCGGAGACACCTGTAGAGCATCTTTGTAATCACCCAGTTACGTTGTGATGTTTGATAGCACACTAAGTGTTCCTCCGGTATTCGGGAGTTGCATAATCCCATAGTCATAGGGACATGTATAAGTCATGAAGAAAGCAACAACAATAAATTAAACGATCATAGTGCTAAGCTAACGGATGGGTCTTGTCCATCACATCATTCTCTAATGATGTGATCCCGTTCATCAAATGACAACACATGTCTATGGCTAGGAAACTTAACCATCTTTGATTAACAGGCTAGTCTAGTAGAGGCATACTAGGGACCCTTTGTTTGTCTATGTATGCACACATTTAGTAAGTTTCCGGTTAATACAATTCTAGCATGAATAATAAACATTTATCATGATATAAGGAAATATAAGTAACAACTTTATTATTGGCTCTAGGGCATATTTCCTTCACTCAATATATCGCTCATAAATTTTATGCCCTAAGACAATACCTTAATTCACCATAATGTGGCACTTCTCCCAATTCAAGACAAGATTAGTTTGTTCACATCTCTGCAAAACTCGATCATGGTTGCTTAAGCAATCATCAAAGGAAGTTCCGTAAACGAAGAAATCATCTATGAAAACCTCAAGCATCTTTTCACAGAAGTCAGAGAATATAGCAGCCATACATCTTTGAAAGGTAGCAGGTGCATTACATAAACCAACAGGCATACATCTATAAGCATAAGTCCCAAAAGGGCAAGTAAAGGTGGTTTTCTCTTTATCGGGTTGTGAAACAGGTATTTGAGAGAAACCAGAATATCCATCAAGAAAACAAAAGTGTGTGTGCTTTGACAATCTTTCTAGCATTTGATTAATGAAAGGCAGAGGATAATGATATTTTCTAGTAGCTTTATTTAATTTTCTGAAATCAATTACCATTCTATAGCGTGTCTATATTCTTTGTGGGATAAGTTCATTTTTATCATTAGGAACAATAGTAAAACCTCCTTTCTTAGGGACACAATGAACAGGACTTACCCATCTACTATCAGATATAGGATAAATTATACCTTCTTCTAGAAGCTTTAGATCTTAGTTCTAACCACTTCTTTCATCTTAGGATTTAATCGTCGTTGATGATCAACAACGCGTTTAGCATCAGGCTCCAAATTAATCTTGTGTTGGCAGAGAGTAGGACTAATGCCCTTAAGATCATCAAGAGTATATCTAATAGCAGCACGGTGCTTCCTCACAATTTTTAATAATATCTCTTCTACATGTTTTGAAAGGTTAGCACTAATAATAACAGGATATATCCTTTTCTCACCAAGCTAAGCATATTTCAAAGTGTCAGGCAATTGCTTTAATTCAAAAACAGGATCACCTTTAGGTGGAGGAGGACCTCCTAGAGTTTCAATAGGGAAATTGTGTTTAAGGAGAGGTTGTTGTTGAAAGAAAATTTTATCTATTTCGTTTTGTTTCACGGAAGTGCAGATCATTTTCATGGTCTAGCAAATATTTTTCTAAAGGATCAGTAGGAGGTACGACAATAGAAGCAAGACCAATTATTTCATCCTTACTAGGTAATTCTTTATCATGAGGTTGTCTACGAAAGTTAGAGAAATTAAACTCATGAGACACGTAACCAAAATTGACACTGGTTGTTTCTTTATGACAATCTATCTTAGCATTGACAGTGTTTGATGACCCACAAGTATATGGGATCAATTGTAGCTCTTTTTCGATAATTAAGAGTGTCAAATCCAACGAGGAGCAGAAGGAAATGGCAAGTGGTTTTCAGCAAGGTAATGTCTGCAAGTGCTGAAATTGTATGTAACAGGGTAGTTTGATAGCAAGATAATTTGTAACGAGCAAGTAACGATAATAGTAGCAAAAGTGCAGCAAGGTAGCCCAATCCTTTTGAGGCAAAGGACAGGCCAAAATGGTCTCTTATGATAAGCAAAGCGTTCTTGAGGGTACACGGGAATTTCATCTAGTCACTTTCACCATGTTGGTTTGATTTGTGTTCGATACTTTGATAATTTGATATGTGGGTGGAACGGTGCTTAGGTGATGTTCTTAGTTGAACAAACCTCCTACTTATGATTAAGCCTCCCACAAGAGTCCGCAACTACGA
Organism: Aegilops longissima; assembly: GCA_021605205.1. Taxonomy (NCBI): domain Eukaryota; kingdom Viridiplantae; phylum Streptophyta; class Magnoliopsida; order Poales; family Poaceae; genus Aegilops; species Aegilops longissima. The sequence continues at coordinate 251,436,088 of CM038680.1, forward strand.
GAAAAGTATTAAGAATAAATTCTAACCATAGCATTAAACTTTTGGATCCAATCGGTCCCCTAGGGAATAGCGCATAAACTGGGGTCTAAGCTTTTGTCACTCTCGCAACCCATCATCTAATTGCTACTCCACAATGCATTCCCTTAGGCCAAAATATGGTGAAGTGTCATGTAGTCAGCGTTCACATGACACCACTAAGGGAATCACAACATACAGACTATCAAAATATCAAAGACATATCAAGTTCACATGATTACTTGCAACATGATTTCTCCTGTGGCCTCAAGAACAAAAGTTACTACTCACAAATGATAATCATGCTCAAGATCCGAGGGGTATTAAACAGCATATTGGATATGAACATATAATCTTCCACCAACTAAACCATATAGTCATTGTTGAGGAAACCTTTAACTGGTAGCTGCTCGGTTGGCTGGTGAGTAGGGGATTAATCGCCTAATCGGCAAGTTAATCGGCCATTTCATCAATTAATCAGACGATTTATCGGATTATAGACTACTCGGTGACCCTACGAGTAGAGATTAATCGGCAAGTTAACTGGTTAATCGAATGAATTCTTGAACAGGGCATATAGTAATCAACTACAAGATGTAATCAACACTACTAGTCACCCACAAGCACCAATCTATAGTTCTGATACAAAGATTGAACACAAGAGATGAACTAGGGTTTGAGATGAGATGGTGCTGTTGAAGATGTTGATGGAGATTGCCCTCCCCAATATGGGGGAGTTGTTGGTGATGATGATGGCGATGATTTCTTCTTGGGGTGTTCCTCATGGAATCGCCTCACGGAGGGCAAAAAAGTGCTCCTGCCCAAGTTCCGCCTCGAGACAGCGGCGCTCCATACACAAAGTCCTCACCTTATTTTTTCTAGATCAAAATGACTTATATACCAGAAGAAGGGCACCGGAGGTGGGCCGAGGGGAGCACAACCCACCAGGGCGAGCCTGGGCTCCCTGGCGCACCCAGGTGGGTTGTGCCCACCTGGTGGGCCCCCTCTGGTACTTATTGGCTCCAATATTCCTCATATATTCCATAAAATATATCCATAAAGTATTAGATTGTTTGGAGTTGTGCAGAATAGGTGGCCTGACGTAGCTTTTCCAGGTCCAGATTTCCAGCTGCCGGAATTCTCCCTCTTTGTGTGCACCTTGCATATTATGAGAGAGAAGGCATTAGAACTACACCAATAAGCATTATTATGCATAAAACATCATAAATAACAGTAGAAAACATGATGCAAAATGGACGTATCAACTCCCCCAAGCTTAGACCTCACTTGTCCTCAAGAGAAAACTGAAATCGAAAAATATGTCCACATGCTTAGAGAGAGAGGTGACGATAAAAATAAAATATGGACATAGAAGTATCATGTAGATTATTATAACAACAACAAATTTAAACATAAAACTTTTATCATAGAACTTTTATCATAGACTTCTCATGAATAAGTAACAATTCATCAAACTATCAAAGTATAAAGCATAAACTCTATTAGAAACCAACAAAACTATGTTCTTAGTCAACTTTGCAACTACAATTCATCATCTTTTCAGGAAGGGTCACGTATCGGAGCCTTTAGGCAAGTCCACATACTCAACTATCATATAGTCTTCTATGATTGCTAACACTCACCGCATACACCTGAGCAAAACGTTTCAACCGGACACATAGAAAGATAGGGGCTTATAGTTTCGCCTCCCAACGTATTCACCTAGAGGGTGATGTCAACAATAATAAATCATGCCACCAATATTCAACTGGACGTATGTGCCTAGATCTTTCCTGACTACATGATGCTAGCCAAAGGAGAAAAATAAAAAGGAATAGAGAGAAAAACTCTGACTCTTGCATAAAAGTAAATACATTAAAGTAAAAGATAGGCCCTTCATGGAGGGAAGCAGACGTTGCCATGCACTTATTTGTTCGTATGCTCAACCCCTTAGTGCAAAAGAACGTCACGTTGTATTGCCCCTTGTGATGGCAACTTTTATTATGCAGTTTGTCGCTTTTATTCTTCACCATTACAAGTTCGTACAACGCTCAATTTTCTCTTACACTAAATGATCTCACACTTTTAGAAGCAATTTTTATTGCCTTATTGCACCGATGCTTACTTGAGGGATCTTGCTCAATCCCTTGGTAGGTATGGTGGACTCTTGAAAAGAAGATTTGGGTTTAAGGGTTTTTGGATGCACAAGTAGTATCTCTACTTGGTGCGTAATTTTTGGCTAGGGGCAAGCACCACATGTTGAAGGATCTATGACAATATAACTTCTATGTGAATATGAACAAACATAAATCATTACGTTGTCTTCCATGTCCAACATCAACCATTTTAGCATATAATACTTATTATATATTAAATTATCTTGATCGTCAATTTTATATATTAACGGTTAAGATTAAAAGATGTAGCTCTACATACAAAATATAGTTGCGTACAAACAATTTAGTCTGGCACGTAGAAACAGTTTCACACATCTTTAATCCAAGTCACATATTTTTTTATTAGAAAAGGTACATCCAAGACAATCAGATCAGAACATATCTAAAACATGCACGGTTAGGACAGGAGACATGTCTTAATTAGACATATGAGATGATTCTCAAAATAAATTAGACATATGAGATGGACACGTCCACTAATAAGGATGTCATCTGATTCGTTGTTTAAAAAAAGGGTCGCGCTAACTGCCACACGTGTGGCAGGAAGGGAGACGCATCACACGTCTCTAATGTAAACCGATTGCCACGTCATCGCATGCATGCATGCAGGAATCTTTTTGGATTTTCAGTTTTTAAAATGTTTTATCTCTTAAACGAAAAATCCGATTGAAAATCCGTTTTCACCATTAAATCCCTCGCGATGAGATCTTCGAAACTAGATCACATGTTGATATGTTTTGATGAATTTTTTTTTGGATTAAAAGTTGCCATGTCTATTGCATATGAATTGCCATGATGTTTACACTGAAGTTGCCATGATATGTTTCAGCTATTTCCTTCTACATTTAAAAGTAAATTTTGACATTTATAAAAATAGGAATTAAGAAACTAGACTAGCCATGAACCATAAACTAAAATTGTCATGATACATGCACGTAAAATTGCCATGGTTCATACAAAAAATAATTTTCATGATCAAAGTACTGGAGTTGCCATCATCAAAATACTAAAATTGCCATGATCTACAAACTAAAATTGCCACATGGCAACTTTAGTTTAAGCCCTATGGCAACTGCAGTGTAAACATCGTGGCAACTTCTGGCAAAAAAAAAAGTTCGTCGAAACATATCAACATGGGGTATAGTTTTGAAGATCTCGTCGAGACGGATTTAATGGTGAAAACGGATTTTTAGTTCGCTTTTTTATTTAGGAGATACAACATTTTTAAGCCGAAAACCAAAAAAAAATTCTGCTGATGTCATCTATCAATACGTGGCAAAATGAGTGGTGATGGAGGCGTGTGGGCGATGTGCAAACGCCCACACGTGTGGGCGTTAACATTTCCGTAAAAAAAATATGATGAAAAAGTCCGAAGACCATCACGTATTAGAGAAGGACACTTGCATGGGGCATGCAATCAGTCTCCGATTAAAATACTAGTAATTGTGTACGGACAAACATAAAAGGCATCAACTCTTCCTCGGGGAAAAAGGGCAAGTCCTATGGCCCATGTTGGCACGCCCAGATCACTCTCGGCCAGGACCCGATCAGCCAAAAGAGAAGAACCTACAGAGGATAAACAAGGACCGCTAAAATAATTATGTAGAACAATATTATGTGCAATTTTTAGCATCCAGCAAATATAAGATACAACCAAAAATAATACATACACTATCCATTGCTTATTGATTCTGGTTATAATTGTTACGATTAAAAGACCTAAAAATTCGCAGGACAATATTATGTGCAATATTTAGCATCCGAAAAATATCAGGTACAACAAAAAAATAATACATAAATGGCTAAAAGAACACGTACATCCATACGAACGAACGAGTCTGGGAAAATTCCAACCAAAAACTTTCCGTACAAAACAACGGGAATCCAGTCAAAATAAACAAGCAAAACAAATATGAGCATTTGAGCCATAAGTCTTACTCTGACTAATTTAGTTAAACTGGGAACCAGAAATAATACCAAACAAACTTAAACGAGCGATGTGTCTTATGAACTAAATGTAGCCGCGTAAGATTTAAGAGCGTTTGAGCCATAAGTCTTACTCAGACTAATTTTGTTAAACTAGGAATAAAAAATAATACAACCATATTTAACTTATACTTTTTAAAGTGATATTACTAATTTGATTTCTACACATGGTATGGTAAAAAAAGCAAATTTTTGAATTGCTTTGTAATGGAAATTAAAAGTTTTACTAATAGTACATCTCTAAATATAGACAAAACCATTATAAGAACTGAGGAACATTGGTGAACACATATCCAAAAGTTGATATTATTAGTTTCTGAATTTGAATAAAAATAAAAAACAATTTTCCTGGAAGGTATCAATATGTATATCTTGGGTTTAAAACTGGCAGAAAGGGGCCAAATTTTGAAATCACCATGTGTGTAATTGTGGAATAATGATAAAAATAAACATGTAATTCTCTCTAAAGTTATCAACATGTATATATTCGGTAGTACAAAAAAAGCTTGATCGATGGCACACATCAGAGGTGGGGGTAGAGATGCATGACCTAGAGATCACTCAAGAAGCTCTTGCCGTTCGCAACGGTAGAGAAGTGGTAGATAGGAAAGAACCAGATAGCATCTGCATGTGCTAGAATCCCATACATGACATGCATTATGCGGGGTAATAATAATGATATGGTTATGCAAGTATGTTATTGCTCGACTGGACATATTTTATGAAGAAAACACACCAAAAGATGTTATCACTTAAGCAGTAGGGTTCAAAGAAATGAGTCATGTAACTGTGCTCAAATTAGTTTAAGACAATGCAAAACAATATGGGAATGCTTAGACAGAACTCGAATGAGAATGTGCAAGAGATACTTTAGTATCTTTCTTATAGATAATTGGATCAGATGTGAAAACATCTGCAGACATGACGAAGAAAAGAAACTTATGTTACCAGAAACAAACGATATTGATGGTTTGACAAAAAAGAGAACACAAGATCTAAGGATCATCAATATTTTTAATTTATTTTTTGAGAAGAAGGCATTTAAAAATTGGTGGAAATATAGACATCTAAAATTTTGCATAGCAATCCATGGACCTGATACGTCTCCAACGTATCTATAATTTATGAAGTATTCATGCTATTATATTATCCTTCTAGGATATTTTATATGCATTTATATGCTATTTTATATGATTTTTGGGACTAACCTATTAACCTAGAGCCCAGTGCGGTTTACTTTTTCCTTGTTTTTGAGTATCGCAGAAAAGGAAAACCAAACGGAGTCCAATTGACCTGAAACTTGACGGAGCTTATTTTTTGACCAGAAGAAGGCCATGGAGTAAAAGAGTTGGGCCAGAAGAGTCACGGGCTGCCCACGAGGGTGGGAGGCGCGCCCACCCCCCTGGGTGCACCCCCCTACCTCGTGGAAAGCCCGGAGACCCCCCTGACATGTTCTCGACGCCAAAACCTCTTATATATACAGAAACCTCCAGAAAATAACCTAGATTGGGAGTTCCGCCGCAAGCCTCTCAGAGCCACCGAAAATCAATTAGACCTGCTCAAGGCACCTCACGGAGGGGGAATCCCTCTCCGGTGGCCATCTTCATCATCCCGGCGCTCTCCATGACGAGAAGGGAGTAGTTCACCGTCGGAGCTGAGGGTATGTACCAGTAGCTATGTGTTTGATCTCTCTCTCTCTCTCTCTCTCTCTCTCTCTCTCTCTCTCTCTCGTGTTCTTGAGGTGGTACGATCTTGATGTATCGCGAGCTTTGCTATTATAGTTGGATCTTATGATGTTTTCTCCCCCTCAACTCTATCGTAATGGATTGAGTTTCCCCTTTGAAGTTATCTTATCGGATTGAGTCTTTAAGGATTTGAGAACACTTGATGTATGTCTTGCATGTGCTTATCTATGATGACAATGGGATATTCACGTGATCTACTTGATGTATGTTTTGGTGATCAACTTGCGGGTTCCGTAACATCGTGAACTTATGCATAGGGGTTGGCACACGTTTTCATCTTGACTCTCCGGTAGAAACTTTGGGGCACTCTTTGAAGTACTTTGTGTTGGTTGAATAGATGAATCTTAGATTTAGTGATGCATATCGTATAATCATACCCACGGATAGTTGAGGTGACATTGGAGTATCTAGGTGACATTAGGGTTTTGGTTGATTTGTGTCTTAAGGTGTTATTCTAGTACGAACTCTTGAATAGATCGATCTGAAAGAATAACTTTGAGGTGGTTTCGTACCCTACAATAATCTCTTCGTTTGTTCTCCGCTATTAGTGACTTTGGAGTGACTCTTTGTTGCATGTTGAGGGATAGTTATATGATCCAATTATGTTATTATTGTTCAGAGAACTTGCACTAGTGAAAGTATGAACCCTGGGCCTTGTTTCCTAACATTGCAATACCGTTTACGCTCACTTTCACCACTTGCTACCTTGTTGTTTTTGTATTTTTAGATTACAAATACCCATATCTACCATCCATACTGCACTTGTATCACCATCTCTTCGCCGAACTAGTGCACCTATACAATTTATCATTGTATTGGGTGTGTTGGGGACACAAGAGACTCTTTGCTATTTGGTTGCAGGGTTGTTTGAGAGAGACCATCTTCATCCTATGACTCCCATAGATTGATAAACCTTAGGTCATCCACTTGAGGGAAATTTGCTACTGTCCTACAAACGTCTGCACTTGGAGGCCCAACAACGTCTACAAGAAGAAGGTTGTGTAGTAGACATCAAGATAATTTCTGGCGCCGTTGCCGGGGAGGTGAGTGCTTGAAGGTATATCTTTAGATCTTGCAATCGAATCTTTTTGTTTATTGTTTTATCACTAGTTTATTCTATAAAAGAAAACTACAAAAAAATGGAATTAAGGTTGCCTCATATGCTTCATCTTTTTAATGTCTTTCGTGAAAATGATGGGAAGGAAAATTGTGCTCAAGTACTAGAATAAGAATTACATAGAATGCTTGGCATAAAATATGTGAATGATGAGCATGATTGAAATGTTGTTAGTATGAAGTCTTTGAATACCCATGATGCTAATGATATTCAAGGCCACAAGCTTGGGGATGCTATGTTTGATGAAGATGATATGTTTAGTCCCCGAGTTTTGATGAGCAAATTTATTATGATGAAAGAATGCCTCCTATTTATGATGATTATTGTGATGACACGTATGCTATAAAGAATAAATATAACCATGAAACTTGTCATCATGATTTTAATTTTTGATTGGATTATGCTTCACATGATAGTTATTTTGTTGAGTTTGCTCCCACTACTATTTATGAGAACAAATTTGCTTTTGTGGAGAGTAATAAAATTTCTATGCTTGTAGATCATGAAAAGAATGCTTTATGTGATAGTTATATTGTTGAATTCATTCCTGATGTTACTGAAAATTATTATGAGAGAGGATCATATGCTTCTACATATTGCAATAATATCAAGTTTCCTCTCTATGTGCTTAAAATCTTGAAGTTATGCTTGTTTTGCTTTCCTATGCTAGTTGATTATTGTTTACATAAATTGTTTGCTCACAAAGTCACTAGGCATAGGAGGTGGTTTAGACTTAAATGTGCTAATCATATGCTTCATGATGCTCTATTTGTGTTTCAGTTCTTATCTTTTATGCGAGCATCATTGAAATCATCATGCCTAGCTAGGGGCGTTAAACGTTAGCGCTTGTTGTGAGACAACCCAATTTTTGTTTTTGTTCCTTGCTTTTTGTTCCTGTTTAATAATAAATAAATCATCTAGCCTCTGGTTAGATGTGGTTTTATGTTTCAATTAGTGTTTGTGCCAAGTAAGACCTATAGGATCTTCTTGGATGATAATTATTTGATCTTGCTGAAAAAGACAGAAACTTTCTGCTCACAAAAACAATTGTTAAAAATCACCAGAAAGTGATAAAATACTGATTTCAATTGCAGTAGATCAATAATCAAATTATCTAGGTCTTCCTATTTCGGAAGATTTTTATGAGTCCAGAAGTTTGCGTTTGATGCAGATTACTACAGACTGTTATGTTTTTGACAGATTCTGTTTTCTATGTGTTGTTTGCTTATTTTGATGAATCTATTTGTAGTATCGGAGGGTGTGAACCATAGATAAGTTGGAATACAGTAGATATTACACCAATATGAATTTAGAATGAGTTCACAACAGTACCTAAGTGGTGATTTATTTTCTTATACTAACGGAGTTTACGAGTTTTCTGTTAAGTTTTGTGTTGTGAAGTTTTCAAGTTTTGGGTAAAGATTCGATGGACTACGGAATAAGGAGTGGCAAGAGCCTAAGCTTGGGGATGCCCAAGGCACCCAAAGGTAATATTCAAGGACAACCAAAGTTTAAGCTTGGGGATGCCCGGATGGCATCCCTCTTTAAATCTTCGCTCATCGGTAACTTTACTTGGAGCTATATTTTATTCACCACATGATATGTGTTTTGCTTGGAGCGCCATTTTATTTTCTTTTGTTTTGCTTGCTGTTTGAATAAGATACCAAGATATGAAATTCTTAAATGAGAGAGAGTCTTCACATAGCTACATAATTATTTAACTATTCATTGATCTTCACTTATATCTTTTTGGGAGTAGTTTGTCATTTACTCATGTGCTTCACTTATATCCTATGAGTAAATAGTTGAATGATTTGAATATCATAAATATGAAATTATATATGTTTCATGTGCTTATACCATGGGGTGTAATGACTTCACATATAAGAAGTAGAGGTGGTAAATTTATTGAAGGTAGCAAACATTGTATTGGTCACTTGAACAATTCATGAAAGAATATTGAAGGAAGAGAGATTTCACATATAAATATACTATCTTGGACATCTTCTATGAGTGTGAGCCCCTGTAGCGACCCGACCTCAGACGGTCAAGTCTCTGTGTGTCTGTGCCATCCCTGGATCAGTATGCTGGCACACACAGTACATCAATGTATATATCAAAGTGCAATCACATGTATAAATAACGTAAAACTAATATATACCTCATAAGTCACAGCGGAAACAAATAGTCGGGTGTGGAGTCCCATCAACGCCATCGGCAGGTTGAGTGTAGACCGTAACCCTGTATCGTAACTCTTACTCGTCGAAGAAAATCCTGCAACATGATACGTTGCAGCCGTGTAGGTCAAGACATTGAATGTACCGCAAGATCACAACATGAATAAACAGATGGTAAAACTATACTATATGCAATTTGGCTTTGTGGCTCAGATCTGAGTTTTGTTTATGTAAAAGATGATTTTATTTTCCCTACATCATAGGAATAAATGAAGTCTATACTATGGAGTTTTCTATCATGACATGGTTCCGCCAACCGATGTCTCATAGCCCAAAATCATCATAAGTTGCCCACAATTAAGTTATCAATCCGGTGTTGAGAGTTCCAGATAGATCCAAGTCCAGAGGCTCAAATTGTCCGTAATCGGGACACGGCTAATCTATTAGGTTTAAACCCTCTGCAGAGGTTTGTACACTTTACCCGCAAGATTCGATCCTCTTTTACGCTCTCGCACTTCAGGTGTTTGAGAACAAGATGACCAAACATGGTCTTCGAAGAGTTCCCGACCACCGTCCGGTGCTCATCCAATCCTACCGTAGTTCTACATTTGCTAGCACCGCCCCAGCCAGAGTCACAACTAAGGTCAACCAAGCCGAGCCCATAGTGACTTGCGGTTGCACGTAAGCTTCCGGCATGAAGTATTCTTCCGCCTCTTTGAGTCTGGGTGAAGCTTTCCGCAAGATGTCATGGCGCTTCTCCATGCATCCCGCCAACCACTGGTTTCTCCAGGTGCCCACAACCATCCTTCACCCAAGAGTGTGTATTGAATTCTTGTCTCGAGTCTTGAAGTCTTGAGGCCTTGAAGATGCAGTCCTTGCAGGTTCCATCATGGAGTTGTCGCCATTGACGAGATCCTCCATTCTCACACCACTCCGAGCACTCATACCAACCCCGTCTACTATAGCATAGCATTAAAATAAATAACGTCCCGGGCTTGGTAACAGGGTGATGGGTTCCTACCTCATGCATACTACTCAACTACAAGGATTCAATATCACTACTGGAGGGTTTGTTGCGAAGATGACACTAGATGCAATAAAACACATAGGTATGAAAAACATGGTCAAAGTGAACTTGCCTTGCTGACGATCTTCGAAAACTAAGGACTCGTGGTAGCAAGCTTCGCACTCCGGAAATTCTACCGAGGCAAACAATAACCATAATAAGCATATAGCATATGATCACTTAACATAATAGCATGCTAACATAACACACCAAACAAACGAATCAAAACCCAAAGGAAAACTCGGAGAAAATCCAACTCAATGTTTTTCCTACTTCAAGCAACAACTAAAGATAGTTTTACATAACAAAAATTTTCTTAACAGAACCTAAGCATGGATTTATGCTACCTAACAGAAAAGAATTCATCAAGCAACTAGTAGCAAAAAGAATCACCTTAAAATCTATTATAAAACTCATATTAGGCCTAAAGCAAATTCTAGTAAAAATAAAATAAAAGTTTTATTTATTATAAATAAAAGTCCATGCTCTAAAGTTACAGAAACTAATCAAGAATAATCTATCACTCATGAAAAATAAATTTATTTGCTAAGTAAAAAATAGGAAAGCAGAGCTAGTTAATTAATTAAGATTAACATGATTCTGATTAAAACTATTTTTTATTAATCCTAAAATGCCCAAATAAATTCCTACAGTTAGGCAATGTCAAAGCAAAGTTGTGACAAAAAGAATCACTAAAAAATAATTTTCCTAACTCTTTTTATAGCAGATTTACTATTCTGTCTAAATCTAAAATAAAGCAATTTTAAATAATTTTAACATGCCTAATTATATTTTCTACAGAAACTATAAGAAATTTGCAAACCAACAAAAAAAGAATCACTTAAAAATATTAAGTAGATTAAAAGATATGAATTTTTCAAATCTGAAACTATTCTGTTAAAACAGAAAACGAAAAATAAAGAAAAACGGCCTAATGGGCCTATATAACGCTTCGGCGTTACATAACTAAACTACGCCCTAGGGTTTAAAACGAATCGGCCGGTTTAATAAAAACCTAACTAAACCGATCTAACCGGAAATAAACCGGTTTATTTTAAATGAACCTATTCTTCGGGGTCTAATCTATGCCGTTGAAACGAGATCGGACGGCGGAGAGGGGCTCCGGTGACTCACCGAAGGTCGACGGCGGCGGCGGCTCGGGCGGCGAGTGCTCCGGCGACTCCGGTGGTCGGGGACGTCGGCGGAGAGGTCCGGCGGGTGCGGACGGGCGAGGGGGTCCGGTTGGTGGAGTCCGGCGAGCTCGGGGAGGGCTGGGGCGGCGAGTGCGGGGTTAATGGCGGCGGCGGCGCTCGGTTGCTCCGGCGAGCGCGTGCGGCGAGAGAGAGAGGGTCGGCGAGGGGCGAGGGGGAGAACGGGGTCGGGGGGGGGGGGGGGATATTTATAGGCGGGGCGCGTCGACTTGGACGAGGGGCAACGCGGGAGGGGATCAGGATGAGATCCCGGAGATCGCGGGATCTCCGGCGAGCGGTGGCGGGGGTTGCGTGGGCGAGGGGAAGGTGACGCGGTGGGGACCACCCGTCAGTGAGGGGGAGGGGAGCGTCGGGTGCGGGCGACCGAGCGGTAGCCGATTCGGGCGAGGGGGTCGGTCGGGCCGGTTGGGTGGCGATTAGGCGGCTCGGCCGCTATCGGGCTGGGCCGGTGGGTCGCCAGTCTTTGGCTGGGCAATCGGCTGGCTGGTGCCTCGGGTATTTTTTTTTTTCTATTTTAATTTTTGAAAAATAAAAGGAGAGATAATATATAAAATATAAATATTTTATATAGGACATATATATATCAAAATGATCAGGGAATATTCCTATCATTTGAACATTTTCCAGGGCAAAATCCAAACTTTATAAAAATCATTTTTTCTAAAATTCCAAATAAAACTCAAATTTGAATTCAAACTTTTGGCAATGTTTTCCTCTAATATTTTTGGAGTGTCATGTTTACTCCTCTCATACTTTTTCTCAAGTATTTATCAGGCATAGTTTTTGAAATGATTTCCACTTGCCAAAATTTGAATTCAAATGCCAACAACTCCAAAACCTCTGAAACTTCAAATGCCACTCAAATTCAAACAACATGCATAGATGCTTAGCTGTAATTGTAAAATGTTCCAAATAGGAAATTTGGGATGTTACAAATCTACCACACTTAAAATGAATCTCGTCCTCGAGATTCGAAGAGGCTAGCAAGAAAGGGTTAGGGGTTGGGGCCTGCTTGCAAATATTTGGTCGGAGGGTCAGGGGTGCTACCACACTTAAAACAAGGTTACGGTTCCGATAAACTCAGATACTTCCTCTGGAGTGCCGACAATGTATGTCTCTTCACATATCTTACAATAGCTCCTTCTTTAACGCTCTTCTGTCAGAAGCATAGAGTTTTCCTCAAAATCTTGGGTCGGTTCGTCAAAGTTGAAGTTCGTCCGAGACTGGATCTTCTTAGTTGATAGGTTCGTGTCCATTCTAGACAACCATCGAAATACTCATGGTGGTCTACAATTTATGGTTTCTCCTGCAGAAACGGGTCTGGGTTGAACCTCACCGTATAACCTACGATTGGCAACGGTTGCCTGTAAAGGGGTTCCATCGTCCTACCATTCTATGGTTTTATGGCTTATCGCGTCGACACTCTTCTAAGGTTTTCGTGGCTCTCTGATTTTCCATCAACATATGATAGTTCATGATAGAAGTCTCCGGTATGGGGGCCAATCCATCCCGTACTTGAATCATTACCACATACGTAAATAGTAAATCACGTATTCTAACACTTGGGCATACTCACAAGCACTGCAGAATTTCACTTGTCGACAAACTGAGTTCGTATAAATCCATGGTTTCTACAAGCTGAACAAGACATCTATCGTTCTTCACAATCCTTGGGTTTTCGTATCCTCCCAAAAAAATGTCGGATGTTTAAACTCGGAGTTTTCTTCCGAAATATGTTCCTACAGTAAGAGTGTGCTTGCTTCTTATTAACTCCTGGGCCTGTGGGTTATGGCCCACTTCAACTCTTGTACTAGTTTAATTCATCCTTCCTAGGATTATCATTCCATATTCCAACATTACATCTCCTGTAAATCCAATAGTACTTATTCCTTCATACCCTTGTGGTGACGATCATACAAAACTCCAACTTATTTTGTCCAGCTTCCTTCTATGGACCGTCATGAATAACACATTTCTTTCTTCATTGATCCTGTGGCTTTACGGAGTACTACGATGTAGCGACCCGACCTCAGACGGTCAAGCCTCTGTGTTACTATGCCATCCTCGGATCAAGTATGTTTGCACACACACATCAATGTATATATCAAAGTGCAATCACATGTATAAATAACGTAAATGATATATACCTCGTAATACTCAGCGGAAACAATCAAACGGGTGTGGAGTCCCATCAACGCCATCGGCAGGTTGAGTGTAGACCGTAACCCTGCACTGCACTCTTACTGTCGAGAAATATCTGCAACATGATACGTTGCAGCCGTGTAGGTCAAGACATTGAATGTACCGGCAAGATCACAATATGAGAAAACAGATGATAAACTATTCTACATGCAATATGGCTTTATGGCTCTGTATCTAAATTTTGTTTGCGTAAAAGCTAGTTTTATTTTACCTACAACAAAGGAATGAAATGAAGCCTGTACTATGGAGTTTTTCTGTCATGACATGGTTCCGCCAACCGATGTCTCATAGCCCAAAATCATCATATGTTGCCCACCATTAAGTTATCAATCCGGTGTTGAGAGTTCCGAGATAGATCCAAGTCCAGATGCTCAAATTGTCCGTAACCGGGGACACGGCTAATCGATTAGGTTATAACCCTCTGCAGAGGTTTGTACACTTTACCCGCAAGATTCGATCCTCTCTTTACGCTCTCGCACTTCGAGTGTTTGAGAACAAGATGACCAAACATGGTTTTCCAAAGAGTTCCTCGACCACCGTCCGCACTCAACCCATCCTACCGTAGTTCTACATCTGCTAGTACCGCCCCAGCCAAAGTCACAACTGAGGTCAACCAAGCCAGAGCCCATAATGACTTGCGGTTGCACAGTAAGCTTCCGGCGTGAAGTATTCTTCCGTCTCTTTGAGTCTGGGTGAAGCTCAAGATGTCATGGCGCTTCTCCATGCATCCTGCCAACCACTGGTTTCTCCAGGTGCCCACAACCGCCCTTCACCCAGAGAGTGTGTATTGAATTCTTGTCTCGAGTCTTGAAGTCTTGAGGCCTTGAAGATGCAGTCCTTGCAGATTCCATCATGGAGTTGTCGTCATTGACGAGAGCCTCCATTCTCACACCACTCCCGAGCACTCATACCAAACCCGTCTACTATAGCGTAGCATTAAAATAACTAACGTCCCGGCTTGGTAACAGGGTGATGGGTTCCTACCTCATGCATACTACTCAACTACAAGGATTCAATAACACTCTTGAGGGGTGGTTGCAAAGGTGCCACTAAATGCAATAAAACATAGGTATGAAAGCATGGTCAAAGTGAACTTGCCTTGTTGACGATCTTCAAAAACTAGGGTTTCAGTAGTAGCAATCTTCGCACTCCGGAAATTCTACGGAGGCAAACAATAACTATAATAAGCACATAGCATAACATAACATAACAAAGTAACACACCAAAACCAACAAAGCAAAACCCAAAGGAAAACTTAAAGAAAAACAACTCAAAGTTTTCTTACTTCAAATAACAACAAAAATAGTTTTATATAACAAAAATTTCTTAACATCACCTAATCATGGTTTTATGTTAACTAAACAGAAAATATTTCTTTAAGCAACTAGAAGCAAAAAGAATTAAATAAAATCTATTATGAAACTCCCGAATAAGCAAAACAAGCTTTAATTCAAATCTGATCTAACTCAATTTTATAAATCCAAACATAGACAAATTATATATTTTGGAAACTACAAGAAAATTGTGATCTAACGCAAAAAGAATCAGCATCATTGGACTTCTAGATCAAAAGTTATAAGCTAAACAAGAACGGAACTAAATCTGTTACGGAAATTAAATCTGAAAACGAAAACGGAGTTACCTGTACGTGAGGCAGAGATGGCAGGAAGGAGACGGCGATGTGGAGGGCTGCTCCGGCGAGGGGGCGAGGTCGCCGAGGGTGGGGTGGCGGAGGAGGGGTCGGCGCTGGGGAGGTGGCGCTGGGCGATGGGGAGGTTCCAGGAGAGCTCCCCGTGAGCGTTCTAGGCAGGAAAAGGAGGACGGTGGCGAAGGCTACGGGCAGGAGGGGCGTGGTGATGGGAAAAATGGAACGAGGAGAGGAGGGGGTTTATAGGCGGTCTCGGGAGGCGCTGGGATGGAAAGACGAGGGAGATCGGGAAGGTGGAGATTCCTGCTCCATGGATATGGAAAGCTTCAGTAACGTGAGAGGAAACAGAGGAAGGAGATGATCTCTTGTTTGGCTAGAATAGGAAAGTGCTTAATGGGCCAGCAGGTTTTTCCTAATAAAACGATTTCATTCCTATTTTTAAAATTAGGAAACTAAAACAATAAAAAGAAATCAAATCAATTCGAATCAAGAGTTTTATATACTAAAATTATCAGAAAAATAAAATGTAGATGATGAGCATTATTCCACGGCCAAAATAAAACTTAAAAAATGTTTTCAGAAAATCCCTAAAGGCTTTATTTCTTTTGCAAATAAGTTTTAAATAAAACTTTGGTTTTTCTTGGCTCAATATTTTCAAAATGCCCCTGATTTTGGAGGGTCATTTTCCTCCGCTCTTTCTTGCTTGCAAGAATTTATTTTCGGGTATTTCGGGAAGAAAAATAGAGAAGCAAGTGCAAATATTTGAAAGAATTAAATTGCAAAACTCCGCTCAAATTCTTTATAGTTGAAGAAGTCATGTCATCTTCTCTCATTGATTTTAATAGGATGAATTTGAATTTACGGAGAAGGGAAAGTCATTTTATTCCTCTCTTTCAAAAGTTTTTGAAAAGGTTCAAATTTCACTCAAGTTTAATTCACTCAAGCAAACAAACAAACAATTCAATTAATTATATTAACATTCCAAAATTTGGGATGTTACAAACCTACCACACTTAAAATGAATCTCGTCCTCGAGATTCAAGAGGCTAGCAAGAAAAGGTTAGGGTTGGGGTCTTCTAGCAAATGTCTTGGTCGAAGGTCGGGGTGCTACCACACTTAAAAACAAGGTCATGGTTCCAATAAACTCAGATATTTCTTCCGGAGGGCTGACAATGTATGTCTCTTCACATATCTTACAATAGCTCCTTCATTAAAGCTCTTCCGTCGAAGCATAGAGTTTTCCTCAAAAGCTTGGGTCGGTTCGTCAAAGTTGAAGTTCGTCCGAGACCGGATCTTCTTAGCTGATGGGTCTGTGTCCATTCTAAACAACTATCAAACACTCATGGTGGTCTACAATTTATGGTTTTCTCCTGCAGAAAACGGGTCTGGGTTGAACCTCACCGATAACCTACGCTTGGCAACGGTTGCCTCGTAATGGGGTTCCATCGTCCTACCATTTTATGGTTTTATGGCTTATCGCGTCGACACTCTTCTAAGTTTTTCAAGGCTCTCTGATTTTCCATCAACATATGATAGTTCATGATAGAAGTCTCCGGTATGGGGGCCAATCCATCCCGTACTTGAATCATTGCCACATATGTAAATATCGAATCACGTATTTTAACACTTGGGCATACTCACAGGCATTGCAGAATTTCTCTTGTTCTCGAACTGTTTTCGAGTAAATCCATGGTTTCTGCAAGCCAAACAAAACATCTATCGTTACTACACCACTCTTAGGTTTTTGCGTAATCTCCTACGAAAGGTATGCTGATTGGATCACAGATTCTTCCAAATTTATTCCTTTCTCAAAATCCTGGGCATGTGGGTTATGGCCCACTTCAACACTAGTGCGGCTTTAACTCATCCTTGGAGTAACTCTCTTGTTACACCTCCTTAAATCCAGTAGTACTCTGTTTCTTCATACCATCATATCAAAACAAAACTCCAACTTATTTTGTCCAGCTTCCTTCTATGGCCATCATGAATAACACGTTTCTTTCTTCATTGATCCTGTGGCTTTATGGAGTACTATGACCAAAAGAAGTGCACAAGTTTATCCATAAAATCTCATTAATCTCATATCAATCTTTCATTACATCCTTAACCATTTTCAGAATCCAAATTCCAAAAGTTTATTACAAATGCTGCCACCCACATGGTTCGGTATGGTCGGACATTACTTCCAACTTTATTCATTTTCCTCCTTGAGGATTCTTCATCCCATCGAATTGTGCGACATGTGCCTTGAAATCTTCAATCTTCTGTTTCATCGTGGTGGCCTTGAGCTTCACCTCCATCATCTCTGTATGCACTTCGCTTAGGTATTCCCGAGTATAACGGAGTCTTGCTTCAAGTATTTCTCCGATCGGCGTATGGCTTCCATGGCTGCTTCACTAACAGCATCAAGAAAGTTGCTTGTGGCACACGTGAAATGAAAAAGTACTGCCCCGTCATCTTTGGGCAAACTCCTTTCAAATGGTGGAGGTGTACCTCCACATACCAAAGTTCCACTCCCTTATGCATGAAGGGGTATCCTTTGTAGACTGCATCTCCTCCAAGGTGAATATGCTTCATCATGTCCTTCAGGATCTTCGGGTAATCATGATCACTCGTCAGGGTCATGATAGTTTTCGGACCCTTAAGGAAGACTCATAAAGGGTCGTCATCTGCAGTTGTATAACAAAAGTGGTGCTCAGAATGAGGTACATATCTCCTGGGCACACATTCATATCATCCAAACAAAACTTCAATCTCAATTCCAATTTCCTGTTTATGCATCACAACTCACTTTCTTCCATGTTCATCCAGAATATTAATTTCCAAGATAAAATATAACAACTCCTTAAAGCTTTTCAGCATGTGACATTACAACTTTATTGAGTCATGAACTATTACAAACTCTGAGAAATCTATTACATAACTCAACTCATTGAGCTCATGAAAAGGAAATTGCCTTCTACTACTCTTATTATCCATATCAAAATTCCAACTACTCAACTCCAGCTTTCATCTTGTCGGGACATTTAATAGCATAATGTCCTGCCTCCTTGCAGCGAAAACAGATGACTTCCGACATGTCTCGGGCTTCTTTGTGATTATGCGGCTCCTTGGATTCTTGGCTTCTTTTACGGCATTTACTAGCGTAATGACCTAAATCCTTGCACCTGTAACAGGTGATATGACTCAAGTCCTTCTCTACAAAAATTGTGTTGCTCTCGGGTTGCCTTCCTTTTCTCTTCCTGGATTTCTCTGTAATGATCGGAGTTTCTATCTTCCGGGGTCAAACTTCAATTCTCATTGTCGGAAATATCCTGGATACTCCTTTCTTTCCTTGGTGCAATCTGTGAAAATGTCCTTCTTCTCCACATGAATAGCGTGCATTGAGTAAAATCTGTTGAGACCTTCTCCATCCAGGTCTTCAACACTTTCAATCATTACTGGTTCTTCTAGATCTTCCTTGAGGGCTTCTTTCATTCCATCTTCCCGCTTCGAATAGTTTGTTGCACCGTGGAGTAAATGTGACATTGCACCGGTAGTGGGTGGTTCCTTCACACAGAAGCAAGTCACCGCTAGTTGGGCATTCCTCACCGGGTGTTTCTCCTCACAATGAGGGCATCCACCTTTGTGTTCCTCCTGGTGTGTCCTATTTCTCCGCAAATCTTGCAGCACAAGGTTTACTTCTTGGTGCATCATTGTGTTTCCGGATAAGACGGATTTCAACAGGTCTTCTTGAACTCCTCCCAAGTTCTTGCTCCATTAAATCCTGTATGGCTTGATGCATGTTCCACCAGGTTGCAGCACTTTCTGTAAAGTATTGAAGAGCATATTGAACCTCATACTTCCTTGAAACCAAATTGCTCCCGAAGTGATTTTCCTTGTTCTGCATCCATAGCTCTGCCTCGGGCTGAGTCTTCGGTCCAGAGAATATCAGTCCAAGTTCATTCATCATCTATGGGGTTCAAGGGTTTTAGGGTGAGATGAGAGAGGTGGGGAGGGATATACACACAATGGAGACAATAGTTTTTTTTTGAGGAATAAGTTTTACTTTGTGGCTGTCGGAAAACATCAAACAAATGATAGCTCACAAATCATCGTATCTAACGTAAGTGTGTAATAGGGGTTTGGTCTTCTAAAGGTCAAATAATTCTTCAGGAACTTCAAATTCATCAAGTCTTCAGAGTCTTCAATTGTTGCAGCTGCAATTCTTCCAACGCATGGTGAAATCCTCTTTACTCTGAAATGGCCATTAGTTGTCCGATATCTTTACTTCTTGGAGCGGCTTGCTTGATCCTCCGTGTGTCAAAAAGGAAAGGGTATATTCTAACTATTTGAGGTGAGAGTGTCTATTTGATAAAATCTGAAAAGATGAGAAGTAAGAGTCTTTTGAAAATAAAGTTTTAGAAATATCCTGTCCAAGGGCTTTCCGATTTCTAGGGTCACGCCCTACCAACATGTGCTCGATACCATCTCTCAGAGCGACCCGACCTCAGACGGTCAAGCCTCGTGTTATTGTGCCATCCTCGATCAAGATGTCGGCACACACAAGACATCAATGTATATATCAAAGTGCAATCACATGTATAAATAACGAAATGATATATACCTCGTAATACTCAGCGGAAACAATCAAACGGGTGTGGAGTCCCATCAACGCCATCGGCAGGTTGAGTGTAGACCGTAACCTCTGTACTGCATCTTACTGTCGAGGAAATATCTGCAACATGATACGTTGCAGCCGTGTAGGTCAGACATTGAATGTACCGCAAGATCACAATATGAGAAAACAGATGATAAACTATTCTACATGCAATATGGCTTTATGGCTCAGATCTAAATTTTGTTTATGTAAAAGCTAGTTTTATTTTACCTACAACAAAGGAATGAAATGAAGCCTGTACTATGGAGTTTTTCTGTCATGACATGGTTCCGCCAACCGATGTCTCATAGCCCAAAATCATCATATGTTGCCCACCATTAAGTTATCAATCCGTGTTGAGAGTTCCAGATAGATCCAAGTCCAGATGCTCAAATTGTCCGTAATCGGGACACGGCTAATCGATTAGGTTATAACCTCTCTGCAGAGGTTTGTACACTTTACCCGCAAGATTCGATCCTCTCTTTACGCTCTCGCACTTCGAGTGTTTGAGAACAAGATGACCAAACATGGTCTTCCAAAGAGTTCCTCCGACCACCGTCCGTACTCAACCCATCCTACCGTAGTTCTACATCTGCTAGTACCGCCCCAGCCAAAGTCACAACTGAGGTCAACCAAGCCAGAGCCCATAATGACTTGCGGTTGCACGTAAGCTTCCGGCGTGAAGTATTCTTCCGCCTCTTTGAGTCTGGGTGAAGCTTTCGCAAGATGTCATGGCGCTTCTCCATGCATCCCGCCAACCACTGGTTTCTCCAGGTGCCCACAACCGCCCTTCACCCAAGAGTGTGTATTGAATTCTTGTCTCGAGTCTTGAAGTCTTGAGGCCTTGAAGATGCAGTCCTTGCAGATTCCATCATGGAGTTGTCGCCATTGACGAGAGCCTCCATTCTCACACCACTCCCGAGCACTCATACCAAACCCCGCCTACTATAGCGTAGCATTAAAATAACTAACGCCCCGGCTTGGTAACAGGGTGATGGGTTCCTACCTCATGCATACTACTCAACTACAAGGATTCAATAACACTACTGAGGGGTGGTTGCAAAGGTGCCACTAAATGCAATAAAACATAGGTATGAAAGCATGGTCAAAGTGAACTTGCCTTGTTGACGATCTTCAAAAACTAGGGTTTCAGAGTAGCAATCTTCGCACTCGGAAATTCTACCGAGGCAAACAATAACTATAATAAGCACATAGCATAACATAACATAACAAAGTAACACACCAAAACCAACAAAGCAAAACCCAAAGGAAAACTTAAAGAAAAAACAACTCAAAGTTTTCCTACTTCAAATAACAACAAAATAGTTTTATATAACAAAATTTCTTAACATCACCTAATCATGGTTTTATGTTAACTAAACAGAAAATATTTCATTAAGCAACTAGGAGCAAAAAGAATTAAATAAAAATCTATTATGAAACTCCCGGAATAAGCAAAACAAGCTTTAATTCAAATCTGATCTAACTCAATTTTTATAAATCCAAACATAGACAAATTACATATTTTTGGAAACTACAAGAAAATTGTGATCTAACGCAACAAGAATCAGCATCATTGGACTTCTAGATCAAAAGTTATAAGCTAAACAAGAACGGAACTAAATCTGTTACGGAAATTAAATCTGAAAACGAAAACGGAGTTACCTGTACGTGAGGCAGAGATGGAAGGAAGGAGACGGCGATGTGGAGGGCTGCTCCGGCGAGGGGGCGAGGTCGCCGGCAAGGGTGGGGGTGGCGGAGGAGGGGTCGGCGCTGGGGAGGTGGCGCTGGGCGATGGGGAGGTTCCAGAGAGCTCTGGTGAGCGTTCTAGGCAGGAAAAGGAGGACGGTGGCGAGAAGGCTACGGGCAGGGAGGGGGCGTGGTGATGGGAAAAATGGAACGAGGAGAGGGAGGGGGTTTTATAGGCGGTCTCGGGAGGCGCTGGGATGGAAAGACGAGGGAGATCGGGAAGGTGGAGATTGCTGTCTCCATGGATATGGAAAGCTTCTGTAACGTGAGAGGAAACAGAGGAAGGAGATGATCTCTTGTTGGGTTAGAATAGGAAAGTGCTTAATGGGCCAGCAGGTTTTTTCTAATAAAAACGATTCCATTCCTATTTTTAAAATTAGGAAACTAAAACAATAAAAAGGAAATCAAATCAATTCGGAATCAAGAGTTTTTATATACTAAAATTATCAGAAAAATAAAATGTAGATGATGAGCATTATTCCACGGCCAAAATAAAACTTAAAAAATGTTTTTCAGAAAATCCCTAAAGGCTTTATTTCTTTTGCAAATAATTTTAAATAAAACTTTGGTTTTTCTTGGCTCAATATTTTCAAAATGCCCTGATTTTGGAGGGTCATTTTCCTCCGCTCTTTCTTGCTTGCAAGAATTTATTTTTCGGGGTATTTCTCGGGGAAGAAAAATAGAGAAGCAAGTGCAAATATTTGAAAGAATTAAATTGCAAAACTCTGTTCAAATTCTTTATAGTTGAAGAAGTCATGTCATCTTCTCTCATTGATTTTAATAGGATGAATTTGAATTTACCGGAGAAGGGGAAAGTCATTTTATTCCCTCTCTTTCAAAAGTTTTTGAAAAGGTTCAAATTTCACTCAAGTTTAATTCACTCAAGCAAACAAACAAACAATTCAATTAATTATATTAACATTCCAAAATTTGGGATGTTACATACGACACCAAAGAAAAATGCACTAGTTTATCCATAAATCTCATTATTTTCATATCAATCTTTTATTACATCCTTAACCATTTTTCGTGAATCCAAATTCCAAAAAGTTTATTTCAAATGCTGCCACCCACATGGTTCGGTATGGTCAGACATTACTTCCAACTTATTTATTTATCTTCCTCGGGGATTCTTTAGTCCTGCTGGAATTGTGCGACATGCGCCTTGAAGTCTTCAATCTTCTGTTTCATCTTGGTGGCCTTGAGCTTCACCTCCATCATCTCTGCATGTACTTCGCTTAGGTATTCCTGAGTATAACGGAGTCTTGCTTCAAGTATTTCTCCGATCTGGCGTATGGCTTCCATGGCTGCTTCACGAACAGCATCGAAGAAAGTTGCTTGTGGCACACGTGAAATGAAAAAGTACTGCCCCATCATCTTTGGGCAAACTCCTTTCAAATGGTGATGGTGTACCTCCACATACCAAAGTTCCACTCCCTTTTGCATGAAGGGGTAGCCTTTGTAGACTGCATCTCCTTCAAGGTGAATATGCTTCATCATGTCCTTCAGATCTTCGGTAATCATGATCACTCGTCAGGGTCATGATTGTTTCCGACCTTTAAGGAAAGACTCAGAAGGGTCGTCATCTGCGAGCTATGAAACAAAAATGGTGCTCAGAATAAGGTACATATCTCCTGGGGCACACATTCATATCATCCAAACAAAACTTCAAACTCAATTTCCAATTTCCCGTTTATGCATCACAACTCACTTTCTTCCATGTTCATCCAGAATATTAATTTCCAAGATAAAATATGACAACTCCTTAAAGCCTTTGAGCATGTGACATTAAAACTTTATTGAGTCATGAACTATTACAATCTCTGAGTAATCTATTACATAACTCAACTCATCGAACTCATGAAAATGAAATTGCTTTCTACTACTCTTATTATCCATATCAAAATTCCAACTACTCAGCTCCAGCTTTCATCTTGTCGGAACATTTAGTAGCATAATGTCCTGCTTTCTTGCAGCGAAAACAAAAGGCTTCTGACATGTCTCAGGGCTTCTTTGTGATTATGTAGGCTCCTTGGATTCTTGGCTTCTTTTCTGGACATTTACTAGCGTAATGACCTAAATCCTTGCACCTGTAACAAGTGATATGACTCAAGTCCTTCTCTGTGAAAATTGTGTTGTTCTGGGGCTGCCTTCTTTTCTCTTCCGGATATCTCTGTAATGATCGAGCTTCTATTTCCGAGGGTCAAACTTCACTTCGCTGTCGGAAATATCCCGATACTCTTTTCTTTCCTTGGTGCAATATTGCGAAAAATGTCCTTCTTCTCCACATGAATAGCAGCATTGGAGTAAAATCTGTTGAGGCCTTCTCCATCGTGGTCTTCAACACATTCCTTCATCACAGTTCTTTCATAACTTCTCGGAGGGCTTCTTTCATTCCTTCTTCCTGCTCCTGAATAGTTTGTTGCACCATGGGGTAAATGTGACACTGGGTCCGGGTGGGGGGTGGTTCCTTCACACAAGAAACAAGTCACCGACTAGTTGGGCATTCCTCAGCTGGGTGTTTCTCCTCACAATGAGGGCATCCATCCTTGTTTTCCTCCTGGGTGTGTCCTATTTCTCCGCAAATCTTGCAGGCACAAGGTTTATTTCTTGGTGTATCATGGTGCTTCCGGATAAGACGTGATCTCAACAGGGTCTTCTTGAATTCCTCCCAAGTTCTTGCTCCATTAAATCCCTGTATGGCTTGATGCATTTTCCACCAGGTTGCAGCACTTCCTTCAAAGTACTGAAGAGCGTAAGATACTTCATTCTTCCTTGAAACCAAATTGCTCCCGAAGTGATTTTCCATGTTCTGCATCCATAGCTCTGCCTCCGGCTGAGTCTTCGGTCCAGAGAATATCAGTCCAACTTCATTCATCATCTATGTAGTTCAAAAGTTTTGGGATGAGATATGAGAGAGGTGGGGAGGGATATACACACAATACAAACAATAGTTTTTTGAAGAAACAAGTTTTATTTTGGGGCTGTCGGAAAACATCAAACAAATGACAGCTCATAAATCGTCGCATCTAACGTAAGTGTGTAACAGGGGTTTGGTCTTCTAAAGGTCAACTATTTCTTCAGGAACTTCAAATTCTTCAGGTCTTCAGAGTCTTCAATTGTTGCAGCTGCAATCCTTCCAACGCATGGTGAAATCCTCTTTACTCTGAAATGGCCATCAGTTGTCCGATATCTTTAATTCTTGGAGCGACTTCAGTTGCTCTTCCGTCTGGTCAAAGGGAAGGGTGTATATTCTAACTATTTGAGGTGAGAGGGTCTATTTGATAAATTCAGAAAAGATGAGAAGTAAGAGTCTTTTGTAAATAAAGTTTTGAGATATCCTGTCCTAGGGGCTTTTCGGTTTCTAGGGTCACGCCCTCACAGTCAACATGTGCCCCGATACCATATTCAGAGCGACCCGACCTCGCACGGTCAAGTCTCGTGTGTCTGTGCCATCCTCGATCAGTATGTTTGGCACACATAGTACATCAATGTATATATCAAAGTGCAATCACATGTATAAATAACGTAAAACTGATATATACCTCATAAGTCACAATGAAACAAATAGTCGGGTGTGGAGTCCCATCAACGCCATCGGCAAAGTTGAGTGTAGACCGTAACCTGTATCATAACTCTTACTGTCGAAGAAAATCCTGCAACATGATACGTTGCAGCCGTGTAAATCAAGACATTGAATGTACCGCAAGATCACAACATGAATAAACAGATGGTAAAACTATACTATATGCAATTTGGCTTTGTGGCTCAGATCTGAGTTTTGTTTGCGTAAAAGCTGATTTTATTTTCCCTACATCATAGGAATAAATGAAGTCTATACTATGGAGTTTTCTATCATGACATGGTTCCGCCAACCGATGTCTCATAGCCCAAAATCATCATAAGTTGCCCACAATTAAGTTATCAATCCGGTGTTGAGAGTTCCAGATAGATCCAAGTCCGAGGCTCAAATTGTCCGTGAATCGGGACACGGCTAATCGATTAGGTTTAAACCCTCTGCAGAGGTTTGTACACTTTACCCGCAAGATTCGATCCCTCTTTTTACGTTCTCGCACTTCAGGGTGTTTGAGAATAAGAACACCGAAACATGGTCTTCCGAAGAGTTCCCCTGACCATTGTCCGGTGCTCATCCAATCCTACCGCAGTTCTACATCTGCTAGCACCGTCCCAGCCAGAGTCACAACTAAGGTCAACCAAGCCAGAGCCCATAGTGACTTGCGGTTGCACAGGTAAGCTCCCGGGCATGAAGTATTCTTCCGTCTCTTTGAGTCTGGGTGAAGCTTTCCGCAAGATGTCATGGCGCTTCTCCATGCATCTCGCCAACCACTGGTTTCTCCAGGTGCCCGTCAACCATCCTTCACCCAAGAGTGTGTATTGAATTCTTGTCTCGAGTCTTGAAGTCTTGAGGCCTTGAAGATGCAGTCCTTGCAGGTTCCATCATGGAGTTGTCGCCATTGACGAGATCCTCCATTCTCACACCACTCCCGAGCACTCATACCAACCCCGTCTACTATAGCGTAGCATTAAAATAAATAACGCCCCAGGCTTGGTAACAGGTGATGGGTTCCTACCTCATGCATACTACTCAACTACAAGGATTCAATATCACTCTTTGGAGGGTTTGTTGCGAAGATGACACTAGATGCAATAAAACACATAGGTATGAAAAACATGGTCAAAGTGAACTTGCCTTGCTGACGATCTTCGAAAACTAAGGACTCGTGGTAGCAAGCTTCGCACTCCGGAAATTCTACCGAGGCAAACAATAACCATAATAAGCATATAGCATATGATCACTTAACATAATAGCATGCTAACATAACACACCAAACAAACGAATCAAAACCCAAAGGAAAACTCGGAGAAAATCCAACTCAATGTTTTTCCTACTTCAAGCAACAACTAAAGATAGTTTTACATAACAAAAAATTTCTTAACAGAACCTAAGCATGGATTTATGCTACCTAACAGAAAAGAATTCATCAAGCAACTAGTAGCAAAAAGAATCACCTTAAAATCTATTATAAAACTCCTATTAGGCCTAAAGCAAATTCTAGTAAAAATAAAATAAAAGTTTTATTTATTATAAATAAAATTCCATGCTCTAAAGTTACAGAAACTAATCAAGAATAATCTATCACTCATGAAAAATAAATTTATTTGCTAAGTAAAAAAAAGGAAAACAGTAGCTAGTTAATTAATTAAGAATAACATGATTCTGATTAAAAATATTTTTTATTAATCCTAAAATGCCCAAATAAATTCCTACGGTTAGGCAATGTCAAAGCAAAGTTGTGACAAAAGAATCACTAAAAATAATTTTCCTAACTCTTTTATAGCAGATTTACTATTCTGTCTAAATCTAAAATAAAGCAATTTTAAATAATTTTAACATGCCTAATTATATTTTCTACAGAAACTATAAGAAATTTGCAAACCAACAAAAAAAGAATCACTTAAAAATATTAAGTAGATTAAAAGATATGAATTTTTCAAATCTGAAACTATTCTGTTAAAACAGAAAACGAAAAATAAAGAAAAACGGCCTAATGGGCCTATATAACGCTTCAGCGTTAAATAACTAAACTACGCCCTAGGGTTTAAAACGAATCGACCGGTTTAATAAAAACCTAACTAAACCGATCTAACCGGAAATAAACCGGTTTATTTTAAATGAACCTACCCCTTCGGGGGGGATCTAATCTATGCCGTTGAAACGAGATCGGACGGCGGAGAGGGGCTCCGGTGACTCACCGAAGGTCGACGGCGGCGGCGGCTCGGCGGCGAGTGCTCCGGCGACTCCGTGGTCGGGGACGTCGGCGGAGAGGTCCGCGGTGCGGACGGGCGAGGGGTCCGTTGGTGGAGTCCGCGAGCTCGGGAGGGCTGGGCGGCGAAAAGGGGGTTAATGGCGGCGGCGCTCGGTTGCTCCGGCGAGCGCGTGCAGCGAGAGAGAGAGGGTCAGCGAGGGTGCGAGGGGGGGAACGGGGTCGGGGGGGATATTTATAGGCGGGGCGCGTCGACTTGGACGAGGGGCAACGCGAGGGATCGGATGAGATCCCGAGATCGCGGGATCTCCGGCGAGCGGCGGGGGGTTGTGGGCGAGGAAGGTGACGGGTGGGGACCACCCGTCGGTGAGGAGGGGAGCGTCGGTCTGCGGGCGACCGAGCGATAGCCGATTCGGGCGAGGGGTCGGTCGGGCGGTTGGGTGGCGTAGATTAGGCGGGCTCGGCCGTTATGGGCTCGGCCGGTGGGTCGCCAGTCTTGGCTGGGCCAGTCGGCCTGGCTGGTGCCTGGGTATTTTTTTTCTTTTTCTATTTTAATTTTTTGAAAAATAAAAAGGGAGAGATAATATATAAAATATAAATATTTTATATAGGACATATATATATCAAAATGATCAGGGGAATATTCCTATCATTTGAACATTTTCCAGGGCAAAATCTAAACTTTATAAAAATCATTTTTTCTAAAATTCCAAATAAAACTCAAATTTGAATTCAAACTTTTGGCAATGTTTTTCCTCCGATATTTTTGGAGTGTCATGTTTACTCCTCTCATACTTTTTCTCAAGTATTTATCAGGCATAGTTTTTGAAATGATTTCCACTTGCCAAAATTTGAATTCAAATGCCAACAACTCCAAAACCTCTGAAACTTCAAATGCCACTCAAATTCAAACAACATGCATAGATGCTTAGCTATAATTGTAAAACGTTCCAAATAGGAAATTTGGGATGTTACAGCCCCGTTAATTATTTTCAAACCTGAGCAAATTAGTTGAAGTTGGACAAGGAAGACAACATAATGAGTTATGCTTGGGTATATTTGTATAGAAGTTATATTGTTATGGATCCCCTAACATGTGGTGCTTGCTATTTAGAACCCTTTGCTAGCCAAAATATCTGTATTAAGCGGGAATACTGTTTGTGCATCCAAATTCCTTGAACCAAGTTTCTTCCATGAGTGTCCACCATATCTACCTATATGCGTATTTACCTGCCATTCCAAGTAAATTTGCATGTGCCAAACTCTAAACCTTCAAATAATAATCTATTTTGTATGCCCGAATCGCTCATGTAGCGACTAGGGGCTGTCAGTATCTTCCATGCTAGGTGGGTTATTCTCACGATGAGTGGACTCCGCTGATCATTCACGAGAAAATGGCTGGTAACTGGGATGCCTAGTCCTATGATCAAAAGATCAAAAACAAAATCGCAAATAATTTAAACAAAACTCCCCCAGGATTGTTGATAGTTGGACGGCACCCGTTGTTTCGGACAAGCCGTGGAGTGTGATTGTTGGTGGAGGGGGAGTAAAATCTTTACCTTTCTATTTGGGAACCTCCTATAATGTATCTAGTATGGAAGATATTGGGAACTCTTGGTCGTTATGTTGACAATGAAAGCATACCTCTCAAAATTATTTTCATCTCCGTTTTAAAGCTTCGAGCTCTGGCACGTCTGCAAATTCCTGCTTTCCTCTATGAAGGGTCTATCTTTTACTTTTATGCAAGAGTCAGTAATATTCCTTCTCATTCCAATCTACTCTTTAGTTGGCAAGCATCATGTGATGGGGAAAGATCTAAGCATATATGGCCATTCAAATATATTTGATCATGAATTATTATATTGTTGACAATTATCTATATGATAAATAAGTTGGGAGGGAAAACATTAAGCCCCTATCTTTCTCTGTGTTCGATGGATGCTATTTGTTCTAAAAATATGCTTTGAGTGGTAGCAATCATGGAAGACTATATGATAGTTGAGTATGTGGGATTTGCTAAATCAAAGCTCGTACATAGACCCTTCCTGAAAATAAGATGAATTGCAATTGTTTGATGACTGAGAACATATTTTGTTAGTTTTCAAGAAAGTTTATGGTATATGCTTTAACATGTGAATAGCTTGTTACTTGATCATGAAAAGTTTTATGAGTTGAGCTACTGTTATGACATATAATGATGCTCGGAAAGGTGATTGAAATTATCATTCATCAAACTTGTGCACCTGCTATCATTCACACTTCATAAATTATTTATTTTATCATTTACCTACTCGAGGACGAGCAGGAATTAAGCTTGGGGATGCGGATACGTCTCCAACGTATCTATAATTTATGAAGTATTTATGCTATTATATTATCCTTATAGGATGTTTTGTATGCATTTATATGCTATTTTATATGATTTTTGGGACTAACCTATTAACCTAGAGCCCAAAGCGCTTACTTTTTTCCTTGTTTTTGAGTATCGCAGAAAAGGAAAACCAAACATAGTCCAATTGACCTGAAATTTGACGGAGCTTATTTTTCGACCAGAAGAAGGCCATGGAGTAAAAGAGTTGGGCCAGAAGAGTCTCAGGCTACCCACGAGGGTGGAGGCGCGCCCACCCCCTTGGGCACACCCCCCTACCTCGTGGATAGCCCGGAGACCCCCCTGACTTGTTCTCGACGCCAAAACCTCTTATATATACAGAAACCTCCAGAAAATTACCTAGATCGGGAGTTCCGCCGCCGAAGCCTCTGTAGCTACCGAAAACCAATCTAGACCCGTTCTGGTACCCTGCCGGAGGGGGAATCCCTCTTCGGTGGCCATCTTCATCATCCCGGCGCTCTCCATGACGAGGAGAGAGTAGTTCACCCTCGGGGCTGAGGGTATGTACCAGTAGCTATGTGTTTGATCTCTCTCTCTCTCTCTCGTGTTCTTGAGGTGGTACGATCTTGATGTATTGCGAGCTTTGCTATTATAGTTGGATCTTATGATGTTTTCTCCCCCTCTACTCTCTTGTAATGGATTGAGTTTTCCCTTTGAAGTTATCTTATCGGATTGAGTCTTTAAGGATTTGAGAACACTTGATGTATGTCTTTCATGTGCTTATCTGTGGTGACAATGGGATATTCACGTGATCTACTTGATGTATGTTTTGGTGATCAACTTGCGGGTTCCGTAACATCGTGAACTTATGCATAGGGGTTGGCACACGTTTTCGTCTTGACTCTCCGATAGAAACTTTGGGGCATTCTTTGAAGTACTTTGTTTTGGTTGAATAGATGAATCTGAGATTGTGTGATGCATACGGTATAATCATACCCACGGATACTTGAGGTGACATTGGAGTATCTAGGTGACATTAGGGTTTTGGTTGATTTGTGTCTTAAGGTGTTATTCTAGTACGAACTCTTGAATAGATCGATCCGAAAGAATAACTTTGAGGTGGCTTCGTACCCTACAATAATCTCTTCGTTTGTTCTCCGCTATTAATGACTTTGGAGTGACTCTTTGTTGCATGTTGAGGGATAGTTATTTGATCCAATTATGTTATTATTGTTGAGAGAACTTGCACTAGTGAAAGGATGAACCCTAGGCCTTGTTTCCTAGCATTGCAATACCGTTTACGCTCACTTTCACCACTTGCTACCTTGCTTTTTTTATATTTTCAGATTACAAATACCCATATCTACCATCCATATTGCACTTGTATCACCATTTCTTCGCCGAACTAGTGCACCTATACAATTTACCATTGTATTGGGTGTGTTGGGGACACAAGAGACTGTTTGCTATTTGGTTGCAGGGTTGTTTGAGAGAGACCATCTTCATCCTACGTCTCCCACGGATTGATAAACCTTAGGTCATCCACTTGAGGGAAATTTGCTACTGTCCTACAAACGTCTGCACTTGGAGGCCCAACAACGTCTACAAGAAGAAGGTTGTGTAGTAGACATCAGGACCATACACTATCTGCTGCCCACATAAAATATTGCAAATAACATACTTTACTTAACAGAATAATTGGCCAAGATATAATCATGTAGAAATAAATTTAAATTAATAGCAGTTCACCTAGGAATAAAACAGAGATCCAAAAGCGCACTCCATATCACATGAAAATGGAGTTCTGGACATTGGCATGGTCTTCAATATGTAATATTGCCCATTAACTTATATTAAAACATTTGCATAAGCTTATAAAATTTTAAAATTCTACAAAAATTTCTAAGACACATCTATATATAGATGTCCACCAGATCTAGTAATTAAAATGGAATTAATGATTAGAGTTTTAATAGTTCGACATCAGGCATATCGGAAGTGTCTCTTATTTATGATATGGAGGGAGTATCAGACCAACTATGTTGGGGATCTCATTTATTTTCATATTTGAATTTTCTCAAATTTGAAAAAGAGGATCATTTTGATTTTTATAATTTTTCTCTCCAAATATTTCCAATATTAAAATAAATGAGAGGAGATAAAATGATTTCTCCAAAATAAGAAGGAATATTGAGGAAAATGTTAAAATCAAATAAATATTTATTTGGAATTTTATTGCTATTTTATTTGAATTAGAAAATATGTATTTTTCAAAATTGCATTTTAGGCCACGAAAATGTTCAGTTTGTTCTAAATATTTTATTTAGACGGTGAAAATTGTTTTTGGCATTTTTAGAATTTTTTTATATTTTATTAGGATTTTGTTTTTCAGTGAATTTATTAAAAAGTTCCCTTGACTAAGCCAAGGCCCAGTAAAAGCAGCCGGCCACAAGGCCACACCTCACATCACGCACACACCGTGCCGTCACCGACTCAACAGAGTCCGAGCCGGACTCTCGCCGCCCCTTGCAGCCGCCCCCCGAGGCTTTAAAAGTCTGAGCCCGGCCCTCCTCCTTAGCACCGCTGCCCTGCCATCAAGAAGACCAACAGCAGCTCCACCGCAGCCCGCCCGCCCGCCCGGGATCCCGCCGCCACCGCCGTCTTTTTCGACGAACCGGTAAAATCCGCCGCCGTCGCCGGTTTTTTTCTAGTTTTTGTTTGGATCGGTTAGATCGGTTTTTTCAGTTTAGCTAATTGCGCACGTTCACCCGAATGCCTCTGTTCGCGAACGCGTTCGCTCGTTTGTCTCTGATAACGAACGTTCGTCCATTAGTCTTTTTTTTCGGCCAGGGACCTATCTGTGATTATTTTCATCGCAGATTATCCCCTGATCTTCAAACCGTCGCAACTTTTTAACTGTTCGTCCAAATCCAGTGAAACCAACGCCAAAATCTTCGTCTCGAACCCCTCTTTCCAGTTAATTAACTTTAACATGGTTTTGAAAAATTAAAATTTGGTTTCAAGCAGATTTGAATTCGAATTTCTTTTGATCGTAGTTTGAGTTTCGTATCTCTGATTTGATTTATTCTTTTTGCAAATTGAAGCTCTTTAGTTGAACTTTCTCATCTGAGTTTTACCCTTGCATGTATGCTTGAGTGCTTATGTATGCTATTGTTTGTTTGCGATAGAATTTCTGGAGTGCGAAGCGTGCTACTACGAGTCACTAGGGTTTGCAGATCGTTAGCAAGGCAAGTAACACTTTGATCATACTTCTTCAGTACCCAGTTTTTATGCATTAGTTTCAACCCTTAAACATTGCATGAGTAGGATTTATAACATGTGGGTATTGGGAAGTAGTTGATGAGGTAGAACCTATTGTCATTTATTTAAACCCTGGGAGTTACTACGTTATGCTTATACTGCTATGCTATGCTCATAGACGTGGTTGGGTTTGAGACATTCATGACAGTTGTGAGTATTATTATGAACTAAGGGTTTATCTAAGGTGGCTACTTTAACACACATCTGGGTGGATTGTTTGTGGGCACCTGGGGAATCCAGTGTTGTCCAAGGAGATCCCGGGGAATCCGTGTGATCATCCTATGGTTCGCCACCCAGGCGCAAAGGGATCATAAGATCATTCATGCTAGAAACTTCCGTGTGCAGCCACAAGCCAATATGGGCTCTGGCATAGTTGAGTATGTTGTGTGAAACCTTTCCATGATGGGCTAGCAGATGTAGGGGATTGTAGGTGTACCAGCCTATCTATCGGTTAAGGGGACCTCTTCGGAAAGACTGTGTCTCGGTCATCCGTTTCTCAAACATCATGCAGTGTGAGAAATACAACGGAGGAGATCGAGTCTTGTGGGGAAAAGTGCGCAAACCTCTGCAGAGTGT